>LR738713.1:592297560-592328458 GCA_902687465.1 Secale cereale
CATCCACAAATGTCACAACACAACGCCGGATTGATCAATCCGGCCTCATCACCTGTAAAACCTCACCGCATGACCGGCTGCTCATCAGCCGGCCCCGCCGGATCGCCGCCAGCCGGCCCAGTGGGTGTTTCGCTCACGCTCAACGTTTCGAACGCCTAACTACTGCGCGTTTTCTCTCAAAGGCCAAACCCTTTGTCACGGACCGGAGCCTCGGCCATTAGACTCGCGGGGGGCAGTCCAAGGGGGGAAACACAGAAGAACGGCTCGACATACGAAAAGCAAGAGCGCAAACATTCATGACACTTATACATAACGTTTAATTCAAAAAGGCCCAAGGCCAGAATTCATTACACCTAATACACCTAGTGGGTGGGGTGGACCTGCTACCTAACAGAAATATCTACAAAGATTTAAAATAGACGGCCTCACGCATCCGCCTCCGCATCCGCCGGGCTCCCTGAGGTACCAGTGTCTCTGTCGTCGACGCCAGTGTCGTGGTAGACACCCGTCTCTTCGGAGCTACCGTCTGGATCGTCCAGGAGCAAGCCGAAGTCACCAGCAGGCACGACTCCACCGTCGTCGTGGTAAGAGAACCTGGCGATGTAGCTGGCCCGGGCAGCAATCCGGCCGGCCTCCGCCTGCAGTTGGCTCTCCGAGCCGGCTCGCTAGCCCATCAACGCCTCTAGCGACAGGTTCGGATGCAAAGACATCGCGAATCTGAGCGCCATCTCGGCACTAGCACGGGCGGCAGAGATGCGCCAGTCATGGAGCCGATCCGGCCCCGCCTCAAGCCACCGCGCAAGCCGTAAGAAGCTGGTCGGCGCAGCGAAGCCTGGCCAAAGGGTCGCCGTCATCGCTGTTCCGGCCTCGAAGAGCCGCGCCATCTGCCGCCCAAGGCTTGCACACGAGCCTCGGCGACGGTCATGAGCTCCGGGAAGGTCCAGGCCACATTCGGATCAGTCCCGGAGCCGACCACGCCCTCCGGATCACGCTGGAAGCGCACCGCCTCCTCCGCCAGCTCCTGCGTCTTCGGGAAGACCCCTGTCGAGAAGAGAATCAGAAGAAAGTCGCTATAAAAAGAGAAGCCAGAACCTCAGCCCGGCAAAAGACCCAAGAAAAGCACTTATTGGAGAAGGATTCTTCTAGGTGATGCACTTCAAGCAGCGTACCGCGCCGTTCCTGGTCGAGGGCGCGGTCGTGATCCTTGACTGTCACCTCCAGTTGGGTGACCGTGGCTTTGGCCACCTTCAGCTCGGCGTCCTTGTCCGCGGCCGCCTTCTCGGCCTCCTCGCGGCGCCGGGTCTCCCCCTGCTTGGCCTCCTCCATCGCCGCCACCAGCCCCTTCAGGCACTCCACCTAGGCCTGGAGCTGGCCCTTGTCGTCGGCCAGCTTGCCGCGTTGCTGGTCCACCTCGGCAAGGGCCCGCTGCGTGTCTGCGACCTTGGCGGTTTCCGCCCGGAGCTGCTCCACCTCAACCTCGAGGCGGCTTCATCGAGCGCCTGCTGGGCTCCCGTCGCCTCCTGCCTCACCCGCTCCACAGCGGCTGCGGAAGAACGACTCAGAAACAAAGCACCACCCCGAAGACTCGCAAGAAAGAAAGGGAAAAACACAAGGAAAGGTACCTGTCACAATGCAGAGCTCCTCCTCCTTGGCGGCCAGCTGCTCCTTGAGCCGCTCATGCGCCTCAAGAAGCCGGATGTAGACGCCGACCCGATAGGAGTCCAGTTGCTATAGAACAAAACAATGATCAGTAAGAAGACAACAATTGGAAGATTTGACCCAACTGCTACGCAGTTGGCCCAAATCTCGAGGACTACACCCAGTGGGTGCGCTGGCGCGCCCCCACTAAGAAGAAACAAGCATCAAGAAGAAAGGACTTACGATCACGGTGTCCTCCAGCTCCCGCACCTGCTGTGACGCCCGAAGACCGACGTCCCAGAAGATTCCAGATATTCCGAGTTTCTCCCGTGTGTTTCATTTGTGCTTGTGTTATTTATATTTGCTTTGCATCATGTCATCATGCCATCATGTCATTAATCTTTGCATCTCAACTAAATAAACCGTATGGATCCCCGATCCATTTAAATCGAGGGAAGAGTGACTTCTCTTTATAACATATCCTCCTAATATTTATGGAGCTATTATTAAATTATTCCAATTGTTTGGAATTCACCATAACACACTTGCATATTTTTCCCCATGCCTTCTCTTTCTCATTTCCTTGCCTCAAACCTTGTCTATAATTCTTATCCGTTTAATCGAGGTTCCTCCAAATATTCGAACATTTTTGGACACTTCGAAAATCAAGTCTTAGTTCAAACCCATTTGAATTAAATTCAAATATGTTTGAATTTATATCTTTTGATCTTGCCACTTCTTATTTTCTAGGATCAGACTCAATTTTGCGAGTCTCGAGAAATTATCCCCATGCCCAAATTCCGCCCCTAACCCTCTATTTCTATTTTTCTTCTATCTAGTTCTTTCTCTTATTGTTTAAGAATAAGAAGAGAGTGAGAGTAGAGAGAGAGAAAGAGAGGTAGCCCAACCGCAGGTGCCAGGTTAGCGGCCCAACTTCCCCTAAGGCCCGTCTGTCCCCGTGGCCTCCCTGGCCATCCTTTTCCACTGGACCGGCCTCTAAGGCCCAGCCACTCTCTAACCTAGCTCGAACCCCCATCTCTCCCGACCTCCACCTCTCCCTCTCGTCCTCCTTTCCGCCGCCACGCTCGCACTCGGCCAGGAGGTCGCGCCCGCGCCTCCCGATCTGGCGCCTCCTTCCGCGTCGTCTGGCCTCGACCTGCGCCGCCCCTCCTCCTTGATCTCCTCCTCCATCGCCTGAGCCCCTTCCGCCCCTCTCTTTCCCTCGTCGCTCCAGCCCCACCATACATCGCGACCCGTGCGCTGCCCGAGCCCCCACGCAGCTCATGGCGTCACCAGCCTCAAGCCCGTCGCCGTCGCGCAGTGCCCCTCCGGCCTCCTCCTCACCTTGCCCCGCGTCCGGCCAACACCTGCTCCGGCGACCTCGCCTCTGCATCGCCTCGCCGCCTCGGCCTCGTCAGCGGCCACCAGGAGCTTCGCCTCCTCTGGAGCCCCGTCACCGGACCAGCTCCGCCCTGCCCCGCGTCACACCTCCTCCTCCCGCCATCTCGCGCCGCTGCTCGTGGTCTGCAGCAACCTCCACCGCCCACTTCTTGTTCTGCTCGGGAGCGGGCTTGACCTCACGCAATTCGCCGAGTCTCCGTGGTCAAGCTATCGCTCGCCTTCAATCCGACGCTGCCAAGTTAACCTTGCCACCTTTTTGCTACTGGAGGTCGCCACGTCATGGCCTCGTCTCCGGCCAGAACCATCCTCCTCGAAACTCCTGCTGCCTTTGTCTTGCCGAGACCACACAAGGGCCCGAATCCCATCTCTTGTTGCACACCAACCGGCTGAGCACTTTTGTCTTCTGTCGTGTGCCGCGGCCAAGTCCGAAGACCCCTTCGTGGAATCGCTGAGACGCAAGTACCTACGACGCAACAAGTACCTCGACACCGAAGACCAAGACCGCAAGTACCACGACGCACGCTCGGAGCCCTCGGTTCCATCAAGTACGACTACACAAGACGACACGTCAAGTACCACTACCGTCGCCGAAGAAACGTGTACCACGACCCGCGAGTACCACTACTTCCTCTACGACACGTGAACCACTACTTCCCTCTTCCGTCGAACTCGTTCTGCCCCGAAAATGCACGCTTCAAAGGTATAACCCCGAGACGATGACCCGTGGACTGCATGTGTTGTACGAGATGTTTTCCCTTGTCGCATCGTGTCCGTTGTGCCCTCGTTTGCCTTAGTGGCGACCAGTGGGAACCCGGTGACGGGATCACCCCACCTTTCATCTTGTTCGACTCGCTCACGCCACCTTTTCTTTTGCACTGGTCTCTCAACGAGTTACCGGAACTGAGATGTTGCCGTTGCATCATTTTCGGATCGTTGCCGTGGCACCCTTTCCTTCCACCACGGTGACAAATACTCCTTATCATCTTCATGTCAACTTTTCTTATAAAATTGCATAAAACTTGATCATGTCATCCGCATCATGATAACAACCTTGGAATGTTTAATTGTTGTTGCTTTAATAATTGCTAAATTGGTCATGTGGGGTTTTTCGGATTTGTTGTTGTTATTTCCGGCCTCATTTAAAATGCCTAAATAGTGTAGTTTTATTATGCATCATACCTTGCCATGTATTGCATTTTGTCATGTTGCTTGTGTTGTTTTCTGTGCTTCCTACCTTCCCATGTATTGCTTCCTGTATAGACTTGTCATGCATCATACCTTGCCACGTATTGCATCATATAGACTTGTGTTGTTTTGTTGTGCTTCCTACCTTGCCATGTTTTGCTTCCTGTATAGACTTGTAGTGCATCCTATGTAGACTTGTGTTGCATCATACTTGATTGAGCACATTGTCATGTCTCGTGTGGTGTGTTTACCGTGTTGCTTGTTTCTTTCCGGTTTGCTTCCCTCGTTAGCTTCGGGTTCGTTCCGAAGTTGTGAGGATTGTTTGGCTACTGCTGGACTTGTTCTTCTCCCTCGCGGAATCTCAGGCAAGATGACCATACCCTTGGATACCTTTACTACCATTGCCATGCTTAGTTGTCTCGATGCTATCGTTACATGTCGTGCTACCCATCTTTTATGTCAGCCTCTCCTTGTTGCCATGAAACCTCTAACCTTTTGACACCTTCCTAGCAAAACCACTGTTTGGCTATGTTACCCGCTTGCTCAGCCCCTCTTATAGCGTTGTTAGTTGCAGGTGAAGATGAAGGCCGTTCCAGGAGGGAACTTGTTGTTGGAATATCACAATATCTATTATTATTATTAACACACCTATATACTGGGCATGGGTGGAAGGCTTGGCCTTTTGCTCGGTGTTTTGTTCCACTCATGCCACCTTAGGCGCCGATAAACCAGCATTATGTTCCTTGATTTTTGCGTTCCTTACACGATGGGTATATGGGGACCCCTTGACACTTCGACTTTGAATAAAACTCCTCCAGCAAGACCCAACATTGGTTTTAAATTTGCCTGATAATAATAACTTAATTAACTAATTAAATTGCATAAGGGGGACGCTCCTTGGAGATTCTTTTCTACATAGTAGGGGGGGCCAGTGCTGATGGTGTTGGTCCCAAACGGGGGTCCTGCGGGGCCACCACGGGGAAACTCGAGGTTTGGTTTTACCTGTAGCATCACCCATCCGGTTGTGGCCTGAGACGAGATACGCGCGGCTACTATCAAGGTGTCGGCACGCCGGGAGGTCTTGCTGGACTTGTTTTACCATTGTCGAAATGTCTTGTGCACCGGGATGCCGAGCCTGATCGGATTTCCCTAAGATAAGGGGTGATGATATTATATTTATCACTTCAGCTAATCGTGAGAGCTTGTGATGGGCTAAGTTGGGACACCCCTGCAGGGTTATAATATTTCGAAAGCCGTGCCCGCGGTTATGTGGCAGATTGGAATTTGTTAATGTCCGGTTGTAGAAAACTTGACAGAGGATCCGAAGTAAAACACACAACTGTGTGAGTAACCGTGACTGTCTCTTTTCACTTTGAGAAGAGAACACGGTGGGGTTATGTTTGACTCGTAGGTAGTTCAGGATATTTAGCGATCACTACTACTTTGCGACCGTTTGCGTAGATGCTCATCTTATTCTTGTACTCGTAAGCTAGCCACCATATTATGCTTAGCCACTGCTGCAACCTCACCACTTTACCTCTTCCTACCATAAAGCTTTGCTAGTCTTGATACCCATGGTTATGGGATTGCTGAGTCCTCGTGGCTCACAGATACTACAACACCAGATGCAGGTTCAGCCAAGAATGATGCAGAAGATGGATCAGAACTTCTGGGAGTTCCATGAAGAGCGTGGCCGTATGTTTGTGACGTTTTCGACGATCAGTAGTGGTTTCTACTAGGGGCGATTCAGACCTGTGGCTTTATGTTTTTGGTATCTTTCTCTTGGATCTTCGCCCGTAGTCGGGTTGTGATGTTTTGGATGATGTTTTGCTTATGTAATGTATTGTGTGAAGTGGCGAGTGTAAGCCAACTATCTCCTTTTGCAATTTCATCCCTATTTTTACATGAGTCGTGCAAAGATACCAAACTTGAGATCATTCCAGAATGGGCTTATACCTTTAAGTCGTGCCTCGACACGTAGGAGGTATAGTCCCATCCTGGGCATTACAAGTTGGTATCAGAGCCTTCTCCGACCTAGAAGCCCCCACTGATTGATCGAATCGTTGACGGTTGAGTCTAGGCACACACATGATAATGTTTTGAGTCCTATATATATATATCAGAGAGTAGGATTTCTTTTGCTCCTCATCTCTTTTCACTCTGGCGAGGACTCCTGACGATTACTCTTGTCTCTTCTACTCTCAAAAATTCACTAATTTTTTTTAGGATCACGCGAGTATTGTTTGGATTGTTCCGATGTCTTTGTGACGAGAACATTGTTCTCGATGCCTCCTGTCATTTAGGGGTTGTGGCAGTGTCCCGAGGAGTTGAGCTCCGAGGTGTTGTCGTCACAAATATATCGCATCAGTTCTGGAATACTTAAGACGGCCGACATCGAAAACTCTCCTATGCGGTTAGTGGCAAGATAACCCCGACATCACCTAGTACTGGGGAGGTAGTTCGGGAGTATTGCCATAGCTTGTATAGTAGATGCGTTTCGAAGGTCCGAGGTAAACGGTTTCCGGAAATAACTGGTTATGTGTTGAAGGATGGATACAGCTGGATGTAGGATTAGAGTTGAGTGCGCGGTGCTTCCCCTGTATCCCCAACACCTGATTGCATAACTGGAAACTTTCGGAAATTAATAGGTGGGTTCATCTAGTAGTTCTAGGCATTCTTCCAACGAGTGCATGATATGGAGTTCGGGGTTCTACATTGAGTGAAGTGGTTTTATGGGCGTTGTTCCGATCGGGAGTTGCATCTTAAAGGGTCCTTGGCTATGCTGATCCGGGGATTGCAAAACCCTTTTGTAACACGTTCCATGAGCTTTCAGCACGAATATGTGGGACGAAGCTTCTATCTTGTATTTGTTCTATCTGCTCCTTGTTGCTTTTATTTACCTTTTCTTCTCCCAAGTGGCTTCTCGACAAGTTGATGTACCTGCGGAATTCATTCGTTCAATTCTCTGTTCGAATGATATTGTGAAGATAATGTTGCAACATATCTATCCTTTGTTTTTGTTTTGATTCTGGTATTCGAGTTGCTTCGATGTCAAATGTTGATTCCATACCTTTCCTAATCGGTATTCTCATATTTCTATGGGAGTGCTAATTCTTCTTGACCATCGAGATTTTCATGTTATTCCTTTTCAACCGGTGTGCCTTCTATTCAAGTTTCCATACGGACGCCGTTGAGAAATCTGACGATTTGTCTGTTTCATTCATCCCAAGTTGTATTTGTTTTCCCCACCCTCCCACCCTTCTTCTTCTCGGAGCCAGAATTCTTAATCAAGTATCCATTTTATTCATGTGAGGTTCTTTATTCTTTTCCTTCCATGTTCTTATTCGGTGATTTATCGTGAAGATGCTCAAGAGTTTCAAGTTCATCATTCTTAATTCTAATATTCCTCTCCGGTGGACTAAATCCAAGCTTCCGTATTGATCATACTTGTACCTCGTGTTTCACATGTTTTCCCATGTTGAAATTTATTATCCGAAGGCTCTCTTATTCATTCAACTCTCCTATCCTTATCCAGTGTGTACAAGGTATCTTAGAAGATTCGTGTTTCCATTCTTAATCCGTTCAAGCTATTTTGAGGATTGTTATCTCATCCAAGCCATTTAATTCAACCGGTGCAATATCTCTTAAGCAATCTTTTCCAATGGTGATTTCTTTAGTGGGCCCTAACCCACATGTCTTTCCCAGGATCTTACCTGACTCTTCTTTTTCCGGAGAATTCTTTTGAAGTGTGACGTAAGAATGAATCCCATCAGTCACAGTCCTTCTCCACGACCGCTTTCAAATTCTTTTTCATCATTGGTTCAACCTTTTAATTCTTCATTATGGAGTGCCGATACAATTCATGGTGGTGTATCTCATCGTCTTCTCAGTTTTTGAAGACCCGAAGACGAGTTCCTCTTGAATCCTTATCCGTTCTTCCAAGATTCGTGGTTCTAGCTTCTTGCCATCCTCATTATTGTTCAGATTGTGAGGAATTCTTTTATGCCATCCGAAGCGTTTCATGAATTTTTTCCATTGTTATCCTCCGAAGGCCATCATTTCAGAAGATTCTTCGTTCTCAGTTTTCAACTTCGTCCTCCAACTATTCTTAATTGATGTCTCTTCGTTCGTCTCCATATTTTTTACGGTGGTTCTTTCAAGATTACCCTTCCGTTGTTATCGTTTTAATTCATTTGTTCTTTTCACAATCCTACCGGTGGCGATCGTTGAAGATTTACCCAAGTTTGTGCGAGATCTCTCTTTAATTCTTTGCAACGAGAATAAGTAGTATGCCAAATCCATTGCTTGTCGCCAATTTAAATTAGTGAAGGATATGCATAACATAAATCTTATTCTAGTTTCTTCCAAGAGGTTAATCCCTTCCTTCGGAGTTTGTTCAGAAGGAATATATCCTTGGTTCTAAGTTGTTCGTCTTGTTCCCCGGTGTTCTAAACTCTCTCCATAATCTTGTCACAAAGCTGCATCTAATTCATCGCAGGTCTTGATTCTTATTCTTCTCATCTTTCACTTCTCATGCTTTCATTACCGGAGTTTTCATGGTAGTTCATCAAGATTTAATTCATCCTCGAAGTGTTCTTCAAGATTCTTGTTGGACCTCAAGCATTCTTCATCATGCTTTCCAAGTGCAATTCTTTCTACCTTATTGTTTGAGATGGTGGTATGTCATTTTGACAATTTCCCTTTATGTTTCACGATTCACAAGTTGTCAAGAATGAAATATTTAAACCCATCATCCTTATCTCCCAGGAGATCTTTTCAACCTCCCATTTTGTTCGTTGGAGTTATCTTGGGTTATAATTCACCTAAAAGCTTTCCCTGAGAATTGTTGCTATTATGGTGCTTATAAATGACCCAAGTTCTTCATTTATCATTCCGGTGAAATAAGTTTATCGTCTCCTTGTTGATCTCAATCCAATTAAATGTTTTCGCCAGTGGCTAGTTGTCACCTCATAATTTTGAGATGTTTTCCGTAAGGCCACAACAAGCTTATTCTTTTGTTGTTGATTTTTCCAACAACTCTGTTCAACCCTTCTTCGTAAGGATGCTCTTTCAAATTCAATTTTGAGAGAAGTTGTCATTTTTTTTCTCCGTTCATTTCTTTCATTGATCTATATTCTATTCTTTCATTCCGGAGGCATTGTGATATTGCTCTCTTTGACCAGCATCTCGTTTTATCGAGATCTTGTTCTTTTCCTTGCTTATCATTTAACCAGAGTGTTGTATTCTTTATTCAAGTTCCCTCATCTTATCAAGTTTTGCCTCTCTTTTCAACCGGAGTGCTGTCTGAATCCTTCTTACCCCTTGTGCCATTCTTTCAATTGTTTCAGAGGCTGTGTGTTGTTGTTTTCATCAAGTATCTTCCCTTCTCCTCAAGTTCATGTTAATTCCTTCCATTTTCAGTCGGAGTGCTGTCCAAATTATGTCATTCTTATTCCTTGGCTATACCATTGCGGTTCCGTATTCTTTTGGTTCGTAAGCTCTTGTTTCATGTCCTTCAACCTACAAGGTTCTTGTAATGTTCCTTTTTCCTCATTTTACCGGAGTGCTCTTAACTTCGTTCATCTCCGTTGCATTCTTTCTTTCAACTTGTTTAACCTCTCAAGGTTCGTGGTTTCACTCGTCTGTCAAAGAAGCAACTTTGTTTTCCCTCTTCCTTTTTTCCGTTTTATCCGGTGCCATCTCTAGGATCTCGGGTCGAGATCCTCTGTTAGTGTGGGAGAGTTGTGACGCCCGAAGACCGACGTCCCAGAAGATTCCAGATATTCCGAGTTTCTCCCGTGTGTTTCATTTGTGCTTGTGTTATTTATTTTTGCTTTCCATCATGTCATCATGCCATCATGTCATTAATATTTGCATCTCAACTAAATAAACCGTATGGATCCCCGATCCATTTAAATCGAGGGAAGAGTGACTTCTCTTTATAACATATCCTCCTAATATTTATGGAGCTATTATTAAATTATTCCAATTGTTTGGAATTCACCATAACACACTTGCATATTTTTCCCCATGCCTTCTCTTTCTCATTTCCTTTCCTCAAACCTTGTCTATAATTCTTATCCGTTTTATCGAGGTTCCTCCAAATATTCGAACATTTTTGGACACTTCGAAAATCAAGTCTTAGTTCAAACCCATTTGAATTAAATTCAAATATGTTTGAATTTATATCTTTTGATCTTGCCACTTCTTATTTTCTGGGATCAGACTCAATTTTGCGATTCCCGAGAAATTATCCCCATGCCCAAATTCCGCCCCTAACCCTCTATTTCTATTTTTCTTCTATCTAGTTATTTCTCTTATTGTTTAAGAATAAGAGGAGAGTGAGAGTAGAGAGAGAGAAAGAGCGGTAGCCCAACCGCAGGTGCCAGGCTAGCGGCCCAACTTCCCCTAAGGCCCGCCCGTCCCCGTGGCCTCCCTGGCCATCTTTTTCCACTGGACCGGCCTCTAAGGCCCAGCCACTCTCTAACCTAGCTCGAACCCCCATCTCTCCTGACCTCCACCTCTCCCTCTCGTCCTCCTTTCCGCCGCCACGCTCGCACTCGGCCAGGAGGTCGCGCCCGCGCCTCCCGATCTGGCGCCTCCTTCCGCGTCGTCTGGCCTCGACCTGCGCCGTCCCTCCTCCTTGATCTCCTCCTCCATCGCCTGAGCCCCTTCCGCCCCTCTCTTTCCCTCGTCTCTCCAGCCCCACCATACATCGCGACCTGTGCGCTACCCGAGCCCCCACGCTGCTCATGGCGTCACCAGCCTCAAGCCCGTCACCGTCGCGCAGTGCCCCTCCGGCCTCCTCCTCACCTTGCCCCGCGTCCGGCCAACACCTGCTCCGGCAACCTCGCCTCTGCATCACCTTGCCGCCTCGGCCTCGCCGGCGGCCACCAGGAGCTTCGCCTCCTCTGGAGCCCCGTCACCGGACCAGTGCCGCCCTGCCCCGCGTCACACCTCCTCCTCCCGCCATCTCGCGCCGCTGCTCGTGGTCTGCAGCAACCTCCACCGCCCACTTCTTGTTCTGCTCGGGAGCGGGCTTGACCTCGCGCAATTCGCCGAGTCTCCATGGTCGAGCTATCGCTCGCCTTCAATCCGACGCTGCCAAGTTAACCTTGCCACCTTTTTGCTGCTGGAGGTCGCCGCGTCATGGCCTCGTCTCTGGCCAGAACCATCCTCCTCGAAACTCCTGCTGCCTTTGTCTTGCCGAGACCACACAAGGGCCCGAATCCCATCTCTTGTTGCACACCAACCGGCTGAGCACTTTTGTCTTCTGTCGTGTGCCGCGGCCAAGTCCGAAGACCCCTTCGTGGAATCGCTGAGACGCAAGTACCTACGACGCGACAAGTACCTCGACGCTCGACGCCGAAGACCAAGACCGCAAGTACCACGACACACGCTCGGAGCCCTCGGTTCCATCAAGTACGACTACACAAGACGACACGTCAAGTACCACTACCGTCGCCGAAGAACCGTGAATGAAAACGCCAACGTGTACGACAACCGTCGCCGAAGAAACGTGTACCACGACCCGCGAGTACCACTACTTCCTCTACGACACGTGAACCACTACTTCCCTCTTCCGTCGAACTCGTTCCGCCCCGAAAATGCACGCTTCAAAGGTATAACCCCGAGATGATGACCCGTGGACTGCATGTGTTGTATGAGATGTTTTCCCTTGTTGCATCGTGTCCGTTGTGCCCTCGTTTGCCTTGGTGGCGACCAGTGGGAACCCGGTGACGGGATCACCCCACCTTGCATCTTGTTCGACTCGCTCACGCCACCTTTTCTTTTGCACCGGTCTCTCAACGAGTTACCGGAACTGAGATGTTGCCGTTGCATCATTTTCGGATCGTTGCCGTGGCACCCTTTCCCTCCACCATGGTGACAAATACTCCTTATCATCTTCATGTCAACTTTTCTTATAAAATTGCATAAAACTTGATCATGTCATCCGCATCATGATAACAACCTTGGAATGTTTAATTGTTGTTGCTTTAATAATTGCTAAATTGGTCATGTGGGGTTTTCCGGATTTGTTGTTGTTATTTCCGGCCTCATTTAAAATGCCTAAATAGTGTAGTTTTATTATGCATCATACCTTGCCTTGTATTGCATTTTGTCATGTTGCTTGTGTTGTTTTCTGTGCTTCCTACCTTGCCATGTATTGCTTCCTGTATAGACTTGTCATGCATCATACCTTGCCACGTATTGCATCATATAGACTTGTGTTGTTTTGCTGTGCTTCCTACCTTGCCATGTTTTGCTTCCTGTATAGACTTGTAGTGCATCCTATGTAGACTTGTGTTGCATCATACTTGATTGAGCACATTGTCATGTCTCGTGTGGTGTGTTTACCGTGTTGCTTGTTTCTTTCCGGTTTGCTTCCCTCGTTAGCTTCGGGTTCGTTCCGAAGTTGTGAGGATTGTTTGACTACTGCTGGACTTGTTCTTCTCCCTCGCGGAATCTCAGGCAAGATGACCATACCCTTGGATACCTTTACTACCATTGCCATGCTTAGTTGTCTCGATGCTATCGTTACATGTCGTGCTACCCATCTTTTATGTCAGCCTCTCCTTGTTGCCATGAAACCTCTAACCTTTTGACACCTTCCTAGCAAAACCACTGTTTGGCTATGTTACCCGCTTGCTCAGCCCCTCTTATAGCGTTGTTAGTTGCAGGTGAAGATGAAGGCCGTTCCAGGAGGGAACTTGTTGTTGGAATATCACAATATCTATTATTATTATTAACACACCTATATACTGGGCATGGGTGGAAGGCTTGGCCTTTTGCTCGGTGTTTTGTTCCACTCATGCCACCTTAGGCGCCGATAAACCGACATTATGTTCCTTGATTTTTGCGTTCCTTACACGATGGGTATATGGGGACCCCTTGACACTTTGACTTTGAATAAAACTCCTCCAACAAGACCCAACATTGGTTTTAAATTTGCCTCATAATAATAACTTAATTAATTAATTAAATTGCATAAGGGGGACGCTCCTTGGAGATTCTTTTCTACATAGCAGAGGGTGCCAGTGCTGATGGTGTTGGTCCCAAACGGGGGTCCTGCGGGGCTACCACGGAGAAACTCGAGGTTTGGTTTTACCTGTAGCATCACCCATCCGGTTGTGGCCTGAGACGAGATACGCGCGGCTACTATCAGGGTGTCGGCACGCCGGGAGGTCTTGCTGGACTTGTTTTACCATTGTCGAAATGTCTTGTGCACCGGGATGCCGAGCCTGATCGGATTTCCCTAAGATAAGGGGTGATGATATTATATTTATCACTTCAGCTAATCGTGAGAGCTTGTGATGGGCTAAGTTGGGACACCCCTGCAGGGTTATAATCTTTCGAAAGTCATGCCCGCGATTATGTGGCAGATTGGAATTTGTTAATGTCCGGTTGTAGAAAACTTGACAGAGGATCCGAAGTAAAACACACAACTGTGTGAGTAACCGTGACTGTCTCTTTTCACTTTGAGAAGAGAACATGGTGCGGTTATGTTTGACTCGTAGGTAGTTCAGGATATTTAGCGATCACTACTAGTATGCGACCGTTTGCGTAGATGCTCATCTTATTCTTGTACTCGTAAGCTAGCCACCATATTATGCTTAGCCGCTGCTGCAACCTCACCACTTTACCTCTTCCTACCCATAAAGCTTTGCTAGTCTTGATACCCATGGTTATGGGATTGCTGAGTCCTCGTGGCTCACAGATACTACAACACCAGATGCAGGTTCAGCCAAGAATGATGCAGAAGATGGATCAGAACTTCTGGGAGTTCCATGAAGAGCGTGGCCGTATGTTTGTGACGTTTTCGACGATCAGTAGTGGTTTCTACTAGGGGCGATTCAGACCTGTGGCTTTATGTTTTTGGTATCTTTCTTTTGGATCTTCGCCCGTAGTCGGGTTGTGATGTTTTGGATGATGTTTTGCTTATGTAATGTATTGTGTGAAGTGGCGAGTGTAAGCCAACTATCTCCTTTTGCCATTTCATCCCTATTTTTACATGAGTCGTGCAAAGATACCAAACTTGAGATCATTCCAGAATGGGCTTATACCTTTAAGTCGTGCCTCGACACGTAGGAGGTATAGTCCCATCCTGGGCATTACACCTGCTCCAGCTTGGCACGGGCATAGGACTGGACCCGGTCCTTCCGCTCTCGCAGGCGCCGGGTCACGGTGGACATGGCCGCCTCCTCCTGGGTCGGCGGCCCAAAGAAGACCTCGCCGGCTCCGTGCCATGACGGCTGCGACCCAATGGCCCGGCGGGCCCCGGACCGGAGCACCAGGGCGTGCTCACCGCTGGCCGCCTCCCCCGCGGCCGTCGTCCTCTTCGGCGCCACCACCGCCAGCGCCCCCTGCGGCACTATCGGCAGCGCCTCCCCCAAGACGGCGTCACCATTGCCTCCGTCGGCCCCCGCCCGCCCAGCCGCGTCGGCCCGCAGTGGGGTCCCGTCCCCGATGACCACGACCTCCTGGTCGAGGTCCATCACCTCCGCACGGCCGCCCCGACCGTGCTCCTCCCCCAACGACGGCACGTAAGCCGTCGCCGCCACCGTCATCCCGACCGTCTTCTCCAGCCACACCAGCTCCTCGCCGGCTCACGCCCACGCCTCCGCGGCACTGTTCCAGGCCTGGGTCGACGCCGCCTTCAGCTCAGCCTCGGCCCGGTCCCGGTCCCGCGAGGCCCGGCCCTCCACGTCAGACGGATCCAGACCAAGGTCTAGATCTGCTCGCACATCCTCCTCGCCCGGGTCGACGGTGCCGGACCGGCTCTTCCGGAACCCGGCACCCTCAGAGGACGCAGCCTCCGCCGCCACCAGTGCCAACGATATCGGCGATCTGAAAAAAAGACAAGTAAGTACAGAAGGGCTCAACGGAGCCACTCAGCTCGGGCTAAAGAAAAGCTCACCCCGGCAGCACCGGCGCGGCGCGCCTCGTCGGCTGGGCCACGCGCCTCCTGTTGGCGGCTGGCTTCACGCCCCCAACCGCGCCCGCCGTGCGCTTCACGGTCGGAGCCGGTGGCGCGGCGCTGCCCTTCCCGTGCGGGCGGCTCGCCGCCGGCACCGCCCAAGACGACCCGGCTCCAACCGCACCGCTGCCTCGTCCGCCCACCACCGTCTACGCCGCCCGAGATGACCCGGCTCCATCCGCGCTGCCGCCTCATCCGCCCAGCGCAGCTACATCAACGACCCACGTCAACATCTCCGGCGCCGTCCCGTAACTGGCGACACAAGAAAGAAAAGATGGGCTCACCTGCTCGGCGCCCCGCGCCCGCCTTGGTGGCCGCTCCCTCCCCTCCGCCGTGGGCCTCAGGCTCCTCCGAGACGGCGCGCACCACCTGCGTCCCCGTCCGGTCGTAAGGATGCCGGATGGCATTCAGAAGCACCTCCCATGTCGCGTCCGGACGGATAAAAGATGTGCGGCAACGAAATATGGAGACCAGGGACTCACGATCGGTGCCGGGTTCGCGTGACTATACGGGGCCTTCCCATAATGCCAGTCATCCGGCAGGTTGGCCTTGGAGATGTCATTGATCCGGCGCGCGACCTGGTCCGCCCTCAGCCGCAGATTTGACATGCGGTCGGGGTTCTCGAGGCCGGTCATCTCGCCGATGAGATGAACGTGCTGCTGCAGCGGCAACACCCATTGAGCGATGAAGGCCGTGATGAGGTCGTTGCCGGAGAGCCCTTCCCTCTCCTTCATCACCGCCACCCGCTCGCACGGGTTAAGCATCACCTGCGACGACCGCTTGGGATAGTACGACCAATCCTGCTTCACCCACGGCGGCGAATTGATGAAAGGCGACAGGTTGATTCGATCCACGCCCAAATTACGGATGTAGAAGAAAGAATGTTGCCACTTCTTGGCAGAATCCTCCAGCGGCACCATGGGGCGCTCGTCCCCCGATCGCCTGTAGATGACAGCGGCCCCACACTCCGACATCTCCCCGGCCTTCGGCCCCTGCTGCTTCAGGGTGAAGAGGCGCGCGAAGAGGTCGAGGAAGGGCTCAACTCCGAGGTACGCCTCGCAGAGCGTGACGAAGCCCGAGAGCTGCACGATGGCGCCGGCTCCAAGATGGTGGGTCTGGAGCTCAAAGAACTCCAGGAACTCGCGGAAGAAGTCGCTTGCGGGCAGCCCAAACCCGTGCTTGAAGTGCGTGAAGAAAACCACGCGCTCCGCGCCCTCGGGGCATGGCTCCCACTCATTTCCGGCGGCATGCGCTTGGTGTGCGGAGATAGGCGATGTCGTCCTCGGTGACAGTCGAGCCCAGCCATGAGCCCGACGGCAGCACCATTGACAAGAACGTGGAAGAGAAAGAAGTGAAGGAATATGCCCTAGAGGCAATAATAAAGTTGTTATTTATATTCCTTATATCATGAGAAATGTTTATTATTCATGCTAGAATTGTATTAACCGGAAACTTAGTACATGTGTGAATACATAGACAAAACAGAGTGTCCCTAGTATGCCTCTACTAGACTAGCTCATTGATCAAAGATGGTTATGTTTCCTAACCATAGACATGAGTTGTCATTTGATCAACGGGATCACATCATTAGGAGAATGATGTGATGGACAAGACCCATCCGTTAGCTTAGCACTATGATCGTTTAGTTTTACTGCTATTGCTTTCTTCATGACTTATACATGTTCCTATGACTATGAGATTATGCAACTCCCGAATACCATAGGAACACCTTGTGTGCTATCAAACGTCACAACGTAACTGGGTGATCATAAAGATGCTCTACAGGTGTCTCCGAAAGTGTTCGTGGTGTTGGCATAGATCAAGACTAGGATTTGTCACTCCGAGTGTCGGAGAGGTATCTCTGGGCCCTCTCGGTAATGCACATCATAATAAGCCTTGCAAGCAAATTACTAATGAGTTAGTCACGAGATGATGTATTACGGAATGAGTAAAGAGACTTGTCGGTAACGAGATTGAACTAGGTACAGAGATACCGACGATCGAATCTCGGGCAAGTAACATACCGATGACAAAAGGAACAACGTATGTTATTATGCGGTTTGACCGATAAAGATCTTCGTAGAATATGTAGGAGCCAATATGAGCATCCAGGTTCCGCTATTGGTTATTGACCGGAGATGAGTCTCGATCATGTCTACATAGTTCTCGAACCCGTAGGGTCCGCACGCTTAATGTTTAATGACGATCGGTATTATGAGTTTATGAGTTTTGATGTACCGAAGGTAGTTCGGAGTCCCGGATGAGATCACAGACATGATGAGGAGTCTCGGAATGTCCGAGACATAAAGATTGATATATTGGACGACTATATTCGGACACCGGAAGTGTTCTAGAAAGTTTCGGAATTTACGGGAGTGCCGGGGGGGTTACCGGAACCCCTGGGGGAATGGTGGGCCCTGGTGGGCCATAGGGGAGAGAGAGGGCAGCAGCCAGGAGGTGGCGCGCCCCCTCCCTAGGAGGAGTCCGAATTGGACTAGGGGAGGGGGGCGCGGCCCCTCTTTCCCTCTCCCTCTCCCTCTCTTTCCTTCCCCTTCTTCCTTCTTTGGTAGGTTCCTACTAGGAATAGGATTGCAATCCTATTCCTAGTAGGATTGCAGCCCTAGCCGCACCATAGGAGGGCCGACCGGCCTCCCCCCTTGCTCCTTTATATACGGGGGCAGGGGGGCACCCAAAGACACACAAGTTGAATTGTTCTAGCCGTGTGCGGTGCCCCCCTCCACAGAAACACACCTCGGTCATATCGTTGCAGTGCTTAGGCGAAGCCCTGCGCCGGTAGATACATCATATCCGTCAACACGCCGTCGTGCTGACGAAACTCTCCCGTGAAGCTCAACTGGATCAAGAGCTCGTGGGACGTCATCAAGCTGAACGTGTGCTGAACGCGGAGGTGCCGTACGTTCGGTGCTTGATCGGTTGGATTGCGAAGAAGTTCGACTACATCAACCGCGTCACTTGACGCTTCCGCTCCCGGTCTACTAGGGTACGTAGACACACTCTCCCCCTCGTTGCTTTGCATCTAGTAGATAGATCTTGCGTGATCGTAGGAAATTTTTGAAAATACTACGTTCCCCAACAGTGGCATCATGAGCCAGGTCTATGCGTAGATGATATGCACGAGTAGAACACAATGAGTTGTGGGCGATACTAGTCATACTGCTTACCAGCATGTCATACTTTGCTTCGGAGGTATTGTGAGATGAAGCGGCCCGGATCGACATTACGCGTACGCTTACGCGAGACTAGTTTCACCGTTACGAGCACTTGTTGCTTAAAGGTGACTGTCGGGTGTCTGTCTCTCTCACTTTAGCTGAATCAAGTGTGACTACGCCTGGTCCTTGTGAAGGTTAAAACAGCACATACTTGACGAAACATCGTTGTGGTTTTGTATACGTAGGTAAGAACGGTTCTTGCTAAGCCCGTAGCAGCCACGTAAAACTTGCAACAACAAAGTAGAGGACGTCTAACTTGTTTTTGCAGGGCATGTTTTGTAATGTTATCGGCAACTGGCAGGAGCCATATGGTTGTCGCTTTATTGTATGAAATGCAATCGCCATGTAATTGCTTTACTTTATCACTAAGCGGTAGCGATAGTCGTAGAAGCAATAGTTGGCGAGACGACAACGATGCTACGATGGAGATCAAGGTGTCGCGCCGGTGACGAAGGTGATCATGACGGTGCTTTGGAGATGGAGATCAAAAGCACAAGATAATGATGGCCATATCATGTCACATATTTTGATTGCATGTGATGTTTATCTTATTATGCTTCTTATTTTGCTTAGAACGACGGTAGCATTATAAGATGATCCCTTACTAAATTTCAAGGTATAAGTGTTCTCCCTGAGTATGCACCGTTGCGAAAGTTCGTCGTGCCGAGACACCACGTGATGATCGGGTGTGATAAGCTCTACGTTCAAATACAATGGGTGTAAGCCAGTTTTGCACACGCAGAATACTCGGGTTAAACTTGATGAGCCTAGCATATGCAGATATGGCCTCGGAACGCTGGAGACCGAAAGGTCGAGCGTGAATCATATAGTAGATATGATCAACATAAGATGTTCACCCTTGAAACTACTCCATCTCACGTGATGATCGGACATGGTTTAGTTAATTTGGATCACGTGATCATTTAGATGACCGGAGGGATGTCTATCTAAGTGGGAGTTCTTAAGTAATATGATTAAATTGAACTTTAATTTATCATGAACTTAGTCCTGGTAGTATTAGCATATCTATGTTGTAGATCAATAGCTCGCGATGTTGCTCCCCGTTTATTGTTTATATGTTCCTAGAGAAAAACTAAGTTGAAAGATGTTAGTAGCAATGATGCGGACTAGGTCCGTGATCTGAGGATTATCCTCATTGTTGCACAGAAGAATTATGTCCTTGATGCACCGCTAGGTGACAGACCTATTGCAGGAGTAGACGCAAACGTTATGAACGTTTTCACAAAAGCTCGATATGATGACTACTTGATAGTTTAGTGCACCATGCTTTACGGCTTATAACCGGGACTTCAAAAACATTTTTGAAACGCCACGGAGCATATGAGATGTTCCAAGAGTTGAAATTAGTATTTCATACTCATGCTCGTGTCGAGAGGTATAAGACCTCTGACAGTACTTTGCCTACAAGATGGAGGAGAATAGCTCAACCAGTGAGCATGTGCTCAGATTGTCTGGGTACTACAATTGCTTGAATCAAGTGGGAGTTAATCTTCCAGATAAGATAGTAATTGACAAAGTTCTCTAGACACTATCGCCAAGTTAGTAGAACTTCGTGATGAACTAAAATATGCAAGGGATGGCGAAAGTAATTCCCGAGCTCTTCGCGATGCTGAAATCGGCGAAGGTAGAAATCAAGAAAGAGCATCAAGTGTTGATGGTTAACAAGACCACTTGTTTCAAGTAAGGGCAAAGGGATAGAAGGGGAACTTCAAGAAGAATGACAAGCAAGTTGTCACTCCCGTGAAGAAACCCAAAGCTAAACTCAAGCCTGAAACTAAGTGCTTCTACTGCAAAGGAAATGGTCACTGGAAGTGGAACTGCCCTAGATACTTGGTGGATAAGAAGGATGGCAAGGTGAAAAAAGGTATATTTGATATACATATTATTGATGTGCACTTTACTAGTGTTCATAGCAACCCCTGGGTATTTGATACCATTTTAGTTGCTAAAATTAGTAACTCGAAAAAAGAGTTGCAGAATGAACAGAGACTAGTTAAAGGTGAAGTGACGATGCGTGTTGGAAGTGGTTCCAAGATTGATATGATCATCATCACACACTCCCTATACTTTCGGATTAGTGTAGAACCTAAATAAATGTTATTTGGCATTTGCGTTAAGCATGAATATGATTTGATCATGTTTGTTGCAATACGGTTATTCATTTAAAGTCATAGAATAATTGTTATTCTGTTTACATGAATAAAGCCTTCGATGGTCATACACCCAATGAAAATAGTTTGTTGGATCTCGATCGTAGTGATACACATATTAATAATATTGAAGCCAAAAGATGCAAGGTTAATAATGACAGTGCAACTTATTTGTGGCACTGCCGTTTAGGTCATATTGGTGTAAAGCGCATGAAGAAACTCCATAGTGATGGAATTTTGGAATCACTTGATTATGAATCACTTGGTGCTTGCGAACCATGCCTCATGGGCAAGATGACTAAAACTCCGTTCTCCGGAACAATGGAGCGAGCAACAGATTTGTTGGAAATCATACAAACTGATGTATGTGGACCGATGAGTGTTGAAGCTCGTGGCGGGTATCGTTATTTTCTGACCTTCACTGATGATTTGAGCAGATATGTGTATATCTACTTGATGAAGCACAAGTCTGAAACATTTGAAAAGTTCAAAGAATTTCAGAGTGAAGTAGAGAATCATCGTAACAAGAAAATAAAGTTTCTACTATCTGATCGTGGAGGTGAATATTTGAGTTATGAGTTTGGTCTTCATTTGAAACAATGTGGAATAGTTTCACAACTCACGCCACACGGAACACCACAACGTAATGGTGTATCCGAACGTCGTAACCGTACTTTATTAGATATGGTGCGATCTATGATGTCTCTTACCGATTTACCACTATCGTTTTGGGTTATGCATTAGAGACAGCTGCATTCACGTTAAATAAGGGCACCATCTAAATCCGTTGATACGACGCCTTACGAACTGTGGTTTGGCAAGAAACCAAAGTTGTCGTTTCTTAAAGTTTGGGGCTGCGATGCTTATGTGAAAAAGCTTCAACCTGATAAGCTCGAACCCAAGTCGGAGAAATGTGTCTTCATAGGATACCCAATGGAGACTATTGGGTACACCTTCTATCACAGATCCGAAGGCAAGATATTTGTTGCTAAGACTGGATCCTTTCTAGAGAAGGAGTTTCTCTCGAAAGAAGTGAGTGGGAGGAAAGTAGAACTTGATGAGGTAATTGTACCTTCTCATGAATTGGAAAGTGGAACATCACAGAAACTAGTTCCAGTGATTCCTACACCAATTAGTGAGGAAGCTAATGATGATGATCATGAAACTTCAGACCAAGTTTCTGCTGAACGTCGTAGATCAACCAGAGTACGTTCCGCACCAGAGTGGTACGGCAACCCAGTTCTGGAAGTCATGTTACTAGACCATGATGAACCTACGAACTATGAGGAAGCGATGATGAGCCCAGATTCCGCAAAATGGCTTGAGGCCATGAAATCTGAGATGGGATCCATGTATGAGAACAAAGTGTGGACTTTGGTTGACTTGCCCGATGATCGGCAAGCCATCGAAAAATAAATGGATCTTCAAGAGGAAGACCAACGCAGACAGTAATGTTACTGTTTACAAATCTCGACTTGTTGCGAAAGGGTTTCGACAAGTTCAAGAAGTTGACTACGATGAGACTTTCTCACCTGTAGCGATGCTTAAGTCTGTCCGAATCATGTTAGCAATTGCCGCATTTTATGATTATGAAATCTGGCAAATGGATGTCAAAACTGCATTCCTGAATGGATATCTCAAAGAAGAGTTGTATATGATGCAACCAGAAGGTTTTGTCAATCCAAAAGGTGCTAACAAAGTGTGCAAGCTCCAACGATCCATCTATGGACTGGTGCAAGCATCTCGGAGTTGGAATATACGCTTTGATGAGGTGATCAAAGCATATGGTTTTATACTGACTTTTGGAGAAGCCTGTATTTACGAGAAAGTGAGTGGGAGCACTACATCCTTTCTGATGTATATGTGAATGACATATTGTCGATCGGAAATGATGTAGAATTTTCTGGAAAGCATAAAGGAGTGTTTGAAAGGAGTTTTTCAAAGAAAGACCTTGGTGAAGCTGCTTACATATTGGGCATCAAGATCTATAGAGATAGATCAAGACGCTTGATAAGACTTTCGATGAGTATATACCTTGATAAGATTTTGAAGTAGTTCAAAATGGATCAGTCAAAGAAGGAGTTCTTGCCTGACTTGTAAGGTGTGAAGTTGAGTAAGACTCAAAGCCAGACCACGGCAGAAAAATATAGAGAGAATGAAAGTCATTCCCTATGCCTCAGCCATAGGTTCTATAAAGTATGCCATGCTGTGTACCAAACATGTTGTGTACCTTGCCATGAGTTTGTCAAGGGGGTACAATAGTGATCCAGGAGTAGATCACTGTACAGCGGTCAAAATTATCCTTAGTAACTGGATGACTAAGGAAATGTTTCTCGATTATGGAGGTGATAAAGAGTTCGTCGTAAAGGGTTACGCCGATGCAAGCTTTGACACTAAATCCAGATGACTCTAAGTATCAATCTGGATGCGTATTGAAAGTGGGAGAAATTAGCTAGAGTAGCTCCATGCAGAGCATTGTAGACATAGAAATTTGCGAAATACATACGGATCTGAATGTGACAGACCCGTTGACTAAACTTCTCTCACAAGCAAAACATGATCACACCTTATTACTCTTGGGTATTAATCACATAGCGATGTGAACTAGATTATTGACTCTAGTAAACCCTTTGGGTGTTGGTCACATGGCGATGTGAACTATGGGTGTTATTCACATAACGATGTGATCTATCGGTATTAAATCACATGGCGATGTGAGCTAGATTATTGACTCTAGTGCAAGTGGGAGACTGAAGGAAATATGCCCTAGAGGCAATAATAAAGTTGTTATTTATATTTCCTTATATCATGATAAATGTTTATTATTCATGCTAGAATTGTATTAACCGGAAACTTAGTACATGTGTGAATACATAGACAAAACAGAGTGTCCCTAGTATGCCTCTACTAGACTAGCTCATTGATCAAAGATGGTTATGTTTCCTAACCATAGACATGAGTTGTCATTTGATCAACGGGATCACATCATTAGGAGAATGATGTGATAGACAAGACCCATCCGTTAGCTTAGCACTATGATCGTTCAGTTTTACTGCTATTGCTTTCTTCATGACTTATACATGTTCCTATGACTATGAGATTATGCAACTCCCGAATACCGTAGGAACACCTTGTGTGCTATCAAACGTCACAACGTAACTGGGTGATCATAAAGATGCTCTACAGGTGTCTCCGAAAGTGTTCGTGGTGTTGGCATAGATCAAGACTAGGATTTGTCACTCCGAGTGTCGGAGAGGTATCTCTGGGCCCTCTCGGTAATGCACATCATAATAAGCCTTGCAAGCAAATGACTAATGAGTTAGTCACGAGATGATGTATTACAGAACGAGTAAAGAGACTTGCCGGTAACGAGATTGAACTAGGTACAGAGATACCGACGATCGAATCTCGGGCAAGTAACATACCGATGACAAAAGGAACAACGTATGTTGTTATGCGGTTTGACCGA
This sequence comes from Secale cereale, assembly GCA_902687465.1. Lineage (NCBI taxonomy): Eukaryota > Viridiplantae > Streptophyta > Magnoliopsida > Poales > Poaceae > Secale > Secale cereale. Next base: position 592,321,633 of record LR738713.1, read on the forward strand.
TAAAGATCTTCGTAGAATATGTAGGAGCCAATATGAGCATCCAGGTTACGCTAGTGGTTATTGACCGGAGATGAGTCTCGGTCATGTCTACATAGTTCTCGAACCCGTAGGGTCCGCACGCTTAACGTTTAATGACGATCGGTATTATGAGTTTATGAGTTTTGATGTATCGAAGGTAGTTCGGAGTCCCGGATGAGATCACGGACATGACGAGGAGTCTCGGAATGTCCGAGACATAAAGATTGATATATTGGACGATTATATTCGGACACCAGAAGTGTTCTGGAAAGTTTCGGAATTTACCGGAGTGCCGGGGGGGTTACCGGAACCCCCCGGGGGAATGGTGGGCCCTGGTGGGCCATAGGGGAGAGAGAGGGCAGCAACCAGGAGGTGGCGCGCCCCCTCCCTAGGAGGAGTCCGAATTGGACTAGGGGAGGGGGGCGCGGCCCCTCTTTCCCTCTCCCTCTCACTCTCTTTCCTTCCCCCTTCTTCCTTCTTTGGTAGGTTCCTACTAGGAATAGGATTGCAATCCTATTCCTAGTAGGATTGCAGTCCTAGCCGCACCATAGGAGGGCCGGCCGGCCTCCCCCTTGCTCCATTAGATACGGGGGCAGGGGGGCACCCAAAGACACACAAGTTGAATTGTTCTAGCCGTGTGCGGTACCCCCCTCCATAGAAACACACCTCGGTCATATCGTTGCAGTGCTTAGGCGAAGCCCTGCGCCGGTAGATACATCATATCCGTCAACACGCCGTCGTGCTGACGAAACTCTCCCGTGAAGCTCAACTGGATCAAGAGCTCGTGGGACGTCATCAAGCTGAACGTGTGCTGAACGCGGAGGTGCCGTACGTTCGGTGCTTGATCGGTTGGATTGCGAAGAAGTTCGACTACATCAACCGCGTCACTTGACGCTTCCGCTCCCGGTCTACGAGGGTACGTAGACACACTCTCCCCCTCGTTGCTATGCATCTAGTAGATAGATCTTGCGTGATCTTAGGAAAATTTTGAAAATACTACGTTCCCCAACAAGAAGAATAAGTCGGCCACCGCTCGAAACGACGGGCGTCGCAGTGCGCGGCTGTCGCAAGAAGCAGAGGAGACAAGAAAAGGCAGGAGGGAGCGAGCGAGAATGATTTCCACCGCCCCCTCAGCCCAATTTATAACTACGGTTTGAACATGGGGGAGTGGGATCGATTGCGCCCGCCTCTCCGCAATAAATGCGCACGTACGTGCGCAATAACTATCCCTAGAAGGGCAACCGGTTTGCAGACGCCGCAATAAGTCCGCGCGCGTGGGCCGAGGCCGCGCGGTCACGGGCCCCAGTGCATCGCCCCGTCCTGTCATGCGCGTGGCCTGTCAGGCCTCTCCGGCTTTCGGGCACTACGTGGCGCCTGCACGGAACCCAAAAGATCGCTCAAGATTTGGCGGACTCCTCGGTTTCCCGCCGTTGCTTAGATGCCGCAATCCGGCTTCCGGAAGCCGGCACACAGCGGGTGTCGCCGGATCCGGCGGCCCCCAAGTTCGCCTCCAAGAAAGGAAACTGCGAAGGCCCTTTCACCCGAAGACGGTGAACCTTCACAGCTTCGGGGACTACTGTCAGGTGGATGAACCCCAGGCAGGCAACGGAAGCCGGATCCTTTTCAAAAACGACGGGGCCAGCATCGCCCCCCAATCCGGCTCTCACTTGGCCGGGTCGCTCGACCCGGCCAGGACCCACGACCCGGCCAAGACTCTCCAGTCCGGCCGGCTCCCACGATCCGGCCCCAATGGCCTGCTCAAGGGATCCGGACCCAGCGCGCCGAGACTTCTCCAACAAGCCAGGCCGACCCGTGGCGTGTTCCCCAATCCGGTCGCGGGTCAGCTCCTGTCCTATCCCAGCCGTACGATGGGACGAGACGCCGCCCACTGATGACCAAGGCAACAATAACTCGCCCATGCCCCTAGTCAGCCGAGGTGTGGCAACAGTGTAATCATCACCACCCATGACGCCGGCAGACGGTGACATGACGGAATGCATTGTACCCGACTCAACCCGGCCACTCCCTGACGAACGACAAGATGGCACACAGTGCCCCCATACCCAGCGGGCCCCGCGTCCGAAGAACCCGGCGAGCCCTGTACCCGGCGGGTCCTAGCGCCGGCTTCCCGGACGATGACAATCGGGCCCCATGATCGTGTAACATTACCATTGTACCCCTGGGGGGGTCCTATAAAAACCCCTAGAGCCCTCATGCATACGGGCGAGCCCTAGTAGAGAACAGGATAGACACACCTCGGGAGAAGCAGCCTAAGCCCTGTCCTGTCTTCCTCCTTCCTCCATACAACTCAAGGAGCAACTCTGTACTGGTAAAACATCAACCACGCTCGACAGGATTAGGGGTGTTATCTCTCCGGAGAGCCCCGAACCTGGGTATGTCTTGCGTCCCACGCTCGCTCATACCAACCTCGCTTCTGAAGCCCACCAGTGCCCTCGAGCCACCTCCTATCTTTAGCCATCCCTTGGCATCTGCCGTGCGCCCACCACGACAACAATAGTCTATCATTTGACATAAACGAATTTAATACTCGTGCATCCCAACAAACAATCAAGTCTTTCAAAATATCAATGCTAAAGAACGTTATCCCTACAAAATCATATAGTCTTTTATGCTCCCTTTTCTTAACACAAGGTACCCCTCATGCCCATCCCGGTGTCAGCCAAGCAATTGTTTCCATACTTTACCTTTTCAAACCTTTTCAACTCTTCACGCAATATATGAGCATGATCCATGGACATAGCACTATTGGTGGAATAGAAGGTGGTGATAGACAAAAGGAGGGAGAAAGTTTCACATCAACTACGCAAATCAATGGACTATGGAGATGTCCATTAATCGATATCAATGTGAGTGAGTAGGGATTGCCATGTAACAGATGCACTAGAGCTATAAGTGTATGAAAGCTCAAAAAGAAACTAAGTGGGTGTGCATCTAACTTAACTGCTCATGAAAACCTAGGGCAATTAAATGAGCATACTGCTATCTTGCAAGACATTAGTAGACAATTAGAGAGCCTAAATATTGAGATTTCTAACCTCCAGACTAGGCTCACTATCACTGAGACCCAAGTTTCCAATATGTCCCACACACAAGCCACTTTGATAAACCAAATGGCAGTTAACCCGAAGTGGTTGCACCCCTAAGGGAGGAAGAAGATAGAATTAAGAACCTTCCTACCCACCACACTGTTGCTACTATCCAAGTTGTTGAGGATATCCAAACTCTTAGCACCCAATGCACTCCTGGTCCCATTGGACCTATTAATGGTGATGCTATGACTATAGAAACTACCAAACAAGTGAACCTAAAGGACACCACTACCACTTTACTTGATAGTAGTGACCTTGATTTTGATAATTGCACTCTTACCGAAGTTATTGATTTCCTTCACAAGATGTCTAGAGATCCCCGCACTAGCACGCTTAACCTTGCCTTCACAAAGCATATCACTAATGCTCTCATCAAAGCTAGGGAGGAGAAACTTAGAGTAGAAGCCTCCATACCTAGAAAGCTAGAAGATGGTTGGGATACTATGATTAAAATTAAGTTGAATAACTTCTCTTGCTATGCTTTATGTGATGTTGGAGCTAGTACCTCCGTTATGCCCAAAAGAATATATGATATGCTTAAATTGAAACCTTTTGATTCTTGTTCTTTTGGTGTTCGTCTTGTTGATTCTTCCATAAAGAAACCTTTGGGGAGGATCGACGATGTTCTTATCATTGTCAATGACAATTATGTTCCCGTTGATTTTACTATTATGGATATTGAATGTGAACCTTCTTGTCCAATTATTTTGGGACGTCCTTTTCTTCGCACCGTTGGTGCTATCATTGACATGAAAGAGGGGAATATAAAATTCCAATTTCCTCTCAAGAAAGGGATGGAACACTTCCCTAGAAAGAAGATTAAGTTACCGTTTGAGTCCGTTATACGGGCTAGCTATTCTTTTACTCTTGATAAAACTTGATCTCTATGCATTATGCCTAGCTTAAAGGCATAAAAGAAAGCGCTTTTGGGAGGCAGCCCACATGAATAAATTTTATTTTGCTTTTGTTGTGTCTTGATGTTGTTACTACAGTAGCATCATCATTGTATCTTTGCTTTTCAACTTTGTGCCAAGTGTAGCCTCTGATTGCAAGAAAGTTCAAAAGTTGTGACGTGCTGTCCAGGAAACAGATTCTGTCCTTGGATAGAAAAATTCGTATGAAATCACCAGATCATCTTTTTGGTCTGAATTTTTTCGACAGCGTGCTCTACACAATTGTCTTTCGTGCGTCTGTTCTGAGTTTTTTGATTAGAGTTGCAGAAGTGCCCCGAAAAAATCATTTACTACCTGCTGTTCTGTTTTTCACAGATTCTGTCCTGTTTTGCCTTTCCCCCATTTTGCAAACCTTGAGCTTGCTTTTTCTTTGCAAAAACCTTTTGGCAATCTTGAGAAACAGTAGACCTTCAAGAATATCCTTATTTCCAGCAAGGAACAATTATATTATTATGGGTACTAACCTCGCTAATCAGATTATGATGAGTTATGTATAAAGGGAGTTTTCAAGTGTGCGAGGGAAGATGATAAAAAGATTCAGGAGTGTCAAACGCTCAAGCTTGGGGATGCCCCCGTGCACCCCCAAGAAATATTCAAGGAGACTCAAGCGTCTAAGCTTGGGGATTCCCCCGTGCATCCCCTTCTCCATCAACATTATCAGTTCGTCTTTCGTTCCACTATATTTTTATCACTTCATGTGTTATGTGCTATGCTTGGAGCATCTTGCTTTTAGTTTCCTTTTTAGTTTTCTTTAGCTTTTCATAACGAGTTGGAACTCAGCTTTCTTTATGTGGGAGAGAAACACGCTCCACTTCTACCTAGAACACAACATAGAATTTTCATGTTTATCTTTGCTGTGTATGTTCTTGGTCTTTCAATAGCTACTGTCATGCTTAGCTCTTAGTTTTCATGCTTATCTTTTTAAAGAGCTTTTGTTTAGTTGGTTGCTTGAACTCTCTTTAGTTATCATGCTTATCTTATTAAGAGAGTTTGCTTCTGTTGCATTGGTTGATATGTCTATGATAAAAATGCTACGTGCATAATGGTGCTTAGTAGTTCATGTTTTCTTATGGTTAGTCTCAAATAGGTGGGGGGTTCCCAATGTGTTATTGGAGTACCAACATGATTTGTTTGCCTATGATGGGGTATGGTTTAGTAATATCTTCCTTCAAGAATTTATTTTGATTGACTTGGCGTATGCTCACGCATATTTAAGACTGTAAAGAAAGTCTGTCAAGCCTTGATGATCTTTTATTTTTGAGTAGCGATATAACTTCCATGCCTGATTCAATGTTGCTTTGTCGCTCTGCATGATTATGACCGTCATTGCTCTCTTAGTTGGTCGCTCCCAGTCTTTTGCTAACCTCCACCTATACTAAGCGGACTGACTGCTTGTGCATCCAAATTCTTTTAAACCAGTTATGCCATATGAGTCCACCATACCTTCCTACATGGTATTTACCTGCCATTCCTAACGGAGACTTGCATGTACCATATCGAAATTATTCAAAAAAAATGCATTCCTATTTTGTGCCTCTGTTTTAAGTTCATGAGGAAGTAGTAGTTAATTCATGATCTTTTTAAGTTGGACAAGCTTCACCCCGGGATTGCATGTATAATGTGCAAACCCATAATACGAGAAGGAACTGGCATTGAGTGCGCCCGGCTCAAAATTAATATAACAAACAAACCCTCCTTCACGCTTTGTTCATGAGAAATCAGAAAACTTTGACAGTGATAAAGAAAGGAGATTAAGAGGATGTGATCGTCCTCATTCGGGAGCCGTTCCTCGAAACTTGTCCATCTCAAGAAGTAATTGAGTTATCTGCTAGCATTCGTTGACGGAACATGCATAATCAAAAAAATAATTATTATCTCTGTTTTTAAAACCAAGAGCTCTGGTACATGTTTTGTCTTTGTTTCCGACCACGGGTTTTCAACCTTGCCAACAAAAGCCACGGTTCGAGAGTCTCCACCTTCTTTTAAAGCACCAACTACTGAGAGCATGATTATCATTCTGAGTGTAATGTGCATTGTCCCAAAGTAGCATTGTCTTTTGCATGATTATGATATCGTTTATTCTGAAATCATTGTATCTAGTCATCACTTAAACCTTGGAGGTGCCCCTGCATTTATGTTTTGCTTCACTAAAGGGGGCAAGCGAGATATCACTTTATCATATTTGCACACCATGCTCATTACAAATCTATTTGATGTTTCAGTATCATGTTGTAAAACTTTCAGTTCTTTGTGATTTTCTCATGAGGCAACTTAATTACTACAGATTCATTGTCTCAGTAAGCTTTTGTCATATGACTATGAAAAGTGCTATATGGTTAATAGCATGTCACCACAGAAATTATTCTTGTTATCATTTACCTACTCGAGGACGAGTAGGAATTAAGCTTGGGGATGTTGATACGTCCAAAACGAATCTATAATTTCTGCTTGCTCCATGCCTCTTTTGGGTGATATTGCTATGTTATTTATACACTTCCATACACTTTTGATCATATTTGGACTAACCTATTAACTCAGTGCACCCAGTGCCAGTTTCTGTTTTCTGCTGTTTTTGTATTTCAGGTTTTCCCATTACGTAAACTGCCAGAAAAATCCCGGAAAAATTATATAAAAAATCAGCGTTCCAGAAGCTTCCCGGCAGCCGAAGTAGGGCCGGAGGGGGGCCACCAGGGCTCCAGGCGCCCTGGTGGCGCGGCCCCCCTCCTGGCCACGCCGGGGGGGGGG
>LR738713.1:592328503-592373426 GCA_902687465.1 Secale cereale
CTGATGCCCCCCTTTGGCATATATTTATATCGTGTCCCGAAACCCTCGAGACAGGAACCCTTTTTCGCGATCTCATCTCTGTTCCGCCGCCGCCGCGCTTCCAAGATCGGGAGCACCAGGAGAACTCTTCCCGGCACCCTGCCGGAGGGGAGGATCACCACCGGGAGCCTCTCCACCACCATGGACGCCTCCCGGATGAGTTGTGAGTAGTCTCCCTTGGACCATGGGTCCATGACCAGTAGCTATGTGATGTTCTCCTCCCGTTCTTGTGCTTCACTAATTAGTCCTCGTGAGCTGCCCTACATGATCGAGGCACATATGTAATCCTTATGCTATTGCTATGATGAGTTTGCTGGGATCCGATGGATTGTGAGATTATGTTTGAGTAATATATTTGATTTACCTCTTTTATATTTATGTTCGTAAGTAATTCTTGCATGTTCTCCGTTGTTATTTATTGCTTTGGCCAAGTAGTAGGTAGTGACTCCAAGAGGGAACGTTATGCTTGATTGTGGGTTCATGCCCCTCGATGACTAGCTTGAGTGACAGAAACATGAGTCTAGGGGATGTGCTGTTGCCACAAGGGGGAAAACAACGGTGCTTGTGCCCGCGGGTGCAAGGATTGTTTACTTTACGCAAAGTTCTTTTAATGCAGTTGTCTGTTGCTTTGAGTTTACACTATGGGTGGGACTCGCAACTTAATACCAGCGAGATGTTCTGGATAGATATCTCAAGGTGGATGATTAGTAGTAGATGCAGATGGATTTCGGTCTACTTGCCTTGGCGTACCGCCCATGCTTTGAACCTCTACCTTTCTTGCAACATAGTTAGCATTGGTTTGCGCACATAATTCTGTCAATTGCCCAGCTGTAATTCGTTTACCTCACATAGCCGTTTTATCGTCTTTTGGGAGAGAGACATCACTAGTGAACATCATGGAACCCCGGTCCATATTACCATCATTGATCACATCCGCTATTTACTTTCCGCTTTTACTTATTACTTGCAGCAATACCTATCACTATTATCACTTGCGTTTGATCCTTTGTAAACGACAAGGCCGGAGGGATTGACAACCTCTCTGTACTCGTTGGGAGCAAAGTTATTTGTATCTGTGTGCAGTTCCACGTTGATTGCTAATATCTGGCGCCGTTAGCAGTTGACACCTTCTTGTTGAAACTGGGAGTCTCAGGGGAAATCGATCCTTGGTATCTTTGCCAAGGGAAAACTTCCGCTACACTGCATCTCAAACCTTCCACTTGGGGTAACCAACGAGGGGCGAGAAGCCATCAGCAAACTTCTCTGATATAGTGTAGTTGGGAGAATTCAGAAAGATAATAGGACTATCATGTGTGGGTGTAATAACAACAATTTCATTCTTAACGTAAGGAACTATAGCTAGTTCATCTCCATAAGCATCATTCATAATGGCATCATGACCAGAAGCATAGCAAGTATCAAGTTCATCAAAAAGGCATATTTCAAATGAATCAAAAGGATCATAGCAATCATTATAGCATTCATCCTTCGGTAAGAACGAAGGGAAATTAAAGAATGTATGGGATAAAGAGTTACTCTCATTAGAAGGTGGGCACGGGTAATCAATCCACTCTTCCTCCTTTTGTTCTTCGCTATCCTCCTCATCTTTTTCATTTAATGAGCTCACAGTTTCAACAATTTCTTCTTCTATAGTTTCCTGCAAAATATTAGTCTCCTCTTGGACAGTGGAGGAGTCCTCAATATATGGCTTAACATAAGCATTAGAAGCATAGTTTTCATAGCAATATTTAAGTATGGCAAAAAGTTAGATTTGTAAAGAGTAGGATCATACTTTTCAATCAAAGAAGCAATTTCATAAGCACCCTTAAAAGCAACAAATTCTTCAATTTGTTCAATATCAAAGTAATTATAAACACCCTTGGCATAAGAGGATAAGATTCCATTATCCTTAAACTCACATTGGAAGCGAAGGTGTTTTCTAGGGTCCTCAGAACAACAAGTAATATCATGTATTTCGCATAAATTCAAAGGATAGCAACACAAACTATTAATATGATGCCGTAAAAGTTTCCCTTTTTCAGATAAACGATGTCGCACAAAATAAGCATGCTCATTTAATGATTTTCCCTCAACTAAGCTAGTTGGGTTTTCAGCACGAGCACAGATGGATCGAAGATGAGCCAAGTAGAAAGCTTCAGTAGTATGATAGATTTTGGGTGGTTCTTCAACCATTGGTCTAGCAAGTACATCTATTTTTTTTGGTATTTTGCTTTTCCTACCCATAACTAAAGATAGAAAACAACTTAGACCATAAAATAAAAACTACTTAGTGATAGAGCAAACAAGCACACATGATAATATCCACCCCACGCTATTGCTCCCCAGCAACGGCGCCAGAAAAGGTCTTGATAACCCACAAGTATAGGGGATCAATTGTAGCCTCTTTAGATAAGTAAGAGTGTCGAACCCAACGAGGATCTAAAGGTAGAACAAATATTCCCTCAGGTTCTATCGACCATCGATACAACTCTACGCACGCTTGACGTTCGCTTTACCTAGAACAAGCATGAAACTAGAAGTACTTTGTAGGTGTTGTAGGATAAGTTTGCAAGATAATGAAGAGCACATAAATAAAAGCTAGGGGTTGTTTAGGTGAAGAAACAACTAAGTTAGTTTTAGCAGAGAGCTTTTGTCCCACAAGAAAGTTATTTGTCCCTAGGCAATCGATAACTAGCCCGGTAATCCTTATTGCAATTTTATATGAGGGAGAGGCATAATCTAACACACTTTCTCTTCTTGGATCATATGCACTTATGATTGGAAATCCAGCCAACATCCGTAACTACTAAAGATCATTAAGGTAAAACCCAACCATAGCATTATAAGGTATCAAGTCCTCTTTATTCCCATACGCAAACAACCTACTTACTCGGGTTTAAGCTTCTGTCACTCTAGCAACCCACCATAAGAAAATCATGAACATATTGCAAACCCGACAGCGGGGATTATCGGTGTCAAAACCGGCAGATCTCGGGTAGGGGTGCCCAAGCTGCGCGTCTAAGGATCGATAGTAACAGGAGACTGGGGACATGATGTTTACCCAGGTTCAGGCCCTCTTGGCCGAGGTAATACCCTACTTCCTGCTTGATTGATCATGATGAATATAGGGTTACAAGAGTTGATCTACCTCGAGATCGTAATGGCTAAAAACCTAGGAGTCTAGCCTATGCAATTGTGATTCTGCCACCCTCTACAGACTATACCCTCCAGTTTATATATCCACCGGAGGCGACCTAGGGTTACAAAGATTACTTGGGAAGAAAGGAATCATTACATCCGAACATCTATCCCGCCTTTCTACATACACAGGAGTCGTAACCGGACACGAGGGATGTCAGTTTATCTTCATCTTCATGGCCCATCTATCCGGCCCAGCTTCAGTAGACCGGACACTCATGGACCCCCAAATCCAGGACTCCCTCAGTAGCCCCCGAACTTCCTTTAATGACAAGGTTGTATCCGGCTTCATATCTTCGGTCTTGTAAGGTAGGTTCTCCTTCGGAATAGATGATAGCTCGGCTTAATATTATATCATGTCGTTTCCTTGCCGCCGTCGTCTCGGCCTCCACGTGTCAGATGAATGCGAACTGTCTGGGTATTTTTACAAATAACCACTTTATCGTGCAAGGAAGGCATCTATTTAAGGAGACTAAATCTCATATGCCATTCCACACCTTGCGAAAATCCTTGGAGCCTGCCACAAAAAAATTTCCCAAGCATGGCCGGCGCTCCCAGTTCTTCCTCACGCCCTCACGCCCCTCAAGGAGGCGATTGGGAAAGCTTCTCAGTATCCCACGCGCATCTGAGTAAACTTCAGACGTAGGGATATCTCCCTCCCGCGGATCTAGTCCCCGTTCGGGCTGGACTAACTTCTATCAACGGTGAAGCCTTGGCGGAAAATTTCCCATTCCTACCAAAGAGGAGCGGGTAAGCTTCGTCTCCTTCCTTTTGAGAGGCGTAGGATTTCCTATCCATCCTTTCCTCAGGGGGTTTCTAGAGTTCTATGGTCTCCAACTGCGCGAGCTTACGCCAGGCTCTATCCCGCATATCGCGGGCTTCATCGCTCTTTGTGAGCTGTTTCTGGGCTGTGAGGCTCATTTCGAGCTATGGCGAAAATTCTTCTGCCTCGTCCCCCGCTCCCAAAAGGGATCTATATTCGAGGTGGGCGGCGCCGAAGTGTGGCGCATAGCAGGGACAAGTTACCTGTCCGGCACTCCAAAGAAGGCATCCGAAGAGTGGCCCTCGGAATGGTTTTATATTTTAGACATTGTTCTTCCGGACCCAATCCGACGCGGCCTTCCCGAATTCTCCAGTGCTCCTTTAAAGAAGCGTTTTAACTGGCGTCCCCGAAGCCTCAAGGAGGAAGACAGTGTGGAGGTTAAGAGGCTAGTAAGCAAGATCAGAGTACTGGCCCACTCTGAGCTGACAATAATTGAAGTAATGGAGATCTCAATAACGCGATGCGTTCAACCACTTCAATCCAGAGGGTTTCCTATGTGGCATTATAATGGGCAGGACGATGCCTCACGCTGTCTCCACAAAGGTCCGGACAATCCCGCTTCCCTGCCCGCCATCCTAGCTGATCTTTACAAAGGGGAGAAGGAGGACTTTCTTCGTTTGAAATGTCGGGAAGGTTTCTCAATGTACAACCCCATTGACTGGGTGAGTCTTTCTTTGATTGTTAGTTTTTTACTCAATTTCTTTTCTGAGACATGCTAACCGAACTGAATCCAACTATCTCCAATAGGAATGGAGGAAGGTGGTTGAAGGAATTCATAGCCCAATTCTGCAGCCAGAGGACCATGTTCAAGACATGGACCCTGGATTTGAAGAAGATTCAGACATATGCATAGAGCTTAAGGAAGGGGTTTTCTACCAGGCGAGCCATGATGGCACTGAAGTGACCGTTGTGGCTGATTACCCTGGCCTTCTTACTTCCTCCCATGTAAGTACCCGGGAGACACCTCCTCAAAGAGAACCTTCCCATCGCGCCTCCCCCGCCGCACTACCTCATGCTCAAAAGGGGCGGCGCTCATCCCACCGTACTGTATCAAGGGCGTCTTCTAGGAAGGCGATGCCCGTGCAGGGCGAGTCTTTGAAATGAAAGGAGATCGAAGACACCACCGAACCTCCTCCTTTATCAAAGAGGTATAATTTTTTAACACATGCTCAGTGGCAAGGCTGGATTATAATATTTTCCGCTCTGTCTTACTTTAGGGTGAGCGTACGCCGGACTATGTCCGGGGATCCTACTGGCCATGCTCCAACCAATCTGGCTCCGAACCCATCCACAAGGACTAGGGTTGATACGGGCGTAACGCCGGACTATCCTCTCCAAGAGGATTCAGATGAGGTATCTGTTACCGATTCTGAAGTGGGGAGCACGATGAATCATCGGCGTCGAAAAGAGGCCATGCGCGATCCAAATTTTATCGAAGAAGCATTCAACGCCCTCAGCTCTGCGGATGCATATATCCGAGCTGCTCGAGATGGACTTGCCGGAGCCACTCACCAGCTTTCAAAGGATATACGGGTAAGAACGTGTAGATTCAATAATCATATGCCAGTAGCCCCCGAGACTTGAAGCAGTTGGCCCAACTGATTTAAGGATCGCTATATCCTCAGGTACTCAAGGAAAAGAATAACGCATTATCCAAGGATCTTGAAGAATGCCGGACCAAGTTAACTGCTGTCACCGCCGAATTGGAAGATTCAAAGAGGTCCAAGAAGATTCAAAGAGGTCCAAGGATCTTGAAGAATGCCGGACCAAGTTACGCAAAGTTCTTTTAATGCAGTTGTCTGTTGTTTTGAGTTTACACTATGGGTGGGACTCGCAACTTAATACGAGCGAGATGTTCTGGATAGATATCTCAAGGTGGATGATTAGTAGTAGATGCAGATGGATTTCGGTCTACTTGCCTTGGCGTACCGCCCATGCTTTTGAGCCTCTACCTTTCTTTACAACATAGTTAGCATTGGTTTGCGCACATAATCCTGTCAATTGCCCAGCTGTAACCCTCGCTTAGCTGTTTTATCGTCTTTTGGGAGAGAGACATCACTAGTGAACATCATGGGACCCCGGTCCATATTACCATCACTGATCACACCCGCTATTTACTTCCTGTTCTTATTTCCTAGTTGCAGTCATACCTATCACTATTACCTCTTGCGTTTGATCCTTTGTAAACAGCAAGGCCGGAGGGATTGACAACCTCTATATACTCGTTGGGAGCAAAGTTATTTGTATCTGTGTGCAGGTCTTGTCAACCGCTAAGTTGGCGCCGTTAGCGTTGGCACCTACTTGTTGGCCCTCGGAGTCTCACGGGATTCGATCCTTGGCATCTTGCCAAGGGAAACTTGCCGTTACGCTACATCTCAAACCTTCCACTTGGGGTAACCAACGAGGGGCGAGATGCCATCAAGCAAAGTTTCTGGCGCCATTGCCGGGGACTCCACTCTTCAAGATAGGGGAGTTGCACGCTATCTTTTATCTTTGCTTTTTAGTCTTGTTAGTTTACCTTTCAGTTTTTGCTTTAGTTTCCTTTATCAAAAATCACAAAAATAGTTATCTTGCTTGCTGCTGCTATGGGTTCCACCGAGAACACCAAGTTGTGTGACTTCACTAGTCATAACAACGATGACTTTATCTGCACGCCTATTACTACACCTGCCACTTCAGCACCTTCTTATGAAATTAAACCTGCTTTACTGAACCTAGTTATGAAAGATCAATTCTCTGGTGCTGGAGATGATGCTGCTTTGCACTTAAATAATTTTGTTGAGCTCTGTGATATGCAAAAGTACACCGAAATAGATGGTGATATTGTTAATCTTAAGCTTTTTCCTTTCTCCTTGAGAGGAGGAGCTAAAATCTGGTTTCAATCCTTGCCTAGGAATAGCATAGATTCTTGGGACAAGTGCAAGGGTGCCTTTATTGGGAAGTACTACCCCCCTGCTAAAATTATCCAACTAAGGAGTAACATAATGAATTTTAAACAATTGGATAATGAACACGTTGCCCAAGCTTGGGAATGCATGAAATCTCTTGTCAAGAACTGCCCTACTCATGGTTTGACTACTAGGATGGTTATCCAAACTTTTTATGCAGGCTTGAACTTTACCTCGCGGAACTTGTTAGATTCGGCCGCGGGAGGAACCTTTATGTCAACTACACTTGGTGCTGCCACGAAGCTTCTCGACGAGATGATGACCAATTATTCCCAATGGCACACCGAACGCGCTCCAACAGGTAGGAAGGTAAACTCTCTCGAGGAGATTTCCTCCCTAAATAAAAAACTTGACTTGATCATGTCTCTACTTTCCAAGCAATCTTCTATTGATCCTCATGATGTTCCTTTAAATTCTTTGATTGCTCAAGATCAAGTAGATGTGAACTTTATCTCTAGAAACAATTTCAATAACAATGCTTATAGGAGTAATTTTGGTAGCAACCCTAGACCGTTCCCCTCTAATTCCTATGGGAACAACAATGCTTATCCTAACACCAAGAACTCCACTTCTGAACTAGAGATTATGCTTAAAGACTTTATCACTACCCAAAAAGCCTTCAATAAGAGTGTAGAAGAAAAACTAGCCAAACTAGATAATCTCTCTTCGAAGGTAGACAATTTAGCCCATGAGGTAGAGTTGCTTAAAATTAGAACTTCTCCTCTTGAGGAGAGGAAGACCACTCCTATGAATGCTATTCAAGTGCAAATTAATGAAAATATTAGGATGATGGCTAAACTTAAAGAGAGATGGGCTAGAGAAAAGGAGGAAGAAGATAGAATTAAGAGCCTTCCTACCCACCACACTGTTGCTACTATCCAAGTTGTTGAGGATATCCAAACTCTTAGCACCCAATGCACTCCTAGTCCCATTGGACCTATTAATGGTGATGCTATGACCTCAACCGTAGAAACTCCTATGACCATAGAAGCTACCAAACAAGTGAGCCTAAAGGACACCACTACCACTTTACTTGATAGTAGTGACCTTGATTTTGATAATTGCACCCTTTCTGAACTTATTAGTTTTCTTCACAAGATGTCTAGAGATCCCCACACTAGCACACTTAATCTTGCCTTCACAGAGCATATCACTAATGCTCTTATCAAAGCTAGGGAGGAGAAGCTTAGGGTAGAATCCTCCATACCTAGAAAGCTAGAAGATGGTTGGGATCCTATGATTAAAATTAAGTTGAATAACTTCTCTTGCTATGCTTTATGTGATGTTGGAGCTAGTACCTCCGTTATGCTCAAAAGAATATATGATATGTTTAAATTGAAATCTTTTGATCCTTGTTCTTTTGGTGTTCGTTTTGTTGATTCTTCCGTAAAGAAACCTTTGGGGAAGATCGACGATGTTCTTATCGTTGTCAATGACAATTACGTTCCCGTTGATTTTACTATTATGGATATTGAATGTGAACCTTCATGTCCAATTATTTTGGGACGTCCTTTTCTTCGCACCGTTGGTGCTATCATTGACATGAAAGAGGGGAATATAAAATTCCAATTTCCTCTCAAGAAAGGGATGGAACACTTCCCTAGAAAGAAGATCAAGTTGCCTTTTGAGTCCGTTACACGGGCTAGCTATTCTTTTACTCTTGATAAAACTTGATCCTCTCTTTTTGCATCATGCCTAGCTTAAAGGCATAAAAGAAAGCGCTTTTGGGAGGCAGCCCACAACGAATTAGGATTTATATTTTGCTTTTGTTGTGTCTTGATGTTTGTTACTACAGTAGCATCATCATTGTATCTTTTCTTTTCAACTTTGTGCCAAGTTTAGCCTCCGATTGCAAGAAAGTTCAAAAGTTGTGACGTGCAGTCCAGAAAACAGATTCTGTCCTTGGACAGAAAAATTCGTAAAAGATCACCAGATCGTCTTTTTGATCTGAATTTTTTTGACAGCGTGCTCT
This sequence comes from Secale cereale, assembly GCA_902687465.1. Taxonomy (NCBI): domain Eukaryota; kingdom Viridiplantae; phylum Streptophyta; class Magnoliopsida; order Poales; family Poaceae; genus Secale; species Secale cereale. The sequence continues at coordinate 592,337,484 of LR738713.1, forward strand.
ATGCAATTGGCTTTCGGGCGTCTGTTCTGAGTTTTTTAATTTGAGTTGCAGAAGTGCCCCAAAAAAATTATTTACTACCTGCTGGTCTGTTTTTCACAGATTCTGTCCTGTTTTGCCTTTTCTTCATTTTGCAAACCTTGAGCTTGCTTTTTCTTTGCAAAAACCTTTTGGCAATCTTGAGAAACAGTAGCTCTTCAAGATTATCTTTATTTCCATCAAGGAAAAATTATTTTATTATGGGTACTAACCTCGCTAATCAGATTATGATGAGTTATGTATGAAGAGAGTTTTCAAGTGTGCGAGGGAAGATGATAAGAAGATTCAGGAGGGTCAAACGCTCAAGCTTGGGGATGCCCCCGTGCACCCCCAAGAAATATTCAAGAAGACTCAAACGTCTAAGCTTGGGGATGCCCCCGTGCACCCCCTTCTCCATCAACAATTATCAGTTCGTCTTTCGTTCCACTATATTCTTATCACTTCATGTGTTATGTGCTATGCTTGGAGCGTCTTGCTTTTAGTTTTCTTTAGCTTTGCTTGCTGTTCATAACGAGTTAGAACCCAACTTTCTTTGTGTGGGAGAGAAACACGCTCCACTTCAACCTAGAACACAACATAGGATTTTCATGCTTATCTTTGCTGTGTGTGTTCTTTGTCTTTCCATAGCTACTGTCATGTTTAGCTCTTAGTTTTCATGCCTTTCTTTTTAAAGAGCTTTTGTTTAGTTGGTCGTTGAACTCTTTGAGTTTTCATGTTTATCTTGTTAAGAGAGTTTGTCTGTTGCACTGAGTTGTGTGTCTTAACTTAAAGTAGGTAATTGAGGTTGCTATTTAATTTTAGTAGTAACTTGCAATAGTTTTGAGGTATTGCCATGAGTAATGTCTGAACTTTTGGTGTCAAGAGCTTTAGCCTATTAGTGATAGATGTCGTATTTTGGGCAATCCGTGTTTATTTTCGAAAACCTACAAAATAGTTGAGAACTTTAGCTACTAAATGGATCACTAATCTTTGGAGGGATCGAATATTAGAGTACACTCACGTACCATGAGCCGAGGATGCGCAAGGATAACCAAATCCCCATACACTCCTCCTCGGGGTACTTGTCTCTTTGAGAACCTCCTAATTAGATTGAGAGTTACCGATAATAAGTGCATGAGTTCTTCGGACTAATGTGAGTATTCGAAAGTTGACACTTCCACCTATCCATATTTTTCTAGCCTCTTCAATACCGTGCATTGCCCTTTCTCACCTCGAGAGTTGGCGCACACTTCGCCGGTGCATCCAAATCCTTGGCATGATACGCTCTGTCATCATAAGCCTCATTATATCCTTCCTCAAACCAGCCACCATACCTACCAATCAAGGCATTTCCATAGCCTTTCCGAGATACATTGCCATGCAACATCCATCTTCTCATGACTTGATCTTCATGTCATACATGCTTTTTGCTTGATCGATGAGCCGCATGCTAGTTGGGCCTTGCCCTAATCATTGCTACATGACGCGCTAGTATCATTGCATATCCTGCTACACTGGCAGAGGCATACATTTGCATACATCATGATAGTTTCGTTTTCTTTATGTTGAGTACTTTTGTAAAGTGTGAAAGATCTTCTATACTTCTTGTAATACATAGAGTGTTGCCCCTAAAGTGAAGGAAAGATCCCAAAGAGGACAAATCAAAAGATCCCAAAGAGGACAAAATCAAAAGATCCCAAAGAGGACAAATGAGAGATAAATAGAAAGAGCCATTGAGGCCACAAAAAATAAAAAAAAATAGAAAAAAAGAGAAAAAGAAATAAAAAGAGAGAAGGGGGCACACTACTATTTCTTTTGAGAGATCCACACTCGTACTCCATCTTATACCTTGTACTCCATAGAGATTATCATTCATGCATATAGCTATGTGGGGACCTTTACACTATAGAACTTGGCTTGTATATTCCAATGACGAGCCTCCTCAAAAGAGCTCTAGGTCTTCTTGAGCAAGCAAGTTAGATGCACCCCCACTAGTTCCATTGGAGAGCTTACCTTAGCTCATATGTGCATCCGTTGCATGGCAATCCCTACTCCTCACATCATATCTATCATTTGGCTTTCTCTCGCCGATGATTGTCCTCATTGATGTGAGCCTTTCACACCTTTTTTGTCTTCCCCCTCTATCATTTTTCTCTCTTTGCCATCCTAAGTGTCGACTTTCTTGCTTACGCTCATCCATTGCATGAGTGCTCAAAATATCGAAAGGGAGTGGATCATTTTGACTTGTACCTGGCTGACGGTCTGCGGATGAGTCAAGATAAGATTCCAAAGAAGACCAAGTGTGAAACTTTAGTAGATTAAGTTCTCAACAATACAAAAACTATGTTTTACTCTCTCATATATCCCTATCCCCTTTCTTGCATGCAAACACCATTTGGAGACATTCGAGTCACGGACAGCGAGAGCTCTTGCACCTTTATGTTCTTATGTTACTTGTTACAATGCTAATATAGACTCTTGCTTGTTATGACTTGAATTGGATTACATGACTTGATTACTTTACTTAAAAGTTCTTATATGGTTGATAGCATGTCACCACAGAAATTATGTTTGTTATCATTTACCTACTCGAGGACGAGCAGGAATTAAGCTTGGGGATGTTGATACGTCCAAAACGTATCTATAATTTTTGCTTGCTCCATGCCTCTTTTGTGTGATATTGCTATGATATTTATGCACTTCCATACACTTTTGATCATATTTTGACTAACCTATTAACTCAGTGCACCACAGTGCCAGTTCCTATTTTATGCTGTTTTTCTATTTCAGGTTTCCCCCATATTAAAAGTGCCCTAAAAATTCCGGGAAAAATACAGGAAAAATCAGCGTATCGGGAGCTTCCAGAAAAACCAAAGCAGGGCCAGAGGGGAGCCTGGGGTGGCCCAGGCGGCCACCCGGCGCGGCCCCACCCCTGGCCGCGCCAGGGGGCGCCTGGGGCCCCACCTCCGCCTCTGGTGACCCCCTTTTGCATATATATTGCTCGCGTCCCGAAACCCTCGAGGACGGAACCCTTTTTCGCGAGCTCGCCCCTGTTCCGCCGCCGCCGCGCTTCCAAGATCGGGAGTACCAGGAGAACTCTTCCCGGCACCCTGCCGGAGAGGAGAACCACCACCGGGAGCTTCTCCACCACCATGGACGCTTCCCGGATGAGTTGTGAGTAGTCCCCCTTGGACCATGGGTCCATGACCAGTAGCTATGTGATGTTCTCCTCCCCTCTTTGTTCTTCATGGATTAGACCTCGTGAGCTGCCCTACATGATCGAGGCACATATGTAATCTTTCTGCTGTTGCTATGCTGAGTTTGCTGGGATCCGATGGATTATGAGATTATGTTCAGATTGTGTGTGAGTAATATATTTGATTCACCTCTTTTATATTTATGTTCTTGAGTAATTCTTGCATGTTCTCCGTTGTTGTTTATTGCTTTGGCCGAGTAGTAGGTAGTAACTCCAAGAGGGAACGTTATGCTTGATTGTGGGTTCATGCCCCTCGATGACTAGTTTTAGTGACAGAAACATGAGTCTAGGGGATGTGCTATTGCCACAAGGGGGAAAACAACGGTGCTTGTACTTGCGGGTGCAAGGATTGTTTACTTTACGCAAAGTTCTTTTAATGCAGTTGTCTGTTGTTTTGAGTTTACACTATGGGTGGGACTCGCAACTTAATACGAGCGAGATGTTCTGGATAGATATCTCAAGGTGGATGGTTAGTAGTAGATGCAGATGGATTTCGGTCTACTTGCCTTGGCGTACCGCCCATGCTTTTGAGCCTCTACCTTTCTTTACAGCATAGTTAGCATTGGTTTGCGCACATAATCCTGTCAATTGCCCCGCTATAATTTGTTTACCTCGCTTAGCTGTTTTATCGTCTTTTGGGAGAGAGACATCACTAGTGAACATCATGGGACCCCGGTCCATATTACCATCACTGATCACACCCGCTATTTACTTCCTGTTCTTATTTCCTAGTTGTAGTCATACCTATCACTATTACCTCTTGCGTTTGATCCTTTGTAAACAGCAAGGCCGGAGGGATTGACAACCTCTATGTACTCGTTGGGAGCAAAGTTATTTGTATCTGTGTGCAGGTCCTGTCAACCGCTAAGTTGGCGCCGTTAGCGTTGACACCTACTTGTTGGCCCTCGGAGTCTCACGGGATTCGATCCTTGGTATCTTGCCAAGGGAAACTTGCCGTTACGCTACATCTCAAACCTTCCACTTGGGGTAACCAACAAGGGGCGAGAAGCCATCAGATGCAAATACCAAGCAAGCCGAAGAGCTAAAGGACATACGAGCCCAACTCTCGGATGTCTTGAAAGAGAGAAGGAAGCAAAAAGGCGGCATATTCAGTATGACCTTGAACCTAGCTTTTGTATAGTCCCTTGATTTAGAGTTTTTACAAAACTGTTCCTGTAGGTTTGTTAGCTGGGCGACCCGAGGGAGAAGTGTCGGGATTTCAAGGCGACCTGCCGCAAGAGCTCTCCAAGGTACACGGGCGAGCTCGGAAAGCCATGAAGAATATGGCCAAAGCCTTATGTCCAGTTGATTCACCTCCAGAAATTATGGAGGAACTAGCGAATTTATTTAAAGGAGCTCGGCGCCGTTTTTAACCGTGGACGGCATCAACATGTTGAGAATGTGCTCGAGAAGCCCGGGCTATGGTGAAGACACGCTACACCGGACTTGATCCGAATCATATGGCCCGAGTTGGACCTTGAGGACCGGGCGGACAAGAAATTCCCGTGAACTTGGTATATGACCAAGTAAAGACAACCGCCAAATTTTCACAACACGACTGTAAATTAGACAGTCTTATAGATGGTATAGATGAAGAGTAGGCGTTTGATTCCATGTAACTATGTACTTTATCATCAAACTTATCTTCGGCCAAATTTATTAAAAGATTTTCATGGCAGACCTTCCACTTTAACCTCGGAAACCCAAGGGCTGGAGTGTTTCCGAATACTATACCTTTGGTAAGCATGTAGTATGTTCGGAAACCAGGCAATCTGGTCATCGTTGCTTATACAGACAAATTGTTGATACGTCTCCAACGTATCTATAATTTTTGGTTGTTCCATGCTATTATATTATCTGTTTTGGATGTTTAATGGGCTTTATTATACACTTTTATATTATTTTTGGGACTAACCAATTAACCCAAGGCCCAATGCAAAGTGCTGTTTTTGCCCATTCAGTGTTTCGCAGAAAAGGAATATCAAATGGAGTCCAAACGGAATGAAAGCTTCGGGAGAGTCATTTTTGGAACAATATCAACACATAAGACTTGGAGTACATGCCAAGAAGCGAATGAGGTGGCCACGAGGGCAGGGGGCTGATACGTCCAAAACGTATCTATAATTTCTGCTTGCTCCATGCCTCTTTTGTGTGATATTGCTATGATATTTATGCACTTCCATACACTTTTGATCATATTTGGACTAACTTATTAACTCAGTGCACCCCAGTGCCAGTTTCTGTTTTCTGCTGTTTTTCTATTTCAGGTTTTCCCATTACTTAAATTGCCAGAAAAATTCCGGGAAAAATATATAAAAAATCAGCGCTCCGGAAGCTTCCACGCGCCAGAAGTGGGGCCAGAGGGGAGCCAGGGGCATCCCAGGCGGCCTGCCCACGCGGCCCCCTCCTGGCCGCGCCGGGGGGGGGGGGGGCGCCTGGGCCCCCTTACCTCCTCTGGTGACCCCCTTTGGCATATATTTACATCGCGTCCCGAAACCCTCGAGGACGGAACCCTTTTCTCCAGAAGCTATTCCGATCTCCGCCGCCATCGCCACCAAGTTTCGGGGGACCAGAATTCCTGTGCCGGCATCCTGCCGGGACGGGGAAGTGCCCCCGGATTCATCTCCATCGATGTTGCTTCCTCCCTCCATGATGCAGGAGTAGTTCCTCCTCAGGGCTGAGGTTTCTACCAGTAGCTATGTGGTCAATTCTCTCTCCCATGATGTGATCTTCGTTGTGATCATAGGCTATGTTAATCTAGGGTGATCCCATGATATTTCCCCCTCCTCTATGTATTGGATTGATGTACTCACTTGTCTTTATCTAGTATAATCTCCGATACCAAGGTGACAACGGTCTATTGGACAAGGATTAGAAGAATATTTTCATGAGTGATTTCCTCTTTTGTGTGCAGATTGAAGATTGAGAGTCTCTTGGTGCTTGTCTTTGACTATCCTTGAGATATGTTGTGGTGATTGTGGTACTCTCTTTGGATGGCCGCGGTGACATTGGGAAATCCATAGATTGAGAACTACGAACTTTGAGGTGTGCTTTTGTAGCCCTACATAATTCTCGTCCTCTCTTGACCACAAAGGAATGACCTCCGAGTGCGTCCCGCTTGCATGTTTTATGGGAAATATCATGTGATTCGATTATGTTAATGTTGTTGGGAGTTGCCACTAGTGAAAGTATGAAGCCTAGGCCTTGTTTCCACCATTGCAATACCATTTGTGCTCACGTTTACCACTTGTTTGCTTGCTGCACTTTTTATTACAGATTTATATTACTTTGCTTTGCCACTCCTATCATCCATATTTTACCATCTCTTCGCCGAACTAGTGCACCTATACAACTCCTAGTTGTATTAGGTGTGTTGGGGACACAAGAGACTTTTTGTATCTTAGTTGCAGGGTTGCTTGAGAGAGACCATCTTCGACCTCTACTTCCCTGAGTTCGATAAACCTTAGGTCATCCACTTGAGGGAAATTGCTGCTGTCCTACAAACCTCTGCGCTTGGAGGCCCAACATAGTCTACAAGAATAGAAGCGTGTGTAGACATCAAGATATTTCTGGCGCCATTGCTGGGGAGGTGAGTGCTTGAAGGTATATCTTTAGATCTTGCAATTAAATCTTTTCGTTTCTTGTTTTTAGTTTCACTAGTTATGTTTATGGAAAACCGCACTCTTAGTTCGCTGCTTGGGGAATGCCGCTTTACCACACCCGTGGTAGAGAAGTCTCCTCCACCTACTGAATGTATCCCGTTCCAAATACCACTTGGGATAATTGAAATAATTATGAATGATTGTTATGATGGGACGGTCAATCCTAGTATTCATTTGTTGAAACTTACAGAACTTTGTGAGTTGTTTAAGATTTCAGGTTTGACAAGAGATGGAGTCATGAGGAAATTATTTGCCTTGTCACTGAAAGGAAAAGCATTGGAATGGTATAGGCTACTAGATGACTCTCACCTGCTGGATTGGGAAGAGATCCAGTCTCTCTTTTACTCCAAGTTTTATCCTCTTCATGATGTCCATGAGAATAGGAATTATGTTTATAATTTCTATCCTCATGACGGAGAGAGCATAGCTCAAGCTTGGGGGAGAATGAAAATGTTAATGCTAAAATGTCCTAACCATGGGCTCCCCAAAGATATGATTATTACTAATTTCTATGCGAGGCTCTCTCGACAGGATAAAGATTTGCTCGATGCTTCCTCTATGGGTTCTTTCACAAACGAAAAGATTGATGCTAAATGGGAACTCCTTGAAAGAATTCAACGCAACACTGAAAATTGGGAGATCGACAAAGGTAAAGAGTCAGGTATAATTTATGAGTATGATTGCATTAAGTCCTTTGTTGAAACTACAAGTTTTAATAAGTTTAGTGCTAAGTTTGGGCTTGATTCTCAACTCCTTGTTGATTTCCTCAAATCTTTTGCTTCACATCTTAATATGCCTAAGGAGGATTGGATCAAGCATCATGAACCTTCTAAAGAGATTTGCAAAGAAAATGAAATTGTTCATGATGATTGCAACATGCATGATCCAATTCCTAAAAATGAAGTTTTATATAAGCATGTTAATTTTTGTGGAGTGGATAGACTTTGTGAAAGGCCTATGATTGAAGAAGAGAAGTATTGTAAGCAACATAAGCATGAAAGAACAATCACTTGGGTCAAAAATTTAAATGAAATTGCTAGAGAATTGTGTGACCTTTATCCTTTTACTTGTGAACTTTGCTGTATAGAGGGTCACTTTAATTTTCAATGCATGCACTTTCAAAACATAACTGTTAACCAGTTGTGTGATAACATGATCACCTCTGATCTTTATGATGAGCTTATGTTATTTTTGATGTGTGAAGAGTTATCAGAAAAGACTTCTTGGCTAGATGTTAATGACATAGGAATAAAAAACACTTTGCAAAATTGCCATCTCTATTGTGTTGTTAATTGCCATGAAAATGATTTCATAAGCAAGATTAGAAAGGAGGGAACTTTAACAAAGTATAAAAATGTCTCTTATATTTCTGCTAATAAAAAGGAGAGTTTCTCCCAAGTTTCCCCTATTGTTTCTAATGATAAACCAGGATATGTGGAGAAGCTTCATCTCCAACCACTCCCTCCTAAGGTGAAGAAGAAGAAAAAGAAGAGGAGGAGGAAGAGGAGCAAGAAGGAAGAAGAATGGGTATCAACCTGGCCTGAGCATATTCCTCCCATCAACTTTTATCCTAACGGTTGTAAGGTTAAAGAAGAAGGTGAAGCTTATTGCCTTAATTATCATCTTGATGATACGTCCGTAGGTACTATTGAAGATGATTTTGATTATGATATGCATGTTACTTATTGTGATTGGGAAAATGATGATAATGCTACTTATGATCTTGAAAATCTTTTTGGTACCAACTCTGAAAGTGATGATATGGAAAGCTCTAAGCTTGGGGATGATAGGATTGCAAATCCTTTACCCACTAGTGATGTGATAATTGAAAATTCTTTTGCTAGTAAGAATAAAGACAACATGCTTACAAATATAATTGCTAGCAATGATAATGCTCTTATCTACTATGATGATGTTATAACTCCAATCTATAGTGATTATAAAGGTACCTATGACATAAGGAGAAATTATCCTTATGAAACTTGTCATAATCATGGAGGGAATTACTCCCTTGTTGAACACCATCTTCCTAATACACAATTAATCTATAGTGTTCAAGTTGTTTATGATAGTCCTACTCCCACTATTACCAATGAGAAAGATTATGCTTATGTGGAGAGTAAGAGTACCTTTTTGCATGTGGATCATGGTAACAATGCTTTATGTGATGCTTATATTGTTGAGTTTATTCGTGATCCCACTGAAAATTATTATGAGAAGGGAACATATGCTTATAGATATTTCAATAATATCAAGTTCCCTCTCTTTATGTTGAAGGTTTTGAAGCTGCATTTGTTTTGTCTTCCTATGCTTATTGCTTTGTGCTTCAATGAATTATTCTATTGCAATATTCCCATGCATAGGAAGCATGTTAGGCTTAAATGTGTTTGATATTTGCTTCTTTATGCTCTCTTTTGTTCTTCAACTCTTATTCCTACGAGAGCATCATTAAAGTCTTAAGCCTATCTTTATGGCTATAAAGAAAGAGCTCTAGGGAGACAACCCTTGTTATCTTTGCTTTCAGTTTGTTCTTTCAGTTTTTAGTGGTCTTGATGTTTGTTACTACTGTAGCAACATCATTGTATCTTTATTTTTCAGCTTTGTGCCAAGTTTAGCCTCCGATTGCAAGAAAGTTCAAAAGTTGTGACGTGCTGTCCAGAAAACAGATTCTGTCCTTGGACAGAAAAATTCGTATAAAATCACCAGTCATCTTTTTGATCTAATTTTTTTGACAGCGTACTCTATACAATTGGCTTTCGGGCGTCTGTTCTGAGTTTTTTGATTTGAGTTGCAGAAGTGCCCCGAAAAAATTATTTACTACCTGCTGGTCAGTTTTCACAGATTCTGTCCTGTTTTGCCTTTTCTTCGTTTTGCAAACCTTGAGCTTGCTTTTTCTTTGCAAAAACCTTTTGGCAATCTTGAGAAACAGTAGCTCTTCAAGATTATCCTTATTTCCAGTAGGGAAAAATTATTTTATTGTGGGTACTAACCTCGCTAATCAGATTATGATGAGTTATGTATGAAGGGAGTTTTCAAGTGTGCGAGGGAAGATGATAAAAGAAGATTCAGGAGGGTCAAACGCTCAAGCTTGGGGATGCCCCCGTGCACCCCCAAGAAATATTCAAGAAGACTCAAGCGTCTAAGCTTGGGGATGCCCCCGTGCATCCCCTTCTCCATCAACAATTATCAGTTCGTCTTTCGTCCCACTATATTTTAATCACTTCATGTGTTATGTGCTATGCTTGGAGCGTCTTGCTTTTAGTTTCCTTTTTAGTTTTCTTTAGCTTTGCTTGCTGTTCATAACGAGTTAGAACCCAGCTTTCTTTGTGTGGGAGAGAAACACGTTCCACTTCAACCTAGAACACAACATAGGATTTTCATGCTTATCTTTGCTGTGTATGTTCTTTGTCTTTCAATAGCTACTGTCATGTTTAGCTCTTAGTTTTCATGCTTTTCTTTTTAAAGAGCTTTTGCTTAGTTGGTTGCTTCTGGAACTCTCTTGAGTTATCATGCTTATCTTGCTAAGAGAGTTGGCTTCTGTGGCACTGGTTGATATGTCTATGATAAAAATGCTATGTGCATAATGGTGCTTAGTAGTTCATGTTTTCTTATGGTTAGTCTCAAATAGCTGGGGGTTCTTAATGTGTTATTGAAGTACCAGCATGATTTGTTTGCCTATGATGTGGTATGGTTTAGTGATATCTTCCTCCAAGAATTTATTTTGATTGACTTGGCATATGCTCACGCATATTTAAGACTGTAAAGAAAGTCTATCAAGCCTTGATGATCTTTAATTTCTGAGTAGCGATATAACTTCCATGCCCGATTCAATGTTGCTTTGTCGCTCTGCATGATTATGGCCGTCATTGCTCTCTTAGTTGGTCGCTCCCAGTCTTTTGATAGCCTTCACCTGTACTAAGCGGACTGACTGCTTGTGCATCCAAAATCCTTGAAACCAGTTATGCCATATGAGTCCACCATACCTTCCTATATATGGTATTTACTTGCCATTCCTAACGAAGACTTTCTTGTACCATCTCAAAATTATTCAAAAGCATTTCTATTTTGTGCCTCTGTTTTAGCTCATGAGGAAGTAGTAGTTAATTCATGATCTTTTTAAGTTGGACAAGTTTTACCCCGGGATTGCATGTCTAATCTGCAAACCCCTAATATGAGAAGGAACTGGCAAGAGTGCGCCCGGCTCATAAAAAAAATACAACAAACAAACCCTCCTTCACGCTTTGTTCATGAGAAATCAGAAAACTTTTGGCAGTGATAAACAAAGGAGATTAAGGGGATGTGATCGTCCCCGTGCGGGAGCCGTTCCTCGAAACTTGTCCAGCTCGAGAAGTAATTGAGTTATCTACTAGCATTCGTTGACGAAATATGCACCTCCCAAAAATCATTTTTACCTCTGTTTTTAAAAACCAAGAGCTCTGGTACATGTTTAGTCTTTGCTTCCAACCACGGGTTTTCAACCTTACCATCAAAAGCCACGGTTCGAGAGTCTCCACCTTCTTTCTTCAAAGCACCAACTATTGAGAGCATGATTGTCATTCTGAGTGTAATGTGCATTGTCCCAAAGTACCATTGTCTTCTGCATGATTATGATATCGCTTATTCTGAAATCATTGTATCTAGTCGTCACTTAAACTTCGGAGGTTCTCCTGCATTTATGTTTTGCTTCACTAAAGGGGGCAAGCGAGGTATCACTTTGTCATGTTTGCACACCATGCTCACTACAAATCTATTTGGTGTTTCAGTATCATATTGTAAAACTTTCAGTTCTTTGTGATATTCTCATGAGGCAACTTAATTACTAAAGATTCATTATCTCAGTAAGCATTTGTCATGTGACTGTGAAAGGTTCTTTGGTAGCATGTCACCACAGATATTATGCTTGTTATCATTTACCTACTCGAGGACGAGCAGGAATTAAGCTTGGGGACTCAGTGCACCCCAGTGCAAGTTTCTGTTTTCTGCTGTTTTTCTATTTCAGGTTTTCCCATTACTTAAATTGCCAGAAAAATTCCGGGAAAAATATATAAAAAATCAGCACTCCGGAAGCTTCCACGCGCCAGAAGTGGGGCCAGAGGGGAGCCAGGGGCAGCCCAGGCGGCCTGCCCACGCGGCCCCCCTCCTGGCCGCGCCGGGGGGCGCCTGGGCCCCCCTTACCTCCTCTGGTGACCCCCTTTGGCATATATTTACATCGCGTCCCGAAACCCTCGAGGACGGAACCCTTTTCTCCAGAAGCTATTCCGATCTCCGCCGCCATCGCCACCAAGTTTCGGGGGACCAGAATTCCTGTGCCGGCATCCTGCCGGGACGGGGAAGTGCCCCCGGATTCATCTCCATCGACGTTGCTTCCTCCCTCCATGATGCGGGAGTAGTTCCTCCTCAGGGCTGAGGTTTCTACCAGTAGCTATGTGGTCAATTCTCTCTCCCATGATGTGATCTTCGTTGTGATCATAGGCTATGTTAATCTAGGGTGATCCCATGATATTTCCCCTTCCTCTATGTATTGGATTGATGTACTCACTTGTCTTTATCTAGTATAATCTCCGAGACCAAGGTGACAGCGGTCTATTGGACATGGATTAGAAGAATATTTTCATGAGTGATTTCCTCTTTTGTGTGTGGATTGAAGATTGAGAGTCTCTTGGTGCTTGTCTTTGACTATCCTTTAGATATGTTGTGGTGATTGTGGTACTCTCTTTGGATGGCCGCGGTGACATTGGGAAATCCATAGATTGAGAACTACGAACTTTGAGGTGTGCTTTTGTAGCCCTACATAATTCTCGTCCTCTCTTGACCACAAAGGAATGACCTCCGAGTGCGTCCCCCTTGCATGTTTTATGGGAAATATCATGTGATTCGATTATGTTAATGTTGTTGGGAGTTGCCACTAGTGAAAGTATGAAGCCTAGGCCTTGTTTCCACCATTGCAATACCATTTGTGCTCACGTTTACCACTTGTTTGCTTGCTGCACTTTTTATTACAGATTTATATTACTTTGCTTTGCCACTCCTATCATCCATATTTTACCATCTCTTCGCCGAACTAGTGCACCTATACAACTCCTAGTTGTATTAGGTGTGTTGGGGACACAAGAGAATTCTTGTATCTTAGTTGCAGGGTTGCTTGAGAGAGAACATCTTCGACCTCTACTTCCCTGAGTTCGATAAACCTTAGGTCATCCACTTGAGGGAAATTGCTGTTGTCCTACAAACCTCTGCGCTTGGAGGCCCAACATAGTCTACAAGAATAGAAGCGTGTGTAGACATCAGGGGCGCGCCCAAGGGGGTAGGCGCGCCCCACCCTCGTGGGCCCCTCGTGGCTCCCCTGACGTGCCTCTTCCTCCTATATATACCCACGTACCCTGAAACCATCGAGGAGCACCACGAAACCCTAATTCCATCGCCGCAACCTTCTGTACCCGTGAGATCCCATCTTGGGGCCCGTTCCAGAGCTCCATCGGAGGGGGCATCCATCACGGAGGGCTTCTACATCAACAACATAGCCTCTCTGATGAGTTGTGAGTAATTTACCACAGACCTTCGGGTCCATAGTTATTAGCTAGATGGCTTCTTCTCTCTCTTTGGAACTCAATACAAAGTTCTCCTCGATCTTCTTGGAGATCTATTCGATGTAATTCTTTTTGCGGTGTGTTTGTCGAGATCCAATGAATTGTGGGTTTATGATCAAGATTATCTATGAACAATATTGGATTCTTTTCTGAAATCTTTTATGCATGATTTAAATATCCTTGCAAGTCTCTTCGAATTATCGGTTTGGTTTGGCCTACTAGATTGGTAGTTCTTGCAATGGGAGAAGTGCTTGGCTTTGGGTTTAATCTCGCGGTGTCCTTTCCCAGTGACAGCAGGGGCAACAAGGCACGTATTGTATTGTTGCCATCGAGGATAAAAAGATGGGGTTTATATCATATTGCATGAGTTTATCACTCTACATCATGTCATATTGCTTAAGGCGTTACTCTGTTCTTATGAACTTAATACTCTAGATGCAAGCTAGATAGTGGTCGATGTGTGGAGTAATAGTATTAGATGCAGAATCGTTTCGGTCTACTTGTCACGGACGCGGTTCCTATATACGATGATCATGCCTAGATATTCTCATAACTATGCGCTTTTCTATCAATTGCTCGACAGTAATTCGTTCACCCACCGTAGAAATCTACTACCATGAGAGAAGCCACTAGTGAAACCTATGGCCCCCGGGTCTATCTTCATCATATTAACCTTCCATCAACTATTTACTTTACTTTTGTTTTGCAATATTTACTTTCAATCTATAACAAAAATACCAAAAATATTATTTTATCATCTTTACCAGATCTCAGTTTTGCAAGTGACCGAGAAGGGATTGACAAACCCTATATCGCGTTGGCTGCAAGGTTCTTATTTGTTTGTGTAGGTACGAGGGACTCACGCGTGGTCTCCTATTGGATTGATACCTTGGTTCTCAAAAACTGAGGGAAATACTTACGCTACTGTGGTGCATCACCCTTTTCTCTTCGAGGGAAAACAACGCAAGCTCGAGAAGTAGCAAGAAGAATGTCTGGCGCCGTTGCCGGGGAGATCTACGTAAAAGTCATATACCAAGTACCCATCACAAACCCTTATCCCTTGCATTACATTATTTGCCTCTCGTTTTCCTCTCCCCCACTTCACCTTTGCCTTTTCTTCGCCTCTTTTCCGTTTGCTTTTCCTTGCCATGGCCAAATCGAAAAGGGCTAAGGGTTCTCTCCCGGGTTTTAGTACTTTGGATAGTCCCTCTGTCCTCTCTAAGCTCATAAATAATGATGCTATGGAAAGACCTTCCGAGGTTATCAATGAGAGTTTGAATAATTTCGATGAAGATGATCCCGGAATTTTTCGTTATTTACTTGGCGAGTCTTTGAAAGATGCTTGGGATAGGCTATTAAGGATCCGAGCCAGCTATGTGCCCCAATATCAAATTGAGATATACCTAAAAAGCTTTTATGTTGGCTTACCTTCTTCGTTCAAGCAAGTTTTAGATTCTATTTTTGAAGAAGGTTTTCTTGAGGGGGATGCCATAGATACCTATGAAAAGATGAAAACTATATTTGGGCACTCCATGAGTGAGAAGGTTGAATCTACTTCTCTTTTGTGCTTTTATCAAAATGAAATTATCAAAGAGATGAAGGCTAGCTTAGCTGCAAATTTCCGTAGCGTGATTAATCTTTCTTCCACCATTAATGGTCATGTGCTTTCTCAAAATAAAAAGATAAATGCTATAGATTAGAAATTCTCTCTTTTCTTTCCCAATACCAAAGATGGCAATACCTAGATCTATTCTTGTATCATGCCTAGCTAGGGGCGTTAAACGATAGCGCTTGTTGGGAGGCAACCCAATTTTTTTATTTGCTTTTGCTTCTGTTTAGTAATAAATAATGCATCTAGCTTCTGTTTAGATGTGGTTTTGTGTTTTAATTAGTGATTGTGCCAAGTATAACCTTTGGGAAGACTTGGGTGAAGTTTATGCGATCATGCCGTAAAAAACATAAACTTTTGCGCTCACGAGATCAGCTGCCATCTTTTACTAGAGAGTGCTTTTAAGTTGATTCTTTTTGAAGATGATTAATAGACAAATTCCCCACGTCCAACAATTTATTTCAATTTTTTAGAGTTACATAAGTATTCTAAAGTTACAGATTGCTATAGACTGTTTTGTTTTTGACGAATTCTGTTTTTCGTGTGTTGTTTGCTTATTTTGCTGATACTGTGAGTAGTATCGAGGGGTATGAATCATAGAGAAGTTGGAATACAGTAGGTTTAACACCAATACAAACAAAGAATGAGTTCATTACATTACCTTTGAGTGGTGGTTTGTTTTCTTATACTAACGGAGCTCATGAGATTTTTGCTAAGTTTTGTGTTGTGAAGTTTTCAAGTTTTGGGTATGGATTTGATGGACTATGGAACAAAGAGTGGCAAGAGCCTATGCTTGGGGATGCCCAAGGCACCCCAAGGTAAAACTCAAGGACAACCAAAGCCTTAGATTGGGGATGCCCCTGGAAGGCATCCCCTCTTTCGTCTTCGTCTATCGGTAACTTTACTTGAGACTATATTTTTATTCACCACATGATATGTGTTTTGCTTGGAGCGTCATGTATGATTTGAGTCTTTGCTTTTTAGTTTACCACAATCATCCTTGCTGGACACACCTTTTGAGAGAGATACACATGAATTGGAATTTATTAGAATACTCTATGTGCTTCACTTATATCTTTTGAGCTAGATAGTTTTGCTCTATTGCTTCACTTATACCTTTTAGAGCACGGCGGTGGTTTTATTTTATAGAAATTATTGATCTCTCATGCTTCACTTATATTATTTTGAGAGCCTTTTAGAAGAGCACGGTAATGTGCTTTGGTTATAAAATTAGTCCTAATATGATAGGCATCCAAGATGGGTATAATAAAAACTTTCATATAAAGTGCATTGAATATTATGAGAAGTTTGATACTTGATGATTGTTTTGAGATATAAGGATGGTGATATTAGAGTCATGCTAGTAGAGTAGTCGTGAATTTGAGAAATACTTGTGTTGAGGTTTGCAAGTCCCGTAGCATGCATGTATGGTAACCGTTGTGTGACAAATTTGAAGCACGAGGTATTTCATTGAGTGTCATCCTTTGTGTGGAGGTCGGGATTGCGCGATGGTTAACTCCTACCAACCCTTCCCCTAGGAGCATGCGTGTAGTACTTTGTTTTGATGACTTGTAGATTTTTTCAATAAGTATGTGAGTTCTTTATGACTAATGTTGAGTCCATGGATTATACGCACTCTCACCCTTCCACCATTGCTAGCCTCTCTTGTATCGCGCAAGTTTCACCGGTACCATACACCCACCATATACCTTCCTCAAAACAGCCACCATACCTACCTATTATGGCATTTCCATAGCCATTCCGAGATATATTTCCATGCAACTTTCCATCGTTCCATTCATATGACACGCTTCATCATTGTCATATTGCCATGCATGATCATGTAGTTCACATCGTATTTGTGGCAAGGCCACCATGCATAATTTTTCATACATGTCACTCTTGATTCATTGCACATCCCGGTACACCGCCGGAGGCATTCATATAGAGTCATACTTTGTTCGAGTATCGAGTTCTAATATTGAGTTGTAAGTAAATAAAACTGTGATGATCATCATTATTAGAGCATTGTCCCAAAGAAAAAAATGAAAAAAAGGAAAAAAAAGAAGGAAAGGCCAAAGAAAAAAAAGAAGGCCCCAAAAAAATAAAAAATAAAAAGGGACAATGCTACTATCTTTTTCCACACTTGTGCTTCAAAGTAGCACCATGATCTTCATGATAGAGAGTCTCTTGTTTTGTCACTTTCATATACTAGTGGGAATTTTCATTATAGAACTTGGCTTGTATATTCCAACAATGGGCTTCCTCAAATGCCCTAGGTCTTCGTGAGCAAGCAAGTTGGATGCACACCCACTTAGTTTCTTTTGTTGAGCTTTCATACATTTATAGCTCTAGTGCATCCGTTGCATGGCAATCCCTACTCACTCACATTGATATCTATTGATGGGCATCTCCATAGCCCGTTGATACGCCTAGTTGATGTGAGACCATCTTTCTTTTTTGTCTTCTCCACAACCACCACTCTATTCCACCTATAGTGCTATATCCATGGCTCACGCTCATGTATTGCGTGAAAGTTGAAAGGTTTGAAAAAATAGAGTATGAAAACAAATGCTTGGCTGAAATCGGGGTTGTGCATGATATGAATATTTTGTGTGATGAAGAGGGAGCATAGCCAGACCATATGATTTTGTAGGGATAACTTACTTTAGCCATGGTATTTTGAGAAGACATGATTGCTTGAAGTATTGTTATTTCTTATGTCAATATAGACTTTTGTCTTGAATCTTTTGGATCTGAACATTCATGCCACAATAAATAAAATTACATTGAGAATTATGTTGGGTAGCATTCCACATCAAAAATTCTGTTTTTATCATTTACCTACTCGAGGACGAGCATGAATTAAGCTTGGGGATGCTTGATACGTCTCCAACGTATCTATAATTTTTAATCGTTTCATGCTATTATATTATCTGTTTTGGATGTTTAATGGGCTTTATTATACACTTTTATATTATTTTTGGGACTAACCTATTAACCCAAGACCCAGTGCAAATTGTTGTTTTTTTGCCTATTTCAGTGTTTTGCAGAAAAGGAATATCAAACGGAGTCCAAACGGAATGAAACCTTCGGGAGTGTCATTTTTGGAACAATATCAACACAGAAGACTTGGAGTACACGCCAGTAAGCAAACGAGGCGGCCACGAGGACAGGGGGCGCGCCCCCACCCTCGTGGCTCCCCTGACGTGCCTCTTCCTCCTATATATACCTACGTACCCTGAAACCATCGAGGAGCACCACGAAACCCTAATTCCACCGCCTCAACATTCTGTATCCGTGAGATCCCATCTCGGGGCCTGTTCCGGAGCTCCACCGGAGGGGGCATCCATCACGGAGGGCTTCTACATCAACACCATAGCCTCTCCGATGAGTTCTGAGTAGTTTACCACAGACCTTCGGGGCCATAGTTATTAGCTAGATGGCTTCTTCTCTCTCTTTGGGTCTCAATACAAAGTTCTCCTCGATCTTCTTGGAGATCTATTCGATGTAATTCTTTTTGCAGTGTGTTTGTCGAGATCCGATGAATTGTGGGTTTATGATCAAGATCATCTATGAACAATATTGGATACTTTTCTGAAATATTTTATGCATGATTTAAATATCCTTGCAAGTCTCTTCGAATTATCGGTTTGGTTTGGCCTACTAGATTGGTAGTTCTTGCAATGGGAGAAGTGCTTGGCTTTGGGTTCAATCTTGCGGTGTCCTTTTGCAGTGTCAACAGGCGCAGCAAGGCACGTATTGTATTGTTGCCATCGAGGATAAAAAGATGGGGTTTATATCATAATGCATGAGTTTATCCCTCTGCATCATGTCATCTTGCTTAAGGCGTTACTCTATTCTTATGAACTTAATACTCTAGATGCATGCTTGTCGGTGTACTAAAGTAGGGGTACCTTAGTATCCCTAACTTGTGCACGGGCAGTTGCAGCGTCCCGCGGCAAGGCCTGCCAGGCGACCACCGAAGCCCTTTATGGTTCCTTTGGAGCCATTCAAGAACAAAGTATTTAAACTAAGGAGACAAGACCCCGGCAAGAGAAGCTTGCCGGGAAGGCCACTCAAGGCACAATACCCTGGCAAGAGGAGCTTGCCGGGAAGGCCCTCCGAGGCATCTCAAGAAACTTGCCGCGACGCGCCACGCGTCCCGGCAAGGCCCGGCAAACGACAAATCTCCGGAAGCGACAAGATAGTAGCCGCGGCAAGGCGCTTGCCGCGGCAAACTCCCCACTCAGTACCGGCGCTCCAGCTCATCCACCCACGCGTCGCTCTGGGACCTTTCTAGGCGCACGTGGCGGAAGGCTATGCAGCTAGGGGTACACGGTGGCGAACAACGATGACAAGGCTACCGTTGTGGCGGACGGCGGCGCCCCTGACGGCCACTTTTTGCACTGTTTGGACGACGGCGATGGGCATTTAATGCCCTTGTCCCCTGCCGTCAGGGTTAGGTATGGAACACTGTTCCACCTACCACGCTTTTTACACTTTTACCCTCGACTGCGTTGCCACCTGTCGGTGACCCCTTGAACGTATGAAAGGAGGCCCATGCGCAACGTAGAAGGGGGATGGATCATTCTCACGCTCGGTCTTGCTAGCGGTTAGAGTGTACTGTAGCTCTCTTCGCTCCCGAGCAAGAACTCAATACAAACCAAAGCAGGAGTAGGGTTTTACGCATCCGTGTGGCCCGAACCTGGGTAAAACTGCTCGTGTGCACGCCTCGATCTGCTCTTCGTGCATCCTCCGCCCCCTGCCGTACCGAAAAGGGGCCCCATCCCCATAGGTGTTCGCGGGCGATCAGTTTCCCCGACATCTTTGGCGCGCCAGGTAGGGGGCGCATCGAGGTTGCGTGAACCTGATCCGGCGTCCACACGAGCTAGATCTTCACCAACTTCATCAACTTCATCGACTCCATCAGCATGCCGCCGAAGAAGAAGGCTTCGGAGGCAGCAGATCCGTCCGCGTCGATCCCACCACCGCCGGAACCAACGGCTGGTGGGGTAGACGCCGGCGGAAGAGCGGACACCGATGAGGGAACTCACGGCGCCGCCAAGTCCAAGGACAAGGCGGACGACCACGCGCACTCCAAAGCCTCGGCGTCCGTACATGCGCCGCGCCCCTCTCAGGAGGCGCGGGAACGGCAGCGTCGTGGTACTCAAGGTACCGTACGCTTGCTGGGCCAAGGTCAAGCTGGCGGATCTCGGGACGCTCAAGGCCAGCGTGCGCACCAGCACGCTGGCACGAGCAAGGCGCGGTCGCCGGAACGGGATGCTGCTCCTTCTAACGTAGTTAGAAGTCCGAGCATATCCCGCTCCTCGCACCACTCGCCACCGCTACCCGCCACTCCAGCAGAAGCACTAGCACGAGCTCAACTGCTCCTCGACTTCCCTCCAGCGGCAGACAAGGCCGACGACTGGAGGGCCACCATCCAGAGTCTCATCGCCTTCGCCAACAGCGACACCCCGCAACGGCCGAGCACGTCACGGCCGCGGCAAGTTAGCCAGGCGCGGGCCGATGGAGACAAGACCGGTGGGGGTGCAACCACCGTGCACTCTCCGCCCCGAAGGCCAAAATCGCCGACTCGCCGGATCAACATCGACGACGACTCCACTGCGTCACCAGATCCACGAGCTCGCCGCGATCAGCGCCAAGTTCTCGACGATCGGCAACAAGAGGACGCTCGAACCCGCATCGAGCGCCGAAGAGAAGCGCGACGTCAATCCGACCAGCGCGCTGGGCCCGCTGTTGACATGCATGCACCCGGGGGACCAGGCGACTTGCCGTACGCGGTAGGTTGCCCTGCGTTCACTCGTGAGCTGCGGCAAGTCCAGTGGCCCAGCATGAAGAACTTCAAGCCCGACGTACCGGAGAAGTACGACGGCAAGACACATTCGTCGGAGTTCCTCAGCATCTACACCATCGCGGTGCAGGCTGCCGGGGGACGAGACGAGAAGATACTCGCCAATTATTTCCCGCTGGTGCTCAAGCCAAACGTCAGATCCTGGCTCATGCACCTGCCGGACAACTCCATTTCTTCTTGGGCTGACCTGTGCCATCAGTTTGTCGGCGCCTTCACGGGCGGCCACAAGCCACATGGCCAGGAGAGTGACCTTCACCTGCTCGCCCAGAAGGAAGGAGAACCCCTGCGCAAGTATATCCAGAGATTCAGCCGTGTGCAACATAACATCCCGGACGTCCACCCTGCCGCGGTTATCAGCGCGTTCCATCAGAACGTGCGTAACCGCAGGATGAGGGAGGAGATGGCGATGTGCAAGATCAGGGACGTCAGCGAGCTGTACGCCCTGGCCGACAAGTGTGCGCGTGCTGAGGAGGGGAGGAAACTCCCCGGAGAGGATGCTGGAGTAGGAGGATCAGACAGTGAGGACGCCGCCCCGGCAAAGAAAAACCGGCGGCGAAGCAACAGGAAGAAGAAGAACAGGGAAGTGCTAGTCGTTGAGCAGTGCGGCAAGGAGGCTGGCGCCAAGAAAGCCCAAGTTAGTAGCTCCGGCAAGGAGACTGCCGCATGCACTAACTGTCAGGCTGTGGCGGTCGCCGACAAGCAGGACGGCACCGACAAGCAGTACTGCAAGATCCACCGCACCAAGGGCCACGACCTCCAGAACTGCAAGAGGGTCGAGTACCTCGTCGAGCAGCAAAAAGCTGAGTACGAGCGACGCGACAAGGAGAAGGCCCAAGGAGGTGATGGGGGATCCGGCAAGAAGCGGCCATTTAATGGCCGGGGAGGACGCCGCGGCAAGGCTAAGCAGCGGCAAGGAGACAGACCTCTCCGCGGCCGCAACAAGGACGAAGACGACGATGACGACGAAGACATGGATGAAGGAGAGACCAGTGAGCAGGAGTTTCAGAAAGCCACCGAAGTTTTGTGCGTTGACGGCGGTGCTTCTCTGCACACTTCGCACCGCCGACTCAAGCAGTGGGTGCGTGAAGTCAATGCAGCAGAACCACCTGTCGAATCGCGCAAACTTCTGAAGTGGTCCAGCACGCCTATCGTCTTTGACATTGAGGACCACCCTGATCGCACAACTGCGGTCGGGTGCTTGCCGATGTTGGTTTCACCAACTATCCGCAACCTCAAGGTCACCAAGATGTTAGTTGACGGCGGGGCCGGCTTGAACTTGATCTCCTCCGCTATGGTCCGGAAACTCCAGATCCCTGACAGCAAGCTCGAAGAGACCGACACGTTCCAAGGAATCAACCCGGGAAGGAGCAAGCCGAAGGGAAAGATCACACTGCCAGTGACATTTGGCGGCGAGCTGAACTTCAGGACTGAGAGGATCACTTTTGACGTTGCCGATATCCCATTGCCTTACAATGGGATACTTGGCCGTCCAACACTCGCCAAGTTCATGGCAGCCTCTCACTACGCCTACAACATGCTCAAAATGCCAGGCCCGATAAGCGTCATCTCTGTCCCTGGCGACAAGAAAGATGCCCTTATTTGCGCCGACAAGATTTACTGGGAAGCAGCAGCCGCAACGGAACGCAAGACACTTGTCGCTGAAGCTCCCGAGGGGAAGAAGACCAAGTCCGGCAAGAGCTCTGGGGCCCACTCCGGCAAACGCACCTCTTCGGAGTGCTGCGCTGCCGTCGAGGACGCTCCATCGAGCTCCACCGGCAAGTGTAAGAAGACGATGGCAGCTCCGCCAGAGACCAAGAAGGTGTCCGCCAAGGAGGACGGCACTGGTGGTACTTTCACCATCAGTGCCACGCTTGATCCTAAATAGGAAAGCACGCTCGTTGCTTTCCTGCGGGCAAACGTCGACGTGTTTGCATGGCAACCGTCCGACATCCCCGGTGTTCCCAGGAAAGTGATTGAGCACAAGCTTGCCGTTTGTCCTCATGCGCGGCCCGTCAAGCAGAAGGTTAGAAAGCAAGTAGTAGAGCGCCAAGAGTTCATAGCAGAAGAAATCAAGAAACTGGAAGCAGCAGGTCTCGTCAGAGGTGTACTCCATCCCACGTGGTTGGCCAATCCTGTTGTCATGCGCAAGGCAAACGGGAAGTGGAGGCTTTGTATCGACTTCACCGATGTGAATAAAGCTTGTCCCAAAGATCCCTTTCCCTTGCCGCGCATTGACCAGATTGTAGACTCCACGGCTGGATGTGAGTTGCTTTCATTTCTTGATGCATACTCAGGATACCATGGCCGAGGAAGATGAAGAGAAGACCGCATTCATTACTCCATGTGGCACTTACTATTTCATACGCATGCCTTTCGGATTGAAGAATGCTGGTTCAACATTTGCAAGGGTGGTCCATACAGCTTTTGAGCCATAGATCCACAGGAATGTAGAAGCATACATGGATGACATAGTGGTTAAGAGCAAAGACAGGGCTACCCTAGTTCAAGATTTGGAAGAGACTTTTGCAAATCTGCGCAAGATCCAGCTCAAGCTCAACCCCGAGAAGTGCGTGTTTGGAGTCCCTTCCGGCAAGCTTCTCGGTTTCTTTGTATCTCACAGGGGGATTGAAGCCAATCCCGACAAGATCAAGGCCATAGAGCAGATTGAAGCACCAAAGCGCGTCAAGGATGTGCAAAGACTCGCTGGTTGCGTGGATGCTCTCAGCAGATTTATCTCTAAGTCAGCAGAGCGCGCCTTGCCGTTTTTCAAAATCTTGAAAAAGGCATGCCCAATGAAGTGGACTCCGGAAGCGGAGGCTGCGCTGCAAGACTTAAAGAGGTACCTGTCCTCTACTCCAATACTTGTCGCACCTAAACCACAAGAGAAGTTGCTGCTGTATCTGGCGGCAACCAATCAAGTGGTTAGTGCTGCGTTAGTAGCGGAGAGGGAGGCAGATGATGAGCCAGCAACCGCGGCAAACACATCCAGCGACAAGCAGGGGGCTTCCCCGACAAGCTCTGGTCCCGACAAGGATGGATCTGCGCAGGTGCAAGAGGAGATACAGAAGAAGATGGTGCAGCGCCCAGTCTACTTTGTCAGCTCCCTTCTGCAGGGAGCTAGGTCAAGGTACTCTGGTGTGCAAAAACTACTTTTCGGCCTTCTCACGGCCTCGAGAAAGCTGCGCCATTACTTCCAAGCACATGAGATAACAGTGGTCACTCGCTTTCCGCTGAAGAGGATATTGCAAAATCCAGAAGCAACAGGCAGGATTGTTGAGTGGGCACTAGAACTGTCAAGCTTTGGCCTCAAGTTTGAAAGCACTTCAACTATCCAGAGCAGAGCATTGGCAGAGTTTATAGCAGAGTGGACGCCAACACCAGACGAAGAAATCCCAGAGACGAGCATCCCCATCAAGGAAGCAAGCAAAGAGTGGCTGATGTACTTTGATGGTGCCTTCTCGCTGCAGGGCGCCGGTGCCGGTGTGCTGCTTGTCGCACCCACCGGAGAGCACCTCAAGTACGTCGTCCAAATGCACTTTCCCAAGGAGCAAGCGACAAACAATACTGCAGAGTATGAAGGTTTGCTTGCCGGTCTCAGGATCGCGACAGACCTTGGGATTAAGAAGCTGATTGTAAGGGGTGACTCGCAGCTTGTCGTCCGCCAAGTGAACAAGAATTACCAGAGTCCGTTGATGGAAGCTTACGTCGACGAAGTGAGAAAGCTTGAAGAACACTTTGACGGCCTACAGATGGAGCATGTTCCAAGAGCTCAGAACGACATCGTAGATGGCCTGTCAAAGTGCGCCGCACTTAAGTTACCTGTGGAACCTGGGATCTTTGTGCTCAAGCTAACTCAACCATCCGTAACACCATCAACTGGGCAGAGCAAGAAGAGGAAGTTGATCTCTGGTGACTATCTTCCGGCAGAGCTTCCCGAAATCGCCGCCAACAAGGTCCCCAAGATCAACACTAAGAGTGATGAGGAGCAGTCTGCTCCTGCAAGCCCTAGGGTTTGTACAGTTGAAGCAGACGCTCCCGACAAGTTTTGCTCCGGCAAGCTTGCCGGGGAACATCAAGCTCCGGCTGAGACACAAGTTCTCGCCGTAGAAGCGGATGTTCCCGCAGCAGCAGATGTGCCTTTAGTCCTTGTTGTCGAGCCACAAGCTCTAGCATGGGCGCAGCAGATCGTCCGTTTTCTCCAAATAGGAGAACTTCCCGAAGAGCAAGAAGAAGCAGAGAGAGTAGCCCGGCAGTCAAGTATGTACAAGTTTGTCGACAACACACTGTACAGAACAAGACTCAACGGTGTGAAATTGAAGTGTATTCCCCGGGAAGATGGACAGAAGCTGTTGGCAGAAATACATGGAGGCATATGTGGTCACCACATTGGCGCAAGAGCACTTGCCGGCAAAGCATTCCGGCAAGGTTTCTTTTGGCCAGAAGCCCTCCAGGATGCAACTGCACAAGTAACCAAGTGTGAAGCGTGCCAGTTCCATTCTAAACAGATACACCAACCAGCTCAAGCTCTCCAGACGATCCCTTTATCCTGGCCATTTTCGGTCTGGGGGCTCGATATCCTCGGCCCCTTTCCCCGCGCAGCCGGGGGCTTTGAGTACTTGTACGTTGCTATCGACAAGTTCACAAAGTGGCCGGAAGTGGAACCAGTGAGAAAGGTGACCGCACAGTCAGCAGTGAAGTTCTTTAGGTCAATTGTTTGCCGTTTCGGGATCCCTAATAGGATCATCACCGACAACGGTACACAATTCACGAGCCGCACCTTCATGCAGTACGTCCAAGATCTTGGCGCCAAGATCTGCTTCGCTTCTGTTGCTCACCCGAGAAGCAACGGTCAAGCGGAGAGGGCAAATGCTGAAGTGCTGCGTGGCCTCAAGACCAGAACTTTTGACAGGCTGCACAAGTGCGGAAGAAACTGGATCGAGGAGCTGCCAGTGGTTCTTTGGTCGATCAGGACGACGCCAAATCGAGCCACTGGGCAGACACCTTTCGCTCTAGTCTATGGAGCAGAGGCAGTTCTCCCCACGGAACTCGTATACGGGTCACCTTGAGTGCTCGCTTATGATGAGCTCGAGCAAGAGCAGCTGCGGCAAGATGACGCGCTGCTCCTTGAGGAGGACCGTATTCAGGCTGCTGTACGAGCTGCTCGCTACCAGCAAGCTTTGCGCCGCTACCATAGCCGCAAAGTTAACGCGAGAAGTCTTGAGGAAGGCGACCTTGTTCTTCGGCGCGTTCAGTCTGCCAAGAATTCCAACAAGTTGACGCCGAAGTGGGAAGGCCCTTACCGGGTGAAACAAGTCACTAGGCCCGGCGCTGTCCGCCTTGAGACCGAAGATGGCTTTCCGGTGAGCAACTCCTGGAACATTGAGCATCTTCGTAAGTTTTACCCGTAAGGCGCGGTTGCCGTGACCCGCTCCGGCAACCACCTTTTGTACAAGTCTTGCCGCTGTTGCATGTAATCCTTTGTACAAAGCCGGGCGCAGACCCCGTGCATCAGTAAAGCTCATGTGCCTCGCACATCCTGTCGTTTCGTGCTTTTTACCTTATGCATGTATTATCTGACGCTTTGTGCAGCACCTGTCCCCGGTAAGCAATAACGAGCCCAAAAGGCTACATATCTGTGTTTTCTCTCTTTTCTTTTTTCCAAGGAAAAGAAGTTTCCCTCGCGCACAAGTTTGCCGGGGAGGGGAGAAGATAGTGGTATGGGCCGATTGCCGTTCAAGAAAGTTTCGCCTTGCCGGGAACCAGACGACACAAAAGCTAAGTTGCCAAAGTTTGAGCAATCAAATTTTTAAATTTTTAAGTTATCTTCCTTGAACGACCGCACTTTGTATGAAAAACCTGTGCGCGGAGGAGCCAACTCGTGGCTAGCCGCGCCCTTACTTTGTTTCGAGCATGCTCAACGATTTAAGTGTGCTGCGACTATTGTCGCGCCCTTACTTCGTTTCCGAGTTCGCTCAACAGTTTAAGTGTGCTGCGACTAGTTGCGACAAGGTTTCTTGTCGGCAACAGCACCGCCAGCAGGCCGCTGAAGTTCCGCACTCAGCGTTCGCGGCAAAGGTGCCTGCGCCGGCAAGTTCCCTAAAAGCGTAGGGTAAAGGCATACAAAGCGAGGAAATCAAGTAAAGGAAATAAACGTTGTGATTACTACCCAAAATAGAGTTATATTACAAAGAGACTTGCCGCAGTTCTAATAGACTATTGTTCATAACGTGGTTGGCAGCGACAAGGAAAGAAGAAGATAAGTGGCCTAATCTGCGCGTCCGCCCTCAACCCTCTTGATGCCGCTCACCTTGTCCACAATGGGTGCGTCAAGGGCCTTGAGCGCCTCCAGATCTGCGTCCGGCGGCAAGCTGATGGCTTCTCGCCCCTCGTTGGTTACCCCAAGTGGAAGGTTTGAGATGCAGTGTAGCGGAAGTTTTCCCTTGGCAAAGATACCAAGGATCGATTTCCCCTGAGACTCCCAGTTTCAACAAGAAGGTGTCAACTGCTAACGGCGCCAGATATTAGCAATCAACGTGGACCTGCACACAGATACAAATAACTTTGCTCCCAACGAGTACAGAGAGGTTGTCAATCCCTTCGGCCTTGTCGTTTACAAAGGATCAAACGCAAGTGATAATAGTGATAGGTATTGCTGCAAATAGTAAGTAAAAACAGAAAGTAAATAGCGGATGTGATCAGTGATGGTAATATGGACCGGGGTCCCATGATGTTCACTAGTGATGTCTCTCTCCCAAAAGACGATAAAACAGCTATGTGAGGTAAACGAATTACAGCTGGGCAATTGACAGAATTATGTGCGCAAACCAATGCTAACTATGTTGCAAGAAAGGTAGAGGTTCAAAGCATGGGCGGTACGCCAAGGCAAGTAGACCGAAATCCATCTGCATCTACTACTAATCATCCACCTTGAGATATCTATCCAGAACATCTCGCTGGTATTAAGTTGCGAGTCCCACCCATAGTGTAAACTCAAAGCAACAGACAACTGCATTAAAAGAACTTTGCGTAAAGTAAACAATCCTTGCACCCGCGGGCACAAGCACCATTGTTTTCCCCCTTGTGGCAACATCACATCCCCTAGACTCATGTTTCTGTCACTCAAGCTAGTCATCGAGGGGCATGAACCCACAATCAAGCATAACGTTCCTTCTTGGAGTCACTACCTACCACTTGGCCAAAGCAATAAATAGCAACGGAGAACATGCAAGATTTACTTACGAACATAAATATAAAAGAGGTGAATCAAATATATTACTCAAACACAATCTGAACATAATCTCACAATCCATCGGATCCCAGCAAACTCAACATAGAAACAGCATAAGGATTACATATGTGCCTCGATCATGTAGGGCAGCTCACGAGGTCTAATTAGTGAAGCACAAGAAGGGGAGGAGAACATCAAATAGCTACTGGTCATGGACCCATGGTCCAAGGGAGACTACTCACAACTCATCCGGGAGGCGTCCTTGGTGGTGGAGAGGCTCCCGGTGGTGATCCTCCCCTCCGGCAGGGTGCCGGGAAGAGTTCTCCTGTTGCTCCCGATCTTAGAAGCGCGGCGGCGGCGGAACAGAGATGAGATCGCGAAAAAGGGTTCCCGTCTCGAGGGTTTCGGGACGCGTGTTAAATATATGCCAAAGGGGGGCATCAGCGGAGGCCTGGGGGGCCCAGGCGCCCCCCCGGCGCGGCCAGGAGGGGGGCCGCGCCACCAGGGCGCCTGGAGCCCTGGTGGCCCCCCTCCGGCCCTACTTCGGCTGCCGGGAAGCTTCTGGAACGCTGATTTTTTATATAATTTTTCCGGGATTTTTCTGGCAGTTTTCGTAATGGGAAAACCTGAAATACAAAAACAGCAGAAACAGAAACTGGCACTGGGGTGCACTGAGTTAATAGGTTAGTCCAAATATGATCAAAAGTGTATGGAAGTGTATAAATATCATAGCAATATCACCCAAAAGAGGCATGGAGCAAGCAGAAATTATAGATACGTTTGGACGTATCACAAGCTCCTCAGGACGTTGGTGAGGTTGAGGCTCGGGTTGCGGTGGGCCACCTTCATCAACACCTTCTGCAAGGCTCCCGCGCAGAGCTTGCGCGACTCGTCCGCCAGCTGCTTGGGGATCTTTTCCCGAAGTCGCTAGAGGGCCGTCGCCACGCCTCTGAAGAACAGAGTGAGCTTGGCGCTGGGGTGGAGTTGCTTGTCGGTGGAGTACCCGAGATACTCCGCCCCCAGCTCCGCCAGCTCCTTGTCGATGTTTGCGGCAGCGTTGACAAGGCCCTCCGTCCAATGCTCGACGTTCTCCCTGAAGATGTTTTGGGTGACGGCAGCGCTCGCCAGCAACGCCTTCTCGGCCCTGACCTCCTCCTTCAGGGTCGCCTCCCGCTCCCTGGCGCCATCCAGCGTCTGGGTCAAGGTCACTAGTTTTAGTTCAAGGTCGGCGATGGTGTCCTTGGCGACGGCGAGCTCCTTGCCCTTCTCGGAGAGGCGGACCTGCAGCTCTGACTGGCTGTGGGCGTCCTTCTCCCTCTCGAGCCTGAGTGCGGCAACCTCCTCGCCGCTCGTCTCCAGCTGCGCCACCCTCGCCTCCAACTCCTTCTTCGCAGTCTCGGCAGCCGCGGCATCATCCTTCGCTTCTTGGAGAGCTCCGCCAAGTGACTGATCGCGCGCGGCAAGCTCGTCCTCGTGGCCGTCGAGGTCGACCTTCCGCTGCGCCAGCTCGCCTTCTCGCCTGGATAGCTCCTCGGCGGCAAGCCGCTGCTGCTCCTCCACTTCTGCCTTCTCAAGGATGAAAGCCTGCTGCGCCTCGGCAAGCTTCTCCCGCTCCTCCGCCAAAGACCGGAGAGCTACTTGGTTGATAGCCCGGAGCTCCTTCGCGCTCTTCTCGATATCAGCTCCGGCCTTTGTAGCAAGAGCCTCGCGGGACTCCAGCTTGGCTTGTCGGGCGCGATAAAGGGCCAGCAACTTCCGCAGCAGCCGCTCCTCCTCGGGCTCGCTGCTGCTACTGCTGCCTGGCGCGTCCACAAGCTTCAGCCCGGTGGAGGCAAGAACCTCTCCGTCGAAGATCTCTCCCTCAACAAGCGCCCTGGACATGGACGCCCAAGGGAGCTGGATGAAGACATCGTCGCCGGCCTTTATGTAGGCGCCTGGCTCGGGCTCGTCAGAGCTGGGGGCTACGGCAGCGGCGGAGGACTCGGCGGCCGGTGTAGCGCCTGGCGCTCCTGCGGCCTCAGGGCCGTCAGTGCGACCGCCAGCCCCTTCGCCAGCTGTTGCGGCGGCAGCATCGGCGGCCTCTGCGCCGGCGGGATCGTCTGCAACGGCGGCGTCGTCAGCAACGACCTCCGTTTCCATTGGCTCAGCGGCGAAAGGGTCTGACGGAGGAAAAGAAAAGACAAACAGTCAAACAAATATCCAAAAAAGAAATTCAGAAGAAGAAAGGTCCAAGGGAAGAATGAAGCGAAGGGATTACCCGCGCGGGCCGGCTCCTCGGTGAGGTTCCTTGCCGGGGAGCTCTCCCTCGGCGGCGTGGTTGTAGCTCCCACCGGCGGAAGATCGCTGGTGCTATCCCTCGCCGGAGAGCTCGCCCTTGGCGGAGTGTTCGCCCTTGGCGGAGAACTCGTCCTTGGCGGAGGGCTCTCCCTTGCCGGAGAGCTTCCCCTTGGCGGTGCGGGCGAGGCGTGCGGCACGTCGGGAGCGGTCTCCTGGAAACTGATCGCCCGCGAACACCTATGGGGACGGAGCCCCATTTCGGTACGGCAGGGGGCGGAGGATGCACGAAGAGCAGATCAAGGCGTGAAGTAATGGCGGAAAAGAGCTACATTCGGGAAGACTCCGACAAAGTTTTCGCACAGATGTGCGAAAACGGCCATGGTGAGAACGGCGTTGGGGGTGAAGTCAAGGAGGTGGAACCCGTATGTGTTCATGATGTCGCAGAAAAACTCAGAGAAGGGCGGGCAGAGCCCGCAGTAGAAGAACAGAGCGAAGAGTGCATAGCCATCCGGGAACATCTCGCGAGCAGCGGCCGGGAATACCTTGGTGCGCGGATGCGCCTTCGTCTCCCTCGACCAGAAAAGGTAGAAGGAATCCCTCAGCTCCTCCGCGTCGAGCTTGGGGGGAAGACCGCCTTCTTCTTCCGCATCGCCGCGAGCCGCAGCGCCTCGACCGACTTCTTGGTTTTCCCTTTTTCGCCTTTCGGAGCCATGGCGGAAGCGATGAAGGAGGACGACGGTGCTGGTGATGCTAGTGGTGGCGGAGGGCGGCACGCTGCTCTCTTTCGGCCTTCGGGAAGGAGGGGAGCGGCGGAGGTTTCTGAGGATTGAAGAAGCAACGGGCAGATGGACGAACTGCCCCTGTTTCCCCTGCTTATAAGGGGGAAGTGGGCGGACGTTCTGCATTTCCAATTAAAGAAACAGGCCACGATCTCCCCCACGACGCCGCATTAAACGCGTGTCGTTAAGGGAGGGCGCGGTGGATACAGAGTGGGATACGGCGTGCCACAGGCCACGTGCCCGTGCACTGTTTTGGGCCTGGCACAACAGCGCTCGGCACCGTGTATGCCCAGGCCCGGGGGCTCCTGTCAGTGTACTAAAGTAGGGGTACCTTAGTATCCCGAACTTGTGCACGGGCAGTTGCAGCGTCCCGCGGCAAGGCCTGCCAGGCGACCACCGAAGCCCTTTATGGTTCCTTTGGAGCCATTCAAGAACAAAGTATTTAAACTAAGGAGACAAGACCCCAGCAAGAGAAGCTTGCCGGGAAGGCCACTCAAGGCACAATACCCTGGCAAGAGGAGCTTGCCGGGAAGGCTCTCCGAGGCATCTCAAGAAACTTGCCGCGACGCGCCACGCGTCCCGGCAAGGCCCGGCGAACGACAAATCTCCGGAAGTGACAAGATAGTAGCCGCGGCAAGGTGCTTGCCGCGGCAAACTCCCCACTCAGTACCGCGCTCCAGCTCATCCACCCACGCATCGCTCTGGGACCTTTCCAGGCTCACGTGGCGGAAGGCTGTGCAGCCAGGGGTACACGGTGGCGAACAACGATGACAAGGCTACCGTCGTGGCGGACGGCGGCGCCCCTGACGGCCACTTTTTGCACTATTTGGACGACGGCGATGGGCATTTAATGCCCTTGTCCCCTGCCGTCAGGGTTAGGTATGGAACACTGTTCCACCTACCATGCTTTTTTACACTTTTACCCTCGACTGCGTTGCCACCTATCGGTGACCCCTTGAACGTATAAAAGGAGGCCCATGTGCAACGTAGAAGGGGGGATGGATCATTGTCACGCTCGGTCTTGCTAGCGGTTAGAGTGTACTGTAGCTCTCTTCGCTCCCGAGCAAGAACTCAATACAAACCAAAGCAGGAGTAGGGTTTTACGCATCCGTGCGGCCCGAACCTGGGTAAACTGCTCGTGTGCACGCGTCGATCTGCTCTTCGTGCATCCTCCGCCCCTTGCCGTACCGAAAAGGGGCTCCGTCCCCATAGGTGTTCGCGGGCGATCAGTTTCCCCGACATCTTTGGCCCTTTTCGGTACGGCAGGGGGCGGATGATGCACGAAGAGCAGATCGAGGCGTCAGTAAAGAAGAAGCACCCACACGCGCCCAACAGCAGAAGATGAACTACACTTACGCTGGGGGCTGCGCTGGGGGCTGCTCTGAAGAACAGTTGCCGGGTCTGGCAAGCTTGTCTCAGGCGCGCCCCATGCTGTCGCGGTGGGTTCGTCCTCGATGACGATCACCGGAACCTTGGCCCTCTTTGCTGCCCTTTGGGCCAGAGTTCTGAAGAAGAACAGGTTCAGAGTTAGGCGGAGGAGATACATGACGAAGGACAAGTTGAAAATCATAGAAATACAAAAATTGCGAAGACTTACACTTCTTCCTCCTCGTCGGAGCTGAGCGCAGAGAAGTCAAAATCTGGCTCACGCGTCCCGGCGCGAGGAGGCGGAGGAGTGGGCTCCCTTGGCCGCTTAGCGGGAGCAGGGACGGTGGTCTGAGAAGACCCCGCTCCGGTTGCCGCTGAGGCACGAGGGGCGGCAGGAGCAGAGGCGCCAGTCCGGGAAGATCCCCCCCCAGCCGCTTGATGTCTACACACGCTTCTATTCTTGTATACTATGTTGGGCCTCCAAGCGCAGAGGTTTGTAGGACAGCAGCAATTTCCCTCAAGTGGATGACCTAAGGTTTATCGAACTCAAGGAAGTAGAGGTCGAAGATGGTCTCTCTCAAGCAACCCTGCAACTAAGATACAAAAAGTCTCTTGTGTCCCCAACACACCTAATACAACTAGGAGTTGTATAGGTGCACTAGTTCGGCGAAGAGATGGTAAAATATGGATGATAGGAGTGGCAAAGCAAAGTAATATAAATCTGTAATAAAAAGTGCAGCAAGCAAACAAGTGGTAAACGTGAGCACAAATGGTATTGCAATGGTGGAAACAAGGCCTAGGCTTCATACTTTCACTAGTGGCAACTCCCAACAACATTAACATAATCGAATCACATGATATTTCCCATAAAACATGCAAGGGGGACGCACTCAGAGGTCATTCCTTTGTGGTCAAGAGAGGACGAGAATTATGTAGGGCTACAAAAGCACACCTCAAAGTTTGTAGTTCTCAATCTATGGATTTCCCAATGTCACCGCGGCCATCCAAAGAGAGTACCACAATCACCACAACATATCTCAAGGATAGTCAAAGACAAGCACCAAGAGACTCTTAATCTTCAATCCACACACAAAAGAGGAAATCACTCGTGAAAATATTCTTCTAATCCATGTCCAATAGACCGCTGTCACCTTGGTCTCGGAGATTATACTAGATAAAGACAAGTGAGTACATCAATCCAATACATAGAGGAAGGGAAAATATCATGGGATCACCCTAGATTAACATAGCCTATGATCACAACGAAGATCACATCATGGGAGAGAGAATTGACCACATAGCTACTGGTAGAAACCTCAGCCTGAGGAGGAACTACTCCCGCATCATGGAGGGAGGAAGCAACGTCGATGGAGATGAATCCGGGGGCACTTCCCCGTCCCGACAGGATGCCGGCACAGGAATTCTGGTCCCCCGAAACTTGGTGGCGATGGCGGCGGAGATCGGAATAGCTTCTGGAGAAAAGGGTTCCGTCCTCGAGGGTTTCGGGACGCGATTTAAATATATGCCAAAGGGGGTCACCAGAGGAGGTAAGGGGGGCCCAGGCGCCCCCCCGGCGCGGCCAGGAGGGGGGCCGCGTGGGCAGGCCGCCTGGGCTGCCCCTGGCTCCCCTCTGGCCCCACTTCTGGCGCGTGGACGCTTCCGGAGCGCTGATTTTTTATATATTTTCCCGGAATTTTTCTGGCAATTTAAGTAATGGGAAAACCTGAAATAGAAAAACAGCAGAAAACAGAAACTGGCACTGGGGTGCACTGAGTTAATAGGTTAGTCCAAATATGATCAAAAGTGTATGGGAGTGCATAAATATCATAGCAATGTCACACAGAAGAGGCATGGAGCAAGCAGAAATTATAGATACGTTTTGGACGTATCACCGCTGCACAAGCGCGAGGCGCTCCCGTGGCGGCCTCGCTTGCCGCGGTGGCGCGTGCCGCGCGGCGCTGCGGCTGTTGGCCCGTCTGCCGCTCCGTCATGTTCCCGGCCTTGCGGAGGCGCCTTCGCCGAGCTGGAGGCTCTGCTGGTGGTGGCGAGCTGCTAGAGGACGAGGAAGAAGAATCGCCGATCTCCAGTGAGCCGCTCGTGTCCCCAACGGGCCCGCTCGACTCGGCGCCCTGCTCGGCGGGCTCACTTGTCTCGGCGACCTTCCCGGCAAGCTTCCCTGCTTTGAGAAACTCTTCCTGCTCGGCAAGGCTTGTCGCCTCCGCTGCCACCGCCTCCTCCACTGTGTACCCGAACTCCCCCGCAGCCGCGGCTGCCGCCGCCTCTTCCAGTCTGGTGGCAATGCATGCCATCTCTTGGTCGGTGGTGTCGCGGGTGAGGCCTTTCTTCTTGTCGGAGTTGGCTGGCTGTTCCACCAAGTTGTCGAAGAACGCCTGCACATCTTCGTCGGAAGGCTCTTGCCAAGTGGGGTCGATCCCATGGGAATCGCACAGCGGCATCACTGCACGGATGGTGCTGAGCGACGAGTTGTTACACAGCGACACTACGCCCTCCGGCAACGTACACCACTCGGGATGGTCGGAGTCGTACTTGAACAGTGATGTTGTAATTGAGGCCCGGGCGCAGCCTCATGATATCTGTCGCGTTCTCGAAATCCCAGGCGGGCCTGTTCCTCTCCTGCAAGGGGGCGATGCGGCGGCGGAGAAAGTCTGCTCCAACTGCGCCTACAGTGAGCTTGGCGTGCCTGAGGCGAAGGATCCGAGTAGTAGCAATCTTCAATCTGCTATCCTCCGGGGCCAAATCGCTCCAGTCGTTGCCGCGCACTACTGGGGTTTGCCACCGGGCGGTAAAGTGCTGCGGGTCATCCTCTACGATCCAACACCAATTGGATCTCCACCCATCCGACTTGCCACGGAGCTCTCCCGATAAGTAAGCTTCGTTCTTGTGGGTCCTAGAGATCCAAGAGATTCCGCCAGACAGAGGCTCTTCCCTCTCAACTCGAGGCGTGAAGTAATGGCGGAAAAGAGCTACATTCGGGAAGACTCCGACAAAGTTTTCGCACAGATGTGCGAAAACGGCCATGGTGAGAACGGCGTTGGGGGTGAAGTCAAGGAGGTGGAACCCGTAGGTGTTCATGACGTCGCAGAAGAACTCAGAGTAGGGCGGGCAGAGCCCGCAGTAGAAGAACAGAGCGAAGAATGCGTAGCCATCCGGGAACAACTCACGAGCAGCGGCCGGGAGTACCTTGGTGCGCGGATGCGCCTTCCTCCCTCGACCAGAAAAGGTAGAAGGAGTCCCTCAGATCCTCCGCGTCGAGCTTGGGGGGGGGG
>LR738713.1:592373458-592471242 GCA_902687465.1 Secale cereale
TCTTCTTCCGCATCGCCGCGAGCCGCAGCACCTCGACCGACTTCTTGGTTTTCCCTTTTTCGCCTTTCGGAGCCATGGCGAAAGCGATGAAGGAGGACGATGGTGCTGGTGATGCTGGTGGTGGCGGAGGGCGGAGCGCTGCTCTCTTTCGGCCTTCGGGAAGGAGGGGAGCGGCGGAGGTTTCTGAGGATTGAAGAAGCAACGGGCAGATGGACGAACTGCCCCTGTTTCCCCTGCTTATAAGGGGGAAGTGGGCGGACGTTCCGCATTTTCAATTAAAGAAACAGGCCACGATCTCCCCCACGACGCCGCATTAAACGTGTGTCGTTAAGGGAGGGCGCGGTGGATACGGAGTGGGATACGGCGTGCCGCAGGCCACGCGTGCCCGTGCACTGTTTTGGGCCTGGCCCAACAGCGCTCGGCACCGTGTATGGCCCAGGCCCGGGGGCTCCTGTCGGTGTACTAAAGTAGGGGTACCTTAGTATCCCGAACTTGTGCACGGGCAGTTGCAGCATCCCGCGGCAAGGCCTGCCAGGCGACCAC
The DNA here is from genome assembly GCA_902687465.1 of Secale cereale. Lineage (NCBI taxonomy): Eukaryota > Viridiplantae > Streptophyta > Magnoliopsida > Poales > Poaceae > Secale > Secale cereale. Next base: position 592,374,002 of record LR738713.1, read on the forward strand.
CGAAGCCCTTTATGGTTCCTTTGGAGACATTCAAGAACAAAGTATTTAAATTAAGGAGACAAGACCCCGGCAAGAGAAGCTTGCCGGGAAGGCCACTCAAGGCACAATACCCTGGCAAGAGGAGCTTGCCGGGAAGGCCCTCCGAGGCATCTCAAGAAACTTGCCGCGACGCGCCACGCGTCCCGGCAAGGCCCGACGAACGACAAATCTCCGGAAGTGACAAGATAGTAGCCGCGGCAAGGCGCTTGCCACGGCAAACTCCCCACTCAGTACCCGCGCTCCAACTCATCCACCCACGCGTCGCTCTGGGACCTTTCCAGGCGCACGTGGCGGAAGGCTGTGCAGCCAGGGGTACACGGTGGCGAACAACAATGACAAGGCTACCGTCGTGGCAGACGGCGGCGCCCCTGACGGCCACTTTTTGCACTGTTTGGACGACGGCGATGGGCATTTAATGCCCTTGTCCCCTGCCGTCAGGGTTAGGTATGGAACACTGTTCCACCTACCACGCTTTTTACACTTTTACCCTCGACTGCGTTGCCACCTGTCGGTGACCCCTTGAACGTATAAAAGGAGGCCCATGCGCAACGTAGAAGGGGGATGGATCATTCTCACGCTCGGTCTTGCTAGCGGTTAGAGTGTACTGTAGCTCTCTTCGCTCCCGAGCAAGAACTCAATACAAACCAAAGCAGGAGTAGGGTTTTACGCATCCGTGCGGCCCGAACCTGGGTAAAACTGCTCGTGTGCACGCCTCGATCTGCTCTTCGTGCATCCTCCGCCCCCTGCCGTACCGAAAAGGGGCCCTGTCCCCATAGGTGTTCGCGGGCGATCAGTTTCCCCGACAATGCTGGATAGCGGTCGATGTGTGGAGTAATAGTAGTAGATGCAGAATCGTTTCGGTCTACTTGTCACAGACGTGATGCCTATATACGATGATCATGCCTAGATATTCTCATAACTATGCGCTTTTCTATCAATTGCTCGACAATAATTCGTTCACCCACCGTAGAAATCTGTTATCATGAGAGAAGCCACTAGTGAAACCTACGCCCCCCGGGTCTATCTTCATCATATTAATCTTCCATCAATTATTTACTTTACTTTTGTTTTGCAGTCTTTACTTTCAATCTATAACAAAAATATTATCTTATCATCTTTATCAGATCTCACTTTTGCAAGTGACCGAGAAGGGATTGACAATCCCTATATTGCGTTGGCTGCAAGGTTCTTATTTGTTTGTGTAGGTACGAGGGACTCGCATGTGGTCTCCTACTGGATTGATACCTTGGTTCTCAAAAACTGAGGGAAATACTTACGCTACTATGCTGCATCACCCTTTCCTCTTTGAGGGAAAACAACGCAAGCTCGAGAAGTAGCAACTGTGTACGGGGAGTTATGTTATATTACTATTTAACGTAAGAAACATCTTCCAGAGAGAATAGTTCTGTTAAGGGTTCCTTTCCGTGGGTCAGCATGCGTGCCTAGCCTTTGATCCTAAGAATAGGATTACATGAAGCCTATCTGTGAGATTGAAATATTATGTGCCAAAAAGCGATTCGTCATTTTTCTGCTGACCAATGATCCCCTTAAGAACGCTAGCTTTCGGCTTCACCTGTCTGAGGTACAGATCCGGATTACCCGGTTGTAATAATCGCAGAGGTGCTCCCTTTTATACCCTAGCCGAACAATCGGGAATGTAGGGTATAAACACACGAGCCAGGTGATGTCTACTACGCAACCTTCTTCTTGTAGACGTTGTTGGGCCTCCAAGTGCAGAGGTTTGTAGGACAGTAGCAAATTTCCCTCAAGTGGATGACCTAAGGTTTATCAATCCGTGGGAGGCGTAGGATGAAGATGGTCTCTCTCAAACAACCCTGCAACCAAATAACAAAGAATCTCTTGTGTCCCCAACACACCTAATACAATGGTAAATTGTATAGGTGCACTAGTTCGGCGAAGAGATGGTGATACAAGTGCAATATGAATGGTAGATATAGGTTTTTGTAATATGAAAATATAAAAACAGCAAGGTAACTAATGATAAAAGTGAGCACAAACGGTATTGCAATGCTTAGAAAGAAGGCCTAGGGTTCATACTTTCACTAGTTCAAGTTCTCTCAACAATATTAACATAACTGGATCATATAACTATCCCTCAACATGCAATAAAGAGTCACTCCAAAGTCACTAATAGAGGAGAACAAACAAATAGATTATTGTAGGGTACGAAACCACCTCAAAGTTATTCTTTCTAATCGATCTATTCAAGAGTCTGTAGTGAAATAACACGAAGCTATTCTTTCCGTTCGATCTATCCTAGAGTTCGTACTAGAATAACACCTTAAGACACAAATCAACCAAAACCCTAATGTCACCCAGATACTCCAATGTCACCTCAAGTATCCATGGGTATGATTATATGATATGCATCACACGATCTCAGATTCATCTATTCAACCAACACAAAGAACTTCAAAGAGTGCCCCAAAGTTTCTATCGGAGAGTCAAGACGAAAACGCGTGCCAACCCCTATGCATAGATTCCCAAGGTCACATAACCCGCAAGTTGATCACCAAAACATACATCAAGTGAATCAATAGAATACCCCATTGTCACCACGGGTATCCCACTCAAGACATACATCAAGTGTTCTCAAATCCTTAAAGACTCGATCCGATAAGATAACTTCAAAGGGAAAACTCAATCCATTACGAGAAGGTAGAGGGGGAGAAACATCATAAGATCCAACTATAATAGCAAAGCTCGCGATACATCAAGATCGTGCCATCTCAAGAACACGAGAGAGAGAGATCAAACACATAGCTATTGGTACATACCCTCAGCCCCGAGGGTGAACTACTCCCTCCTCGTCATGGAGAGCGCCGGAATGATGAAGATGGCCACCGGAGAGGGATTGCCCCCAGTCGGCAGGGTGCCGGAACGGGTCTAGATTGGTTTTCGGTGGCTACAGAGGCTTGCGACGGCGGAACTCCCGATCTAGGATTCCTTCTGGAAGTTTGGGTATATATAAGAGGTGTTGGAGTCAGGAACAAGTCAGGGGGTCGCCGAGGCGGCCACGAGATAGGGGGGCACGCCGAGGGGGTAGGGTGCCCCCACCCTCATGGTGGCCTCGGGACTCCTCTGGTCTATCTCCGGTACTCCGTGGGCTTCTTCTGGTCCAAAAACAACCTCCGTGCAGTTTCAGGTCAATTGGACTCCGTTTGGTATTCCTTTTCTGCAATACTCAAAAACAAGGAAAAAATAGCAACTCGCACTGGGCTCTAGGTTAATAGGTTAGTCCCAAAAATAATATAAAATTGCATATAAAAGCCCATTAAATATCCAAAACAGATAATATAATAGCATGGAACAATAAAAAATTATAGATACGTTGGAGACGTATCAAGCAACCCGAAGCTTAATTCCTGCTCGTCCCCGAGTAGGTAAATGATAAAAAAACAGAATTTTTAACGTGGAATGCTTCCTAACATAAGCATAAATGTAATTTTCTTTATTGTGGCATGAATGTTCAGATCCATAAGATTCAAGACAAAAGTTTAAATTGACATGAAAACAATAATACTTCAAGCATACTAACAAAGCAATCATGTCTTCTCAAAATAACATGGCCAAAGAAAGCTATCCCTACAAAATCATATAGTCTGGCTATGCTCTATCTTCATGACACAAAATATTTAAATAATGCCCTACCCCGGTTTCAGCCAAGCAATTGTTTCATACTTTAGTGTTCTCAAACTTTTTCAACTCTCACGCAATACATGAGTGTGAGCCATGGATATAGCACTATAGGTGGAATAGAATGGTGGTTGTGGAGAAGACAAAAGGAGGAAGATAGTCTCACATCAACTAGGCGTATCAATGGGCTATGAAGATGCCCATCAATAGATATCAATGTGAGTGAGTAAGGATTGCCATGCAACGGATGCACTAGAGTTATAAGTGTATGAAAGCTCAACTAAAGAAACTAAGTGGGTGTGCATCCAACTTGCTTGCTCACGAAGACCTAGGGCATTTGAGGAAGCCCATCATTGGAATATACAAGCCAAGTTCTATAATGAAAATTCCCACTAGTATATACAAGTGACAACATAGGAGACTCTCTATCATGAAGATCATGGTGCTACTTTGAAGCACAAGTGTGGTAAAAGTATAGTAACATTGCCCCTTCTCTCATTTCACTCATTTTTTATATTTTTATTTGGTCCTTTTCTCTTCTTCTTTTATGGCCTCTTTTCCCCCCTTTATTATTATTATTTTTCGTTTGAAGTCTCATCTGGACTTGTGGGGGAATCATAGTCTCCATCATCCTTTCCTGACTGGGACAATGCTCTAATAATGAAGATCATCAAACTTTGATTTACTTACAACTCGAGGATTACAACTCGATACATAGAACAAAATATGACTCTATGTGAATGCCTTCGTCGGTGTACCGGAATGTGCAATGAATCAAGAGTGCCATGTATGAAAGAATTATGAAAGGTGGCTTTTCCACAAATACAATGTCAACTACATGATCATGCAAGGCAATATGACAATGATGGAGCGTGTCATAATAAACGGAACGGTGGAAGGTTGCATCGTAATATATCTCAGAATGGCTATGAAAATGCCATAATAGGTAGGTATGGTGGTTGTTTTGAGGATGGTATATGGTGGAAGGGTGAGAGTGCGTATAATCCATGTACTTAACATTAGTCATAAAGAACTCATATACTTATTGGAAAAATCTACAAGTTATCAAAACAAAGTACTACACGCATGCTCCTAGGGGAAGGGTTGGTAGGAGTTAACCATGGCGCGATCCCGACCTCCACAGAAAGGAAGACAATCAATAAATAAATCATGCTCCAACTTCATCACATAACGGTTCACCATACGTGCATGCTACGGGAATCACAAACTTTAACACAAGTATTCCTCAAATTCACAATTACTCTAATAGCATGACTCTAATATCACCATCCTCATATCTCAAAACAATCATCAAGTATAAAACTGCTCATAGCATTCAATGCACCTTATATGAAAGTTTTTATTATACCCATCTTGGATGCCCATCGTCACTACAAAAAAAATACACTTCCGTGATGATACGTGTTTGTCACAGTAGGTCACATTTTTTGTCATGCATGTACATCCATGACAAATTTATGACAGAATCAAGATAGTCATACCTGTGCTGTCGTAGAAGTGTTCCATGACATTACCAAAATTATCATCACGGAAGTGTCCACTTCCATGACAATAAATCGCGCGTCATAGAAGTGCTTTCGTCAAGGGTGACCGACACATGGCATCCACCGTAACGGAACGCCGTTAAGCTATCGGGTTCGGTTTTGGATCCGATAACCCGTTAACAGCCCCGACCAATGGGGATTTTCCATGTGTAAAATCATCATTGGCAAGAGGAAACACGTGTCGGCTCACCGTTGGGACAGATGTCATCCACTCATTGGACCCAAAGCGCCTATGATACGTCGACACGTGACACGGCCCAACAGAGGCCCATATTGGTTAAAAAGGCTGGCCCAGTCAAAGGCCCGTAGTACTTACTCAGGTACTAGTGGGCTAGCCCAATAACGACCTGCTTAATAAAGGCCCATTTACAGCCCGAAGCCAGATCTGGCCCGTTAATTGTTTGCCGAATATTTGGGCCCATTTATGGCCCGAAGCCAGATCTGGCCCGTTAGTTGTTCGCCGAATATTTGTGCCCTATTACAGCCTAGTGACTTTCGGCCTGTTAGAGGCCCGATGTAGACATGGGCCCATTTCAGCCCGGTGTGACTTTCGGCCTGGGAATGGCCCATGCTGCCCATGGGCCATATATGGTCCGACAGGACATCGAGCCCACTAACGACCCGTGATAAAGGTGTTAATAGTTAAGCCCAACGTGACTTTGGGCCTGTTAAAGGCCTGTCGCATAATTTGGCCCGTTGATGTCTGTACTAAGCTTTCAGCCTCTCAAAGGCCCATGATATCAGTGGGCCAACTAAGGCCCGAGGTATGTTTCGGCCTGCTAACTGCCCGTGATATAACTGGGCCCAAAAAGGCCCCGTCTACATTTCAGCATGCTGAAGGCCCGTCGACGACTAGTGAAAATTGAGGCCTAATATGCATTTCGGCCTGCTAAAGGCCCATGGTTTCATCTGGGCCATAACAGGCCAGTACAATATTCAACCTGTTAATGACGCAACGCTACCTGGGCCAAACTAAGCGCTGGGTCCACAAAAGGGCCAACTAAAATATAGGCCAGTGTAAGTTGTGGGCCTCGCGCAAAGTGTGAAGGCCCCAATGATTTGGGCCCAAGAAAGATGCAGGCCGGCCCAATTGTGGTCCGCTAAACACCAGGCCCGTTAGATGCGAATGTTTCGGCCCGGTCGACTACATCGGATTTTTTTCTTCCAAATAGCGAATGATGGCAGTAACTAGTAAGAATTAAGAACAAACCTACTCTATACATTAAAGAAATTACAGCATAATAACTAAGAATAAACCTACACTACACATTAAAGGATTTATGGTATATTACATCCATTGGGCATCGAAGTTCGCCACCAGTGATCATAACGCGCAACGAAGAAGCGGATTACAAAAACTGGCCACCATTGCAGCGTAACAAAATAACACTGAACTGAGACCACTTCCAAGATAGTTCAAGAAAGGTTAGGCTTGCTGATGTCTACACACGCTTCTACTCTTGTAGACTATGTTGGGCCTCCAAGCGCAGAGGTTTGTAGGACAGCAGCAAATTTCCCTCAAGTGGATGACCTAAGGTCTATCGAACTCAGGGAAGTAGAGGTTGAAGATGGTCTCTCTCAAGCAACCCTGCAACTAAGATACAAGAAGTCTCTTGTGTCCCCAACACACCTAATACATTTGTTAGATGTATAGGTGCACTAGTTCGGCGAAGAGATGTTAAATGGCAAGTAATATGGATGGCAAAACAAAGTAATATAATTCTGTAATAAAAAGTGCAGTAAGCAAACAAGTGGTAAACGTGAGCACAAATGGTATTGCAATGGTGGAATCAAGGCCTAGGGTTCATACTTTCACTAGTGGCAACTCCCAACAACATTAACATAATCGAATCACATGATATTTCCCATAAAACATGCAAAGGGGACACACTCGGAGGTCATTCCTTCGTGGTCAAGAGAGGACGAGAATTATGTAGGGCTACAAAAGCACACCTCAAAGTTCGTAGTTCTCAATCTAAGGATTTCCCAATGTCACCGCGGCCATCCAAAGAGAGTCCCACAATCACCACAACATATCTAAAGGATAGTCAAAGACAAGCATCAGAGGAGCCTCGGGGGGCCCAGCCCCCCCCCCCCCCCCGGCGCGGCCCAGGGGGGCGCGCCCACAGGGCGCCTGGAGCCCCTGTGGGTCCCCCCGGCTGTACTTTGGCCGCACGGTAGCTCCTGGAACGCTGATTTTTTATATATTTTTTCTGGATTTTTCCTGGCAGTTCTCGTAATGTGAAAACCTGAAATACAAAAACAGCCGAAAACAGAAACTGGCACTGGGGTGCACTGAGTTAATAGGTTAGTCCAAATATGATCAAAAGTGTATGGAAGTGTATAAATATCATAGCAATATCACCCAAAAGAGGCATGGAGCAAGCAGAAATTATAGATACGTTTCGGACGTATCAACATCCCCAAGCTTAATTCCTGCTCGTCCTCGAGTAGGTAAATGATAACAAGAATAATTTCTGTGGTGACATGCTATTAACCATATAGGACTTATTCATAGTCATATGACAAAAGCTTACTGAGACAATGAACCTGTAGTAATTAAGTTGCCTCATGAGGAAATCACAAAGAACTGAAAGTTTTACAATATGATACTGAAACATCAAATAGATTTGCAATGAACATGATGTGCAAATATGATAAAGTGATATCTAGCTTGCCCCCTTTAGTGAAGCAAAACATAAATGCAGGGGCACCTCCAAGGTTTAAGTGATGACTAGATACAATGATTTCAAAATGAACGATATCATAATCATGCAAAAGACAATGCTACTTTGGGACAATGCACATTACACTTAGAATGACAATCATGCTCTCAGTAGTTGGTGCTTTTAAAAGAAGGTGGAGACTCTCGAACCGTGGCTTTTGTTGGCAAGGTTGAAAACCCGTGGTCGGAAGCAAAGACAAAACATGTACCAGAGCTCTTGGTTTTAAAAACAGAGGTAATAATTATTTTTTTGAATATGCATGTTTCGTCAACGAATGCTAGCAGATAACTCAATTACTTTTCGAGATGGACAAGTTTCGAGGAACGGCTCCCGAATGAGGACGATCACATCCTCTTAATCTCCTTTGTTTATCACTGCCAAAGTTTTCTGATTTCTCATGAACAAAGCGTGAAGGAGGGTTTGTTTGTTATATTAATTTTGAGCCGGGCGCACTCAATGCCAGTTCCTTCTCGTGTTATGGGTTTGCACATTATACATGCAATCCCGGGGTGAAGCTTGTCCAACTTAAAAAGATCATGAATTAACTACTACTTCCTCATGAGCTAAAACAGAGGCACAAAATAGAAATGCATTTTTTTTGAATAATTTCGAGATGGCACATGAAAGTCTTCGTTAGGAATGGCAGGTAAATACCATGTATAGGAAGGTATGGTGGACTCATATGGCATAACTGGTTTAAAATTTTTTGGATGCACAAGCAGTCAGTCCGCTTAGTACAGGCGAAGGTTAGCAAAAGATTGGGAGCGACCAACTAAAAGAGCAATGACGGTCATAATCATGCAGAGCGACAAAGCAACATTGAATCAGGCATGGAAGTTATATCGCTACTCAGAAATAAAAGATCATCAAGGCTTGACAGACTTTCTTTACAGTCTTAAATATGCGTGAGCATACGCCAAGTCAATCAAAATAAATTCTCGAAGGAAGATATTACTAAACCATACCACATCATAGGCAAACAAATCATGTTGGTACTCCAATAACACATTGGGAACCCCCCAGCTATTTGAGACTAACCATAAGAAAACATGAACTACTAAGCGCCATTATGCACGTAGCATCTTTATCATAGACATACCAACCAATGCAACGGAAGCAAACTCTCTTAATAAGGTGAGCATGGTAATTAAAGAGAGTTCAAGCAACCAACTAAACAAAGCTCTTTTAGAAAGATAAGCATGAAAGTAAAGAGCTAAGCATGATAGTAGCTATTAAAAGACAAAGAACACACACATCAAAGATAGACATGACAATTCTATGTTGTGTTCTAGGTAGAAGTGGAGCGTGTTTCTCTCCCACATAAAGAATGCTGAGTTCCGACTCGTTATGAAAAGCTAAAGAAAACTAAAAAGGAAAACTAAAAACAAGACGCTCCAAGCATAGCACATAACACATGAAGTGATAAAAATATAGTGGAACGAAAGACGAACTGATAATGTTGATGGAGAAGGGGATGCACGGGGGCATCCCCAAGCTTAGACGCTTGAGTCTCCTTGAATATTTCTTGGGGGGTGCATGTGGGCATCCCCAAGCTTGAGCGTTTGACACTCCTGAATCTTTTTATCATCTTCCCTCGCACACTTGAAAACTCCCTTCATACATAACTCATCATAATCTGATTAGCGAGGTTAGTACCCATAATAAAATAATTGTTCCTTGCTGGAAATAAATATATTCTTGAAGGTCTACTGTTTCTCAAGATTGCCAAAAGGTTTTTGCAAAGAAAAAGCAAGCTCTTGGTTTGCGAAATGAAGGAAAGGCAAAACAGGACAGAATCTGTGAAAAACAGAACAGCAGGTAGTAATTGATTTGTTCGGGGCACTTCTGCAACTCAAATCAAAAAACGCAGAACAGACGCACGAAAGACAATTATATAGAGAACGCTGTCGAAAAAATTCAGACCAAAAAGATGAAATGGTGATTTTATACGAATTTTTCTATCCAAGGACAGAATCTGTTTCCTGGACAGCACCTCACAACTTTTGAACTTTCTAGCAATCAGAGGCTATACTTGGCACAAAATTGAAAAATAAAGATACAATGATGTTGCTACAGTAGTAACAAACATCAAGACCACTAAAACTGAAAGTAAACATAACAAGGGTTGTCTCCCTAGAGCTCTTTCTTTATAGCCATAAAGATAGGCTTAAGACTTTAATGATGCTCTCGTAGGAATAAGAGTTGAAGAACAAAAGAGAGTATCAAGAAGCAAATACCAAACACATTTAAGCCTAACATGCTTCCTATGCATAGGAATATTGCAATAGAATAATTCAGTGAAGCACAAAGCAACTAGCATAGGAAGGCAAAACAAGCATAACTTCAAAACATTCACCATAAAGAGAGGAAACTTCTTATTATTAAGTATTTAGACCCAAGTCTCCCTCTCTCATTATAAATTTCAGTGGCATCATGGATGAAATCAATAATATAAGAATCACATAAAGCATTGTTACCATGATCCACATGCAAAAAGGTACTCTTACTCTCCACATAAGCATAATCTTTCTCATTGGTAATAGTGGGAGTGGGACTATCATAAACAACTTGAACACTATACATTAATTGTGTATTAGGAGGGTGGTGTTCAACAAGGGAGTAATTCCCTCCATGATTATGACAAGTTTCATAAGGATAATTTCTCCTTATGTCATAGGTACCTTTATAATCACGATAGATTGGAGTTATAACATCATCATGGTAGAGAAGAGCATTATCATTGCTAGCAACTATATTTGTAAACATGTTGTCTTTATTCTTACTAGCAAGAGAATTATCAATTATCACATCACTAGTGGGTAAAGGATTTGCAATCCTATCATCCCCAAGCTTAGAGCTTCCCATATCTTCACTTTCAGAGTTGGTACCAAAAAGATTTTCAAAATCATAAGTAGCATTATCATCATTTTCCCAATCACAATAAGTAACATGCATGTCATAATCAAAATCATCTTCAATAGTACCTACGGACGTATCATCAAGATGATAATTAAGGCAGTAAACTTCACCTTCTTCTTTAAACTTACAACCGTTAGGATAAAAGTTGATGGGAGGAACATGCTCAGGCCAGGTTGATACCCATTCTTCTTCTTTCTTGCTCCTCTTCCTCCTCCTCTTCTTTTTCTTCTTCTTAACCTTAGGAGGGAGTGGTTGGAGATGAAGCTTCTCCACATATCCTGGTTTATCATTAGAAACAATAGGGGAAACTTGGGAGAAACTCTCCTTTTTATTAGCAGAAATATAAGAGACATTTTTATACTTTGGTAAAGTTCCCTCCTTTATAATCTTACCTATGTAATCATTTTCATGGCAATTAACAACACAATAGAGATGACAATTTTGCAAAGTGTTTTTTATTCCTATGGCATTAACATCTAGCCATGAAGTCTTTTCTGATAACTCTTCACACATCAAAAATAACATAAGCTCATCATAAAGATCAAAGGTGATCATGTTATCACACAACTGGTTAACAGGTATGTTTTGAAAGTTCATGCATTGAAAATTAAAGTGACCCTCTATACGGCAAAGTTCACAAGTAAAAGGATAAAGGTCACACAATTATCTAGCAATTTCATTTAAATCTCTGACCCAAGTGATTGTTCTTTCATGCTTATGTTGCTTACAATACTTCTCTTCTTCAATCATAGGCCTTTCACAAGGTCTATCTACTCCACAAAAATTAACATGCTTATATAAAACTTCATTTTTAGGAATTGGATCATGCATGTTGCAATCATCATGAACAATTTCATTTTCTTTGCAAGTCTCTTTAAAAGGTTTATGATGCTTGATCCAATCCTCCTTAGGCATATTAAGATGTGAAGCAAAAGATTTGAGGAAATCAACAAGGAGTTGAGAATCAAGCCCAAACTTAGCACTAAACTTATTAAAACTTGTAGTTTCAACAAAGGACTTAATGCAATCATACTCATAAATTATACCTGACTCTTTACCTTTGTCGATCTCCCACTCTTCAGTGTTGCGTTGAATTCTTTCAAGGAGTTCCCATTTAGCATCAGTCTTTTTGTTTGTGAAAGAACCCATAGAGGAAGCATCGAGCAAATCTTTATCCTGTCGAGAGAGCCTCGCATAGAAATTAGTAATAATCATATCTTTGGGGAGCCCATGGTTAGGACATTTTAGCATTAATGTTTTCAGTCTCCCCCAAGCTTGAGCTATGCTCTCTCCGTTATGAGGATAAAAGTTATAAACATAATTCCTATTCTTATGGACTTCATGAAGAGGATAAAATTTAGTATAAAAGAGAGACATAAGCTCTTGCCAATCAAGCAAGTGCGAGTTATCGAGAAGCTTATACCAATCTGAAGCCTTATCTATAAGTGATACGGCAAACAATTTCCTCATGACAAACTCCCTTGATACACCTGCAAGCTTAAATAATGAACATAATTGTGACAGATATAGCAAGTGTTCACCGGGGTGTCTGTCTCCTGCATAACGATTAGCCAAGACATAATTGATAATACAAGCTGGTATTTTATAGGGCACAATTTCAGTGAGGGGAGGAGCAACCACCACAGGTGTGGGGCGTCTTCCCGCAAGCAACGATCCAATAGCAAGGTTTTCCATAAACATAACTAGTGAAATAAAAACAAGAAACAAAAAGATTTAATTGCAAGATCTAAAGATATACCTTCAAGCGCTCACCTCCCCGGCAACGGCGCCAGAAATAGCTTGATGTCTACACACGCTTCTACTCTTGTAGACTATGTTGGGCCTCCAAGCGCAGAGGTTTGTAGGACAGCAGCAAATTTCCCTCAAGTGGATGACCTAAGGTTTATCGAACTCAGGGAAGTAGAGGTTGAAGATGGTCTCTCTCAAGCAACCCTGCAACTAAGATACAAGAAGTCTCTTGTGTCCCCAACACACCTAATACACTTGTTAGATGTATAGGTGCACTAGTTCGGCGAAGAGATGTTAAATGGCAAGTGATATGGATGACAAAACAAAGTAATATAAATCTGTAATAAAAAGTGCAGCAAGCAAACAAGTGGTAAACGTGAGCACAAATGGTATTGCAATGGTGGAAACAAGGCCTAGGCTTCATACTTTCACTAGTGGCAACTCCCAACAACATTAACATAATCGAATCACATGATATTTCCCATAAAACATGCAATGGAGACGCACCCGGAGGTCATTCCTTCGTGGTCAAGAGAGGACGAGAATTATGTAGGGCTACAAAAGCACACCTCAAAGTTCGTAGTTCTCAATCTATGGATTTCCCAATGTCACCGCGGCCATCCAAAGAGAGTACCACAATCACCACAACATATCTAAAGGATAGTCAAAGACAAGCACCAAGAGACTCTCAATCTTCAATCCACACACAAAAGAGGAAATCACTCATGAAAATATTCTTCTAATCCATGTCCAATAGACCGCTGTCACCTTGGTCTCGGAGATTATACTAGATAAAGACAAGTGAGTACATCAATCCAATACATAGAGGAAGGGGAAATATCATGGGATCACCCTAGATTAACATAGCCTATGATCACAACGAAGATCACATCATGGGAGAGAGAATTGACCACATAGCTACTGGTAAGAACCTCAGCCCCGAGGAGGAACTACTCCCGCATCATGGAGGGAGGAAGCAACGTCGATGGAGATGAATCCGGGGGCACTTCCCTGTCCCGGCAGGGTGCCGGCGCAGGAATTCTGGTCCCCCGAAGCTTGATGGCGATGGCGGCGGAGATCGGAATCGCGTCTGGAGAAAAAGGGTCCGGAATCAGGGTTTCTGCGAGACGCTTTAAATATATGCCAAAGGGGGGCATCGGAGGAGCCTCGGGGGGCCCAGGCGCCCCCCCCGGCGCGGCCCAGGGGGGGGGGGCGCCCACAGGGCGCCTGGAGCCCCCGTGGGTCCCCCCCGGCTGTACTATGGCCGCACGGTAGCTCCTGGAACGCTGATTTTTTATATATTTTTTCTGGATTTTTCCTGGCAGTTCTCGTAATGTGAAAACCTGAAATACAAAAATAGCCGAAAACAGAAACTGGCACTGGGGTGCACTGAGTTAATAGGTTAGTCCAAATATGATCAAAAGTGTATGGAAGTGTATAAATATCATAGCAATATCACCCAAAAGAGGCATGGAGCAAGCAGAAATTATAGATACGTTTCAGACGTATCACTTGCGCGGGAACTGTTTCACAAGCTGCTGAGCAAGGCTGTGAGACCGGCCTAGCATGTCGGTCATAGCTTCCAGGTGTAGCTGTTTAGCGATGAGGTTCTCATTGGTGTTCTCCGCAATCTTTCTTAGAGATAGGACTTCAAGTCGAAGTTGAGTTGCAGAATGCCTTTCTGCTAGAACTTGGGACTGAAGAAGTCAAACTGATTTAGACAACAAATTCTATGAGCTTGTCTGACTGCTAGTCTCAAGTAACTTGAACACTGCATCAAAACAAGACTTTGGGGTTGTCTCGCTATCTTCAAGGTGTTTTGCCTTCTTTGCTGCAATATATGTTGGGTTTGTCTCACAACCTTCAGCAGACTTGTGCATGCCATCAGGCATATCACCCTAAAACAAAGCAGGGAGATGACATGTTTTGTACGTGTACAAACGAAGATGATAACTGTGCTGTCAATTCCATCCAATTTCAAATTAGAAAATAAAGAGTAAGTTCAAAATATCAATAGCATAATTTGGCATTGTTCATAATGCCGGGAGCTTCACCACACTACTGGATTACCATGTCAACATAACAAGCATAGATGAAGGGCAAAGAAAATCATTGTATCTATTTTGGTTAATGTGCATGGCATGTTGTTCATATCATCAGCCACATCAGTAAGATAAAACAGGAGATGACAAGGTGCAAACGTGGGCTGCTTCACCACACACTGGATTATAGATCCACAAAAACAAGCATACATTTAGGGAGTATTGAGTAGTGTGCATGGTATGAATAAGGAATTTGGTTTTACAAGTAAAACCTAGAACTTACGGTTCTTCCAAACATGCATTTTGGTAGAAACAACAAACTAAATAGCAACAAACGGTAGGGAGTATGAGCAAATTAAACAACAGTTGAGGATAAAGGCTTTAGAAGGATTGACTTACATTAACAGTTAACACCAGCTTTATAATGCCCTTCTCCATGTCAAGGGAAGGATAACTCAAGAATTTCAGGACATAATCTTCTTCATAAGCATTGCATGTACTCTACATTTTGTAGAGAGTAATTATAGATATGATAATACTAGAAGGGATAGAGGATACTGAAGATAAGATGCAGATTGATGCTACATAATCAACTACCAATCCCTGGAAGTACAAGCATTACAGGACAAAATGTACTGACAAGAGCAAGAGCAACGGGCTACACTTTTGCACTGGCATTGTCTGTGTATTCTACTTTTTAGTAAGTTTAAATATAGATTTGATCTTTTTTAGTAAATGGTGGGCGAGGGAGATAAGATGCAGAATGCTACACAATGAACCAATCCCTCTTCCCATAATACAAGAGTGTTTTGAACACTGGTGTACTGTACAAAATGTTCTTATATTATGGGACGGAGGGAGTAGCTGTTAATGTAAGTACAGTGATAGACGACGTTCGGTCCTTACAAGAGGAGTGCAGAGCTAAACCTCTTCAAAAGCATTGGGTTGATTCTAAATTTATGTAAGAGTCCATACAGATCTTATAATGTCCACTAAATGGACGATAACAAGGCTAACATGTGCAGTGATGCTACATAATCAAACAACTATGAAAGTAAGTATGGTCATACAGGGCAAGAGGTACTCACAAGAGCAATGCAGTGTGCAGTATAGTTGCGAGATTCTGTGGTCCCTTGAGAATGAATGTTCTTCTGCTAACAGTTTTCTTACAAGTGAGACGTTAAGGCAAATGCGAAAATGTAGTTCAAATTGTGATGTGATATCATAGATAGTACCTTACGCTGGAGCCGAGACAAATGTGTAACAAGATTATTCCAGTCACCGTCGGATAAATGTAGCACCTGAGACTTTACAGAATTTTCGTTTAGAGCCTTGCCATCGAAGTGCGCTTGCCTTAGGTAGGAACGATACTTCATCAACGAGTGCTTGAAAAGCGCAACCAACCCTTGCTCGTCTTCACAATACGGTTTGGTCCTCGCCTATTTAAAATAATGAAATCTTGTGTCTTTTGTCAGCAGAAACATATGCATCAATGACCATGAATAACATTTGTACATTACTTACGCGTAAGTTGCGGAGGAAGACTGGAAATTGTTCTGTGTCTGCGGTATAATCTTTCCATGAAGGAAAGATGCGCACAAAGTTCCTGACAACAATATAAGCTTTGTCTTCTAAACTGGGAAGAAATGGAACAGGGGTTCTATTTGCTGCAATTGGGGCTCTCTCTGGTTCGAAAAGGGATTTGACAACTGGATTTGGTGTACTATTTGCTGGAATGGGGGTTTTGCGTCGTAGAGCTGGTCCTATGTCAACTGGCATAATCATAATGTTTGCTACAGTTGGGGTCTGCTGAGTTGGGGCATCAGAAATGACCAGTATAGTAGGGCTAGAGTCTGCTACAGTTGGGGTGTTTTGTGGGTCAGATGATATTGCAACTACACCTAATGGGCTATTTGATTTATCAGGTGCCACTACCTTTTCCAAATACTATGCTTATGCTCCTCCACGATCAGCAATCGCCCTCTTTCTTTTGAACGTCTGATACACAAGAACAACATTTGAATGGATAAATATGGTATGATGATAGATGGAATATGTACTGAAAATGGATAGGCAGGGCGTATTCACATAAACGATGTGTAAACTAAGCTAACGGAAGTTCAACAAAGTAGAAGCAATGCAAAGCATCAGTTGCAAGATATGTGCGACAAATATAACCTTGGAAAGTTAGAGCAAGCACCTTGATGGGTGAATAAGATAGGGCATCTTCCTCTGACTCCTCCACTAGGGAGCTACATTGACTTAGGTCTCCCTCTAGCTCAGAATCACTTTTAGGATCATATTCTGAGCATGAATCTGTAGGTGGAGAGCGTTTGCATTGCATTGCATCCAGACTTGATTTCAGTCCATTAATGCCAAGTTTGACAACCATGGCATTGTTCTACTTTATTCTTTTCATGCACGCAAGCTCATAATCATTATGATGCTGTTCAGAATCTGAGATTCATGAAAACATAAAAAGTAGTCAGATTATCTATGGAATGCATTGCGGATTCAACTCGAAGAGTGTCTCCCTATAAACCCCTGCATATGCAAAGTTCACCCCCAACCGTGCTGTCTAGACCACACACAGAAATACAAACCCCTTATGTCTCTATAACAGGCAGACACACATTTCAAAACTAAAGTAGGAACATTAGAATCATATGAAATTCGTATTTGAACAAATAAACTAAGGAATTATGAGTGGAATAATGTTTAGCTTCAAGGGTGGAGTGTTGGTAGTGTGACACAAAGCAAGTAGGCAGATTGTATTCCATGTAAAAGATCGAAGCTTAGGTAAAAGCTGGAAATGACACTTTCTTTCCATACAATGCATTTTTCGTTGCCCACACATGATGGAAGAGATCACATAGAGAAATACTATTCACTCATGTCTACAGTTATAGTATTTAGAAACAGGGTGGTCCACCCTAAAAGAATATTGACAACAAATATGACAAGGCAAGCATAAATGTAGTGAATCAATCATTTACTTGTGAGCTTGAAAGTGCGTTATATCGACTAGAGGGGGGGGGGGGGTGAATAGGCGATTTTTATGAATTCTTCACTGAGGAATTTGCAGGTGAGGAAATTCCTTAGAGAAGAACTACTTGCAGCGGAATAATTACTCAGATGTAAACATAGCAGAGCATAAGCATGATCATCATGATGAAATGAAAACAAGCATAGAGTATAGAAAGCGTAAACACAGGATAACTCAGGATGAAGACAAACATACTGAAGAAATTGAACTGAGGAAATTGAGAAAGTCTTCAGTCAAAGTCTTCAAACAGATATGAACAAGCACACAACACAGTTATGAGGAAATGAAAGAGTTGAGGAAATAGAACCAGTAAGCTTGGTGAAGACAATGATTTGGTAGACCAGCTCCAACTGTTGTCTCAATTGTACATCTGGTTGGAGCGGCTAGGTATTTAAACCTGAGGACACACAGTCCCGGACACCCAGTCCTGGACACACAGTCCAGGACACCAAGTCCTCACCGTATTATCCTTGAGCTAAGGTCACAAAGACCTCGCCTAATCACTCGTGGCAAGTCTTCACAGGTGACTTCCGAACCTTCACAAACTCGGTCACTCGGCAATCCACAATTCCTCTTGGATGCTCTAGACCATGACGCCTAACCGTCTGGAAGAAGCACAGTCTTCAAAGGTAACAAACATCAGATCCACACAGGATCAATCTCTTCAGTGATGCTCAATCACTTTTGGGTTTGTAGGTGTTTGGGTTTGGTTTTGGGTTTTTCCTCACTTGATGATTTTCACTCAAAGTCCTCGGAGGATGGGTTGCTCTAATGACAATTGTCAGTTTCTCTCGGAGCAGCCAACCAGCTAGTGGTTGTAGGGGGCGGCTATTTATAGCCTAGGGAGCAGCCCGACATGATAAGACATAAATGCCCTTCAATAATGTGACCGTTAGGTGGGTAGATATTTCGGGACAGCTGGCGCGTAGCACATCAACGGTCGGAAATTCGAGTATCAAATTCCTCAGGGCTATCATGTTCCTCACTGTGTAGGCAATCCGCACTAGCGAATTCCTAACTCCTCAGTCAGAACAAATTCCTCAGAGACCAGAAGAACTTCGTCTCTGTCACTAAAGAATATGACTGAACTGTATGAGATTTCCAATGGGTTCACTCGAAGGGATTGGTAGGTGTAGGATTTTGAGTTGAGCATCACATGGAAATTTTTCCTTAGTATTTCCTCGACGCCCTTTAACAGTACGGTGTTTCCTATGACTCAAGAAAGAGAATATGAAACTACGAAAACAAAAGTCTTCACACTTCATGTTCCTCAAATGAATACCAAGTCTTCACGGTCACACCAATTTCTTCACTTTCAAAGTCTTCAGAAAGTCTTCAGAAATCCAAAGTCTTCGGTCGAAGAACTTCATTTTTAGGGGTCGACTTTCTCTTTAAATATCAAACTCCTCATAGACTTATAGACATGTGTACACTCATAAACACATTAGTCCCTTAACCTATAAGTCTTCAATACACCAAAATCACTAAGGGGCACTAGATGCACTTACAATCTCCCCCTTTTTGGTGATTGATGACAATATAGGTTAAGTTTTCAACGGGGATAAACATATGAAGTGTAAACACTGATATTGAGAAGTTTGATTGCAAGATATAGAAGAACCCCCCTAAAGATGTGCAAAGTGAGGAATTTTCTTTTGAAGCAATGCACACTTGAAGAGTAGAATCATGGAGATCTCCCCCTATATCTTGTAATTCATACACACATTTGACATATAATATGAAGAACTTGAAATGCATGATGAAATATGGTGACTGATGTAATTCAGCATGCGTGCATAAACATTAATGAGGAATAAGCATGCAGAAAAACCACAACAAAAGTATCTGGCCACCATAGAGTTTAAGTTTACAACTCGATCCAACAAAGTCATCAGAAGAACGAGAGTTGTAACTTCGCAAGAAAAAATGCCCATATAAATAGACCCGCTTGAAGATTGACTCAAATTTCTCCCCCTTTGTCATCGAATGACCAAAAGGATTGAAACTGAGGACTAATGCCCCTGAAGAATCTCAAGTTGATGAAGGAGCGCCAACGTTGTTGGGGTCGTTGGTTGATGTAGGGCCTGCCGCAGTGTCGTCCAAGTCTTCATGCTCGTCGGTGTCGCGCGATGAAGAATAGGAGTTGGCCACCAAGGAAGGAACCTTGACCTTCTTGTATTTCTTCGGTGGAGGAGCAGACCAGTCAAAATCTTCCTTGAGACCCATTTTCTTTAGATCTTCTTCGCTATAAATGTGAGACAAAACGGCCCAGGTATGGTTGAAGGTTTCATGGAGGTAGTAATGGTTTTTCTTCACTGCATTGTGGGTAGCCGTCATGTTGTGAAGAATTGAACCAAACTGATGCTTGACCCATTTGTGATTGTGATCAACCTTCTGGTGAAGACTGAGGAGAAGCTCACGACCAGTCATCACCTTGGGAGATGTGCTTTAAGGATTTTGCTTGGGTGCGTTGGTGGCAGAGTCATGAGTGGTAGAGTCGTCATTGGTGGAGTAGGATGCAGCTTTGCGAAATCGACCATCCAATGGACGAATGCCTTCATTAATAACAGCAGAAGCCTTGCCCTTGTCATCAACTGAGGAAAATGTCCGTTTGAGGACTTCAATCGGGGGCAAGTAGCTGCAATGGTTCAGTGTATCAGCTATGTAGTTGAGTGAAGACCTTGTTTTGATGAATCTCATAATCCACGGAGCATAAGGCTTCAACTCAAACGGTGACATTGCAACATTGGCCAGAGTCCTCATGAAGAAATCATGGAAGTTGACGGGGACGCCATGAATGATATTGAATAGCAGATTCTTCATGATGCCAATGACTTCTTCTTCATTCGAGTCATGGCCCTTGATAGGACTCAATGTGTTCGTCAGAATATGATAGACAGTCCGAGGCACATATAGCAATTCCTTCATGAAGAATTTGGTTCTTGGGGCCTGACCTAGCTTCAATGGCTTCATCAGCACTTGCATATAGTGCTCTGTAAGCTCAGGCTCTTGGTACATGCAACGAGCAGCTTCAAGGGGAGGACTGAGAGGCAAAGCACGAAGCAATTTAGTAGCTGGTGCCTTGTAGTGAGTATTTTCAGTCATCCAGTCCAGCACCCATGAATTCACATCTTCAGAGTCTCCGATGATGTGCAACATTGCAAAGAATTGAAGAATGAGTTCTTTATTCCAATCACAGATGTCAGTGCAGAAAGTTAACAGTCCAACATTGTGAAGAACACTGATGACTAGCACGAAGCACGGTAGAGATTCCGTATCCACGTGAGGAATGTGCTCCTGATCGAAGACTTTGTCTTTGTAGAACAACACTGAGGAATAAAAATTGGCCTGGCTGGCAGTCCAGAAACGCCTCTTCCTAATGCGAGCAGAGTCATAGGGGTTGTAATCAATGAAGAATACATGCTTGTTGAAGAAATCAGCAGTCTTGAATTTTTGCTTCCTTGAGAATGGATCATTTGGCTTGGGTTGAGGAGTGTCAGTCAGTTGCATCTCAACCTCAGGAATTGCAATCTCAGGTTCTTCAGGCTAAGGAGTTTCTGGTTCCTCTTCAGTGGCAGTCTGTGTCTTCAATGATTCAGCAGCAGCAATTTCTTCAACACGAGGGGCTGGAATGTCTTCATGGACAGATGGTGTGGGATGAGTTTCTTCAGAGCCCAATGGAACAGTACGTGATGGGGACTGAGGAATTTGTTGTAGAGGCGTGAACAGAGGGGAGTTGAGATGCTGACTATCCTAGAAGTCATCATTCATCAATGGAGTAGCACTCCAAATGTCCATGTCAGATTCTTGTTCATCCAATTCCTCAACACTGGCCTCTTCAGCAGTGAACTGAGGCATAGGCGAGGAGATAATTGGTGTTGAAGCGATTGCATCCACTTCAATTTCTTCACCCGTCTGCTCTGAGGAAGCAGCAGAGGGAATGTCTTCTTCTGATTCAATTAGAATCACATATTCTTCATCAAAAGGAACAAGGTCCTTTGATGGCATGGTTGAAATAGGAATGGCATCAATTGGGTTGTCAACTGAGCTTTTCAATGGCTTCATCTTCTTCGGAGCTGAAGAATCTGATGAAGTTGATGCCTTCCTCTTCTTTACAGCTGCACGCTCTACAACCTTAGTCTTCTTCACATCTGAAGCAGATGGAAGGATTGGAGATGGAGTAGGCGCAGGAGGAGCAGAGGAATTTGGTTGAATTTCTTCAAGCACAACAGTTGTAGTTGCCCTGACTTCTTCATTTTCTCCAGGCACAGCCTTTGAAGCTTCAGCTGTCCTGACATTTTCTTCAGGCGCAACACTAGAGGTTGCCCTGGCAATTTATTCAGCAACTGGAATGCAGTCATCAGCCCTGGTATTCTCATTTTCTTCAGCAGCCTGATGTTCTTCAGCGGTGCTAGCATGTTCTTCAGTAGAATGAATATATGCTTCAGCCTGAGGAATTTCAATGCGCGTTGGACGTGCAACATTTGAAGAAAATCCCTTTGTCAAATTCACAAATCTGACTTTGGCGCCCATCTATTCTGCACGGTATGCGTCAAATTCACCACTGAGGGTTTTGATTTTGCCCTGATTTTTTACAAGTTCATCAGTTGTCATATTGACAACATTCTTCTTCAGGTAGTGCTCTTTCTTGTACTGCACTTTCTTCGTCTGCCTGGCCTTCTCAAATTTCCACTTTTCTTAGCCTATGAAGGCGGTCAGCATGTCACTTTGGCTAGGAGTCAGATTGAAGTCAGGCATGGGAGTGTTGGGATCCTTGTGCCCGAGATCAATGAAGTCGAGGATCACTTTCGGATCCAAAAGCAGTGGCACAGTGCTTCCTTTGGCTCTAGCGGCCCTTTGTTGCCTGTCTCTGATGATCTCAACTAGTTCTTCATCATCAGCTTCGTCATCATCAAACGACACTTGAAAAGTGACTTGCTTCTCGTGAGGACTTGGGCGAGAACCTCGTCCAGCAGTGGTCTTTTTCTTCAGTAGAGAGGGGCCAACTGAGGAACTTAGAGCAGCTGAGGAACTTGTAGAGGCTCCTGAGGCAATAGATATGCCCACAGTCCTTTGGCATGTGGCGAGATGCACTGGTGCAGAGGATTTGGACGGAGCACCTGAAGACTTTGGCGGAGGAGCTGATGACTTTGGAGGAGCAGGAGTAGTTTGAGGAGTTGGCCGTGAGGGCTTTGAGGAATCTGGCCGTGAGGGCATTGCTGAGGAACTGGACCTTGAGGGCATTGAAGATGAAGCACTTGGCTTATGAGCAGGCTTCTTTGCCATGGCCTTCTTCGGCTTGCTAGCACAGGCCTCAGCAGTGGCACATCAGCAATCTTCATTGAATTTCCTCACTGCTTCTTTTGCTTGTTTAGCCAACTTGGCCTAGCGCTTGGCCCATTCATCAGGATAATCCTCACCGCGCTTGAGGCTAGTGGGATCTGCAACTTGGCCATGTGCCAATGGAGGTCTTGGGCATGGAGGATTGAGTGCGAATTTCTTCATGTACTTGGGAGTAACATATCTATACTCTCTCCACTCTCTTGCCCATCTCCTCTCTATTCGTTGTATGCGCACCTTGCGCTGATTTTTGTCCTCTTTCCATATTTTGCCTCATCAGGAGTGCAGCAGTCAGCATATATGTCTTCAGGGATTTCAAAAGCAGTGTTGACCTCCGGCCTCTTTCCTCCCTTTTGTGGCTTATTTCCATCAGCCATTTTCTTCAGACGAGGAATATGAACAATGGAATTCTCTGAAGGGGTATGCAACTTTTCTTCGAGGAACGCTGCAAATGAGTTAAGTTGATGAGAACCTAGTGATTCAGCAGCGGACATGAGCACCTGTGAACAGAGTATAGTTACGAGGAATTTGGAGAGGTCATATGCGTTCTTAGAAGGTTTTGTAAAAAGAACAAGTTTGAGGAATTTGACCAGATGACTCTTGAATAATTTCACTAAGCGTTCTTTGTCTTAGGTTCCAGAGTTGTATAGATTGAAAATCCACACAGTTGAGGAATCTTGAAGAAAAACATAGCTTAGAGAAAATGAATCAAGAACAGATGACATGTGAGGTGTTTAGTGTGTGAAGATTTGTAGAAAAACACATTTTAGGATTTTGTAGAAAACACTCGAATCAAAGAGGGTAGTAAAAGTAACTTTTAATTACCTTGGACGAAGAACACGACGAACTGTGAGGTGGAGAAGTGAAGTTCGTCAGTGCAGATCTTCCACGCCCTAAGGAAGACAGCTACATCGGCGGCAGAGTGAAGAAATCTGCGGCCGGCGCGAGTGTGACGGCGACGAGGTCGAGGCAGTGAAGCTCTTCCTCACCGGCGACGATGAAGTAGCAGCGGCGTTAGGGTTTGAGAAGCTCGAGCGGGAGAGAGAACGAGCGGAGTAAAAGTGAAATGAGGAAGGGGAGGGGGGTATTTATAGCGGAGATGAATAACTGTTCGCCCGAAGAATTTGGACGAACGTGCCCCTGGTCCTTGTCATTCGCTCGACAGGTGTCACCCACTTACTGAGAAGTGGAGATTGTGGGTGAAAAGATAAGTGTTGTCGTGGGATGCGGAACGATTTGAGCGGCAAAACCGAAATTTTTGGATAGGATAAGTTTTGACGTTGCGTTCGCAAATTCTTCAGCTAACAAGGACACAGTGAAGATTTTGAACGGGTTTCAAATAGAACGCACATGAAGAATTTGTGAATAGAATGGGTTGAGTTTAGCATAGAGGGGGAAGGGTCCGATCACATTCACTTAGCAGGAAAAACAGCTTGAAGAATTAGCAATAAGTGAATGCTGTAGAGAACATAAACTCATATATATAGCCAATGAAGAAAAATGACGGAAAAGGTGAAGACAATGCAAAGTTGAAGAACATGAACAACCGAGGAATTTCAACTTTGGTGGTGGCGTGACCCACCATATAAGAGTGATGATTTCAGACACCACGTACAATTGTCGTAGGGTTCTGAGAATCAAATTCTTCGTTAATTTCTTCACACTTAGAGTGTTACTCTTCATTGATTGAAGAAAAACATTTCTTCATGTATTGCACATCTAAGTCATCAATTTTGCATAAGTGTTAGGATTAGTGTCCTATTCAAAGAACATTCGAACATTCTAAGATATTTAGCTCACACTGCAACTTGCTAAATCTCTTCTCATCCAAGGGCTTTGTGAAGATATCGGCAAGCTGTTCTTCAGTCTTCACATGCTCAATAGAAATGTCGCCCTTCAACACATGATCACGAAGAAAATGATGACGAATCTGAATGTGCTTTGTCCTCGAGTGCTGAACTGGGTTGTGAGCAATCTTGATGGCACTCTCATTGTCACAGAAGAGAGGCACATTCTTCATGTTGACGCTATAGTCCTTGAGAGTTTGCTTCATCCATAGAAATTGAGCACAGCAAGAACCAACAACAATATACTCAACTTGAGCAGTAGACAGTGATACGCAGTTCTGTTTCTTCGAAGACCAACAGACCAAAGATCTTCCGAGGAAGTGACATGTACCAGATGTTGACTTACGGTCCACACGATCACCAGCATAGTCAGAGTCTGAATATCCAATGAGATCAAAAGCCGAGCCCTTGGGGTACCATAATCCAAGTGTTGGTGTGTGAGCTAGATATCGAAGAATATGTTTCACAACCTTATGGTGTGATTCCTTCGGTGTAGCTTGAAATCAGACACACATGCAAACACTAAGCATTATATTTGGCCTAGATGCACATAAGTACAATAAAGAACCAATCATGGAGCGGTATACCTTATGATCGAAGTCAATACCATTTTCATCAGTGCACAGATGGCCATTTGTGGGCATAGGAATTTTGACGCCTTTGCAATCTTGCATGCCGAATTTCCTCAGCACATCCTTGAGGTATTTCTCCTGAGATATGAATATGCCATTGAGTTGTTGACGAATTTGAAGACCTAAGAAGAATTTCAATTCTCCCATCATAGACATTTGATATTCTTCACTCATCATACAGGCAAATTCATCACTATAACGTTGGTCAGTACAGCCAAAGATAATATCATCAACATATATTTGGCACACAAATAATTCACCATCATAAGATTTAGTGAAAATAGTAGGATCAAGTGAACCGGGTTTGAAGCCTTTCTTCATGAGGAATTCCTTCAAAGTATCATACCACGCCCGAGGGGCCTGCTTGAGGCCATAGAGGGCCTTATTGAGTTTGAAGACTGTCGGGGAAACTGATCGGCCCACGAACACCTATGGGGACGGAGCCCCTTTTCGGTACGGCAGGGGGCGGAGGATGCACAAAGAGCGGATCGAGGCGAGCACACGAGCAGTTTACCCAGGTTTGGGCCGCACGGATGCGTAAAACCCTACTCCTGCTTTGGTTTGTACTGAGTATTGAGTTCTTGCTCAGGAGCGAAGAGAGCTACAGTACCCTCTAACCGCTAGCAAGACCGAGCGTAAGAGCGTTCGAACCCCTCTCTACGTTGCGCATGGGCCTCCTTTTATAGGCTCAAGGGGTCACCGACAGGTGGCAACGCAGGGGAGGGTAAAAGTGTAAAAAGGGTGGTAGTTGGAACAGTGTTCCATACCTAACCCTGACGGCAGGGGACAAGGGCATTAAATGCCCATCGCCGTCGCCCAAACAGTGCAAAAGTGGCCATCAGGGGCGCCACCGTCCTCCACGACGGTAGCCTTGTCATCGCTGCTTGCCACCGTGTACCCCTGGCTGCACAGCCTTCCGCCACGTGCGCCTGGGATGGTCCCAGAGCGACACGTGGGTGGATGTGCTGGAGCGCGGGTACTGAGTGGAAGCTTGCCGCGGCAAGCGTCTTGCCGCGGTTGCCATCTTGTCACTTCCGGGAGCTTGTCGCTCACCGGGCCTTGCCGGGACACGTGGCGCGTCGCGGCAAGTTTCTTAAGATGCCTCGGAGGGCCTTCCCGGCAAGCTCCTCTTGCCAGGGTCTTGTGCCTTGAGTGGTTTTGTGCCTTGAGTGGCCTTCCCGGCAAGCTCCTCTTGCCGGGGCCTTGTCTCCTTGCCTTGGATACTTTGTTCTTGAATGGCTCCAAAGGAATCGTAAAGGACCTCGGTGGTCGCCCGGCAGGCCTTGCCGCGGGACGCTGCAACTGCCCATGCACAAGTTTGGGATACTAAGGTACCCCTACTTTAGTACACCGACAGGAGCCCCCGGGCCTGGGCCATACACGGTGCCGAGCGCTGTTGGTCCAGGCCCAAAATAGTGCACGGGCACGCGCGGCCTGGTTTACGCCGAATCTTTCTCCGTATCCACCGCGCCCTCCCCTAACGGCACGCGTCGATTGCGGCGTCGTGGGAGAGATCGTGGGTGGTTTCTTTAATTGGAAATGCGGAACGTCCGCCCCCTCCCCCCTTATAAGCAGGGGAAACATGGGCAGTTCGTCCATCCGCCCGTTGCTTGCTTCAATCCTCAGAAACCTCCGCCGCTCCCCTCCTTCCCGAAGGCCGAAAGAGAGCAGCGCTCCGCCCCCCGTCGCCACCAGCACCACCAGCGCCGTCGACCTCCCCTACCGCCTCCGCCATGGCTCCGAAAGGCGAGAAGGGGAAGTCCGCGAAGTCGACCGAGGCGCTGCGGCTTGCGGCGCTGCGGAAGAAGAAAGCTGTCTTCGCCCCCATGCTTGCCGCGAAGAAGCTGAGGGAGGAATACTACCTCTTCTGGTCGAGGGAGACGTGGGCGCATCCGCGCACCAAGGTATTCCCAGCCGTTGCTTGCGAGATGTTTCCGAATGGCTACGCATTCTTCGCCCTATTCTTCTACTGCGGGCTCTGCCCGCCCTTCTCCGAATTCTTCTACGACATCATGAACACCTACGGGTTCCACCTCCTTGACTTCACCCCCAATGCCGTTCTGACCATGGCAGTTTTCGCACATCTGTGCGAAAACTTTGTCGGAGTCTTCCCCAACGTAGCTCTTTTCCGCCACTATTTCACGCCTCGAGTCGAGGGAGGAGAGCCTCTGTCCGGCGGGATCTCCTGGGTTTCGAGGACCCACAAGAAGGAGGCGTATCTGAAGGGAGAGCTCCGCGGCAAATGGGATGAGTGGAGAGCCAATTGGTGTTGGATTGTAGAGGAGAACCCGCAACCATTCACTGCCCGGCGCCAAGCCCCAGTAGTACGCGGCAACAATTGGAGCGACTTGGCCCCGGAGGATAGTAGATTGAAGATTGCCACTGCCCGGATCCTTCGCCTCAGGCTTGCCGGGCTCACTGTAGGAGCACTTGGCACAGACTTTCTCCGCCGCCGCATCGCCCCTTTGCAGGAGAGGAAGAGGCCCGCCTGGGAGTTCGAGAACGCGGCAGATATCATGAGGCTGCGCCCGGGCCTCAACTATAACTTCACGGTCTTGGAGCTCAACGGGATGCTTCAGGAGTTGTTCAAGTACAACCCCGACCATCCCGAATGGTTCGTGTTGCAGAGGGGCGTAGTTCCGCTGTGCAACAACTCATCGCTCAGCCGCATCCGTGCAATGATGCCGCTGTGCGACTCGCACGGGATCGACCCCACTTGGCAAGAGCCTACCGACGAAGCTGTGCAGGCATTCTTCGACAACTTGGAAGAAACGCCAGTTAACTCCGATGAGAAGAAGGGCCTCACCCGCGACACCACCGACAGGGAGATGGCGTACATCGCCACCAGGCTGGAAGAGGCGACGGCAGCCACGGCCGCGGGAGAGTTCGGATACACCGTGGAGGAGGCGGAGGCAGCGGAGGCGGCGAGCCTTGCCGAACGAGAAGAGTTTTTCAAAGCGGGGAAGCTTGCCGGGCAAGTCGTCGAGACAAGTGAGCCCGCCGAGCAGGGCGTCGGGTCGAGCGGACCCGCCGAACAGGGCGTCGAATCGAGCGGGCCCGCCGACGACACGAGTGGCTCGCTGGAGATCGACTCCTCCTCCTCCTCGTCTTCAGGTAGCTCGCCACCACCAGCAGAGCCTCCAGCTCCACCGAGAAGGCGCCTCCGCAAGGCCGGGGACGTGACGGAGCGACAGACGGGTCAACAGCCGCCGCGCCGCGCGACATGCGCCACCGCGGCAAGCAAGGCTGCCGCAGGGGCACCTCGCGCTTCTGCAGCGGCTGGAGGAGGATCTTCTCGGACCACCGCTTCTGCGCCCGCCGCTCCCCACGCCTCGGCGGCAGCCGGAGCGGGGTCGTCTCAGACCACTGCCCCTGCTCCCGCCAAGCGGCCAATGGAGCCTACTCCCCGCCTCCTCGCGCCGGGACGCGTGAGCCAGACTTCGACTTTTCTGCGCTCAGCTCCGACGAGGAAGAAGAAGATTAAGTCTTTGTCGTTCTTGTATTTCTTCGATTTTCTGCGGTTCTTTGTCTTGTATCTCAGTTGCCTCACTCTGAACCTGTTCTTCTTTTTCATAACCCTGGCCCAGAGGGCGGCGAAGAGGGCCAAGGTCCCGGTGATTGTCATCGAGGACGAGCCCGCCGCGGCAGCGGGGGGTGCGCCTGAGACAAGCTTGCCGGACCCGGCAACTGACCTTCAGAGTAGCCCCCAGCGCAGCCCCCAGCGTAAGTGTGGTTCATCTTCTGCTGGAAGGCGCGCGCGGGCGCTTCTTCTTTACTGACGTCTTGTTCGTCGATTCGTGTAGGAGCAGAGCAGCAGCACCAGGAGCGCCAGGAGACTGCCCCCGACGTGCCGCACACTTCGACCACACCGCCAAGGGGAAGCTCTCCGGCAAGGGAATGCCCTCCGCCAAGGGCGAGCTCTCCGGCGAGGGGTGGCACTAGCGGCCCTCCGCCAGCGGGAGCTATAACCACGCCGCCGAGGGAGAGATCCCCGGCAAGGAACCTCACCGAGGAGCCGGCCCGCGCAGGTAATCCCTTTGCTCCAAGCTTCCCTTGGCTTTTCTTCTTTCGATTCTTCTTTTTGGATATTTGCTTAACTGTTTTTCTTTTCTTTTCTTTCGTCTGACCCATCCGCAGCTGAGCCAATGGAGACGGAGGTCGTTGTTGACGATGCCGCCGTTGCCGAAGAAACGGTTGGCGCTGACGATCCCACCGGCGCAGAGGCCGCCAAGGCCGCCGCCGCAGCAGCCGGCGAAGGGGCTGGCGATCGCACTGACGGTCCTGAGGCCGCAGGAGCGCTAGGCGCTACACCGACCGCCAAGCCCTCCGCCGTCGCCGCAGCCCCCAGCTCCGACGAGCTCGAGCTAGGCGCCTACTTAAAGGCCGGCGACGACGTCTTCATCCAGCTCCCCTGGGCGTCCATGTCCAGGGCGCCGGTCGAGGGAGAGGTCTTCGACGGAGAGGTGCTTGCCTCTGCCGGGCTGAAGCTTGTCGACGTGCCGAGCAACAACAGTGAGCCTGAGGAGGAGCGGCTGCTGCGCAAGCTGCTGTCGCTTTACCGTGCCCGGCAGGCCAAGCTGGAGTCCCGCGAGGCTCTTGCCGCGAAGGCGGGAGCTGATATCGAGAAGCGCGCGGAGGAGCTCCGGGCCATCAACCAAGCAGCTCTCCGGTCCTTGGCAGAGGAGCGGGAGCGACTTGCCGAGGAGCAGCAGGCCTTCATCCTCGAGAAGGCTGAAGTGGAGGAAGAGCAGTGGCTTGCCGCTGAGAAACTGTCCATGCTGGAGGGTGAGCTGGCGCAGCGGAAGGTCAACCTCGACGGTCACGAGGAGGAACTTGCCGCGCGCGAGCAGTCGCTTGGCGGAGCTCTCCAGGAAGCAAAGGATGTTGCCGCAGCTGCCGAGACCACCAAGAAGGAGTTGGAGACGAGTGTGGCGCAGCTGGAGGCCAACCTCAGGAAGAGCGGCGAGGAGGTTGCCGCACTCAAGCTCGAGCGAGAGAAGGACGCCCACAGCCACTCGGAGCTGCAGGTTCGCCTCGCCGAGAAGGGCAAGGAGCTCACCGCCGCCAAGGACTCCAACGCCGATCTCGAGCTGAAGCTGGCGACTCTGACCAAGACGCTGGACGGCGCCACTGAGCGGGAGGCGGCCCTGAAGGAGGAGGTCAGGGCCGAGAAGGCGTTGCTGGAGAGCGCCGCCATCACCCAAAACAACTTCAGGGCGACCGTCGAGCACTGGACGGAAGGTCTGTGAACACTGCCGCGGACATCGACAGGGAGCTGGCGCAGCTGGGGGCGGAGTATCTCGGGTACTCCACCGACGAGAACCTCCACCCCAGCGCCAAGCTCACTCTGTTCTTCAGAGGCGTGGCGACGGCCCTCCAGCAGCTCCGGGAAAGGATCCCAAGGCAACTGGCGGACGAGTCGCGCCAACTCTGTGCGGGAGCCTTGCAAAAGGTGTTGGTGAAGGTGGCCTTCCGCAACCCGGGCCTCAACCTCACCAACGTCCTTAGGAGCTTGCCGCCGGGCACTGATCAGGAGGCGCTCAAGGGCCTTGTCGCACCCATTGTGGACAAGGTGAGTGGCATCAAGAGGGTTGAGGGCGCTCGCGCGGACTAGGCTTGCCCATTTTCTTCTTTCGTTGTCGCTGTTATCCATGTTATGAAAAACAGTCTATTAGATCTGCGACAAGTTATCTTGTAATATAACTCTATTTCGGGTAGTAATTGCAGTGTTATTTCCTTTACTTGATCCTTTGCTTTGTATGTTTTCTGCCCTACGCTTTTAGGGAACTTGCCGGTGCGGGCACCTTAGCCGCGAGCGCTGAGTGCGGAACTCCAGCAGCCTGCTGGCGGTGCTGCTACCGACAAGGAACCTCGTCGCAACTAGTTGCAGCACACTTAAGTTGTTGAGCATGCTCGAAAACAAAGTAAGGGAGCGACACTAGTCGCAGCACACTTAAGTCGTTGAGCGAACTCGAAACAAAGTAAGGGCGCAACTAGCTACGAGTAGGTTCCTCCGCGCACAGGTTTTCCATACAAAGCACGGTCGTTCAAGGAAGATAACTTATAAACTTAGAAATTTGATTGCTCAAACTTTGGCAACTTAGCTTTTGTGTCGTTTGCTTCCCGGCAAGGCGAAACTTTCTTGAACGGCGCTCGGTCCATACCACTATCTTCTCCTCCCCCCCGTCAAACTTGTGCGCGAGGGAAACTTCTTTTCCTTGGGAAAAAGAAAAGAGAGAAAATACAGATATGGAGCCTTTTGGGCTCGTTATTGCTTATCGGGGATAGGTGCTGCACAAGGTGTCAGATAGTACATGCAAGAAAATAAGAAGCATGAAATGACAAGATGTGCGGAGCACATGAGCTTTACTGGTGCACGGGGTCTGCGCCCGGCTTTGTACAAAGGATTACATGCAACAACGGCAAGACTTGTACAAAAGGTGGTTGCCGGAGCGGATCACGGCAACCGCGCCTTACGGGTAAAACTTGCGAAGATGCTCAATGTTCCAGGAGTTGCTCACCGGTAAGCCATCTTCGGTCTCAAGGCAGACAGCGCCAGGCCTAGTGACTCGCTTCACCCGATAAGGGCCTTACCACTTCGGCGTCAACTTGTTGGAATTCTTGGCGGACTGAACGCGCCGAAGAACAAGGTCGCCTTCCTCGAGACTTCTGGCGTTAACTTTGCGGCTATGGTAGCGGCGCAAAGCTTGCTGGTAGCGAGCAGCTCGTACAGCAGCCTGAAGACGGTCCTCCTCAAGGAGCAGCGCGTCATCTTGTCGCAGCTGCTCTTGCTCGAGCTCATCATAAGCGAGCACTCGAGGTGATCCGTATACGAGTTCCGTGGGGAGAATGGCCTCTGCTCCATAGACTAGAGCGAAAGGTGTCTGTCCAGTGGCTCGATTTGGCGTCGTCCTGATCGACCAAAGAGCCGCTGGCAGCTCCTCGATCCAGTTTCTTCCGCACCTGTGCAGCCCGTCGAAAGTTCTGGTCTGTAGACCACGCAGCACTTCAGCATTTGCCCTCTCCGCTTGACCGTTGCTTCTTGGGTGAGCAACAGAAGCGAAGCAGACCTTGGCGCCAAGATCTTGGACGTACTGCATGAAGGTGCGGTTCGTGAATTGTGTACCGTTGTCGGTGATGATCCTCTTAGGGATTCCGAAGCGGCAAACAATCGACCTGAAGAACTTGACTGCTGACTGTGCGGTCACCTTTCTCACTAGTTCCACTTCCGGCCACTTTGTGAACTTGTCGATTGCAACGTACAAGTACTCAAAGCCCCCGACTGCGCGGGGAAAGGGGCCGGGGATGTCGAGCCCCCAGACCGAAAATGGCCAGGATAAAGGGATCGTCTGGAGAGCTTGAGCTGGTTGGTGTATCTGCTTGGAATGGAACTAGCATGCTTCACACTTGGTTACTTGTGCAGTTGCATCCTGGAGGGCTTCCGGCCAAAGGAAACCTTGCCGGAATGCTTTGCCGGCAAGTGCTCTTGCGCCAATGTGATGACCACATATGCCTCCATGTATTTCTGCCAACAACTTATGTCCATCTTCCCGGGGAATACACTTCAATTTCACACCGTTGAGTCTTCTTCTGTACAGTGTGTTGTCGACAAACTGGTACATACTTGACTGCCGTGCTACTCTTTCCGCTTCTTCTTGCTCTTCGGGAAGTTCTCCTGTCTGAAGGAAACGGACAATCTGTTGCGCCCATGCTGGAGCTTGTGGCTCGACAACAAGGACTAAAGGCACATTTGTTGCTGAGGGAACATCCGCTTCTACGGCGAGAACCTGCGGCTCAGCCGGAGCTTGATGTTCCCCGGCAAGCTTGCCGGAGCAAAGCTTGTCGAGAGCGTTTGCTTCAACGGAACAAACCCTAGGGCTTGCCGGAGCAGACTGCTCCTCAGCATTCTTGGCGTTGATCTTGGGGACCTTTTTGGCGGCGGCTTCGGGAAGCTCTGCCGGAAAGTAGTCACCAGAAATCAACTTCCTCTTCTTGCTCTGTCCAGCTGACGGTGTTACGGATGGCTGAGTTAGCTTGAGCACAAAGATCCCTGGTTCCACAGGTAACTTAAGTGCGGCGCACTTTGACAAGCCGTCAGCGATGTCGTTCTGAGCTCTTGGGACGTGCTCCATTTGTAGGCCGTCAAAGTGCTCTTCAAGCTTTCTCACTTCATCG
Source organism: Secale cereale (assembly GCA_902687465.1). Classification (NCBI taxonomy): domain Eukaryota; kingdom Viridiplantae; phylum Streptophyta; class Magnoliopsida; order Poales; family Poaceae; genus Secale; species Secale cereale. Next base: position 592,407,739 of record LR738713.1, read on the forward strand.
ACGTAAGCTTCCATCAACGGACTCTAGTAATTCTTGTTCACTTGGCGGACGACAAGCTGCGAGTCACCCCTGACAATCAGCTTCTTGATCCCAAGGTCTGCTGCGATCCTGAGACCGGCAAGCAAACCCTCATACTATGCAGTATTGTTTGTTGCTTGCTCCTTGGGAAAGTGCATCTGGACTACGTACTTGAGGTGCTCTCCGGTGGGTGCGACAAGCAGCACACCATCACAAGCGCCTTGCAGCGAGAAGGCACCATCAAAGTACATCAGCCACTCTTTGCTTGCTTCTTTGACGGGGATGCTCGTCTCTGGAATTTCTTCATCTGGCGTTGGCGTCCACTCTGCTAAGAATTCTGCCAATGCTCTGCTTTGGATAGTTGAAGTGCTTTCAAACTTGAGACCAAAGCTTGATAGTTCCAGTGCCCACTCAACAATCCTGCCCGTTGCTTCTGGATTCTGCAGTATCCTCTTCAGCGGAAAGCGAGTGACAACTGTTATTTCATGTGCTTGGAAGTAATGGCGCAGCTTTCTCGAGGCCATGAGGAGGCCGAAAAGCAGTTTCTGCACACCAGAGTACCTCGACCTAGCTCCCTGCAGAAGGGAACTGACAAAGTAAACTGGGCGTTGCACCATCTTCTTCCGTATCTCCTCTTGCGCCTGCGCAGATCCATCCTTGTCGGGACCAGAGCTTGTCGGGGAAGCCCCCTGCTTGCCGCTGGATGTGCTTGCCGCGGTTGCTGGCTCATCATCTGCCTCCCTCTCCGCCACTAACGCAGCACTATCCACTTGATTGGTTGCCGCTAGGTACAGCAGCAACTTCTCTTGTGGTTTAGGTGCGACAAGTATTGGAGTGGAGGACAGGTACCTCTTCAAGTCCTGCAGCGCAGCCTCCGCTTCCGGAGTCCATTTCATTGGACCTACCTTTTTCAAAATTTTGGAAAACGGCAGGGCGCGTTCGGCAGACTTAGAGATAAACCTGCTGAGAGCAGCCACGCAGCCGGCAAGCCTTCGTACATCCTTGACGCGCTTCGGTGCTTCAATCTGCTCAATGGCCTTGATCTTGTCGGGGTTGGCTTCAATTCCCCGCTGAGACACGAAGAACCCGAGAAGCTTGCCGGAAGGAACTCCGAACACGCACTTCTCGGGGTTGAGCTTGAGTTGGATCTTGCGCAGATTTGCGAAGGTTTCGTCTAAATCTTGAATCAGGGTAGCCCTGTCCTTGCTCTTGACCACTATGTCATCCATGTACGCTTCCACATTTCTGTGAATTTGTGGTTCAAAAGCTGTATGGACCACCCTTGCAAATGTTGAACCAGCATTGTTCAATCCGAAAGGCATGCGTATGAAGCAGTAAGTGCCACATGGAGTAATGAATGCGGTCTTCTTCTCATTTTCTTCAGCCATGAAGATCTGATGATATCCTGAGTATGCGTCAAGAAACGAAAGCAAATCACATCCGGCTGTGTTGTCAACAATCTGGTCAATGCGCGGCAAGGGAAATGGATCCTTTGGACAAGCTTTATTGACATCGGTAAAGTCGATACAAAGCCTCCACTTCCCGTTCGCCTTGCGCACGACTACAGGATTGGCCAACCACATAGGATGGAGCACTCCTCTGACAAGGCCTGCTGCTTCCAGTTTCTTGATTTCTTCTGCTATGAATTCTGGGCGCTCCACTGCTTGTTTCCTGACTTTTTGCTTGACGGGCCGCGCGTGAGGACAGACGGCAAGCTTGTGCTCAATCACTTTCCTGGGAACACCGGGGATGTCAGATGGTTGCCATGCAAACACATCGACGTTCGCCCGCAGGAAAGCAACGAGCGCGCTTTCCTATTTAGGGTCAAGCGTGGCGCTGATGGTGAAAGTACCACCAGTGCCGTCCTCCTTGGCGGACACCTTCTTGGTCTCTGGCGGAGCAGCCATCGTCTTCTTACACTTGCCGGTGGAGCTCGATGGTGCGTCCTCGACGGCAGCGCAGCACTCCGAAGAGGTGCGTTTGCCGGAGTGGGCCCAGAGCTCTTGCCGGACTTGGTTTTCTCCTTCCCCCCGGGAGCTTCAGCGGCAAGTGTCTTGCGATCTGTTGCGGCTGCTGCTTCCCGGTAGATCTTGTCGGCGCAGATAAGAGCATCTTTCTTGTCGCCAGGGACAGAGATGACGCTTATCGGGCCTGGCATCTTCAGCATGTTGTATGCATAGTGAGAGGCTGCCATGAACTTGGCGAGTGCTGGACGACCAAGTATCCCACTGTAAGGCAACGGGAAATCGGCAACGTCAAAAGTGACCCTCTCAGTCCTGAAGTTCAGCTCACCGCCAAACGTCACTGTCAGTGTGATCTTCCCCTTCGGCTTGCTCCTTCCCGGGTTGATCCCTTGGAACGTGCCGGTTTCTTCGAGCTCGCTGTCAGGGATTTGGAGTTTGTGGAGCACAACGGAGGAGATCAAGTTCAAGCCGGCCCCGCCGTCAACTAACATCTTTGTGACTTTGAGGTTGCGGATAGTTGGTGAGACCAACATCGGCAAGCACCCGACTGTAGTTGTGCGATCAGGGTGGTCCTCAATATCAAAGATGATAGGCGTGCTGGACCATTTTAGAAGTTTGCGCGATTCGACAGGTGGTTCTGCTGCATTGACTTCCCGCACCCACTGTTTGAGTTGGCGGTGTGAAGTGTGCAGAGAAGCACCGCCGTCAACGCACAAAACTTCCGTGGCTTTCTGAAACTCCTGCTCGCTGGTCTCACCATCATCCATGTCCTCGTTGTCATCGTCGTCTTCGTCCTTGTCGCGGCCGCGGGGAGGTCTATCTCCTTGCCGCTGCTTCGCCTTGCTGCGACGTCCTCCCCGGCCGTTGAATGGCCGTTTCTTGCCGGACCCTCCATCACCTCCTTGGGCCTTCTCCTTGTCGCGTCGCTCGTACTTAGCCTTTTGCTGCTCGACGAGATACTCGACCATCTTGCAGTTCTGGAGATCGTGGTCCTTGGTGCGGTGGATCTTGCAGTACTGCTTGTCGGTGCCGTCCTGCTTGTCAGCGGCCGCTACGGCCTGGCAGTTGGTGCATGCGGCAGTCTCCTTGCCGGAGCTACCAACTTGGGCTTTCTTGGCGCCAGCCTCCTTGTCGGACTGCTCAACGACTAGCACTTCCTTGTTCTTCTTTTTCCTGTTGTTCCGCCGCTGGTTTTTCTTTGCCGGGGCAGCATCCTCACTGTCAGATTTGTTTCCTATGTCCTCTCCAGGGAGTTTCCTCCCTTCTTCAGCACGTACACACTTGTCGGCCAGGGCGTATAGCTCGCTGACGTCCCTGATCTTGCACATCACCATCTCCTCCCTCATCCCGCGGTTACGCACGTTCTGGTGGAACGCGCTGATAACCGCAGCAGGGTGGACGTCTGGGATGTTATGCTGTACACGGCTGAATCTCTGGATATACTTGCACAGGGGCTCTCCTTCCTTCTGGGCGAGCAGGTGAAGGTCACTCTCCTGGCCGTGAGGCTTGTGGCCACCCGTGAATGCGCCGACAAACAGATGGCACAGGTCGGCCCAAGAAGAAATGGAGTTGTCCGGCAAGTGCATGAGCCAGGACCTGACATTGGGTTTGAGTACCAGAGGGAAGTAGTTGGCAAGGATCTTCTCATCTCGCCCCCCAGCAGCTTGCACCGCGATGGTGTAGATGCTGAGGAACTCCGACGGATGCGTCTTGCCGTCGTACTTCTCCGGTACGTCGGGCTTGAAATTTTTCATGCTGGGCCACTGGACTTGCCGCAGCGCACGAGTGAACGCAGGGCAACCTACCGCGTACGGCAAGTCGCCTGATCCCCCTGGCGCTTGCATGTCGACAGTGGGCCCAGCGCGTTGGTCTGATTGACGTCGCGCTTCTCTTCGGCGCTCGATGCGGGTGTGAGCGTCTTCTTGCTGCTGATCTTGAAGAACTTGGCGCTGATCGCGACGAACTCGTGGATCCGATGACGCTGTGGAGTCGTCGTCGATGTTGATCCGCCGAGTCGGCGATCTCAGCCTTCGGGGCGGAGAGTGCACGATGGTTGCACCCCCACCGGTCTTGTCGCCATCAGTCCGCGCCTGGCTGACTTGCCGCGGCCGCGACGTGCTCGGCTGCTGCGGAGTGTCGCCGTGGGCGAAGGCGATGAGACTCTCAATGGTGGCCCTCCAGTCGTTGGCCTTGTCTGCCGCTGGAGGGAAGTCTAGGAGCAGTTGAGCTCGTGCTAGAGCTTCTGCTGGAGTGGCGGGTAGCGGTGGCGAACGGTGCGAGGAGCGGGACATGCTCGGACTTCTAACCGTGTTAGAAGGAGCAGCATCCCGTCCAGGCGACCGTGCCTTGCTCGTGCCGGCACGTTGGTGTGCATGCTGGACTTGAGCATCCCGAGATCCGCCGGCTTGGCCTTGGCCCAGCAAACGTATGGTACCGTGGGTACCATGACGCTGCCGGTCCCGCACCTCCTGAGACGGGCGCGGTGCATGTACGGACGCCGAGGTCTTGGAGTGCGCCCGGTCGTCTGCCTTGTCCTTGGACTTGGCGGCACCGTGAGTTCCCTCATCGACGTCCGTTCTTCCGCCGGCGTCTACCCCACCAGCCGTTGGCTCCGGCGGTGGTGGGATCGACGCGGACGGACCTGCTGCCTCCGAAGCTTTCTTCTTCGGCGGCATGTTGATGAAGAAGTTGAAGATCTAGCCCGTGTGCAGGCCGGATCAGGTTCACACAACCTCGACGCACCCCCTACCTGGCGCGCCAAAGATGTCGGGGAAACTGATCGGAACACGAACACCTATGGGGACGGAGCCCCTTTTCGGTACGGCAGGGGGCGGAGGATGCACAAAGAGCGGATCGAGGCGAGCACACGAGCAGTTTACCCAGGTTCGGGCCGCACGGATGCGTAAAACCCTACTCCTGCTTTGGTTTGTATTGAGTATTGAGTTCTTGCTCAGGAGCGAAGAGAGCTACAGTACCCTCTAACCGCTAGCAAGACCGAGCGTAAGAGTGTTCGAACCCCTCTCTACGTTGCGCATGGGCCTCCTTTTATAGGCTCAAGGGGTCACCGACAGGTGGCAACGCAGGTGAGGGTAAAAGTGTAAAAAGGGTGGTAGTTGGAACAGTGTTCCATACCTAACCCTGACGGCAGGGGACAAGGGCATTAAATGCCCATCGCCGTCGCCCAAACAGTGCAAAAGTGGCCGTCAGGGGCGCCACCGTCCGCCACGACGGTAGCCTTGTCATCGCTGCTTGCCACCGTGTACCCCTGGCTGCACAGCCTTCCGCCACATGCGCCTGGGATGGTCCCAGAGCGACACGTGGGTGGATGTGCTGGAGCGCGGGTACTGAGTGGAAGCTTGCCGCGGCAAGCGTCTTGCCGCGGTTGCCATCTTGTCGCTTCCGGGAGCTTGTCGCTCACCGGGCCTTGCCGGGACGCGTGGTGCGTCGCGGCAAGTTTCTTGAGATGCCTCGGAGGGCCTTCCCGGCAAGCTCCTCTTGCCAGGGTCTTGTGCCTTGAGTGGTTTTGTGCCTTGAGTGGCCTTCCCGGCAAGCTCCTCTTGCCGGGGCCTTGTCTCCTTGCCTTGGATACTTTGTTCTTGAATGGCTCCAAAGGAATCGTAAAGGACCTCGATGGTCGCCCGGCAGGCCTTGCCGCGGGACGCTGCAACTGCCCGTGCACAAGTTCGGGATACTAAGGTACCCCTACTTTAGTACACCGACAAAGACTTTATCAGGATTGTTTGGATCTTCAAAACCTGGGGGTTGAGCAACATATACTTCTTCCTCAAGCTTACCATTGAGGAATGCATTTTCACATCCATTTGATATGGAGTGATATCATGATGGTTAGCATAAGCAAGTAATATGCGAATAGCCTCAAATCTAGCAACAGGTGCAAAAGTTTATCGAAATCAATTCCTTCAACCTGTGTGTAGCCTTGAGCTACAAGCCATGCCTTATTCCTTACCACAAGGCCATTTTCACCTTGCTTGTTGCGGTAGATCCACTTTGTGCCAATGATATTGTTCTTGCGAGGATCTGGACGTTTGACCAGTTCCCAGACGTTGTTGAGCTCGAATTGATGTAATTCTTCTTGCATAGCTTGAATCCACTCAAGCTCCATAAATGCTTCATCTACCTTAGTGGGCTCTGTGATAGAGACAAAAGCAAAGTTCCCACAAAAGTTAGATAAATGTGAAGCTCTTGAGCGTGTGAGAGGACCTGGTATTTTGATGTCGCTGATGATTTTCTCAATCTGCACTTCGTTAGCAACACGAGGATGAGCTGGTTGTCGTCGAGGAATTTGATCAACATTTTCTTCAGCACCATTTTCTTCAGGTGCATTAGCTCGACGTTCTTCATGTTCTGGAATGAATTCTTCAACAAATTCTTCAGTCGGAATGGCATCCTCAGTAGCCTTGAACTTGATAGATTCCTCAGGTGCTGGTTCATCTATCATAGAAGGTAGGTGCTCTCTTTGCGAGCCATTAGTTTCATCGAACCGCACATCTACAGTTTCAACAACCTTGTGAAGAACGTTGTTGAAGACTCTGTAGGTGTGTGAGTCCTTTCCGTAACCAAGCATAAACCCTTCATGTTCTTTCGGTGCAAATTTTGAGTTGTGATGAGGATCTCTAATCCAACATTTAGCACCGTAGACTTTGAAATAACTCACATTGGGTTTCTTGTCAGTGAGGAGTTCATAGGCAGTCTTCTTGAAGAATTTGTGAAGATATACTCTGTTGATGATGTGGCACGCAATATTGATGTCTACACACGCTTCTACTCTTGTAGACTATGTTGGGCCTCCCAGCGCAGAGGTTTGTAGGACAACAACAAATTTCCCTTAAGTGAGTAACCCAAGGTTTATCGAACTCAGGGAAGTAGAGGTTGAAGATGGTCTCTCTCAAGCAACCCTGCAACTAAGATACAAGAAGTCTCTTGTGTCCCCAACACACCTAATACAACTAGGAGTTATATAGGTGCACTAGTTCGGCGAAGAGATGGAAAAATATGGATGATAGGAGTGGCAAAGCAAAGTAATATAAATCTGTAATAAAAAATGCAGCAAGCAAACAAGTGGTAAACGTGAGCACAAATGGTATTGCAATGGTGGAAACAAGGCCTAGGGTTCATACTTTCACTAGTGGCAACTCCCAACAACATTAACATAATCGAATCACATGATATTTCCCATAAAACATGCAAAGGGGACACACTCGGAGGTCATTCCTTCGTGGTCAAGAGAGGACGAGAATTATGTAGGGCTACAAAAGCACACCTCAAAGTTCGTAGTTCTCAATCTAAGGATTTCCCAATGTCACCGCGGCCATCCAAAGAGAGTCCCACAATCACCACAACATATCTAAAGGATAGTCAAAGACAAGCACCAAGAGACTCTCAATCTTCAATCAACACACAAGAGAGGAAATCACTCATGAAAATATTGTTCTAATCCATGTCCAATAGACCGCTGTCACCTTGGTCTCCGGGATTATACTAGATAAAGACAAGTGAGTACATCAATCCAATACATAGAGGAAGGGGAAATATCATGGGATCACCCTAGATTAACATAGCCTATGATCACAACGAAGATCACATCATGGGAGAGATAATTGACCACATAGCTACTGGTAAGAACCTCAGCCCCGAGGAGGAACTACTCCCGCATCATGGAGGGAGGAAGCAACGTCGATGGAGATGAATCCGGGGGCACTTCCCCGTCCCGGCAGGGTGCCGCCGCAGGAATTCTGGTCCCCCGAAGCTTGATGGCGATGGCGGCGGAGATCGGAATCGCGTCTGGAGAAAAGGGGTCCGGAATCAGGGTTTTCTCGACGGACCTTAAATATATGCCAAAGGGGGTCACCAGGGGAGTCCTGGGGGGCCAGGCGCCCCCCCCGGCGCGGCCTAGGGGTGGGCCGCCTGGGCAGGCCGCCTGGAGCCCCTGTGGGTCCCCCCGGCTGTACTTTGGCCGCATTGTAGCTCCTGGAACGCTGATTTTTTATATATTTTTTCTGGATTTTTCCTGGCAGTTCTCGTAATGTGAAAACCTGAAATACAAAAACAGCCGAAAACAGAAACTGGCACTGGGGTGCACTGAGTTAATAGGTTAGTCCAAATATGATCAAAAGTGTATGGAAGTGTATAAATATCATAGCAATATCACCCAAAAGAGGCATGGAGCAAGCAGAAATTATAAATACGTTTTGGACGTATCAACATCCCCAAGCTTAATTCCTGCTCGTCCTCGAGTAGGTAAATGATAACAAGAATAATTTCTGTGGTGACATGCTATTAACCATATAGGACTTATTCATAGTCATATGACAAAAGCTTACTGAGACAATGAATCTGTAGTAATTAAGTTGCCTCATGAGAAAATCACAAAGAACTGGAAGTTTAACAATATGATAGTGAAACATCAAATAGATTTGCAATGAACATGATATGAAAATATGATAAAGTGATATCTAGCTTGCCCCCTTTAGTGAAGCAAAACATAAATGCAGGGGCACCTTCAAGGTTTAAGTGATGACTAGATACAATGATTTCAGAATAAACGATATCACAATCATGCAAAAGACAATGCTACTTTGGGACAATGCACATTACACTCAGAACGACAATCATGCTCTCAGTAGTTGGTGCTTTAAAAGAAGGTGGAGACTCAACATAAAAGTAAAAGAATGGCCCTTCGCAGAGGGAAGCAGGGATTACTCATGTGCTAGAGTTTTTTTATTTTGAAAACATAGAAGCAATTTTGTCAACGGTAGTAATACTTCATATGTGTTATGCATAAGACATGCTATAAGTTGCAAGCCTCATGCATCGAATACCAATAGTGCTCGCACCTTGTCCTAATTAGCTCGGATTTCCATGGGTTATCATTGCATTACATATGTTTCAACCAAGTGTCACAAAGGGGTACCTCTATGCCACCTGTACAAAGGTCCAAGGAGATAAATCGCATTTGATTTCTCGTTTTTGATAGATCTCAACTTGAGGACATCCATACCGGGACAACATAGAAAATAGATAATGGACTCCTCTTTAATGCTTAAGCATTCATAAGAGGTTGAGGATTAATGTCCAAGCTAAAACTTCCACCCTGATACATGGCTTTGGTTGGCGGCCCAATATTCTTCTCTAACAATATGCATACTCAAACCATCCAACTCATGGCAAATCACCCTTACTTCGGACAAGACGAACATGCATAGCAACTCACATGATATTCAACAAAAGTGTAACAGTTGATGGCGTCCCCGGAAACATGGATACCGCTCAGCAAGCAACTTATAAGAAATAAGACACATAAGCGACATATTCTTTACCACAATAGTTTTTAAGCTACTTTCCCATGAGCTATGTATTGCAAAAATGAAGGTTTTAAAGGTAGCACATGTAAATTTACTTGGAGTGGCGGTGAAATACCACATATAGGTAGGTATGGTGGACTCATATGGCATAACTGGATTAAAAGAATGTGGATGCACAAGCAGTCAGTCCGCTTAGTACAGGTGGAGGTTAGCAAAAGACTGGGAGCGACCAACTAAAAGAGCAATGACGGTCATAATCATGCAGAGCGACAAAGCAACATTGAATCATGCATGGTAGTTATATCGCTACTCAGAAACAAAAGATCATCAAGGCTTGACAGACTTTCTTTACAGTCTTAAATATGCGTGAGCATACGCCAAGTCAATCAAAATAAATTCTTGAAGGAAGATATTACTAAACCATACCACATCATAGGCAAACAAATCAAGTTGGTACTCCAATAACACATTGGGAATCCCCCAGCTATTTGAGACTAACCACAAGAAAACATGAACTACTAAGCGCCATTATGCACGTAGCATCTTTATCATAGACATATCAACCAATGCAACGGAAGCAAACTCTCTTAATAAGGTGAGCATGGTAATTAAAGAGAGTTCAAGCAACCAACTAAACAAAAGCTCTTTGAAAAGATAAGCATGAATACTAAGAGCTGAACATGATAGTAGCTATTAAAAGACAAAGAACACACACAGCAAAGATAAACATGAAAATTCTATGTTGTGTTCTAGGTTGAAGTGGAGCGTGTTTCTCTCCCACACAAAGAAAGCTGAGTTCCAACTCGTTATAAAAAACAAGCAAAGCTAAAGAAAACTAAAAATGAAACTAAAAGCAAGACGCTCCAAGCATAGCACATAACACATGAAGTGATAAAAATATAGTGGAACGAAAGACGAACTGATAATGTTGATGGAGAAGGGGATGCACGGGGGCATCCCCAAGCTTAGACGCTTGAGTCTCCTTGAATATTTCTTGGGGGTGCACGGGGGCATCCCCAAGCTTGAGCGCTTGACACTCCTGAATCTTTTTATCATCTTCCCTCGCACACTTGAAAACTCCCTTCATACATAACTCATCATAATCTGATTAGCGAGGTTAGTACCCATAATAAAATAATTGTTCCTTGCTGGAAATAAAGATATTCTTGAAGTTCAACTGTTTCTCAAGATTGCCAAAAGGTTTTTGCAAAGAAAAAGCAAGCTCTTGGTTTGCAAAATGAAAGAAAGGCAAAACAGGACAGAATCTGTGAAAAACAGAACAGCAGGTAGTAAATGATTTGTTCGGGGCACTTCTGCAACTCTAGTAAAAAAACTCAGAACAGACGCACGAAAGACAATTGTATAGAGCACGCTGTCGAAAACATTCAGACCAAAAAGATGATCTGGCGATTTTATACGAGTTTTTCTATCCAAGGACAGAATCTGTTTCCTGGACAGCACGTCACAACTTTTGAACTTTCTTGCAATCAGAGGCTACACTTGGCACAAAGTTGAAAAGTAAAGATACAATGATGATGCTACTGTAGTAACAACATCAAGACACAACAAAAAGCAAAATAAAATTTTATTCATTGTGGGCTGCCTCCCAAAAGCGCTTTCTTTTATGCCTTTAAGCTAGGCATAGGACTTTAATGATGCTCTCGTAAGAATAAGAGCTGAAGAACAAAAGAGGGCATCAAGAAGCAAATGCCAAATACATTTAAGCCTAACATGCTTCCTATGCATAGGAATATTGCAATAGAATAATTCATTGAAGCACGAAGCAACTAGCATAGGAAGGCAAAACAAGCATAACTTCAAAATATTCACCATAAACAGAGGAAACTTCTTATTATTAAGATATTTAGAACCAAGCCTCCCTCTCTCATTATAAATTTCAATGGCATCATGGATGAATGATGGGCCTCGAACCCCTCGTTGGTTACCCCATGGAAGGTGTAAGATGCAGTATGTAGAAGTGTTTTCCCTTAGCAAAGATGCCAAGGATCGAATCCCCAGAGACTCCTAGGTTCAACAAGTAGGTGTCAACTGCTAACGGCGCAATTAGCAATCAACGTAGACCTGCACACAGATACAAATAACTTTGCTCCCAACGAGTACAGAGAGGTTGTCAATCCCTCCGGCCTTGTAGTTCACAAAGGGTTAAAAGCAAAATGATAGTAGTGATAGATAGTGTTTTGCAATAGTAAGTAATAACGAAAAGTAAATAGCGGATGTGATCAATGATGGTAATATGGACCGGAGTCACATGATGTTCACAAGTGATGTCTCTCTCCCAAAAGACGATAAAACAGCTATGTGAGGTAAACAAATTACAGCTGGGCAATTGACAGGACCACGAACGCAAACCAATGCTGACTACATTGCAAGAAAGGTTGAGGTCAAAGCATGGGCGGTACGCCAAAGTAAGTAGACCGAAATCCATCAATATCTACTACTAATCATCCACCTTGAGATATCTATCCAGAACATCTCGCTGGTATTAAGTTGCGAGTCCCACCCATAGTGTAAACTCAATGCAACAGACAACTGCATTAAAAGAACTTTGCGTAAAGTAAACAATCCTTGCACCCGCGGGCACAAGCACTGTTGTTTTCCCCCTTGTGGCAACAGCACATCCCCTAGACTCATGTTTCTGTCACTCAAGCTAGTCATCGAGGGGCATGAACCCACAATCAAGCATAACGTTCCCTCTTGGAGTCACTACGCATTACTCGGCCAAAGCAATAAATAACAACGGAGAACATGCAAGAATTACTTATGAACATAAATATAAAAGAGGTAGATCAAATATATTACTCAAGATCAATCTGAACATAATCTCACAATCCATCGGATCCCAGCAAACTCAACATAGCAACAGCATAAGGATTACATATGTGCCTCGATCATGTAGGGCAGCTCACGAGGACTAATTAGTGAAGCACAAGAACGGGAGGAGAACATCACATAGCTACTGGTCATGGACTCATGGTCCAAGGGAGACTACTCACGAGTCATCCGGGAGGCGTCCATGGTGGTGGAGAAGCTCCCGGTGGTGATCCTCCCCTCCGGCAGGGTGCCGGGAAGAGTTCTCCTGGTGCTCCCGATCTTGGAAGCGGCGGCGGCGGCGGAACAGAGATGGGATCGCGAAAAGAGTTTTTGTTCTGAGGGTTTCGGAGGACGCTTTAAATATATGCCAAAGGGGAGCATCGGGGAAGCTTCGGGGGGCCCAGGCGTCCCCCCGGCGCGGCCCAGGGGGGGCGCGCCGCCAGGGCGCCTGGAGCCCTGGTGCCCCCCGGCTGCCCTTCGGACGCACGGTAGTTTCCGGAATGCTGATTTTTTATATAATTTTTCCGGATTTTTCCTGGCAGTTCTCGTAACGTGAAAACCTGAAATACAAAAACAGCCGAAAACAGAAACTGGCACTGGGGTGCACTGGATTAGTAAGTTAGTCCAAATATGATCAAAAGTGTATGGAAGTGTATGAATATCATAGCAATATCACCCAAAAGTGGCATGGAGCAAGCAGAAATTATAGATACGTTTTGGACGTATCAACATCCCCAAGCTTAATTCCTGCTCGTCCTCGAGTAGGTAAATGATAACAAGAATAATTTCTGTGGTGACATGCTATTAACCATATAGGACTTTTTCATAGTCATATGACAAAAGCTTACTGAGACAATGATTCTATAGTAATTAAGTTGTCTCATGAGAAAATCACAAATGAGTGAAAGTTTTACAATATGAAACTGAAACATCAAAAAGATTTGCAATGAACATGATGTGCAAATATGATAAAGTGATATCTAGCTTGCCCCCTTTATTGATGCAAAACATAAATGCAGGGGCACCTTCAAGGTTTAAGTGATGACTAGATACAATGATTTCAAAATAAACGATATCACAATCATGCAAAAGACAATGCTACTTTGGGACAATGCACATTACACTCAGAATGACAATCATGCTCTCAGTAGTTGGTGCTTTTAAAAGAAGGTGGATACTCAACATAAAAGTAAAAGGATGGTTATGTGCTAGAGCTTTTTATTTTAAAAACATGGAAGCAATTTTGTCAACGGTAGTAGTACTTCATATGTGTCATGCATAAGACATCCTATAAGTTGCAAGCCTCATGCATCGAATACCAATAGTGCTCGCACCTTGTCCTAATTAGCTCGGATTTCCATGGGCTATCATTGCATTACATATGTTTCAACCAAGTGTCACAATGGGGTACCTCTATGCCACCTGTACAAAGGTCCAAGGAGATAAATCGCATTTGATTTCTCGTTTTTGATAGATCTCAACTTGAGGACATCCATACCGGGACAACATAGAAAATAGATGATGGACTCCCCTTTAATGCATAAGCATATTCTCATAAGAGATTGAGGATTAAGTCCAAGCTAAAACTTCCACCATGATACATGGCTTTGGTTGGCGGCCCAATGTTCTTCTCTAACAATATGCATATCATTCAACCCACGGAAAATCACCCTTACTTCAGACAAGACGAACATGCATAGCAACTCACATGATATTCAACAAAAGTGTGACAGTTGATAGCGTCCGCAGAAACATGGTTACCGCTCAGCAAGCAACTTATAAGAAATAAGATACATAGGCAACATATTCTTTACCACAATAATTTTTAAGCTACTTTCCCATGAGCTATGTATTGCAAGGTTAGTTTGCTTAGTACAGGTGGAGGTTAGCAAAAGACTGGGAGCGACCAACTAAGAGAGCAATGACGGTCATAATCATGCAGAGCGACAAAGCAACATTGAATCAGGCATGGTGGTTATATCGCTACTCAGAAATAAAAGATCATCAAGGCTTGGCAGACTTTCTTTACAGTCTTAAATATGCGTGAGCATACGCCAAGTCAATCAAAATAAATTCTCGAAGGAAGATATTACTAAACCATACCACATCATAGGCAAACAAATCATGTTGGTACTCCAATAACACATTGGGAATCCCCCAGCTATTTGAGACTAACCATAAGAAAACCTGAACTACTAAGCGCCATTATGCACGTAGCATCTTTATCATAGACATATTAACCAATGCAATGGAAGCAAACTCTCTTAATAAGGTGAGCATGGTAATTAAAGAGAGTTCAAGCAACCAACTAAACAAAAGCTCTTTGAAAAGATAAGCATGAATACTAAGACCAGAGCGTGATAGTAGCTATTTAAAAGACAAAGAACACACACAGCAAAGATAGACATGAAAATTCTATGTTATGTTCTAGGTAGAAGTGGAGCATGTTTATCTCCCACATAAAGGAATGCTGAGTTCCGACTCGTTATGAAAAACTAAAAAGAAAACTAAAAACAAGACGCTCCAAGCATAGCACATAACACATGAAGTGATAAAAATATAGCGGAACGAAAGACGAACTGATAATGTTGATGGAGAAGGGGATGCATGGGGGCATCCCCAAGCTTAGACGCTTGAGTCTCCTTGAATATTTCTTGGGGGTGCACTGGGGCATCCCCAAGCTTGAGCGCTTGACACTCCTGAATCTTTTTATCATCTTCCCTCGCACACTTGAAAACTCCCTTCATACATAACTCATCATAATCTGATTAGCGAGGTTAGTACCCTTAATAAAATAATTATACCTTGCTGGAAATAAGGATATTCTTGAAGTTCTACTGTTTCTCAAGATTGCCAAAAGGTTTTTGCAAAGAAAAAGCAAGCTCTTGATTTGCAGAATGAAGGAAAGGCAAAACAGGACAGAATCTGTGAAAAACAGAACAGCAGGTAGTAATTAATTTGTTCGGGATACTTCTGCAACTCAAATCAAAAAACTCAGAACAGACGCACGAAAGACAATTATATAGAGAACGCTGTCGAAAAAATTCAGACCAAAAAGATGATCTGGTGATTTTATACGAATTTTTCGGTCCAAGGACGGAATCTGTTTCCTGGACAGCACCGCACAACTTTTGAACTTTCTAGCAATCAGAGGCTATACTTGGCACAAATATGAAAAGCAAAGATACAATGATGATTCTACAGCAGTAAACAACATCAAGACACAACAAAAGCAAAAAAATTATTCATGTGGGCTGCCTCCCAAAAGCGCTTTCTTTTATGCCTTTAAGCTAGGCATAATGCATATAGAGGAATCAATAACCATCATAATAATCGGAGTTATAAATTGATTCATAAGGTTCCTCAACAAGTTCACTCTTGTTCCTTCTAGGAAAGGGGTACACACCTTTTGCCTTTCCGCGTAAGCGGATTTTTCCCTTACCTATATCGATGAAGCCTTTTACCGCTCGGAGGAAGTCCCTTCCAAGCACTATATTTCCTTGGTTTGGCTCCATGATGAAGAAATCAATCATTGCAATCCCTTTAAGGAATTTAACTGGCACGTCTTTTATTCTTCCCTGGATTTCAGAAACATTTCCATTAGTGTGTTCATGATAAGATGATAATCTATCCATGTTAAATTTTAAAGAATCATGAACAATTTTTGGCATAGTAGAAACCATAGATCCAATATCACAATAAGCAAGGAAGTCTTGATTACAGATGCTAATCCTAATAAGAGGCTCCCAGTCATTATCTATTTCCAAAATATCTCTCTTATTGGGTTTGGGTTTATCTACCTTCATTAAGTCTAGAGCATCCATTCTCTTTTCAATAGTAGCAAGTCTATCTATGACAGTATCAAAATTATGATCATAAACAAAGTAACTAGATAGACCATGTATAATTTCAAGAGCTCTAGCTTCATCACACTCTAGGAAATCTCCCTCGGCTATAATGTCAAGAGAGTGTTTACACCATTTAAAAAGACCCTGGTAAAAATTCATGAGCACAATTTTTATAGGTATCCAAGGCATAATTCTCCTATGTGCATCAGAAATTCTGTCCCATGCCTTCTTCATATTTTCTCCATCCCTTTGATGGAAATCTAGAACTTCTGATTCCCTCAAAGCACCATATCCTGACATGTTTGGCTAAACAGAAAGGACTACTAACAGAAAGGTAAATAATTTTTTTGTGATTTTTGATAAAAGATACTAGAGCAAAAACTGAAAGGTAAACTAACAAGACTAAAAAGCAAAGGTAAAAGATAGCATGCAACTCCCCTATCCTGAAGAGTGGAGTCCCCGGCAACGGCGCCAGAAAATACTCCTTGATGGGCCTCGAACCCCTCGTTGGTTACCCCAAGTGGAAGGTGTAAGATGCAGTATGTAGAAGTGTTTTCCCTTAGCAAAGATGCCAAGGATCGAATCCCCAGAGACTCCTAGGTTCAACAAGTAGGTGTCAACTGCTAACGGCGCAATTAGCAATCAACGTGGACCTGCACACAGATACAAATAACTTTGCTCCCAACGAGTACAGAGAGGTTGTCAATCCCTCCGGCCTTGTAGTTCACAAAGGGTTAAAAGCAAAATGATAGTAGTGATAGATAGTGTTTTGCAATAGTAAGTAATAACGAAAAGTAAATAGCGGATGTGATCAATGATGGTAATATGGACCGGAGTCACATGATGTTCACTAGTGATGTCTCTCTCCCAAATGACGATAAAACAGCTATGTGAGGTAAACAAATTACAGCTGTGCAATTGACAGGACCACGAACGCAAACCAATGCTGACTACATTGCAAGAAAGGTTGAGGTTCAAAGCATGGGCGGTACGCCAAAGTAAGTAGACCGAAATCCATCAATATCTACTAATAATCATCCACCTTGAGATATCTATCCAGAACATCTCGCTGGTATTAAGTTGCGAGTCCCACCCATAGTGTAAACTCAATGCAACAGACAACTGCATTAAAAGAACTTTGCGTAAAGTAAACAATCCTTGCACCCGCGGGACAAGCACCGATGTTTTCCCCCTTGTGGCAACAGCACATCCCCTAGACTCATGTTTCTGTCACTCAAGCTAGTCATCGAGGGGCATGAACCCACAATCAAGCATAACGTTCCCTCTTGGAGTCACTACATATTACTCGGCCAAAGCAATAAATAACAACGGAGAACATGCAAGAATTACTTATGAACATAAATATAAAAGAGGTAGATCAAATATATTACTCAAGATCAATCTGAACATAATCTCACAATCCATCGGATCCCAGCAAACTCAACATAGCAACAGCATAAGGATTACATATGTGCCTCGATCATGTAGGGCAGCTCACGAGGACTAATTAGTGAAGCACAAGAACGGGAGGAGAACATCACATAGCTACTGGTCATGGACTCATGGTCCAAGGGAGACTACTCACGAGTCATCCGGGAGGCGTCCATGGTGGTGGAGAAGCTCCCGGTGGTGATCCTCCCCTCCGGCAGGGTGCCGGGAAGAGTTCTCCTGGTGCTCCCGATCTTGGAAGCGGCGGCGGCGGCGGAACAGAGATGGGATCGCGAAAAGAGTTTTTGTTCTGAGGGTTTCGGAGGACGCTTTAAATATATGCCAAAGGGGAGCATCGGGGAAGCTTCGGGGGCCCAGGCGCCCCCCCGGCGCGGCCCAGGGGGGGGGCGCGCCGCCAGGGCGCCTGGAGCCCTGGTGGCCCCCCCGGCTGCCCTTCGGACGCACGGTAGTTTCCGGAACGCTGATTTTTTATATAATTTTTCTGGATTTTTCCTGGCAGTTCTCGTAACGTGAAAACCTGAAATACAAAAACAGCCGAAAACAGAAACTGGCACTAGGGTGCACTGGATTAGTAAGTTAGTCCAAATATGATCAAAAGTGTATGGAAGTGTATGAATATCATAGCAATATCACCCAAAAGTGGCATGGAGCAAGCAGAAATTATAGATGCGTTTTGGACGTATCAATGAACTCAACAATATAAGCATCACATAAAGCATTGTTACCATGATCCACATGCAAAAAGGTACTCTCACTCCCCACATAAGCATAATTTTTCTCATTGGTAATAGTGGGAGTAGGACTATCATAAACAACTTGAACACTATAGATTAGTTGTATATTAGGAGGGTGGTGTTCAACAAGGGAGTAATTCCCTTCATGATTATGACAAGTTTCATAAGGATAATTTCTCCTTATGTCATAGGTACCTTTATAATCACTATAGATTGGAGTTATAACATCATCATGGTAGAGAAGAGCATTATCATTGCTAGCAACTATATTTGTAAACATGTTGTCTTTATTCTTACTAGCAAGAGAATTATCAATTATCACATCACTAGTGGGGATAGGATTTGCAATCCTATCATCCCAAAGCTTAGAGCTTCCCATATCTTCACTTTCAGAGTTGGTACCAAAAAGATTTTCAAGATCATAAGCAGCATTATCATCATTTTCCCAATCAAAATAAGTAACATGCATATCATAATCAAAATCATCTTCAATAGTACCTACGGACGTATCATCAAGATGATAATTAAGGCAATAAACTTCACCTTCTTATTTAAACTTACAACCATTAGGATAAAAGTTGATGGGAGGAATATGCTCAGGCCAGGTTGATACCCATTCTTCTTCCTTCTTGCTCCTCCTCCTCCTCCTCTTCTTTTTCTTCTTCTTCACCTTAGGAGGAGGTGGTTGGAGATGAAGCTTCTCCACAGATCCTGGTTTATCATTAGAAACAATAGGGGAAACTTGGGAGAAACTCTCCTTTTTATTAGCAGAAATATAAGAGACATTTTTATACTTTGGTAAAGTTCCCTCCTTTCTAATCTTACTTATGTAATCATTTTCATGGCAATTAACAACACAATAGAGATGGCAATTTTGCAAAGTGTTTTTTATTCCTATGGCATTATCATCCAGCCAAGAAGTCTTTTCTGATAACTCTTCACACATCAAAAATAACATAAGCTCATCATAAAGATCAGAGGTGATCATGTTATCACACAACCGGTTAACAGTTATGTTTTGAAAGTTCATGCATTGAAAATTAAAGTGACCCTCTATACGGCAAAGTTCACAAGTAAAAGGATAAAGGTCACACAATTCCCTAGCAATTTCATTTAAATCTCTGACCCAAGTGATTGTTCTTTCATGCTTATGTTGCTTACAATACTTCTCTTCTTCAATCATAGGCCTTTCACAAGGTCTATCCACTCCACAAAAATTAACATGCTTATATAAAACTTCATTTTTAGGAATTGGATCATGCATGTTGCAATCATCATGAACAATTTCATTTTCTTTGCAAGTCTCTTTAAAAGGTTTATGATGCTTGATCCAATCCTCCTTAGGCATATTAAGATGTGAAGCAAAAGATTTGAGGAAATCAACAAGGAGTTGAGAATCAAGCCCAAACTTAGCACTAAACTTATTAAAACTTGTAGTTTCAACAAAGGACTTAATGCAATCATACTCATAAATTATACCTGACTCTTTACCTTTGTCGATCTCCCAATCTTCAGTGTTGCGTTGAATTCTTTCAAGGAGTTCCCATTTAGCATCAATCTTTTCGTTTGTGAAAGAACCCATAGAGGAAGCATCGAGCAAATCTTTATCCTGTCGAGAGAGCCTCGCATAGAAGTTAGTAATAATAATATCTTTGGGGAGCCCATGATTAGGACATTTTAGCATTAACGTTTTCAGTCTCCCCCAAGCTTGAGCTATGCTCTCTCCGTCATGAGGATAAAAATTATAAACATAATTCCTATTCTCATGGACTTCATGAAGAGGATAAAACTTGGAGTAAAAGAGAGACTGGATCTCTTCCCACTCCAGCAGGTGAGAGTCATTTAGTAGCCTATACCATTCCAATGCTTTTCCTTTCAGTGACAAGGCAAATAATTTCCTCATGACAAACTCGCTCGATACACCTGCAAGCTTAAATAATGAACATAGTTGTGACAAATATAGCAAGTGTTCACCGGGATGTCTGTCTCCTGCATAACGATTAGCCAAAACATAATCGATAATACCAGCCGGTATTTTATAGGGCACAATTTCAGTAGGAGGAGGAGCAACCACCACAGGTGTGGGGCGTCCTCCCG
This sequence comes from Secale cereale, assembly GCA_902687465.1. Classification (NCBI taxonomy): domain Eukaryota; kingdom Viridiplantae; phylum Streptophyta; class Magnoliopsida; order Poales; family Poaceae; genus Secale; species Secale cereale. The sequence continues at coordinate 592,428,003 of LR738713.1, forward strand.
CAAGCAACGATCCAATAGCAAGGTTTTCCATAAACATAACTAGTGAAATAAAAACAAGAAACAAAAAGATTTAATTGCAAGATCTAAAGATATACCTTCAAGCGCTCACCTCCCCGGCAACGGCGCCAGAAATAGCTTGATGTCTACACACGCTTCTACTCTTGTAGACTATGTTGGGCCTCCAAGCGCAGAGGTTTGTAGGATAGCAGCAAATTTCCCTTAAGTGAGTAACCCAAGGTTTATCGAACTCAGGGAAGTAGAGGTTGAAAATGGTCTCTCTCAAGCAACCCTGCAACTAAGATACAAGAAGTCTCTTGTGTCCCCAACACACCTAATACAACTAGGAGTTGTATAGGTGCACTAGTTCGGCGAAGAGATGGTAAAATATGGATGATAGGAGTGGCAAAGCAAAGTAATATAAATCTGTAATAAAAAATGCAGCAAGCAAACAAGTGGTAAACGTGAGCACAAATGGTATTGCAATGGTGGAAACAAGGCCTAGGGTTCATACTTTCAGTAGTGGCAACTCCCAACAACATTAACATAATCGAATCACATGATATTTCCCATAAAACATGCAAACGGGACACACTCGGAGGTCATTCCTTCGTGGTCAAGAGAGGACGAGAATTATGTAGGGCTACAAAAGCACACCTCAAAGTTCGTAGTTCTCAATCTAAGGATTTCCCAATGTCACCGCGACCATCCAAAGAGAGTCCCACAATCACCACAACATATCTAAAGGATAGTCAAAGACAAGCACCAAGAGACTCTCAATCTTCAATCAACACACAAGAGAGGAAATCACTCATGAAAATATTGTTCTAATCCATGTCCAATAGACCGCTGTCACCTTGGTCTCGGGGATTATACTAGATAAAGACAAGTGAGTACATCAATCCAATACATAGAGGAAGGGGAAATATCATGGGATCACCCTAGATTAACATAGCCTATGATCACAACGAAGATCACATCATGGGAGAGAGAATTGACCACATAGCTACTGGTAAGAACCTCAGCCCCGAGGAGGAACTACTCCCGCATCATGGAGGGAGGAAGCAACGTCGATGGAGATGAATCCGGGGGCACTTCCCCGTCCCGGCAGGGTGCCGCCGCAGGAATTCTGGTCCCCCGAAGCTTGATGGCGATGGCGGCGGAGATCGGAATCGCGTCTGGAGAAAAGGGGTCCGGAATCAGGGTTTTCTCGACGGACCTTAAATATATGCCAAAGGGGGTCACCAGGGGAGTCCTGGGGGGCCAGGCGCCCCCCCGGCGCGGCCTAGGGGTGGGCCGCCTGGGCAGGCCGCCTGGAGCCCCTGTGGGTCCCCCCGGCTGTACTTTGGCCGCACGGTAGCTCCTGGAACGCTGATTTTTTATATATTTTTTCTGGATTTTTCCTGTCAGTTCTCGTAATGTGAAAACCTGAAATACAAAAACAGCCGAAAACAGAAACTGGCACTGGGGTGCACTGAGTTAATAGGTTAGTCCAAATATGATCAAAAGTGTATGGAAGTGTATAAATATCATAGCAATATCACCCAAAAGAGGCATGGAGCAAGCAGAAATTATAGATATGTTTTGGACGTATCAAGTATCAATTTCATCAATCCAGAAACGACGAGGCGTTTTGTATTCATCAAGCATAGTGTGAGCCATCTCAACAAGATTCCTGTTCTTGTGCCCCACGACGTCATTTTGCTGAGGAGTATAAGGAGCAGATAACTCATGAGTAATACCAAGTTCATCAAGATAGTCATTGAGACCAGAATTCTTGAACTCAGTTCCATTGTCACTTCTGATGTGCTTGATCTTCACACCAAAGTTGGTTGAAGCCCTCGAGGAAAATCGTTTGAAGGCTTCCTGCACTTCATGTTTGTAAGTAAGAATGTGTACCGATGTGTATCCAGAGTAATCATCAACAATAACAAATCCGTATTCAGATGCATCATTTGAAACTGCAGAATAATGGTTAGGACCAAAGAGATCCATGTGAAGCAATTCAAATTGTCGAGTAGTAGTCATGATAGTCTTCGCTGGATGCTTGGCCTTGGTCATCTTTCCAGCTTCACAGGCTCTGCATAAGTGATCCTTGAGGAATTTGACATTCTCAATGCCAATGACATGCTTCTTCTTCGCAAGCGTGTGAAAATTCCTCATGCCTGCATGACCAAGTCGTCGATGACATAGCCAGCCTTGTGAAGCTTTTGCTAGTAGACACACAGCTGGTTGAGATCCTGTAGAGAAATCAACAATATACAAGTCTCCTCTCCTAAAGCCTTCGAAGACTTTGGAATTGTCAGATTCCTTGATCACAACACAACGATACTTGCCAAAGACTACAACCATATCAAGATCACAAAGCATTGAGACAGACATGAGGTTGTATCATAAGGACTCGACAAGCATGACTTTGTCCATGTGTCGATCCTTTGAGATCGCAACCTTACCTAGACCCCATACCTGACTTTTGCCTTTGTCAGCGAAGATGATGTGCTTCAGATGATATGGAGATAAGGGAGCATCCATCAATAAATTCTTGTCACCAGTCGTTTGATTTGTACATCCACTATCGAGGACCCACTCAGTGGCTTTGGGTTGATCATCCTGCAGATGAATTAGTGCAGCTTACAAACTCATATACTTCATCAGTGAAGAATATGACATCAATTCATCAGATCAATTTCATCAAGCAATGCAACAGATAAAGCAGTATGAGGACGTGAGAAATGAGAGTTCCTTTCTTCATGATTAGCATGCGTCCTTTCAGGCATTTTTCAGGTCTCCAGCAAATTCTTCAGACGTTTGAGCACGTCTGGAGATCTCAGCCTGCAGAAGAGATTAGTTCTTTTTCTTCACCACCCACATCTGAAGGGGTGGCAAAGAGTTCGTCATTCTGCGAGCTCCATACAAGAAAGGTGGCATAGAAGCCAGCCCATTTCGTTTCACATAAGAGGAGTTAGGATAAGCATATGAATAAGCAAAGAAATTCTTCGAGGACTTATGAACATAATGGTTAGAATAATAATGCTCATATTCATAGCCCTTAGCTCTTCCCTGCAAAACATAGTTGTTAGCACGATGATATTCATACGAGGTGTAATGCCCAGGATGCGACTATATCTCCTACGTGTCGAGGCATGACTTAGAGACATAAGCGCATTCTGGAATGATCGCAAGCGTGGTATTTTTGCACAACTCATGTAAAAGTTCAGGGATGAAAGAGTAAAATAGTTGGCTTACACTCGCCACGTCACACAATGAATACAATAGCATACATTCATCCAAATAACATAGGGTCCGACTACGGACGAAATCTAAACGAGAAAGATACCACAACCACAAGGCCTGAACGCCCCTAGTAGGAACCACTACTGATCGTCGGGATGTGCCACAGACATACGACCACACTCTTCATCGAACTCCCACTGAAGTTCTGAACCATCTCCTGCGTGGTTCTCAGTGGTACCTGCATCTGGTGTGTGTTGAAACTGTGAGCCACAAAGGACTCAGCAATCCCGTTCCCGGGTATCAAAACTACCAAAGCCTTAGGTGTGGAAAGGCTATAAAAGGGGTTGCAGAATGCACTAAGCACTAGCTTACGAGTTTAGAGCGAGAAGAGAACAAGTGCCAACGATCGCCAAGTTGATCAAGAAGTGATCCTAGCTACGCACGATCAAACATAACCCCACCGTGTTCACTTCCCGAAGCCCTTCGGAAAGATACCATCACGGTTACTCACACACGTAGTGTATTCTTAAGGATAAGGTGTCAAGTTATCTACAACCGGATATTAACAAATTTCCATCTGCCACATAACCGCGGGCACGGCTTTCGAAAGTTCAAAACCCTGCAGGGGTGTCCCAACTTAGCCCATCACAAGCTCACGATCTGCGGAGTCGCAAGTCCAAAGTGGGAAGACTCGAGTATTCTCGAAATCCCGTGCTCAAAATATTTCGACAAAGGTAAAACTAATCCAACAAGACCTACCGGTGTGCCAACACCCTGATAGTAGCCGCACGTATCTCGTCTCAGGCCACGACCGGATGGGACATCCTACAGGAGCCAAACCTCGAGTTTCCCCGTGGTGGCCCCGCAGTCTGCCCGTTTGGGACCAACACCATCAGCACTGGCCCCCCTGTTATTTAGAATTAAGAACCTGGGGACATGACCCCCTATGCAATTAATTAATTAAGTTTTTTTATTATGAGGCAAATTAAAACCAATGTTGGGCCTTGTTGGAAAAGCTTTAAGCAGTGCGAATTATCAAGGGGGCCCATAAACCCCAATCGTGTTAGGAACGCAAAATCAAGCACATAACACTGATTTATCGGGTCCTAAGGTGGCATGAGTGGAACAAAATAGAAAGCAGAAGGCCAAGCCTTCCACCCATTGCCAATATATATGTGTATTAATTACTTAAGATATCTATATTGTGTTATCCCAATAAGAAGTCCAAACATGGAGCAATTTTCAACTTCACCTGCAACTAACAACGCTATAAGAGGGGCTGAGCAAAAGCGTACTTAGCCAATCAACAGTTTGCTAGGAAGGCGGTTAGAGTGTTTCATGGCAACAAAGGAGGCTGACAAGACACGAATAGGCATCGAGGCATAACTACAGAGCGATACAACTAGCAAAGCAAAAATAGAGGTGATATCGGGGAACGGTCATCTTGCCTGGGATTCCGCAAGGAAGAAGAACGAGTCCATGAAGTAGCTGATACGTCTCCAACGTATCTATAATTTTTGATTGTTCCATGCTATTATTTATGAAGTCTTGGATGTTTAATGGGCTTTATCATTCACTTTTATATCATTTTTGGGACTAACCTACTAACCGAAAGGCCCAGTCCAGATTGCTGTTTTTTTGCCTATTTCAGGGTTTTGTAGAAAAGGAATATCAAATGGAGTCCAAACGGAATGAAACCTTCGCGAGAGATATTTTTGGAGGAAATCACGCTCGGGAAACTTGAGGACCAAGTCAGGGGACGGAAGACCTGCCCTCGAGGGTGGGGGGCGCGCCCCCCTTCCCAGGGCATGCCCCCTGCCTCGAGGCTGGCCCACATGGCCCCCGGTGCCCACCTTCTTCCTATATATACCTACGTACCCCAGAAACTCCATACGCAGAGAGAAAACCCTAATTCCACCGCCGTAGCTTTCGTTCCCGTGGAGATCCCATCTTGGAGCCTGTTCCGGGAGGGGGATCCATCACGGAGGCCTTCATCATCATCATCATCGACCTCACCATGAGTTGTGAGTAGTTTACCACAGACCTTCGGGTCCATAGCTAGTATCTAGATGGCTTCTTCTCTCTCTCTGGATCTCAATACAAAGTTCTCCTCGGTCTTCGAAGAGATCTATTCGATGTAATCTCTTTTTGCGGTGTGTTTGTCGAGATCCGATGAATTGTGAGTTTATGATCAAGGTTATCTATGAAAGATATTTGGTTCTTCTCTGAAATTTTTATGTGTGCTCATAATATCCTTGCAAGTCTCTTCGAATTATTGGTTTGGTTTGGCCTACTAGATCTATAGTTCTTGCAATGGGAGAAGTGCTTGGCTTTGGGTTCAATCTTGCGGTGTCCTTTCCCAGTGACAGTAGGGGCAGCAAGGCACGTATTGTATTGTTTCCATCGAGGATAAAAAGATGGGGTTTTCATCATATTGCTTGAGTTTATCCCTCTACATCATGTCATCTTTCTTAAAGCGTTACAATGTTCGTATGAACTCAATACACTAGATGCATGCTGGATAGCGGTCGATGTGTGGAGTAATAGTAGTAGATGCAGAATCGTCTCGGTCTACTTGTCTCGGACGTGATGCCTATATACAATGATCATGCCTAGATAGTCTCATTATTATTCACATTTCTATCAATTGCTCGACAGTAATTTGTTTACCCGCCGTAGAATACCGCTATCATGAGAGAAGCCACTAGAGAAAACTATGGCCCCCGGGTCTATTCTCAAACATATCAATCTACATCTACTTTACTTTTCTTGCTTTTATTTGCTGTTTTATTAAACCAAAAATACCAAAAATATAACTATCATCTCTATCAGATCTCACTCTCGTAAGTGACCATAAAGGGATTGACAACCCCTTATCGCGTTGGCTGCGAAGTTCTTATTTGTTTGTGCAGGTGCGAGGGACTAGCGCGTGGTCTCCTACTGGATTGATACCTTGGTTCTCAAAAACCGAGGGAAATACTTACGCTACTGTGCTGCATCTCCCTTTCCTCTTCGGGGGAATACAACGCAAGCTCAAGAGCTAGCAAGAAGAATTTCTGGCGCCGTTGCCGGGGAGGCTTACGCAAAAGTCATATACCAAGTACCTATCACAAACCCTTATCCTTCGCATTACATTTATTTGCCTCTCGTTTTCCTCTCCCTCACTTCACCCTTGTCGTTTTATTCGCCCTTCTTCCGCCGTGTGTTTATTGTTCGCTTGTTTCTTGTCTGCTCGTGTGCTGCTTGCTGGCTTGTCATCATGTCTAGCACACCTATCATTATCACCATTCCCGAGAGTGAGATCCTCAACTTTAAACAAAGGGAGGAAGAAAACCTAAAAGATGCCTGGTATAGAATTTGCAATGCTCACAATAGATATAATAGGAAGCTTTCCACTTCCGTGCTTCTTTGCAATTTTTATGTTGGCATAACTCCATGGAATAGATTTATCTTAGATACCATTACCGGAGGGAACTTCTTGGGTAGCCACACCGTTGATTCTTATAAAGCTATGACTGAATTATTTGGCTCACCACCTCTTATGGTTAACGGGACCGTTTTAACTTTGGAGCATGTTATGCAAAGGTTAGAAATTATTGAGAACAAAGTTGCTACGGTAGAATTGGTAGAGAACTTGGATAGAAAAAATTACAATGAAATTACCCAATATGGATCTAAGGTAGGAGTTGTTCTGAAAAATCTTATGGAAAAATAACCCATAGTTAAAGAAAAGCTAGATCAGGATTCTACTAGAATCAATAAGCTTGAGGATATTATCACTAATGTAGGTTCTGCTCTTTCTGCTATAAAAACCACTCCAAACACCTCTAGTACTAAATTATCTAAGTTCGTGTATGTCCCTAAGGACAAGGGTGAAACATCTAGAATTGCGGACCTCAAATCCATAAGTGTTCACCCTAATTTTCTTACTTTTGCAAGAAACCCTTTTGACACTTTAGAATATCTTGAATTCTTACCCAAGAGTTTGATTATTGTTAGGGACAAAGAAGTGCCTAAGAATCGTAAGTGCTTAATCAAAGAATTGCCTTCCAAGGATGGCAATACCTAGATCTATCTTGTATCGTGCCTAGCTAGGGGCGTAAAACGATAGCGCTTGTTGGGAGGCAACCCAATTTTTTGTTTTTTGTTTTTGTTGCTGTTAGGGAATAAATATTGCATCTAGCCTCTGATTAGATGTGGTTTCATGTTTTGTTTAGTGTTTGTGCCAAGTAGAACCTTTGGTAAGACTTGTGTGAAGTTTATTTGATCTTGCTGTGAAAAACAGAATCGTTAGCGCTCGCTAAAGTAGTCTTCAGATTTTACTGGAGCGTGCTTTTTAGTTGATTCTTTTTGCTGCTGATTGGTAGACAAATTTACCAATTTAGTTTGAATTTTTTGGAGTCCCAGAAGTAGGCGAACCCAGCAGATTACTACAGACTGTTCTATTTTTGACAGATTCTGTTTTTCGGGTGTTGTTTGCTTATTCCGATGCATCTATGAGTAATATTGGAGGATATGAATCATACAAAACTTGGAGTACAGTAGGTATAAAACCAATATAAATAATTAATTAATTCCTTTCTGTACCTTTGAGTAGTGGTTTGCTTTCTCTTACTGACGGAGCTCACAAGAATTTTTGTCTAAGTTTTGTGTTGTGAAGTTTTCATGTTTTGAGTATTGCTTTGATGGACTATGGAACAAGGAGTAGCAAAGGCCTAAGCTTGGGGATGCCCATGGCACCCCAAGTAAAATCAAGATAATCAAAAGCCTAAGCTTGGGGATTCCCCGGGAAGGCATCCCCTCTTTCGTCTTCATCCATCGGTAACTATACTTGGAGCTATATTTTTATTCGCAACATGCTATGTGTTTTGCTTGGAGCATCTTTTATAATTTGAGTCTTTGCTTGTTAGTTTGCCACAATCATCCTTGCTGGACACACCTATTTGAGAGAGTTAAATATGGCCTAGAAATTATTAGAACACTCTATGTGCTTCACTTATATCTTTTGAGTTGAATAGTTTTTGCTCTAGTGCTTCACTTATATCTTTTAGAGCACGGTGGTGGTAATATTTTGTAGAAATTATTGAACTCTCATGATTCACTTATATCTATTTGAGAGTCCATTAAAACAGCATTTTAATGTGTTTAGGCTAAAGAAACTAGTCTTCACATGATAAACATCCAATGTCAATGTTGTAAAATTTTCACACCAAGTGCATTGAATAGAATGAGATGTTGGATGCTTGATAATTGTTTTGAGACATGAGGATAGTGATATTAGAGTCATGCTAGTGGAGTTATTATGAAATTGAGAAATACTTGTGTTAAGGTTAGTGATTCCCGTATCATGCACGTATGGTGAACCGCTATGTGACGAAGTTAGAGCATGAGGTATTTGTAGAGTGCCAACCTTTGTGTGGAGGTCGGGGGCGCGCGATGGTTAACTCCTACCAACCTCCCCCCTTAGAGCATGCGTTGATTGCTTTGTTTTTGATGACTCGTAGATTTTTGCAATTAGTACATGAGTTCTTATGACTAATGTTGAGTCCATGGATTATACGCACTCTCACCCTTCCACCATTGCTAGGCTCTATTGTACCGCACAAATTTCGCCGGTACCATAAACCCACTATATATCCTTCCTCAAAACAACCACCATATTGTTCCTCAAAACAGCCACCCTACCTACCTATCATGGCATTTCCATAGCCATTCCGAGATATATTGCCATGCAACTTTCCACCGTTCCGTTCATATGACACGCATCATATTGTCATAGTGCCATGCATGATCATGTAGTTGACATCATAGTTGTGGCAAAGCCATCATGCATAATGTTTCATATATGCCGCTCTTGATTCATTGCTTATGCCGGTACATCGCCGGAGGCATTCATGTAGAGTCATACTTGTTGTAGTATCGAGTTTTAATTTCGAGTTGTAACAAAAAGTGTGATGATCATCATTATTAGAGCATTGTCCCGTGTGAGGAAAGGCCAAAAAAAACAAAGAGAAGGCCCAAAAAAATATAGAGAGGGGCTAATATAGAAAAAGAGAGAAAAGCCCCTCCAAAAAAGAGAGAAAAGAGAGAAGGGACAATTGCTACTATCTTTTTCCACACTTGTGCTTCAAAGTAGCACCATGATCTTCATTGTAGAGAGTCTCATGATTAGTCACTTTCATATACTAGTGGGAATTTCCATTATAGAACTTGGCTTGTATATTCCAACAATGGGCTTCCTCAAATGCCCTAGGTCTACGTGAGCAATCAAGTTGGATGCAAACCCACTAGTTTCTTTTGTTGAGCTTTCATTCGTATTTAGCTCTAGTGCATCCGTTGCATGTCAATCCCTACTCACTCACATTGATATCTATTAATGGGCATCTCCATAGCCTGTTGATACGCCTAGTCGATGTGAGACTACCTTCCTCTTTTTGTCTTCTCCACAACCACCTCTATTCCACCCATAGTGCTATATCCATGGCTCACGCTCATGTATTGCGTGAAAGTTGAAAGGTTTGAAAAATAGAGTATGAAAACAAATGCTTGGCTGAAATCGGGGTTGTGCATGATATGAATATTTTGTGTGATGAAGAGGGAGCATAGCCAGACCATATGATTTTGTAGGGATAACTTCCTTTAGCCATGGTATTTTGAGAAGACATGATTGCTTTGTTAGTATTGCTTGAAGTATTGTTGTTTCTTATGTCAATATAGACTTTTATCTTGAATCTTTCAGATCTGAACATTCATGCCACAATTAAGACAATTACATTGAAAAATTATATTGGTTAGCATTCCACATCAAAAATTCTTTCTTTATCATTTACCTACTCGAGGACGAGCATGAATTAAGCTTGGGGATGCTTGATACGTCTCAAACGTATCTATAATTTTTTATTGTTCCATGCTATTATTTATGAAGTCTTGGATGTTTAATGGGCTTTATTATTCACTTTTATATCATTTTTGGGACTAACCTACTAACGCAAAGGCCCAGTCCAGATTGCTGTTTTTTGCCTATTTCAGGGTTTTGCAGAAAAGGAATATCAAACGGAGTCCAAACGGAATGAAACCTTCGCGAGAGATATTTTTGGAGGAAATCACGCTCGGGAAACTTCAAGACCAAGTCAGGGGACGGAAGACCTGCCCTCGAGGGTGGGGGGCGCGCCCCCCTTCCCAGGGGCGCGCCCCCTGCGTCGAGGCTAGCCCACACGGCCTTCGGTGCCCTCCTTCTTCCTATATATACCTACGTACCCCAGAAACTCCATACGCAGAGCGAAAACCCTAATTCCACCGCCGTAGCTTCAGTTCCCGTGGAGATCACATCTTGGAGCCGGTTCCGGGAGGGGGATCCATCACGGAGGCCTTCATCATCATCATCATCATCATCATCATCATCACACTCACCATGAGTTGTGAGTAGTTTACCACAGATTTTCGGGTCCATAGCTAGTATCTAGATGGCTTCTTCTCTCTCTCTGGATCTCAATACAAAGTTCTCCTCGGTCTTCGAGGATATCTATTCGATGTAATCTCTTTTTGTGATGCGTTTGTCGAGATCCGATGAATTGTGAGTTTATGATCAACGTTATCTATGAAAGATATTTGGTTCTTCTCTGAACTTTTTATGTGCGCTCATAATATCCTTGCAAGTCTCTTCGAATTATTGGTTTGGTTTGGCATACTAGCTCTATAGTTCTTGCAATGGAAGAATTGCTTGGCTTTGGGTTCAATCTTGTGGTGTCCTTTCCCAGTGACAGTAGGGGCAGCAAGGCACGTATTGTATTGTTGCCATCGAGGATAAAAAGATGGGGTTTTCATCATATTGCTTGAGTTTATCCCTATACATCATGTCATCTTTCTTAAAGCGTTACTCTGTTCGTATGAACTCAATACACTAGATGCATGCTGGATAGCGGTGGATGTGTGGAGTAATAGTAGTAGATGCAGAATCGTTTCGGTCTACTTGTCTCGGACGTGATGCCTATATACAATGATCATGCCTAGATAGTCTCATAATTATTCGCTTTTCTATCAATTGCTCGACAGTAATTTGTTTACCCGCCGTAGAATACCGCTATCATGAGAGAAGCCACTAGAGAAAACTATGGCCCCCGCGTCTATTCTCAAACATATCAATCTACATCTACTTTACTTTTGTTGCTTTTATTTGCTATTTTATTAAACCAAAAATACCAAAAATATAACTATCATCTCTATCAGATCTCACTCTCGTAAGTGACCGTAAAGGGATTGAAAACCCCTTATCGAGTTGGCTGCGAAGTTCTTATTTGTTTGTGCAGGTGCGAGGGACTGGCGCGTGGTCTCCTACTGGATTGATACCTTTGTTCTAAAAAACTGAGTGAAATACTTACGCTACTGTGCTGCATCTCCCTTTCCTCTTCGAGGGAATACAACACAAGCTCAAGAGGTAGCAGTAGCCGAACAAAACCCCACAACTCCGGAATGAAACCGAAGCTAAAGAGAGAAGTGTACCGGAAATAGGAAAACAACATGGTAAACACACAAGCATAACATGTCATATGATGCACAAACGAGTATGATACATGTCCGGTTTAAATATGCATGGCATGGCAAAGTGCACAAACAACACTACAATTTAAGTGGAGCACAATATGCAACAAGTTGCATATTGACAAAACACCACATTATATTTGTTTAGTTGACTCTTGTTTATTTACAAGACAAGATTAAATGTTTGTTAACATGGGAAGAGGTGAAGCAAATGCAAACTACCTATTTAGGCAAGTTTAAATGAGTCTGGAATGACAAACAACAATTCCGGAAAATTCCCATGTCATATTTAGCAATTATTAAAGCAAACAACCATTTTAGTCATTTAAAAGTGGTTATAATGATGCGGATGACATTTTCAAGTTTTGTGCAATTTTTATTAAAAGTGGTCATGAGAAAGATATGGAGTATTTCGTCACCGTGGTGGAAAGAAGGGGTGCCACGGCGGCGATAACCGAAATGGTGCCACGGCAACAAATCGGTTTCGGTAACTCGTTGAGAGACCGATGCAAAAGAAAGGGTCGACATGAGCATGACATGCAAGAGATAGGTGGGGTGATCCCGTAACCGGGTTCCCACGAGATGGTGGCAAGGAAAGGAGTGGCAATGCAAGCGACGATTTGGGAACGGTGCAAACAAGTGGAACATCTCATACAACACACATCATTCGTTCACGGGCGTTGTCTCGGGGATATACCTTTGAAGCGTGCGTTTTCGGAGGGGTTCGAGACGTCGAGGGAAGTAGTGGAAGTAGTCGTTCAAGGGTCGTCGAGGGAAGTAGTGGTGCACGCGGTGGTAGTGGTACATGTTTTGTAGCCGTTCACGTTTTCGTAGATGTTTGGGTCACGGCGACGGTAGTCGTTCGACATCGGTTGTTGAGGTACTTGATATCCACGGGGTCTTCGAGGGTCGACGGTAGTGGCACACGCTCGTAGAGGAACTTGTCGTTTTTGTCCGTAGTCATTCAGGCGTAGCGGTACTCGTTTTTGTAGATGTTCATGTCGTCGGTGTCGTGGTACTTGGGGTCTTCGGACTTGCCGATCTCGGTTCTTGCGACGGTAGTGGTACACGGTCGTCGTGGTACTTGAACTTGGCATAGCCATGCGGTCGTCGAACTTGAGGGTTTGGGACTTGGCGATCCTGGTGGTCTGAACAAACCACTGCACACAAAGGCAGCAGGACGGAGTGGCGGGCGTTGTCCTTGGCATGGAGCAAGGGAGGCGGAGCACCCGGTCCAGGCAGCGGTAGAACCATGGCCAAGGTGGTGCAACGATCGTATCCGGTCGAAGCTGCAAGGAGGCCAGCACGAGAGAAGGTGGGGGAGGTCGCGGGAAGTCGATCCAGACTAGATCCAGGCGAAGGTGGCCGGGACATGGTCGAAGGCGTGGTGGATCCGGTCAGGCGGCACGGGAGTCGCGGACGAAGCAGCAGCATAGCACGGTCGGAGCCGCGGGCCATCACGGTGGCCACCATGGCCAACGGCCATGCGGGATGCGCAAGGAGGAGCAGGGGACGGGGACGAGATGGAGTGGGGTGATGGTCGTCGCCGGCGGTGGCCTGGCTGTGCGGGAGGTCCGACGGGGCAGCCATGGCGAGCGGACGAGCTGGGCGTGGGAACGATGGAGGAGAGGCACGACGCGGGGGAAGACGGCAGCGCGCTGGAGATGGGGAGGCAGCAGGGAGGCGGTGGCGGTGCGGTGCTCCCGGCGGAGGGGAAGGAGCGTGGCGGCGCAGCCGCGGCTGCCGGTGGGAGGCAGCGACGACGGGGTGCGAGGAGGAGGTGTGGAGCGGCCGGTGGCTGGTCTCGGGCGATGTAGGCGGACGGCGCTGTCACGGTGGCCCGCGGCAGCTCGCCGACGCGGATGAAGAGGTGGCCGGAGGGAGGCTCGCGACGACGGCCCGGGCTCGCAGGCCGACGGGGCGCCATGGCGGGCGTGCGATGCGACGGGGAGGAGTGGGGACAAGAGGAAGGTCGAGGGGAGATGTGGTCGGGCGGCGCTAAGGAAGGAACGAGGGAGAGGGAGAGACGAGCGGTTCGCGGGCTTGGGTTAGATAGGGCGAGGGCGAGCTGGGCCTTGGGCCGAAATTGGGGGGGGGAGCGGGCTAGTGCTGCAAGAGGCCCAAGTGACCTGGGCCTCTGCTCTCTCTCTCTCTAAAAAAACAAAACAGAAAAATAGAAAGAAAAGAAAGGGCGGTTAGGGACGGAATTTGGGCATGGGGGTAATTCTCTGGACTCGCAAAAATGCGCTGGTTCCAAGAAAAAATAGAAAGGGCATGATTGGAAAATAAATTCAAATTCCTTTGAATTTATTTCAAATGGTGTGAACAAAGACTATGATTTAGAAGTGTCCAAAAATTCTTGGATTTTGGAGGAACCTCGACAAAATGGATAAGAATTGTTGGCAAGGTTTGGGAGTCAAAACTTGGAGTGAAAAGGGCATGGGGAATATTTGCAAGTGTGTTTAGGTGATTCCAAAACAATGGAATATTGTAATATAGCTCCCAAATAATATTGGGAGACTTTTATATGTTATAAAGAGAAGTCACCATTGTGAATATCCCTCGATTTAAATGGATCAAACATCCACACAATTTATTTAGTTGAAATGCAAAAATAAAAGACATGCTGGCATGATGACATGATCCAATGCAAACATAAATAAAGCAAGCACAATTGAAACGCACGGCGAAGCCCAGAACATATGGAAGTCTTCTCGAGCATTGGTCTTGGGGCGTCACAACTCTCCCACACTAACAAAGGATCTCGACCCGAGATCCTTAGGATGGCACCGGATAAATCGGAGAAGGAAGAGGTAAAAACAAGTTGCTTCTTTGACAAACGAGTGAAACCACGAACTTGAGAGGTTGACCAAATTGAAAGAAGAATACAACGGAGATGAACAAAGATGATAACACTCCGTTAGAAAAGAGGAACAGGGAACATTACGAGAATGAAGAGCTTAGGTGACAAGATAGACAATGAAACCACTCTGGTTAAAACAAGGTAGAGAAGGAATAAGAACGAAGAATTTTTGACAGCACTCCGACTAAAAATGGAAGGAATTGAACACGAACTTGCGAAGTTGGGATGATACTTGATGAAATCAACAACACAATGCCTCCGAAACAATTAAAATAATGGCACAAGGGGTAAGAAAGATTTAGACAGCACTCCGGTTGAAAGAGAGGCAAAACATGAAAAAGATGAGAGAACTTGAATGGAGGTCACAACACTCCTGTTAAATGGACAAGCAAAGGAAAGAACATGATCTCGAGAAAACGAGATGATGGTTTGGAGAGAGCAACATCACAACGCCTCCGGAATGAAATAATATATGCTAGATCGTTGGAAAGAAAAGATCGGAGAAGAAAATTACAACTTCTCCCATGAATGAATTTGAAAATCATCCTTACGAAGAAGGGTTGAACGGAGTTGTTAGAAATTCAACAACGAAAAGAATAAGCTTGATGTGGGCTTATGGAAAACATCTCAAAACTTGAGGTGAAATTCTGCCACAAACTTAAACAATTGATTTGATTGAGAGCACCAAAGGGATGAATTTTTTTTCCACCAAGATGATAAAGAGATAACTTGGATCATTGATAAGCACCACAATAGCAACAATTCTTAGGGGAAAACTTTAGGTGAAATATAACCCAAATAACTCCAACATAGAGATTGAAGGGTTGAAAGATCTCTTGAACGAAGAGAAAAATGATGGGTTTAAATATCTCATTCTTGATAACTTGTGAATCAGCACGAAGGGAAATTGTCAGGAATGACATAACACCATCTGAAAAGATAAGGTAGAAAGGATTTGAATTTGTAATGCATGATGAAGAATGCTTGAGCTTCAACAAGAATCTTGATGAACACTTCGAGGATGAATTAAATCATGATGCACCACCAAGAAGAACTCCGGTAATAAAAGGATGAGAAGTGAAGGACGAAAATAATAAGATTGAAGCCTTGTAATGATTTAGATAGAGCTTCATGACAAGATAATTGAGAGAGTTTGGAACTCCGGAAGAAAAGATGAACAACCAATAATTTGATATCGTGAACGAAATCCAGACGAAGGAATTAAACACTTGGAAGGAACACGAATAAGAATTATGTTATGAGTATCCTTCACCAATTTAAATTGATGACAACCAATGGATTTGGCATACTACTTATTCTCGTTGCAAAGAATTAAAGAGAGATCTCGCACAATTTTGAGAAAGTATTCAACGAATCACCGGTAGGATTTGGAAGGAACAAGTGAAATGACATGATAACAAAGGAAAAGGAATTCTGAACGAATCGTCGTAAGAATACGGAGACGAACGAAGAGACATCAATTAAGAATAGTTGGAGGATGAAGTTGAAAACTGAGAACAAAGAAATCTTCTGAAATGATGGCCTTCGGAGGATCACGATGGGAAGAATTCATGACATGCTTCGGATAGGTATAACAAAAAATTTCCTCACATTCGGAACAATAATGAGGATGCCATGAAGCTGGAACCATGAATCTTTGGAAGAACGGGTAAGGATTCAAGAGGAACTCTTCTTCAGTCTTCAAAACCCGAGAATGACGATGAGATACACCACCATGAATTGTTGATGCACTCTGGAATGAAGAATTAAAAGGTTGAACCAATGGTGAAAAGAATTTGAACGCGATCTTGGATGATACATTTGACCGATGAGAGATCCATTCTTACGTCAAGCTTGAAAAGAATTTGAAAATAACTCCGAAAAAAGAAATTAGAAGAGTCAGGTAAGATCCTGGAAAAAGACCTGTGGGTTAGGGCCCACTCAAAAGAAGTCACCATTGAAAAACATTGCTGAAGAGATATTGCACCGGTTGAATTAAATGGCTTGAATGAGATAACAATCTCAAAATAGCTTGAACGGATTAAGAATGGAAACACGAATCTTCCGAGATATCTTGAACACTCCGGAGAAGAATTAGAGAGAGTTGAATAAACAAGAGAGACTTAGGATAAGAAATTTCAACATGGGACAACATGTGAAACAAGAGGAAGGATATGATCATCACCGAAACTTGGGTTTAGTCCACCGGAGAAGGAACGAGAATGGAGAATGATAAACTTGAAGCTCCTGAGCATCTTCCTGAGAATCACCGGATAAGGACTTTGAAGGAAAAGAATGGAGAAACATCACATGAATAAAATGAATACTTGATTAAGGACTCTAGCTCCATAAAGAAAAGGGTGGGAGGGTGGGGAAAAATAAAGACAACTTGGGATGAATGGAATGAACACCGTTGAGGAAAACCCAAGACTTGGTCTTGCACATATTGAAAGAATCAGGTTAACTGAAGAGAAGCACGTCGGTTAAGAAGAATTTAACATGACAATCTTGATGATCAAGAAGGAACAGCACTCCCATAGAAATATGAGAACACTGCTTAGGAAAGGTATGGAATCAACACTTGACATCGAAGCAACTCGAATACCACAACTCAAAACAAAAACAAAGGATAGATATGTTGCAACATAATCTTCACCATCTCATTTGAACAGAGAATTGAACGAATGAATTCCATTGCTTAATGGTACATCAACTTGTCGAGAAGCCACTTGGGAGAACAAAATGATGGAATAAAATAACATGGTACAGATGGAACAAATACATAATAGAGGTTTCGTCTCACATGTTCGTGCTGAATGCCCCATGGCACGTGTTACAAAGGGTCTTGCAATCCCCGGATCAGCATAGCCAAGGATCCTTTAAGATGCAACTCCCAATTGGAACAACGCCCATGAAACCTCTTCACTAGATGTTGAACCCCAAACCTCATACCATGCACTCATTGGAAGATTACCTACGACCTACTTGAAACCCACCTATTAATTCCCGAAGCTTTCCGGTTATGCAATCTAGTGTTGGGGATACAGGGGAAGCACCGCACACTCAACTCTAAACCTACATCCAGCTGTATCCATCCGTCAACACATAACCAGTCATCTTCGGAAACTGTTTACCTCGGACCTTCGAAACGCATCCGCTATACTAGCTGTGGCAATACTCCCGAACTATCCCACCAGTACTGGGCGACGTCGGGGGTTATCTCACCACTAACCGCATAGAAGAGTTTTCGATGTCGGCCGCCTCTGGTATTCTAGAACTGCAACGATACATTTGTGACGACAACACCTCGGAGCTCAACTCCCCGGGACACTGCCACAACACCTAAATGACAGGAGGCATCGAGAACAATGTTCTCGTCACAAAGCTATCGGAACAATCCAAACAATACCCGCGTGATCCCAAAAAATTTTTGGTGAAATTTTTGAGAATAGTGAAGATAAACAACGTCAGGAGTCCTCACCAGAGCGATGAAGGGGATGAGGAGTAAAAAGAAATCCTACTTTCCGATATATATATATATATATATATATATATATATATATATATATAGGACTCAAAACATTTTGTGTGTGTGCCTAGACTCAACCGACAGCGGTTCGATCAATCAGGGGGCTCCTAGGTCGGAGAAGTCTCCGAATACCAACTTGTAATGCCCAGGATGCGACTATATCTCTTACGTGTCGAGGCACGACTTAGAGACATAAGCACATTCTGGAATGATCACAAGCGTGGTATCTTTGCACAACTCATGTAAAAGTTCAGGGATGAAAGAGTAAAATAGTTGGCTTACACTCGCCACGTCACACAATGAATACAATAGCATACATTCATCCAAATAACACAGGGTCCAACTACAGACGAAATCTAAACGAGAAAGATACCACAACCACAAGGCCTGATCGCTCCTAGTAGGAACCACTACTGATCGTCGGGATATTGAAAGTGCAGTATATCGATTAGAGGGGGGGGTGAATAGGCGATTTTTATGAAATGCTTCAAATGGTAGTTTCGAAGACAAAAGATAAACTCAATCCTATTAGTATGCAGCGGAAAGTAGACTACACTAGACTAGCCATAGTCATGTATTCAATGAAGTGAAAGCACGAAGACTAATAGCAGCTAGGCAGTAGGTATCATGATGGAAGAAGGAATGAAGCCAATCACAACAAGTAGATACTCAGTGAAGTCAATCAGATAAGGCAAGCAAGCAATGACTTCACAACATAGAGCAGTAAGTAAAGGGAAGGAAAGGATAGAACCAGTAGCTCAGCGAAGACAGTGATTTGTTAGACCAGTTCCAGTTGCTGTGACAACTGTACATCTAGTTAGGGAGGCTGAGATTTAACTCAGAAGACCGCGTCTTCACCTTGTTCCCCTTGAGCTAAGGACACCTAGTCCTCTCCCAATCACTCTGGTAAGTCTTCAAGGTAGACTTCCAAACCTTCACAGACTTCGTTCACCGGCGATCCACAATGACTCTTGGATGCTCAGAACGCGACGCCTAACCGGCTGGAGGAAACACAGTCCTCAAGTGTAATAAGTCTTCAGGTCACATAGACAGAAAGACTTCAGTGATGCCTAACACTCTTTGGCTCTGGGTGTTTGGGCTTTGTCCTCGCAAGGATTTCTCTCTCAAATGCTTCAGAGGTGGGTTGCTCTCAAACGACAAATGCCGTGCAATAACTCTGAGCAGCCACCAATTTATGGTGTAGGGGGTGGGCTATTTATAGCCACTGGGCAACCCGACCTGATTTGTCCGAAGTGACCCTGGGTCACTAAGGAACTGACACGTGTTCCAACGGTCAGATTTCAAACACTCACACGGCAACTTTACTTGGGTTACAAGTAAGGCTGACTCATCCGACTCTGGATAAGATTTGCTCTCATAGTCTTCGCTCGAAGACATAGGATTTGGTTGAGCATCACTTCAGTCAATCTGACTTAGTTCACTTGGACCCCACTTAACAGTACGGTGGTTCCTATGACTCAACAAAGAAGAAAAGGAAACAACGAAACATCTACATCTTCGCTCTCCATAGTCTTCACACAATGTCTTCTCATGTCATAGTCTTCAATATGATTATCTTCATATACCACCATTGATGTCAATGTCTTCATACATTTTAGGGGTCATCTCCCGTAGGTAAACCGAATCAATGAGGGACTACTACCTGTGTTATCCTGTAATTCTCACAAACACATTAGTCCCTCAACCAGGTTTGTCGTCAATACTCCAAAACCAACTAGGGGTGGCACTAGATGCACTTACAATCTCCCCTTTTTGGTGATTGATGAAAAACTGGTTGAAGTTTTCAACGGGGATAAAGATATCTGAAATTGTAAAGGATAAAGGTATTGTCTTCGTAAGTAGCAAAAGGCTCCCCCTAAAGATGTGCATATAGTTGATTTGCTTTTGAATGCAAATGCACATGGCAGGTTGTACTTGTGGAGATCCTCTTCAACTTATGAAGACAATTCATCATGCACGATTGATATGTCGAAAATAATGACATGCGTAATGAAAAATGGACGTCTGCAATAATGACTAAGTGCGGAATATAAGGTAGCAGATGCGGAATTTATTATCGCATTACAGAGTAGCATAAAAACGTAGAAGACGACCATCAGTTTAAGTGTTACAACTCAAAGAACCAAATGTAGCAAAACGAGAGTTGTAAACGCTAGGCAAATTATAAAGCACCCGCCCATATGGACCGCTTGAAGACTATCAACTCATATGCTTCTCCCCCTTTTGTCAGTAAGGACCAAAAAGGTTTGAAGACATAGAGCCTCTACTCGTTCCCAGTTGGAGCAGGAGAGGATGCAGGGTCGACGTTGGTGTTTGGCGGTGCAGAAGTAGTTGGTGCAGTGTCGATGCGCGCTGAAGTAGGAGGAGGTGAGGTAGCATCATCTTGATCATCGATCACCCTGGCGTCAATTGTTGCAGCGGAGGAGGAGTATTCAGAATCTTCAAGAGATGGAGTTCGACGCATAACGGCAGTCCTTGGAGGAGTGTGGTCAAACTTGAATCTCTCCATGAAGCCATCGTCTTGAAGATCCGCTTCAACACTCAGCAAGGTCAAACTCTTCCAAGACCTCCGACAGGTTTCATGAGCAACAAAGGCATTCTTGGTGGCAAGATTACGAATGCGATTGACATCCACCAAGAGGCTTTGCATCTGACGCTTTAGCCAAAGGTGATGCTTATCCTGTTTCTGATGGAGGGCAACCAGAAGTTCTCGGTTATTTGGAACACGAGATCGCTTCTAAGGCCTTTGGGCGATGGTGCTCTCAGTGGCTTCGGTTTCAGCGTGTCGAGGTAGACGAGTACGGCCAGCCAGAGGATAAATGCGTGAGACTGCTGGAACTCCTTCAATCTGCTGAGTGAAGCTCTGGTGATCAGCGTTGTGAAGACAAACAAGCTCTTTGGCAGGCTCTTGGTAGATAGCTTCAGCTGACATATCAACCTCAGGCAAGAAGATGTGATGGTTGCGAGCAGAGGGCTGATAGGTGACGGCTGAGTGCAGCTTGATGAGGCGCATAATCCAAGGGGCATAGAATTTCAGACCAAATAGATCAGATCCAGACATAGCCATTTGCCGAATGAAGAAATCTTGAGCATTGAAGCTGATGCCATTGAAGATATAGAAGACCAAAGTCTTCATAGTGCCTTCAAGCTTGGCTGATGAAGAATGTCCTTTGACGGGCCATAGAGTACGCCTGATGAGGTGATAGATGGTGCGTGGCAGGTACTCTAGGTCTTCAACAAAGAATTCCTTAGGATATTCAGCATCACTTGGCAGAGGCTTCATCATGCTTAGCATTTGGCTCATGTTTGGCTGGCACTTCTGAAATATACTCTCCAAGGCTTCATTGTGCAATTGACAGCCAGGTTCATACAGATCTCCTGGAGTGGGCAGGCCAATAAGCTCAATGAGATCAAAGGCTTTAGCTTCATGATGGACATTGCGTGTCATCCACTCAAGGACCCATGTCTTCGGATCCCTGCTGTAGCCTCGAATGTGGAGGGTTGCATAGAATTGCAGAAGCAGCTCTTCATTCCAATGCTCTTTGCCTGTTACAAAATTGAGCAGGCCAGCATCATGGAAGCAGTCAAGAGCTTCCTCCAGGCAAGGCAGACCAGCAATAGCTTCAGTGTCAAGACGCATATGAGGGAAAATGCGCCCTTGATCATAGAGTACTCTTGAGTAGTAACTACGCTGCTGATGGCTCCAGAACCTATCTGATGATATTCTTGGCTTGGAATATGGGTTCTTGGCGCTGTCAAAGAAGGTGTTGTGCGCAGTGAAGCTATTGGCATTGATTGACCCTTGAGAGGTTGCAATACCTGGAAACCTTGGCAGTCTTGGCTTAGGCTTCTGAACTTGAGGCCTGTGCTCAACATGATGATCAAACTGAGGACTAGCAGCATGCGGTCCAGTTGTAGGTGGTGGAGTCAGAATGGGCCACCGGACAGTGATGAGTTGATCATCTTGGTTGTATGCTTGCTCAATTGTATGGGGCCTAGGAGGCGGAACAGGAGCAGAGGCATTAGCTTCAGGCTGCAGATTTGCTTCAGGTGCAGCACTGTCTTCAGGCGCCATCACTTCAAGCACCATTGTGTCTTCAGGTGCCACATTAGCTTCATCCATGACCACGTCATTGGCTTCAGTGTTGGTGGTGGCAGCCTCTGAATTTGTAACCTCCACTTCAGGAGTTGGAGGGTCGAACACGTTCTCCTCGAGAACAGGGGGTGTGGCAGTACGTTCATCTTCTGCTTGGGGTTGTTCTTCTCCTTGGGGTGGTTCTTCTTCGGCTGATGCAGCCGGAATATCTTCAGCCGCTTTGGCTTCAGATTCTGAGGGGTTCACAGTAGGAGCAGCGTCAGGTACTGATGGTTGCTCTACTCCTTCTGGAACACTTGGGGCTACAACTTGAGGCCTTGGTCCTTTGCGAAGCCTGCAAAAAGCTGGCGATGTCTGAGGGGATGGAGGTTGTTGGGCCTCAAAGTCTTCATCTTCAAGCACCGAACTGGTGTCTTGAGTTGGCTGAGGTGTGACTGGTGTATCCTGTGGGTGATCAGCCCACGAGTCATCCTGTGCAATTGGCGTAAATGGACGACCAATGCTGATGCGTTTGCTATTCGTAAGAACAGGCGAAAATTCAACGTTGTACTCGATCTGAGGAAGGACTTCATCATCTTCAACATTGTCATGAGGACCAATGTTTTTAGCTGCGGTGGGGTCAACAGCTGGAATGTCTTCAGCCTCTGTGGGAGTAGGCTCATGAACAGTCATTCGACGTTCTCTTTGGGCAGATGCAGGGCGAGCAACTGAGATGGGCTCGACAAAGATTGGCTCTTTGGAAGCAGCCTTATCCTTCTTGGTTTTGCGCTTCTTGGTGGGTGGAGCTTCATCAGTAGTTTGCTTGCGCTTGCGAGCTTCAACTTCAGCCACCTTTGTCTTCTTGAGCTTTGGGGTTGCCTTAGGCTTCGTGCCAGTCATGCTAGCAGGGAAGAGTATGCGAGGCATTTCTTGCCCTGATTCTTCAGCTTCGGGCACATGTTGCTTCTTCTTTTTCTTGGCAGCCATCCTTGGGTCAATGCCAGGATGCCCAAGGGCCTTGCGCTTTTCAGCTTCATTGAACGCTTGAACGCATTTGGCAGCCAAGTCCTTGATTCGCTCACGAGAACCTTTAGCTTCATCATGCCTCTGGCGAAAGGCTTCCTTGAGCTCATGCATCATAACTTTGAAGTTGTGAATTTCTTGTACGCTGAGCTTGTCCACATGCTTCTTGAAATGAGCCTTTTCATAGTCGATCTTTTGCTTCAGCTCAACAATTCTCTGAGCCAGAGCCAGCTCAGAAGCAATGGCGCAATCGAAGCTGAGGTTGGGGGTGTCAAACCATTCATCAATGAAGTTATTGAGCACTTCCACGTCAAAGAGCGGCAAATCATTGAAGATTTCAGCATCTTGCTTGCTCTTGATCAGTAGCTCCAGAGCATCGTCACCAAGATCTTCATCACTTGAGAGATCAAGGGAATCATTGGCAGTCTTCAGAACAGCGTCAGGAGTGAGAGCTGGACTGGGGTTGTGCGATGGCTTCTTCTTCAGCTGTCTGCTCTTGGAGATGCGAGAGTGCTCCCCAGACTGCACACTTGGTGCTGGTGGAGCAGTGGCCCAAGGCTTCACTCTAGAAGCAATTGGTGGAGTGGTCTTCGAAGCCTTTGATTTCTTCTTCTTGGGCTTCGGTGTTGCAAGCGCTTCTTCAGAATCAGCATCTGCTGTAGGCTGATCCACATCCGCCCCTTGAACCCTGATGTGACTGATGAGGCCCTCTAAGTTGTAGAAGGGCCCAACCAGGTTTGGTTCAGCTTCGCGCGTGCCATCAGCGCGGGGCGCAGAGGGGCCAGGATTGAAGTCTAATCCCCAATGCTTCTTGTTCTCTTTGGCCGAGTTCTTTGCATATTGAAGATTTCGCTTGAATAGATTGTCGTCACGACACCAGAGCAGAGAGCTAGGATCAGCATCAGCAGGCTGAGGCCCTCTGACCATGCAAGTATAGAAGCCTTGAGCAATGGCTTCAGCACGAGTCTTGGGGGGAAGATTTTTATAGGTGATATCTCCCCATGGATGCTTGATGGCGTTCTTCTCAGCATACACTTGGGTCACGAACCTGTACTTGAACCACTGTTCAGCCCAGTATCTTCGAATCCATTGGATTCGTGTCTTCCTCTGATTATAATCCTCCTCTGGATCAGTCTTGTACATCTCAATGAGATCAGGAGGCTAATCATTGGAGGTGTTGCCACGGCGTTATCTGCCACCCTTTCTAACTGTTTTGTCAGTTGCCATTTGCTTCAACCTGAAGGGCTTCAAAACAGACAAATGCTTCGGTCTGCTGGTCAGACAGGAACTGTCTTCAGGGGAGTGAATGTGACGCTGCAAAAATTCTGCAAATGAATGCAGACTATGAGAACCAAGGGATTCTCCCACGGATATGTACCTGTGACAGCATTAGAGATGCGAGGGAAGGGGAAGAGGTCATATGCATTCTCAGAAGTTTTTGAAGATAAAACAGTTTTGAAGACTTTGACCTCATAGCGCGAAGACATTCACTCATATGATGAGAGTTGGTTCCAGATTTGTACGAATCAACGAATAGGTACAAGTGAGGAATCTAACTATGTTTGAAGCATATGTGAATGTACTAGGCAGGATATGAGATGCAGACAGGATAGATCTATATATATATATGTAGGCAGAAACCACTTGTGGTAAAAGAGATGAATCTTTATGGATCAAGAAGATGGTAAAAGGCAAGTTTTATTTACCACACGATGAACTGCTTAGACGTAGAGGAGTTGGATGCCCAGCAGTTCGATCTTCCGTGCCCTAACTTGGCGACGGAGGACAGCTACGGCGGTGGCGGAGTAGAAGATGTCCGCGGCCGGCGTGAGGACGGCGTCGACGAGGTTGCGGCAGCGAAGCGCTTCGTTGCCGGCGTCGTCGAGAGCTAGCGGAGGCGCTAGGGTTGGTCGAGGTGGAGAGGTGGTAGAAGAACTTTTGACCATGATGGGACGTGCATTTGTAGGCATGGGAGACGGCACAATGCAATTACGCAGGTGCCCCTGACGGTTCACGTACAAGTGGCACGTGGCGGTCATGTAACGCATTGGGAGTTGTCCCATGATCCCACGTTCACCACGACTGTCGGAGTGGTCGTTCCGGCTTCTCCGGGTTTCAGGCATAAAGGATGGAGCATTAAAATCAGATTTAAAGTCCTATATGAAGATAAACCAAATGCAAAGACTTTGCAAATGTAACGCCACGAGAAACACTTCAAACAGGAATTTGGTGGTGGCGTTACCCACCGTATAGAAAGTATTAGACCCAGACACGGCGCACAATTATCGTGGCGCTCCGAAGTGAAATTCCATGTTAATGTATTCACACATAGAATGTAAGTCTTCATTGATTGAAGATATACTTTACCTCGTGTGTTGCACATCTAAGTCATCAATATGCATAAGTGTTAGGATGTGTGCCTGATTACAGGACATTTGAGGATTCTAAGATATTTAGCTCACACCGCAACTTGCAAAACCTTTTCTCATCCAAGGGCTTTGTGAAGATAACTGCCAGTTGCTCTTCAGTGTTGACATGTATCATATCAATATCTTCCTTCATGACATGATCTCTGAGAAATTGATGACGAATTTCAATGTGCTTTGTCTTCGAGTGCTGAACTGGGTTGTTGGCAATCTTGATAGCGCTTTCATTATCACAGTAGAGTGGCACATGCTTCAGATGGACGCCATAGTCCTTTAGTGTTTGCTTCATCCAGAGAAGCTGAGCGCAGCAAGATCCAGCAGCAATGTATTCAGATTCAGAAGTGGAGAGTGATATACAGTTCTGCTTCTTTGAAGACCAACAAACAAGAGATCGTCCTAGAAAGTGACATGTGCCTGATGTGGACTTGCGATCAACCTTGTCACCAGCATAATCAGCATCAGAGAATACAACCAGATCAAATTCTGAGCCCTTTCGATACCATAATCCTAGTGTTGGGGTGTAAGCCAAATATCGAAGTATTCGCTTCACAGCTAAGTGATGCGACTCCTTTGGTGCCGCTTGATATCGAGCACTCATGAAAACACTAAGCATAATATCTGGCCTAGATGCACATAAATAAAGCAAAGAACCAATCATGGAGCGGTATACCTGTTGATCAAACTCTTTACCATTGGCGTCGGGACCCAGATGATGTTTAGCAGGCATTGGCGTCGAGTACCCTTTGCAGTCTTGCATTCCAAACTTTTTCAGGCAATCTTTAAGGTACTTCTCTTGAGATATGAAGATGCCGTTGCTTTGCTGACGAATTTGAAGACCAAGGAAGAACTTCAGCTCACCCATCATGGACATTTGATATTGCTCTTGCATCATGTGACCAAACTCATCACTGTATTTCTTGTCCGTGCAGCCGAAGATAATGTCGTCCACATAGATTTGGCAGACAAATTGCTCATCATCATATGTCTTCATGAAGAGTGTGGGGTCTAGGGATCCAGGTTTGAAACCTTTGCTCTTCAGGAAGTCTTTGAGTGTGTCATACCAAGCATGAGGCGCTTGTTTGAGGCCATACAGTGCCTTGTTGAGCTTGTATACCATATCAGGACGTTTTGGATCTTCAAAGCCAGGTGGTTGTGCAACATACACTTCTTCAATCCTTCCATTGAGAAAGGCACTCTTTACATCCATTTGATATAGAAGTATGTTGTGATGATTTGCATAGGCTAGCAGTATACGAATACCTTCAAGTCTAGCCATAGGAGCAAATGTTTCATCAAAGTCAATCCCTTCGACTTGAGTGTATCCTTGAGCAACGAGACGAGCTTTGTTTATGACCACTTGACCATGCTCCTCTTGCTTGTTACGATAGATCCATTTTGTGCCTATTATGTTGTGCTTGCGAGGGTCAGGACGCTTTACAAGTTCCCACACATTGTTCAGCTCAAACTGTTGAAGCTCTTCTTGCATTGCTTGAATCCATTCGGGTTCCATAAAAGCTTCAGCAACTTTCTTGGGTTCAGATATTGAGACAAAAGCAAAGTGCCCACAGAAATTTGCAAGGTGTGTTGCTCTTGAGCGAGTCAGTGGACCAGGAGCATTTATGCTATCAATTATATTTTCAACTTGTACTTCATTTGCAACACAAGGATGAGCTGGACGAAGATTTTGCTCTTGCTGCGCATTGTCATCATCAGGAGTGTTGTCTTCAGGCTGAGCATTGTCGTCAGGTTGATTTGGAGCAGAGATGATGAGTTCCTCGTCAGGTTGTGCTTCAGAAGGCATGATCTCACCGGTTCCCATTAGCTTGATAGATTCATTTGGTGGAGCCTCATCTAGCACAGTTGGTAGGGACTCTCTTTGTGAACCATTTGTCTCATCAAACCGCACATCCACAGTTTCAACAGTTTTATAGAGAAAGATGTTGAAGACTCTGTAGGAGTGTGAATCCTTTCCATATCCGAGCAAGAAGCCTTCATGTGCTTTTGGTGCAAATTTTGACTTGTGACGAGGATCCCTGATCCAGCACTTAGCTCCAAATACTCTGAAGTAACTTACGTTTGGCTTCTTTCCAGTGAGGAGTTTGATACGTCTAAAATGTATCTATAATTTCTGCTTGCTCCATGCCTCTTTTGTGTGATATTGCTATGATATTTATACACTTCCATACACTTTTGATCATATTTGGACTAACCTATTAACTTAGTGCACCCTAGTGCCAGTTTCTGTTTTCTGCTGTTTTTGTATTTCAGGTTTTCCCGTCACGTAAACTGTCAGAAAAATCCCGGAGAAATTATATAAAAAATCAGCGTTCCAGAAGCTTCCTGGCGGCCAAAGTAGGGCCGGAGGGGGGCCACCAGGGCTCCAGGCGCCCTGGTGGCGCGGCCCCCCTCCTAGCCGCGCCTGGGCCCCCCAGGTCTCCGCTGATGCCCCCCTTTGGCATATATTTAACATGCGTCCCGAAACCCTCGAGGACGGAACCCTTTTTCGCGATCTCATCTCTGTTCCGCCGCCGCCGCGCTTCCAAGATCGGGAGCACCAGGAGAACTCTTCCCGGCACCCTGCCGGAGGGGAGGATCACCACCGGGAGCCTCTCCACCACCATGGACGCCTCCCGGATGAGTTGTGAGTAGTCTCCCTTGGACCATGGGTCCATGACCAGTAGCTATGTGATGTTCTCCTCCCCTTCTTGTGCTTCACTAATTAGACCTCGTGAGCTGCCCTACATGATCGAGGCACATATGTAATCCTTATGCTGTTGCTATGTTGAGTTTGCTGGGATCCGATGGATTGTGAGATTATGTTCAGATTGTGTGTGAGTAATATATTTGATTTACCTCTTTTATATTTATGTTCTTGAGTAATTCTTGCATGTTCTCCATTGCTATTTATTGCTTTGGCCAAGTAGTAGGTAGTGACTCCAAGAGGGAACGTTATGCTTGATTGTGGGTGCATGCCCCTCGATGACTAGCTTGAGTGACAGAAACATGAGTCTAGGGGATGTGTTGTTGCCACAAGGGGGAAAACAACGGTGCTTGTACTCGCAGGTGCAAGGATTGTTTACTTTACGCAAAGTTCTTTTAATGCAGTTGTCTGTTGCTTTGAGTTTACACTATGGGTGGGACTCGCAACTTAATACCAGCGAGATGTTCTGGATAGATATCTCAAGGTGGATGATTAGTAGTAGATGCAGATGGATTTCGGTCTACTTACCTTGGCGTACCGCCCATGCTTTTGAACCTCAACCTTTCTTGTAGCATAGTTAGCATTGGTTTGCGCACATAATTCTGCCAATTGCACAGCTGTAATTCGTTTACCTCACATAGCTGTTTTATCGTCTTTTGGGAGAGAGACATCACTAGTGAACATCATGGGACCCCGGTCCATATTACCATCATTGATCACATCCGCTATTTACTTTCCGTCTTTACTTACTAGTTGCAGCAATATCTATCACTATTATCTCTTACGTTTGATCCTTTGTAAACGACAAGGCCGGAGGGATTGACAACCTCTCTGTACTCGTTGGGAGCAAAGTTATTTGTATCTGTGTGCAGGTCCAAGTTGATTGCTAAGTATCTGGCGCCATTAGCAGTTGACACCTTCTTGTTGAACCTTGGAGTGTCAGGGGAAATCGATCCTTGGTATCTTTGCCAAGGTAAAACTTCCGCTACATTGCATCTCAAACCTTCCACTTGGGGTAACCAACGAGGGGCGAGAAGCCATCAAGCAAAGTTTTCTGGCGCCATTGCCGGGTTCTCCACTCTTCAAGATAGGGGAGTTGCACGCTATCTTTTATCTTTACTTTTTAGTCTTGTTAGTTTACCTTTCAGTTTTCTTTATGTCTGTTCACTAGTTTTGCTTAATGGAAAACAACAAAAATATGAGAGAGCTTTATAAGCTCTACCTTGCTTTAAGACATGATGTGTTTGAAGAGAAAATTAAAAAACCTATGGAACTTTATTATTTTCATAACAATCATGATGGTGGTGATGTTATTAGTATGCTTTCTTTGAATATCAATATTGCTAATGACATGGAAAGCTCTAAGCTTGGGGATGACACGTTTGATGAACATGATATTTTTAGTCCCCCAACTTTTGAAGAGAAAATTTACTTTGATGATACTCTGCTTCCTATATATGATTACAATGATGAGTATGATGTTTTCAGTCCACCTACTAGTGAGGATAAAATTTATTATGATTATGATATTCCTCCTAAATACAATGATTACCATGATGGTTAT
The DNA here is from genome assembly GCA_902687465.1 of Secale cereale. Taxonomy (NCBI): domain Eukaryota; kingdom Viridiplantae; phylum Streptophyta; class Magnoliopsida; order Poales; family Poaceae; genus Secale; species Secale cereale. The sequence goes on from LR738713.1 coordinate 592,457,974, forward strand.
GATTGCTTTACTCTCACTATTCCTAATAAGAAAGATTTTGCTTATATGAAGAGTAATGATACCTTTTTGCATGTGGATCATGGTAACAATGCTTTATGTGATGCTTATATTGTTGAGTTTATTCGTGATCCCACTAAAAATTATTATGAGAAGGGAACATATGCTTATAGATATTTCAATAATATCAAGTTCCCTCTCTTTATGTTGAAGGTTTTGAAGCTGCACTTGTTTTGTCTTCCTATGCTTATTGCTTTGTGCTTCAATGAATTATTGTATTGCAATATTCCTATGCATAGGAAGCATGTTAGGCTTAAATGTGTTTGGTATTTGCTTCTTGATGCTCTCTTTTGTTCTTCAACTCTTATTCCTACGAGAGCATCATTAAAGTCTTAAGCCTATCTTTATGGCTATAAAGAAAGAGCTCTAGGGAGACAACCCTTGTTATCTGTGCTTTCAGTTTGTTCTTTCAGTTTTAGTGGTCTTGATGTTTGTTACTACAGTAGCATCATCATTGTATCTTTATTTTTAAGCTTTGTGCCAAGTGTAGCCTCTGATTGCAAGAAAGTTCAAAAGTTGTGACGTGCTGTCCAGGAAACAGATTCTGTCCTTGGATAGAAAAATTCGTATAAAATCACAGGTCATCTTTTTGGTCTGAATTTTTTCGACAGCGTGCTCTATACAATTGTCTTTCGTGCGTCTATTCTGAGTTTTTTCATTAGAGTTGCAGAAGTGCCCCGAAAAAATCATTTACTACCTGCTGGTCTGTTTTTCATAGATTCTGTCCTGTTTTGCCTTTCCTTCATTTTGCAAACCTTGAGCTTGCTTTTTCTTTGCAAAAACCTTTTGGCAATCTTGAGAAACAGTAGACCTTCAAGAATATCCTTATTTCCAGCAAGGAACAATTATTTTATTAAGGGTACTAACCTCGCTAATCAGATTATGATGAGTTATGTATGAAGGGAGTTTTCAAGTGTGCGAGGGAAGATGATAAAAAGATTCAGGAGTGTCAAACGCTCAAGCTTGGGGATGCCCCCATGCACCCCCAAGAAATATTCAATAAGACTCAAGCGTCTAAGCTTGGGGATGCCCCCGTGCATCCCCTTCTCCATCAACATTATCAGTTCGTCTTTCGTTCCACTATATTTTTATCACTTCATGTGTTATGTGCTATGCTTGGAGTGTCTTGCTTTTAGTTTCCTTTTTAGTTTTCTTTAGCTTTGCTTGCTGTTCATAACGAGTTGGAACTCAGCTTTCTTTATGTGGGAGAGAAACACGCTCCACTTCAACCTAGAACATAACATAGAATTTTCATGTCTATCTTTGTTGTGTGCGTTCTTTGTCTTTCAATAGCTACTATCATGTTCAGCTCTTAGTTTTCATGCTTATCTTTTTAAAGAGATTTTGTTTAGTTGGTCGTTGGAACTCTCTTTATTTATCATGCTTATCTTATTAAGAGAGTTGGCTTCTGTTGCATTGGTCGATATGTCTATGATAAAATGCTATGTGCATAATGATGCTTAGTAGTTCATGTTTTCTTATGGTTAGTCTCAAATAGCTGGGGGGTTCTCAATGTGTTATTGAGGTACCAACATGATTTGTTTGCCTATGATGTGGTATGGTTTAGTAATATCTTCCTTCAAGAATTTATTTTGATTGACTTGGCGTATGCTCACGCATATTTAAGACTGTAAAGAAAGTCTACCAAGCCTTGATGATCTTTAGTTTCTGAGTAGCGATATAACTTCCATGCCTGATTCAATGTTGCTTTGTGGCTCTGCATGATTATGACCGTCATTGCTCTTTTAGTTGGTCGCTCCCACCCTTTTGCTAACCTTCGCCTGTACTAAGCGGACTGACTGCTTGTGCATCCAAATTCTTTTAAACCAGTTATGCCATATGAGTCCACCATACCTTCCTATACATGGTATTTACCTGCCATTCCTAATGAATACTTTCATGTACCATCTCGAAATTATTCAAAAAAAGCATTCCTCTTTTGTGCCTCTGTTTTAGTTCATGAGGAAGTAGTAGTTAATTCATGATCTTTTTAAGTTGGACAAGCTTCACCCCGGGATTCCATGTCTAATGTGCAAACCCATAATACGAGAAGGAACTGGCAAAGAGTGCGCTCGGCTCAAAAATAATATAACAAACAAACCCTCCTTCACGCTTTGTTCATGAGAAATCAGAAAACTTTGGCAGTGATAAACAAAGGAGATTAAGAGGATGTGATCGTCCTCATTCGGGAGCCGTTCCTCGAAACTTGTCCATCTCAAGAAGTGATTGAGTTATCTGCTAGCATTCGTTGACGGAACATGCATAATCTAAAAATAATAATTATTACCTCTGTTTTTAAAACCAAGAGCTCTGGTACATGTTTTGTCTTTGTTTCCGACTACGGGTTTTCAACCTTGCCAACAAAAGCCACGGTTCGAGAGTCTCCACCTTCTTTAAAGCACCAACTATTAAGAGCATGATTGTCATTCTGAGTGTGATGTGCATTGTCCCAAAGTAGCATTGTCTTTTGCATGATTGTGATATCGTTTATTCTGAAATCATTGTATCTAGTCATCACTTAAACCTTGGAGGTGCCCCTGCATTTATGTTTTGCTTCACTAAAGGGGGCAAGCGATATATCACTTTGTCATATTTGCACACCATGCTCATTACAAATCTTTTGAGTATTTCAGTATCATATTGTAAAACTTTCAGTTCTTTGTGATTTTCTCATGAGGCAACTTAATTACTACAGATTCATTGTCTCAGTAAGCTTTTGTCATGTGACTATAAAAAATCCTTATATGGTTAATAGCATGTCACCACAGAAATTATACTTGTTATCATTTACCTACTCGAGGACGAGCAGGAATTAAGCTTGGGGATGTTGATACGTCTAAAACGTATCTATAATTCTGCTTGCTCCATGCCTCTTTTGTGTGATATTGCTATGATATTTATACACTTCCATACACTTTTGATCATATTTGGACTAACCTATTAACTCAGTGCACCCCAGTGCCTGTTTCTGTTTTCTGCTGTTTCTGTATTTCAGGTTTTCCCGTCACGTAAACTGTCAGAAAAATCCAGGAAAAATTATATAAAAAATCAGCGTTCCAGAAGCTTCCTGGCGGCCAAAGTAGGGCCGGAGGGGGGCCACCAGGGCTCCAGGCGCCCTGGTGGCGCGGCCCCCCTCCTGGCCGCGCCGGGGGGGCGCCTGGGCCCCCCAGGTCTCTGCTGATGCCCCCCTTTGGCATATATTTAACACGCGTCCCGAAACCCTCGAGGACGGAACCATTTTTTGCGATCTCATCTCTGTTCCGCCGCCGCCGCGCTTCCATGATCGGGAGCACCAGGAGAACTCTTCCCGGCACCCTGCTGGAGGGGAGGATCACCACCGAGAGCTTCTCCACCACCATGGACGCCTCCCGGATGAGTTGTGAGTAGTCTCCCTTGGACCATGGGTCCATGACTAGTAGCTATGTGATGTTCTCCTCCCCTTCTTGTGCTTCACTAATTAGACCTCGTGAGCTGCCCTACATGATCGAGGCACATATGTAATCCTTATGCTGTTGCTATGTTGAGTTTGCTGGGATCCGATGGATTGTGAGATTATGTTCAGATTGTGTGTGAGTAATATATTTGATTTACCTCTTTTATATTTATGTTCTTGAGTAATTCTTACATGTTCTCCGTTGCTATTTATTGCTTTGGCCAAGTAGTAGGTAGTGACTCCAAGAGGGAACGTTATGCGTGATTGTGGGTTCATGCCCCTCGATGACTAGCTTGAGTGACAGAAACATGAGTCTAGGGGATGTGCTGTTGCCGCAAGGGGGAAAACAACGGTGCTTGTACTCGCTGGTGCAAGGATTGTTTACTTTACGCAAAGTTCTTTTAATGCAGTTGTCTGTTGCTTTGAGTTTACACTATGGGTGGGACTCGCAACTTAATACCAGGGAGATGTTCTGGATAGATATCTCAAGGTGGATGATTAGTAGTAGATGCAGATGGATTTCGGTCTACTTACCTTGGCATACCGCCCATGCTTTTGAACCTCAACCTTTCTTGCAGCATAGTTAGCATTGGTTTGCGCACATAATTCTGTCAATTGCCCAGCTGTAATTCATTTACCTCACATAGCTGTTTTATCGTCTTTTGGGAGAGAGACATCACTAGTGAACATCATGGGACCCCGATCCATATTACCATCATTGATCACATCCGCTATTTACTTTCCGTCTTTACTTACTAGTTGCAGCAATATCTATCACTATTATCTCTTGCGTTTGATCCTTTGTAAACGACAAGGCCGGAGGGATTGACAACCTCTCTGTACTCGTTGGGAGCAAAGTTATTTGTATCTGTGTGCAGGTCCAAGTTGATTGCTAAGTATCTGGCGCCATTAGCAGTTGACACCTTCTTGTTGAACCTTGGAGTCTCAGGGGAAATCGATCCTTGGTATCTTTGCCAAGGGAAAACTTCCGCTACACTGCATCTCAAACCTTCCACTTGGGGTAACCAACGAGGGGCGAGAAGCCATCAGAGTTCATAGGATGTTTTCTTCAGAAGCTTGTGAAGATAAACACGGTTGATGATATGGCATGCAGTATCAATAGCTTCGGGCCAGAACTTTCTTGGTGTCTTGTATTCATCGAGCATCGTTCGAGCCATCTCAATTAGAGTTATGTTCTTGCGCTCAACGATCCCATTTTGCTGACGTGTATACGGGGCTGAGAATTCATGAGTGATTCCTATTTCATCCAGATAAAGATCAAGGCCAGTGTTCTTGAACTCAGTGCCATTGTCGCTTCTGATATGCTTGATCTTGAAGCCATAGTTGTTCATGGCACGGTTGGCGAAGCGTCTGAAGACATCTTGAACTTCAATCTTGTAGATTATTATGTGCACCCATGTGTATCTTGAATAATCATCAACAATGACGAAGCCATAGAGACAGGCTGTGGTAGAGAATGTGGAGTAGTGAGTAGGGCCAAATAAGTCCATGTGAAGCAGCTCGAAGGGTTTGGATGTCGTCATGATTGTCTTCGAGGGGTGCTTGGCTCTAGTCATCTTCCCAGCTTCACAGGCACCACATAGATGATCTTTCTTGAACTTGACTTCCTCGATGCCTATGACATGCTTCTTCTTTGCGAGAGTGTGCAAGTTCCTCATGCCAGCATGTCCTAGCCTTCGATGCCAGAGCCAGCACTCTGAAGCTTTTGATACAAGACATACGGCCATCTATGGTCCAGCTGAGAAATCTACCATATACAGATCACCTTTTCTGTATCCTTCAAATACTAAAGACTTGTCGGATTCCATTAGTACAAGGCAATGAAATTTACCAAAGATCACAATCATGTTTAAGTCATAAAGCATTGAGACAGACATTAAGTTGAAGCCAAGAGATTCAACAAGCATGACTTTATCCATGTGCTGATCTCTTGAGATTGCAACTCTACCTAGACCCAACACTTTGCTTTTACCAGTATCAGCAAATGTGATGTGACTCTTATTAGATGGACGTAAGGTTGAGTCCATGAGAAGATTTCGATCACCAGTCATATGATTTGTGCATCCGCTATCCATAATCCATTCTGAAGACTTTGGTGTCACTCCCTACAATGCAGTTAGGAGGATAGGCTTCACCAAAAGCCATTATGAAGCATAAACATTTGACATATAAGTGGATTATGAGAGCTTAGACGAAGGTTAGAACTGATAAGATGTTCAGCAAGTGATTCATGAATAGTATGAGCAGTAAGTCATTGGGGCATTTGATCTTGTGCCCTACAAGTGTTTTAGGTCCCCAGCAATAGCATCAGAAGCTTTTGATTTTTGGCTGGAGAACTTTCCCTGTAAGAGAAAGTCAGTTCTTCTTAACCACCCACATTTTCAGGGGTGGCTTAGAAGCAATGAGTCTAAGAGCAGCATCTGAGAATTTAGGCTTTGGAGCCCTAGCAAATAGTCTTGCAGGAGGAGAATAATACTCATAAAAATAGGCAGAAAAATTCTTTGTTTTATGAATATAGCGGTTTGAAGAAACACGCTCATATTCATGGGTCTGAGTATGGTTTCCCTACAAAACATCCGCGTTAGGGTGACTCAGGTGAGTCCTTTGTCTGTATGAAGCCTTAGGACCATATGAAGCCTTTGGTTTGGGGTTTGTCTTCATCCCAGGAGGTGTCATGATATCGTTTGCTGGAAGTTTCTCAAGACAACCTTTGGGTACCCAGATCTTCTTCATAGGTGGCCCGTTCCTGCAGTTAGTACCAATATACCTGACAGCCACTTCACCATTTTGATTCTTAAATAGTTTATAGTTTGTATCAAAGGATTCATCAATGATAACATGATTAGCACAAGTGAAGCCAGATAAGGTAGATGGATCCACTGAAGGTTCCTTTGCAGCAACCCATGTGGTTTTGGGATACTGCTCAGGCTTCCAGTATGAACCATCAACATTCATTTTCCTGTCGAACCCAACACCCTCTTTCCTAGGGTTTCGGTTGAGTATCTGCTTTTTGAGGACATCACATAGAGTCTGATGCCCTTTGAGGCTTTTGTACATCCCTGTTTCAAGCAAAGTCTTCAACCTAGCATTTTCATCAGCAATAGTAGTGGTATCCTTAGCAGAGGGGTTAGTTACCACATTAGTAGTTGAATATATTGCAACAGTGGCAGCAGTAGAACATTCAGCAACAGATGTAGCATTATCACGCTCAATGCAATTTAGACATGGTGGTTCAAACTCTTCGTGAAAAGAGCTGATCAGTTGTGCGTGGAGTGACTCATTTTCCTTTTGAAGATCTTCATGAGCCGCTTTCAATTTCTCAAGTTCTTGTTTCCTTTGAATGTAATCGTGGGAAAGCTTTTCATGAGTTTTTGAGAGCGATTCATAAAGACCTTCAAGTTCCTTGTACTTAACATGAAGATTTTTTATGTCTTCAATTAAGGACTGAGAACGGGTCATTTCCGCGTCCAACAGATTATCGCTTTTGTATAACAGTTTTTGAATATGTTCCATGGCTTTCTGCTGTCCAGTGGCAATTTTAGCAAGTGTTTTGTAGCTAGGTTTTGATTCACAATCAGAGTCATCTTCACTAGATGTTTGAAAGTAAGCATCGCGTGATTTTACCTTGGCACCGCGTGCCATGAAGCAGAAGGTGGGAGCAGAGTCGTTGTCCTCATCATCAATGTTGGGGACGGGGCCATTGTCTTCAGTGTTGAAGATGGACTTTCCCACGTAGGCAGTGGCTAAGCCAGACTTGCAGCACCAAAATCAGACTCCTCCTCCGCCTCTTCAGAAGAAGACTCTTCCTCAGAATCCATCTCCTTGCCAACAAATGCGCGAGCCTTGCCAGATGAATTCTTCTTGTGTGATGAATACTTTGATGAAGACTTAGAGGAAGACTTTGAGTATTTCTTCTTTTTCTTGTCATCAGAATCATAGTCCTTGCTCTTCTTCTTCTTCTTCTCATTGTCCCACTGAGGACACTCAGAGATGTAGTGACCAGGTTTCTTGCACTTATGACATGTTCTCTTTTTGTAGTCATGGGTAGAAGCTTCATCATTTCTTGAGCTAGATCTCGAAGACTTTCTGAAGCCTTTCTTTCTAGTGAATTTCTGGAACTTCTTCACAAGCATGGCAAGCTCCTTTCCAATGTCTTCATGATCATCAGAACTGCAGTCAGATTCTTCTTCAGATGAAGAAACAGCCTTTGCCTTTAAGGCGCGAGATCGGCCATAGTTGGGACCATAGATGCCACGTTTCTCAGATAGCTTTAACTCATGTGTGTTAAGCCTCTCAAGTATGTCAGACGGATCGAGAGTCTTGAAGTCAGGACGTTCTTGAATCATCAGGGCAAGGATATCAAATGAGCTGTCGAGTGATCTCAGAAGTGTCTTGACGATTTCATGCTTGGTAATCTCAGTGGCGCCAAGTGCTTGAAGCTCATTTGTGATGTCAGTGAGACGATCAAATGTGTGTTGGACATTCTCATTGTCATGTCTCTTGAAGTGATTGAAGAGATTGCAAAGGACGTTGATACTTTGATCTCTCTGGGTAGAGACTCCTTCATTGAACTTTGAGAGCCAGTCCCAAACTTCCTTTGACGTGTCCAGAGCACTTACACGACCATATTGTCCATTGGTCAGATGACCACAGATGATGTTCTTGGCCGTTGAATCCAATTGAACGAGTCTCTTGACATCAGCAGGGGTGATACCTTCACCAGTCTTGGGAACGCCGTTCTTGACGACAAACCAGAGGTCCACATCAATGGCTTCAAGGTGCATGCGCATCTTGTTCTTCCAGTAGGGATATTCGGTGCCATCGAAGACGGGGCACGCAGCGGAGAATTTGATTATCCCTGCAGTCGACATAGCTAAAAGTCCAGGTGGTTAAACCGAATCACACAGAACAAGGGAGTACCTTGCTCTGATACCAATTGAAAGTGCAGTATATCGACTAGAGGGGGGGTGAATAGGCGATTTTTATGAAATGCTTCAAAACATGGTAGTTTCGAAGACAAAAGATAAACTCAATCCTATTAGTATGCAGCGGAAAGTAGACTACACTAGACTAGCCATAGTCATGTATTCAATGAAGTGAAAGCACGAAGACTAATAGCAGCTAGGCAGTAGGGATCATGATGGAAGAAGGAATGAAGGCAATCACAACAAGTAGATACTCAGTGAAGTCAATCAGATAAGGCAAGCAAGCAATGACTTCACAACATAGAGCAGTAAGTAAAGGGAAGGAAAGGATAGAACCAGTAGCTCGGCGAAGACAATGATTTGTTAGACCAGTTCCAGTTGCTGTGACAACTGTACGTCTGGTTTGGGAGGCTGAGATTTAACTCAGAAGACCGCGTCTTCACCTTGTTCCCCTTGAGCTTAGGACACCTAGTCCTCGCCCAATCACTCTGGTAAGTCTTCAAGCTAGACTTCCAAACCTTCACAGACTTTGTTCACCGGCGATCCATAATGACTCTTGGATGCTCAGAACGCGACGCCTAACCGGCTGGAGGAAACACGGTCGTCAAGTCTAATAAGTCTTCAGGTCACACAGACAGAAAGACTTCAGTGATTTCTAACACTCTTTGGCTCTGGGTGTTTGGGTTTTGTCCTCGCAAGGATTTCTCTCTCAAATGCTTCGGAGGTGGGTTGCTCTCAAATGATAAAAGCCGTGCAATAACTCTAAGCAGCCACCAATTTATGGTGTAGGGGGTGGGCTATTTATAGCCACTGGGCAACCCGATCTGATTTGTCCAAAGTGACCTTGGGTCACTAAGGAACTGACACGTGTTCCAACGGTCAGATTTCAAACACTCACACGGCAACTTTACTTGGGCTACAAGTAAGGCTGACTCATTCGACTCTGGATAAGATTTGCTCTCATAGTCTTCGCTCGAAGACATAGGATTTGGTTGAGCATCACTTCAGTCACTCTGACTTAGTTCACTTGGACCCCACTTAACAGTACGGTGGTTCATATGACTCAACAAAGAAGAAAAGGAAACAACGAAACATCTACGTCTTCGCTCTCCATAGTCTTCACACAATGTCTTCTCATGTCATAGTCTTCAATATGATTATCTTCATATACCACCACTGATGTCAATGTCTTCATACATTTTAGGGGTCATCTCCGGTAGGTAAACCGAACCAATGAGGGACTACTACCTGTGTTATCCTGCAATTCTCACAAACACATTAGTCCCTCAACCAGGTTTGTCGTCAATACTCCAAAACCAACTAGGGGTGGCACTAGATGCACTTACAGATATGTCACATACATACGGCCACGCTCTTCATCGAACTCCCACTAAAGTTCTGAACCATTTCCTGCATTGTTTTGAGCGGTACCTGCATCTGGTGTGTGTTGAAACTGTGAGCCACAAAGGAGTCAACAATCCTGTTCCCGGGTATCAAAACTACCAAAGCCTTCGGTGTGGAAAGGCTATAAAAGGTGTTGCAGCATGCACTAAGCACTAGCTTACGAGTTTAGAGCGAGAAGAGAACAAGTGCCAACGATCGCCAAGTTGATCAAGAAGTGATTCTAGCTACGCACGATCAAACATAACCCCACCGTGTTCACTTCCCAAAGCCCTTTGGAAAGAGACCATCACGGTTACTCACACATGTAGTGTATTCTTAAGGATAAGGTATCAAGTTATCTACAACCGGATATTAACAAATTCCCATCTGCCACATAACTGCGGGCACGGCTTTCGAAAGTTCAAAACCCTGCAGGGGTGTCCCAACTTAGCCCATCACAAGTTCACGATCTGCAGAGTCGCAACTCCAAAGTGGGAAGACCCGAGTATTCTCGGAATCCCGTGCTCAAGATATTTCGACAAAGGTAAAACTAATCCAGCAAAACCTCCCGGCGTGCGGACACCCTGATAGTAGCCGCGCATATTTCGTCTCAGGCCACGACCGGATGGGACATCCTAAGGGAGCCAAACCTCGAGTTTCCCCATTGTGGCCCCGCAGTCTGCCCGTTTGGGACCAACACCATCAGCACTGGCCCCCCTGTTATGTAGAATTAAGAACCCGGGGACATGACCCCTATGCAATTAATTAATTAAGATTTTTTAATTATGAGGCAAATTAAAACCAATGTTGGGCCTTGCTGGAAAAGCTTTAAGCAGTGCGAATTATCAAGGGGGGCCCATAAAGCCCAACCGTGTTAGGAACGCAAAATCAAGGAACATAACACCGGTTTATCGTGTCCTAAGGTGGCATGAGTGGAACAAAACACCAAGCAGAAGGCCAAGCCTTCCACCCATTGCCAATATATATGTGCATTAATTACTTAAGATATCTATATTGTGTTATCCCAATAAGAAGTCCAAACATGGAGCAATCTTCAACTTCACCTGCAACTAACAATGCTATAAGAGGGGCTGAGCAAAAGTGTACTTAGCCAATCAACAGTTTGCTAGGAAGGCGGTTAGAGTGTTTCATGGCAACAAAGGAGGCTGACAAGACAGGAATAGGCATCGAGGCATAACTATAGAGCGAGACAACTAGCAAAGCAAAAATAGAGGTGATATTGGGGAACGGTCATCTTGCTTGGGATTCCGCAAGGAAGAAGAACGGGTCCATGAAGTAGCCGAACAAAACCCCACAACTCCGGAACGAAACCGAAGCTAATGAGAGAAGCGTACCGGAAAGAAGCAAACAACATGGTAAACACACAAGCATAACATGTCATATGATGCACAAACGAGTATGATGCATGTCCGGTTTAAATATGCATGGCATGGCAAAGTGCACAAACAACACTACAGTTTAAGTGGAGCTCAATATGCAACGAGTTGCATATTGACAAAACACCACATTATATTTATTTAGTTGACTCTCGTTTATTTACAAGACAAGATTAAATGTTTGTTAACATGGCAAGAGGTGAAGCAAATGCAAACTACCTATTTAGGCAAGTTTATATGAGGCCGGAATGACAAACAACAATTCCGAAAAATCCCCATGTCATATTTAGCAATTATTAAAGCAAACAACCATTTTAGTCATTTAAAAGTTGTTATCATGATGCGGATGACATTTTCAAATTTTGTGCAATTTTTATTAAAAGTGGTCATGCGAAAGATATGGAGTATTTCGTCACCGTGGTGGAAAGAAAGGGTGCCACGGCGGCGATAACCGAAATGGTGCCACGGGAACAAATAGCTTCCGGTAACTCGTTGAGAGACCGATGCAAAAGAAAGGGTCAACATGAGCGTGACATGCAAGAGATAGGTGGGGTGATCCCGTAACAGGGTTCCCACGAGATGGTAGCAAGGAAACGAGTGGCAATGCAAGCGACGATTCGGGAACGGTGCAAACAAGTGGAACATCTCATACAACACACACCATTCGTTCACGGGCATCGTCTCGGGGTTATACCTTTGAAGCGTGTGTTTTCGGAGGGGATCGAGACGTCGAGGGAAGTAGTGGAAGTAGTCGTTCAAGGGTCGTCGAGGGAAGTAGTGGTACACGCGGTGGTAGTGGTACACGTTTCGTAGCCGTTCACGTTTCCATAGATGTTCGGGTACTTGACGTCCACGGGGTCTTCGAGGGTCGACGGTAGTGGCACACGTTCATAGAGGAACTTGTCGTTTCAGTCAGTAGTCATTCGGGCGTAGCGGTACTCGTTTTTGTAGATGTTCATGTCGTCGGTGTCGTGGTACTTGGGGTCTTCGGACTTGCCGATCTCGGTTCTTGCGACGGTAGTGGTACACGGTCGTCGTGGTACTTGAACTTGGCATAGTCGTGCGGTCGTCGAACTTGAGGGTTTGGGACTTGGCAATCCTGGTGGTCTGAATAAACCACAGCACACAAAGGCAGCAGGACGGAGTGGCAGACATTGTCCTTGGCATGGAGCAAGGGAGGCGGAGCACCCGGTCCAGGCAGCGGCAGAACCACGACCAAGGTGGTGCAATGATCGTATCTGGTCGAAGCTGCAAGGAGGCCAGCACGAGAGAAGGTGGGGGAGGTCGCGGGAAGTCGATCCAGACCACATCCAGGCGAAGGTGGCCGGGACATGGTCGAAGGCGTGGTGGATCCGGTCAGGCGGCTCCGGAGTCGCGGACGAAGCAGCAGCACAGCACGGGCGGAGCCGCAGGCCATCACGGTGGCCACCATGGCCGGCGGCCATGCGGGATGCGCAAGGAGGAGCAGGGGATGGGGACGAGATGGAGTGCGGCGACGGTCGTCGCCGGCAGCGGCCTGGTTGTTCGGGAGGTCCGGCGGGGCGGCCATGGTGAGCGGACGAGCTGTGCGCGGGAACGATGGAGGAGAGGCATGGCGCGGTGGAAGACGGCGGTGCGCTAGAGATGGGGAGTTAGCAGGGAGGCGATGGCGGTGCGGTGCTCCCGGCAGAGGAGAAGGAGCGTGGCGGCGCAGCAGCGGCTCCCGGCGGGAGGCAACGACGACGGGGTGCGAGGAGGAGGTGCGGAGCGGCCGGTGGCTGGCCTCGGGTGATGTAGGCGGACGGCGCTGTTGTGGTGGCCCGCGGCGACTCACCGGCATGGATGAAGAGGCGGCTAGCGGGAGCTCGCGATGACGGCCCGGGCTCGCAGGCTGGCGGGCCACCATGACGGGCGTGCGAGGCGACGGGGAGGATTGGGGACGAGAGGGAGGTCGAGGGGAGATGGGGTCGGGCGGCGCTGAGGAAGGAACGAGGGAGAGGTAGAGACGAGCGGTTCGCAGGCTAGGGTTAGATAGGGCGAGGGCGAGCTGGGCCTTGGACCGAAATTGGGGGGG
>LR738713.1:592471338-592488052 GCA_902687465.1 Secale cereale
CAAGAAGCCCAAGTGACCAAGGCCTCTGCTCTCTCTCTCTCTCTCTAAAAAACAAAACAGAAAAAGAAAAAGAAAAGAAAGGGGCGTTAGGGACGGAATTTGGGCATGGGGGTAATTCTCCGGACTCGCAAAAATGCGCTGGTTCCAAGAAAAAATAGAAAAGGGCATGATTGGAAAATAAATTCAAATTCCTTTGAATTTTTTTCAAATGGTGTGAATAAAGACTATGATTTAGAAGTGTCAAAAATGCTCGGATTTTTGGAGGAACCTCGACAAAATGGATATGAATTGTTGGCAAGGTTTGGGAGTCAAAACTTGGAGTGAAAAGGGCATGGGGAATATTTGCAAGTGTGTTTAGGTGATTCCAAAACAATGGAATATTTTAATATAGCTCCCTAATAATATTGGGATACTTTTATATGTTATAAAGAGAAGTCACCATTGTGAATATGCCTCGATTTAAATGGATCGAACATCTGCACAATTTATTTAGTTGAGATGTAAAAATAAAAGACATGCTGGCATGATGACATGATGCAATGCAAACATAAATAAAGCAAGCACAATTGAAACACATGGCGAAGCCCGGAACATATGGAAGTCTTCTCGAGCATCGGTCTTGGGGCGTCACATGAGGACTTTGATCCACTTGAGGAATTTGGTCCATATGAAGATATTGATCCATATGAAGAGTTTGATCTGGGATTACTATTCCTCACATGAGGTGTCATGAGGACATTCACTTGAAGAATTTCAAGGTGCCTCTTAGGGACCCAGATTTTCTTCATAGGGGGACCATTCCTGCAGTTAGTGCCAACATATCTAGCAAATACTTCACCATTATGATTTTTGAACATTTTATAGTTGGAGCCAAATGACTCATCAGAAGAATGAGGAGATTCACATGTAAAGCCAGATAAATTGGATGGATCAACTGGAGGTCCCTTTGCAACAACCCATGAGGTTTTGGGGTACTGCTCAGGCTTCCAATATGTACCATCAGCATTAAGTTTCCTCTCAAAGGCAATACCCTCTTTTCTAGGGTTCCTGTTGAGGATATGCTTTTTAAGCACATCACAAAGAGTCTGATGCCCTTTGGGGCTTTTGTACATGTGTGTCATGTACAATTCCTTCAGCCTCGCATCATCAGTGATACTAGCAATGTCCTCAGATGAGGAGTTAGTGATAGCAGAGACAGTTGAAGAATTTGTAGCATTAGAAGCATTTGAACATTCAGGTGAATAATTAGCAGTTTCACGTTCAATGGTTTTAAGGCAGTGGGAGTGAATTCCTCCTGAGAAACGTTGATTTGTTGAGCAAGTAATGAATCGCGCTCCTTCTGAAGATCTTCATAACTCACTCTTAGCTTTTCAAGATCTTGCTTTCTTTGAAGAAATTCATAAGAAAGCTTCTCATGATCAGATAAGAGAGTGTTATGATGACATTGAAGGTTATCATACTTGGACTGAAGTCTCTGAAGATTTTCAGTCAAGATTTTAGTGCGATCCATTTCTTCACCCAACATATCATCACTTTTATCTATCATGTTTTGAACCTTTTCAAAAGCCTTTTGTTGTTGCACAGCAATCTTAGCAAGTTTAGAATAGCTGGGCTTGAGGTTTTCATCAGATTCATTCTCACTAGATTCAGAGGAGGCATATTTGAGTACCTTGGCACCCTTTGCCATGAAGCAATAGGTGGGAGCATAGTCATCATTGCCTTCATCAACCTTGTTGGTGAAGCCATTTTCTTCAGGGTTGAAGATAGACTTGCTGACGAAAGCAGTAGCGAGTGCTAGACTCGCCACACAAGACTCGGACTCCTCATATTCCTCCTCTTCCTCATGATCCTCAGATTCAGAGTCAGAGTCCATTTCCTTGCCAATGAATACCCGAGCTTTCTTGGAGCTACTCTTCTTGTGAGATGAATACTTCGAGGATTTCGATGATGAAGATTTTGACAATTTCTTCTTCTTCTTCGCGTCATCAGAAATGTAATCCTTGTATTTCTTCTTCTTAGATTCCTTTTCCCACCGAGGACAATCTTGAATGTAGTGACTAGGCTTCTTGCATTTGTGGCATAGCCTCTTGTTGTAGTCACCGGATGAGGAATCATTTCTCCTTGAGAATTTTCCAAAGCGACCACGTCTTGAGAACCTTTGGAATTTCTTCACGAGCAGTGCTAGCTCCTGGCTCAGTTCTTCAGGATCACCAAGGCTACTACCAGAATCTTCACCTTCAGATTCAGAGACGATCTTGGCCTTGAGGGCACATGATTTGCTAGAGCTCGAACCAAAGAGATCTCTCTTTTCAGCAAGCTGGAACTCATGAGTATTTAGCCTTTCGAGGATATCAGCAGGATCAAGTGACTTGTAATCACCACGCTCTTGTATCATCAATGCCAGAGTATCAAATGAGGAATCAAGCGATCTCAACAATTTCTTCACCACCACATGGTCGGTGATGTCAGTGGCACCAAGTGCTTGAAGCTCATTTGAGATGTCAGTGAGGTGATCAAAGGTTGGCTGAACATTTTCATTGTCAAGTCTTTTGAAGCGGTTGAAGAGATTGCGAAGAACATCAACTCGAGAGTCACGCTGTGTTGAGACTCCTTCATTGACTTTGGACAGCCTATCCCAGATAAGGTTAGCAGTTTCCAAAGCACTCACTCTTCCATACTGTCCTTTGCTCAGATGGCCACAAATGATATTCTTCGCTTGAGAATCGAGTTGCTTGAATCTCTTCACATCAGCAGCATTCAGAGAAGGTGAAACTAAGGGAACACCATTTTCCACAACACACTAGAGATTGTTATCAATTGCCTCAAGATGCATTCACATCTTATTCTGCAAGTAGGGGTAGTCTGTCCCATCGAAGGTAGGACACCCAACAGAGACCTTGATCATACCTGCGGTCGACATAACTAAAACTTTAGGCGGTTAGACCAAAATCACACAGAACAAGGGAGTACCTAGCTCTGATACCAATTGAAAGTGCGTTATATCAACTAGAGGGGGGGTGAATAGGCGATTTTTATGAATTATTCACTGAGGAATTTGCAGGTGAGGAAATTCCTTAGCGAAGAACTACTTGCAGCGGAGTAAGTACTCAGATGTAAACATAGCAGAGCATAAGCATGATCATCATGATGACATGAAAACAAGCACAGAGTACAGAAAGCGTAAACACATGATAACACAGGATGAAGACAAACAGACTGAAGAAATTGAACTAAGGAAATTGAGAAAGTCTTCAGTCAAAGTCTTCAAACAGATATGAACAAGCACACAACGCATTTATGAGGAAATGAAAGTGTTGAGAAAATAGAACCAGTAAGCTTGGTGAAGACAATGATTTGGTAGACCAGTTCTAGCTGCTGTCTCAGTTGTACATATGGTTGGAGCGGCTAGGTATTTAAACCTGAGGACTGATACGTCCAAAACGTATCTATAATTTATGCTTGCTCCATGCCTCTTTTGGGTGATATTGCTATGTTATTTATACACTTCCATACACTTTTGATCATATTTGGACTAACCTATTAACTCAGTGCACCCCAGTGCCAGTTTCTGTTTTCGGCTGTTTTTGTATTTCAGGTTTTCACATTACGAGAACTGCCAGGAAAAATCCAGAAAAATCATATAAAAAATCAGCGTTCCAGAAGCTACCAGGCACCCGAAGCACAGCCGGAGGGGGGCCACCAGGGCCCCAGGCGCCCTGGCGGCGCCCCCCCCTGGGCCGCGCCGGGGGGGGGGGGGGCGCCTGGGCCCCCCGAGCCTCGTCTGATGCCCCCCTTTGGCATATATTTAAAGCGTCTCCCGAAACCCTCGAGACGGGAACTCTTTTTCGCGATCTCATCTCTGTTCCGCCGCCGCCGCCGCTTCCAAGATCGGGAGCACCAGGAGAACTCTTCCCGACACCCTGCCGGAGGGGAGGATCACCACCAGGAGCTTCTCCACCACCATGGACGCCTCCCGGATGAGTTGTGAGTAGTCTCCCTTGGACCATGGGTCCATGACCAGTAGCTATGTGATGTTCTCCTCCCGTTCTTGTGCTTCACTAATTAGTCCTCGTGAGCTGCCCTACATGATCGAGGCACATATGTAATCCTTATGCTGTTGCTATGATGAGTTTGCCGGGATCCGATGGATTATGAGATTATGTTCAGATTGTGTTTGAGTAATATATTTGATTCACCTCTTTTATATTTATGTTCGTAAGTAATTCTTGCATGTTCCCCGTTGTTATTTATTTCTTTGGCCAAGTAGTAGGTAGTGACTCCAAGAGCGAACATTATGCTTGATTGTGGGTTCATGCCCCTCGATGACTAGTTTGAGTGACAGAAACATGAGTCTAGGGGATGTGCTGTTGCCACAAGGGGGAAAACAACGGTGCTTGTGCCCGCGGGTGCAAGGATTGTTTACTTTACGCAAAGTTCTTTTAATGCAGTTGTCTGTTGCTTTGAGTTTACACTATGGGTGGGACTCGCAACTTAATACCAGCGAGATGTTCTGGATAGATATCTCAAGGTGGATGATTAGTAGTAGATGCAGATGGATTTCGGTCTACTTACCTCGGCGTACCGCCCATGCTTTGAACCTCTACCTTTCTTGCAATATAGTTAGCATTGGTTTGCGCGCATAATTCTGTCAATTGCCCAGCTGTAATTCGTTTACCTCACATAGCTGTTTTATCATCTTTTGGGAGAGATACATCACTAGTGAACATCATGAGACTCCGGTCCATATTACCATCATTGATCACATCCGTTATTTACTTTCCGCTTTTTACTTACTATTGCAATTATATCTATCACTACTATCACTTGCGTTTGATCCTTTGTAAACTACAAGGCCGGAGGGATTGACAACCTCTCTGTACTCGTTGGGAGCAAAGTTATTTGTATCTGTGTGCAGGTCCACGTTGATTGCTAATATCCAGCGCCGTTAGCAGTTGACACCTTCTTGTTGAAACTGGGAGTCTCAGGGGAATCGATCCTTGGTATTGCTAATGGAAATCTTCTGCTACGCTGCATCTCAAACCTTCCACTTGGGGTAACCAACGAGTGGTGAGAAGTCACCTAGCAAAGCAATTTCTGGCGCCGTTGCCGGGGACTCCACTCTTCAGGATAGGGGAGTTGCACGCTATCTTTTACCTTTGCTTTTAGTCTTGTTAGTTTACCTTTCAATTTTTGCTTTAGTATCTTTTATCGAAAATCACAAAAATAGTTATCTTGCTTGCTTGCTGCTATGGGTTCCACCGAGAACACCAAGTTCTGTGACTTCACTAGTCACAACAACGATGACTTTATCTGCACACCTATCACTACACCTGCCACTTCAGCACCTTCGTATGAAATTAAACCTGCTTTACTGAACTTAGTCATGAAAGATCAATTCTCCGGTGCTGGAGATGATGCTGCTTTACACTTGAACAATTTTGTTGAACTTTGTGATATGCAAAAGTACCAAGAAATAGATGGTAATATTGTTAAGCTTAAGCTTTTTCCTTTCTCCTTGAGAGGAGGAGCTAAAATTTGGTTTCAGTCTTTGCCTAGAAACATCATAGATTCATGGGACAAGTGCAAAGATGCTTTTATTGGAAAATACTATCCACCTGCTAAAATTATCCAACTAAGAAGTAACATAATGAATTTTAAACAATTGGATAATGAACACGTTGCCCAAGCTTGGGAACGTATGAAATCTCTTATCAAGAACTGCCCTACTCATGGTTTGACTACTTGGATGGTTATCCAAACTTTTTATGCAGGCTTGAACTTTACCTCGCGGAACTTGTTAGATTCGGCCGCGGGAGGAACCTTTATGTCAACTACACTTGGTGCTGCCACAAAACTTCTCGATGAGATGATGACCAACTATTCCCAATGGCACACCGAACGCGCTCCAACAGGTAGGAAGGTAAACTCTGTCGAGCAGATTTCCTCCCTAAATGAAAAAGTTGACTTGATCATGTCTCTACTTTCGAAGCAATCTTCTATTGATCCTCGTGATGTTCCTTTAAATTCTTGGATTGCTCAAGAACAAGTAGATGTGAACTTTATCTCTAGAAACAATTTCAACAACAATGCTTATAGGAGTAATTTTGGTAGCAATCCTAGACCGTTCCCCTCTAATTCTTATGGGAACAACAATGCTTATACTAGCACCAAGAACTCCACTACTGAACTAGAGATTATGCTTAAAGATTTCATTACTACCCAAAAAGCTTTTAATAATAGTGTAGAAGAAAAACTAAACAAACTAGGTGATCTCTCTTCGAAGGTAGACAATTTAGCCAATGAGGTAGAATTGCTTAAAATTAGAACTTCTTCTCTTGAGGAGAGGAAGGTCACTCCTATTAATGCTATTCAAGTGCGAATTAATGAAAATATTAGGATGATGGCTAAACTTAAAGAGAGATGGGCTAGAGAAAGGGAGGAAGAAGATAGAATTAAGAGCCTTCCTACCCACCACACTGTTGCTACTATCCAAGTTGTTGAGGATATCCAAACTCTTAGCACCCAATGCACTCCTGGTCCCGATGGACCTATTAATGGTGATGCTATGACTATAGAAACTACCAAACAAGTGAACCTAAAGGACACCACTACCACCTTACTTGATGGTAGTGACCTCGATTTTGACAATTGCACTCTTACCGAAGTTATTGATTTCCTTCACCAGATGTCTAGAGATCCGCGCACTAGCACGATTAACCTTGCCTTCACAGAGCATATCACTAATGCTCTTATCAAAGCTAGGGAGGAGAAACTTAGAGTAGAAGCCTCCATACCTAGAAAGCTAGAAGATGGTTGGGATCCTATGATAAAAATTAAGTTGAATAACTTCTCTTGCTATGCTTTATGTGATGTTGGTGCTAGTACCTCTGTTATGCCCAAAAGAATATATGATATGCTTAAATTGAAACCTTTTGATTCTTGTTCTTTTGGTGTTCGTCTCGTTGATTCTTCCATAAAGAAACCTTTGGGGAGGATCGACGATGTTCTTATCTTTGTCAATGACAACTATGTTCCCGTTGATTTTACTATTATGGATATTGAATGTGAACCTTCTTGTCCAATTATTTTGGGACGTCCTTTTCTACGCACCGTTGGTGCTATCATTGACATGAAAGAGGGTAATATAAAATTCCAGTTTCCTCTCAAGAAAGGGATGGAACACTTCCCTCGAAAGAAGATTAAGTTACCTTTTGAGTCCGTTACACGGGCTAGCTATTCTTTTACTCTTGATAAAACTTGATCTCTATGCATTATGCCTAGCTTAAAGGCATAAAAGAAAGCGCTTTTGGGAGGCAGCCCAATGAATAAATTTTATTTTGCTTTTGTTGTGTCTTGATGTTGTTACTACTGTAGCATCATCATTGTATCTTTGCTTTTCAATTTTGTGCCAAGTATAGCCTCTGATTGCAAGAAAGTTCAAAAGTTGTGACGTGCTGTCCAGGAAACAGATTCTGTCCTTGGATAGAAAAATTCGTATAAAATCACCAGATCATCTTTTTGTTCTGAATTTTTTCGACAGCGTGCTCTATATAATTGTATTTCGTGCGTCTGTCTTGAGTTTTTTGATTAGAGTTGCAGAAGTGCCCCGAAAAAATCATTTACTACCTGCTGTTCTGTTTTTCACATATTCTGTCCTGTTTTGCCTTTCCTTCATTTTGCAAACCTAGAGCTTGCTTTTTCTTTGCAAAAACCTTTTGGCAATCTTGAGAAACAGTAGAACTTCAAGAATATCTTTATTTCCAGCAAGGAACAATTATTTTATTATGGGTACTAACCTCGCTAATCAGATTATGATGAGTTATGTATGAAGGGAGTTTTCAAGTGTGCGAGTGAAGATGATAAAAAGATTCAGGAGTGTCAAACGCTCAAGCTTGGGGATGCCCCCGTGCAACCCCAAGAAATATTCAAGGAGACTCAAGCGTCTAAGCTTGGGGATGCCCCCGTGCATCCCCTTCTCCATCAACATTATCAGTTCGTCTTTCGTTCCACTATATTTTAATCACTTCATGTGTTATGAGCTATGCTTGGAGCGTCTTGCTTTTAGTTTCCTTTTAATTTTCTTTAGCTTTTCATAACGAGTCGGAACTCAGCCTTCTTTATGTGGGAGAGAAACAAGCTCCACTTCTACCTAGAACATAACATAGAATTTTCATGTCTATCCCTGCTGTGTGTGTTCTTTGTCTTTAAATAGCTACTATCATGCTTAGCTCTTAACTTTCATGCTTATCTTTTTAAAGAGCTTTCGTTAGTTGGTTGCTTGAACTCTCTTTAGTCATCATGCTTATATTATTAAGAGAGTTTGCTTCCGTTGCATTGGTTGATATGTCTATGATAAAGATGCTACGTGCATAATGGCGCTTAGTAGTTCAGGTTTTCTTATGGTTAGTCCCAAATAGCTGGGGGGTTCCCAATGTGTTATTGGAGTACCAACATGATTTGTTTGCCTATGATGTGGTATGGTTTAGTAATATCTTCCTTCAAAGAATTTATTTTGATTGACTTGGTGTATGCTCACGCATATTTAAGACTGTAAAGAAAGTCTGTCAAGCCTTGATGATCTTTTGTTTCTGAGTAGCGATATAACTTCCATGCCTGATTCAATGTTGCTTTGTCGCTCTGGATGATTATGACCGTCATTGCTCTCTTAGTTGGTCGCTCCCAGTCTTTTGCTAACCTCCACCTGTACTAAGCGGACTGACTGCTTGTGCATCCACATCCTTTAAACCAGTTATGCCATATGAGTCCACCATACCTTCCTACATGGTATTTACCTGCCATTCCTAACGGAGACTTGCATGTACCATCTCGAAATTATTCAAAGAAAAAAAAGCATTCCTATTTTGTGCCTCTGTTGTAAGTTCATGAGGAAGTAGTAGTTAATTCATAATCTTTTTAAGTTGGACAAGCCTCACCCCGGGATTGCATGTATAATGTGCAAACCCATAATACGAGAAGGAACTGGCATTGAGTGCGCCCAGCTCAAAATTAATATAACAAACATACCCTCCTTCATGCTTTGTTCATGAGAAATCAGAAAACTTTGGCAGTGATAAACAAAGGAGATTAAGAGGATGTGATCGTCCTCATTCGGGAGCCGTTCCTCGAAACTTGTCCATCTCAAGAAGTGATTGAGTTATCTGCTAGCATTCGTTGACGAAACATGCATGATCTAAAAAAATTATTACCTCTGTTTTAAAACCAAGAGCTCTGGTACATGTTTTGTCTTTGTTTCCGACTACCGGTTTTCAACCTTCCCAACAAAAGCCATGGTTTGAGAGTCTCCACCTTCTTTTAAAAGCACCAACTACTGAGAGCATGATTGTCATTCTGAGTGTAATGTGCATTGTCCCAAAGTAGCATTGTCTTTTGCATGATTGTGATATCGTTTATTCTGAAATCATTGTATCTAGTCATCACTTAAACCTTGGAGGTGCCCCTGCATTTATGTTTTGCTTCACTAAAGGGAGCAAGCGAGATATCACTTTATCATATTTGCACACCATGTTCATTACAAATCTATTTGATGTTTCAGTGTCATATTGTAAAACTTTCAGTTCTTTGTGATTTTCTCATGAGGCAACTTAATTACTATAGATTCATTGTCTCAGTAAGCTTTTGTCATGTGACCATGAAAAAGTCCTATATGGTTAATAGCATGTCACCACAGAAATTATTCTTGTTATCATTTACCTACTCGAGGACGAGCAGGAATTAAGCTTGGGGATGTTGATACGTCCAAAACGTATCTATAATTTGTGCTTGCTCCATGCCTCTTTTGGGTGATATTGCTATGTTATTTATACACTTCCATACACTTTTGATCATATTTGGACCAACCTATTAACTCAGTGCACCCCAGTGCCAGTTTCTGTTTTCGGCTGTTTTTGTATTTCAGGTTTTCACATTACGAGAACTGCCAGGAAAAATCCAGAAAAATCATATAAAAAATCAGCGTTCCAGAAGCTACCAGGCACCCGAAGCACAGCCGGAGGGGGGCCACCAGGGCCCCAGGCGCCCTGGCGGCGCGCCCCCCCCCTTGGCCGCGCCGGGGGGCGCCTGTGCCCCCCGAGCCTCGTCTGATGCCCCCCTTTGGCATATATTTAAAGCGTCCCCCGAAACCCTCGAGACTGGAACTCTTTTTCGCGATCTCATCTCTGTTCCGCCGCCGCCGCCGCTTCCAAGATCGGGAGCACCAGGAGAACTCTTCCCGGCACCCTGTCGGAGGGGAGGATCACCATCGGGAGCTTCTTCACCACCATGGACGCCTCCCGGATGAGTTGTGAGTAGTCTCCCTTGGACCATGGTTCCTTGACCAGTAGCTATGTGATGTTCTCCTCCCGTTCTTGTGCTTCACTAATTAGTCCTCGTGAGCTGCCCTACATGATCGAGGCACATATGTAATCCTTATGCTGTTGCTATGATGAGTTTGCTGGGATCCGATGGATTATGAGATTATGTTCAGATTGTGTTTGAGTAATATATTTGATTCACCTCTTTTATATTTATGTTCGTAAGTAATTCTTGCATGTTCCCCGTTGTTATTTATTGCTTTGGCCAAGTAGTAGGTAGTGACTCCAAGAGGGAACGTTATGCTTGATTGTGGGTTCATGCCCCTCGATGACTAGTTTGAGTGACAGAAACATGAGTCTAGGGGATGTGCTGTTGCCACAAGGGGGAAAACAACGGTGCTTGTGCCCGCGGGTGCAAGGATTGTTTACTTTACGCAAAGTTCTTTTAATGCAGTTGTCTGTTGCTTTGAGTTTACACTATGGGTGGGACTCGCAACTTAATACCAGCGAGATGTTCTGGATAGATATCTCAAGGTGGATGATTAGTAGTAGATGCAGATGGATTTCGGTCTACTTACCTCGGCGTACCGCCCATGCTTTGAACCTCTACCTTTCTTGCAATATAGTTAGCTTTGGTTTGCGCACATAATTCTGTCAATTGCCCAGCTGTAATTCGTTTACCTCACATAGCTGTTTTATTGTCTTTTGGGAGAGAGACATCACTAGTGAACATCATGAGACTCCGGTCCATATTACCATCATTGATCACATCCGCTATTTACTTTCCGTTTTTTACTTACTATTGCAATTATATCTATCACTACTATCACTTGTGTTTGATCCTTTGTAAACTACAAGGCCGGAGGGATTGACAACCTCTCTGTACTCATTGGGAGCAAAATCATTTGTATCTGTGTGCAGGTCCACGTTGATTGCTAATATCCGGCACCGTTAGCAGTTGACACCTTCTTGTTGAAACTGGGAGTCTCAGGGGAATCGATCCTTGGTATTGCCAAGGGAAATCTTATGCTACGCTGCATCTCAAACCTTCCACTTGGGGTAACCAACGAGGGGTGAGAAGTCACCTAGCAAGGACACACAGTCCCGGACACACAGTCCAGGACACCAAGTCCTCACCGTATTCTCCTTGAGCTAAGGTCACACAGACCTCGCCCAATCACTCGTGGTAAGTCTTCATAGGTGACTTCCGAACCTTCACAAACTCGGTCACTCGGCAATCCACAATTCCTCTTGGATGCTCTAGACCATGACGCCTAACCGTCTGGAAGAAGCATAGTCTTCGAAGGTAACAAGCGTCGGATCCACACAGGATCAATCTCTTCTGTGATGCTCAATCACTTTTGGGTTTGTAGGTGTTTGGGTTTGGTTTTGGGTTTTTCCTCACTTGATGATTTTCACTCAAAGTCCTCGGAGGATGGGTTGCTCTAATGACAAGTGTCAGTTTCTCTCGGAGCAGCCAACCAGCTAGTGGTTGTAGGGAGCGACTATTTATAGCCTAGGGAGCAGCCCGACATGATAAGACATAAATGCCCTTCAATAATATGACCGTTAGGTGGGTAGATATTTTGGGACAGCTGGCGCGTAGCACAGCAACGGTCGGAAATTTGAGTATCAAATTCCTCAGGGCTATCATGTTCCTCACTGTCGGGGATATACCCCGCGGTATGAACCGGCCGGAATTATAACCCGGCCGGACTTGGTATTTTACTTAAGACGGTTTATATTTGGCAAGTTACTGGTGACCCGGCAGGTGGATCATGGATGACAAGGCCCAAGGCCCGGAAGGCCGGTTCATATTAATTGTGGGCCGGTTTATGAAGAAAGCATAAGGAATATCCTCTTACAAAGGAAGCAAGACTAGGACTCCTTGTAATTAGGGATGGCAATGGGGACAACCCCCTATGGGGATACCTACAACATCCCCATCCCCATCAATTCCCTATCATCCCATCCCCATCCCCGTTTACATGAGTGGGGATGAAATTTCCCCATACCCATGCCCCACTAGGGAATGGGGCCCCATTAGGGTCCCCATCCCGATAAACAAATACTCATATACATAATATGACACCCTATAATCAACATACATAAATGGCGTTGTCATTGTCATGCTAATGCATATCTAGGTCATACTAACTTCTTAGTCATGGTGGCAGCTGAGATGAGGACGTGAGATAGGTTTAAGGTTTTTTTTCCAGAACTTTTTTTTGTTTTCGCAAGTTTGTTTGTGAATATTTTAAGGTTGACTGCAGTGTCATAGTTACTAACTGGGTCCCCGATGGGTATTGGGTCTGGGGAATGGGATATCGTCCCCATCGCCATTGTACCCTATGGGGAATAAATTAGTCTGGTAAATATACCCATGGGGATGTTTTTTGCCCATCCCCACCCCCTAATAGATGAAATCCCCATGGGTTTGGCGGGTATGGGTCCCCGTTGCCATCCCTACTTGTAATAGATCAATCCTAGTCCTACTAGGACTAGTCATGTAACCCGCCCCTTCAACATATATAAGGAGGGGCAGGGCTCCCCAAAGAGGACAAGTTAGGAGACAAGTTTTAGAGGAGAAGTTTAGACAAGTTTCTAGGGTTAGACACAAAGAACCGGTTTACCGGCGACACCACGAGGATCATAATGAGACCTAGCCTCAAACAGCACGTACGGCTATTTCCGGATGATGTTTCCCGAGGCCCGAAGCTGTCTAAATCCGTGTCTTGCATCGCGTCTCTCGATTCCGCTCAACCCCTCTCAAGCTACTACATAGATGCGCGGCCTCACCACTAAGTCCGTAATCCGGACATCTGACGTGTTAATTCCATGACAGTTGGCGCCCACCGTGGGGCCTGCGCACGGTGGTGTTGAGTTCTTGAAGGGATTTTTTCAAATGATCGAGAAGCTCGTAATATATTTGGATGAAGAAGAATCTAGGCGGAAAGATTCGTCGATGAACAAATCATAACGGCGCGTCCAAGACAGACAGAGATCTTTGGGGTTACATATGATACGACCGCTGCATACATCTTGGTAATCCGCCGAGTCCGTAACAGGAGTCTTTCGGCGGTTCTGCAATCATTGTTTTTGTTGACACTGACTGGCTGAGGGAAAGATCGAGAAAAAACAAAGGGGCACGCAGCCGCCGATCTGCCATCTGTCAAAGCACAGATCTCCTACCCTGTGAAATTGCTAGAGTTCTTTTTTGAAATCATAAGAATACTCGCCGGAGCAGACCCAGCCATCAACTACCAAAGGTGGCACGCTGGCTGGTAAAAAGATCGCTCTGAATCAAACCGACACGAGTTCATGCCTGTCCTTACTCCGTCTCTGGCCCGGATCCACCAGCCACTCCGAGTCGCCGTCGGGTCTTTGCTGCTCCCGAACAGCCTCCGCAGACTCGTTTTCCCGTCCGAGTCGATGTCGGACGCCTTCTCCAACGCGGTCGCCTGGTCGCATCTTCTACTCCTCCATCAGCACCTCGCGCTGCCCCGAGGCTCCGACGCCTCGCCTCTGCGGCCGTGCCCGCCCGGCCTCCATGTTTGAGCCGGTTTTTGCCTTGCTGGTTCTCCGCCTACTGCCATGGCTCTGCTATTGTCGCCTCGAGCCGGCCTTATTATCATCCTCCATCACGCCTGTGAGCCGCCGGGCGCGCCTCCGCCTTCATGGCCCGTCTAAAGCCGTCGTTGTGGTCTGTTGGCCCACCGCGCCTCTGATGTCGCCGATTCGCATCTCCAAACTATCGGCCCTTGCAGCCAAGCCGCCTCAAGTCATTGTCGTTTTTTCGTCGCCGAGCTGCGTGGCTGCGCCGGGCCGCCCGTCTCGTCTGTCTCCGTTAAATCGCCAGTGGCGTTGCCTACCTTTCTTCGCCGGATCGAGCTGCGAGCCGCACGGAGTCGCACTTCATCTCTGTTCCCAAGGGTACCAATCCGCCGCATCACGCCACTCCGTGTCGTTGTTTCCGTTGCCTCGGGCCACCTCCGCCTTGTACTGCTGCGGCATGCCCCGTTGGATCTCGCTCATCGCCCCTGCCGTGTGGAGTCGTCGTTTGCCATGTATTGACTCATCGTTCTGTTGCGTTGAGCCGCCGTCGCCATCAGCCGCCCGCTCCGGCGCGTCCTCCTCACTGCCACTACTCCAAACCGCCCCGGTTGGAATCCGCCACAGGCACCCCGACCTCAAGCCACTTTCGCCAAATCCGGATCGTCATCGCTGTTCTAAAGCCGCCGGCTGCCTCGACGCCCAAGCTACCACGAACCTCCGTCAACCACACCTCGCTCCCGAGCCCTGTGAGCCACCTCCTGTCCGCCTTCGACGGCCATAGCCGCCGCCGCTTGGCCCGGACTCCCCCCGACCGAATCACCTCGCGAACGGCGCGAGTCGCCTCCGAGCCTGCCGTGCCTCCGAGTCGCCGCCGCTGGCCCCGGACTCCCCCCGACCGAATCACCTCGCGAATGGCGCGAGTCGTCTCCACCACACCAGTTGCCGCCTCTGCGCCGCATCAAGCTGCTTTTGCTATGAACCCCGATGACCGTCGAGTCACCGGCCCTGCACCTCTGAACAACACGGCCGCTCTCCGATTCTAACTGCGGTTAAATCAAAACCGAATTCGTCTCCAGGACGGCCACAACTGTAAGCTCCGTCAAGACGTGGCATCGTCACCAGCTTCATTTCAAGTCATCGATGCGGTAATTTTGCTATACATCTCATCGCCCCGGAGCATTCCGCCGCTTCTGTCAGGGACGCGACCCGGTCTCGAGCCTCCATCAACATGTCCGCGGACAAGTCGCCATCAGGCCGCCCCGCATCCGCTGTTGAACCGCCCCTCCGGTGTCTAATGGCCCGCGCCGCCGCGCGCCTCACTTCCTGGGCGGAGGCCGCGCCGGGCTGTTCCTCACCGTCTGACCGCGCCCCGCTCCTCCGCTCGCCCAGAGACGGTTGTATCCCGTGCTCCTCCGCACGTCTTCGCGGAGTCTTACCTTCGGATCGCATCAGCCTCGCACCCGCTACAAGTCGCCCACGCCGGTATGGCCAAGTTGCCAGTGGCTTCCCCGGGCCTCCATCCCCCGCGCTACTCTGCCCGGGGTCAACCGCCTTCGTTATCCTGTGAGATGCCTTGTCTCTGCTTCGGCAGTAGTACATGGCTAAGAAAAAGAGACAAGTCAAGGGTAGATCGCTTGGTAAAAATAAAATAAAAATCAATGGTCAACATGACCCGGAGGGTCCGTCTGAGTCGACCGGTGCAGTGCTTTAAGACGCCACCTCGATTGCGGTGAACAGAACATTCATCATCCAAAGCCATTTGCCATCAGCAAGCATCAGGTGATATCCGTCCAGTCTGTATTTAATAGTACGGTTTAATTTTGTGTGAACAGTTACTTGGATTTGTAATGTTGTTTTTTCAGGAAATTTATTCATTATAAAATGGTATTATACCGCGGAGATGGAGGCCCGCGAAAATCATTCGACACAAGTGGATGTCGTTACCCAACGGACTCCTACACCGGTTTACAACGCCGTGACCGTCTTTTCGCGACCACGCCAACTTACAACGAAGAGGATGACTAGCCCGTCGGCGCCAGCCGGCCCGTCTGTTCTTTGGTCAAATCAGTTCATACATCCGCGCTGGTTTACAACATGGAGGACAACTTGCTCATTTCCGCCGGTTTACAACCCCACAACCGGTTTAACTGTCTGAGCCGTCTCTGATACGGCGGTCGTTTTACTGTCCATCCTGTGATCCGGTCTATTCAACATACCGGTTCAAATTCACTTAGGTGATATCCATCCACAGTATTATTTCTCTTAATATATATTATTTTTTAAGAAAATAAGATGCTTTGATCAGTCTATCTGGTTGTGCAGAAAATATGCACTCAGAAGCAATAAACTCCCTGAAGAGCATGAGGTCACATCCGGCTCAAAGAGGACGCTTCACGGAAACCCTCTGGATGATAATCCATCCAGTGATTGGTTTATATTTACCCATGGTTTCAAGGAACCATGGAGGCCCTCTAGAAAAGCTACGGGCATCCAGTGATTGGCTAATTTTTTTTCTTATGGTTCCTATGGAAAGACGGGATTACCCGCATCCATCGACCGACCCTCTGGAAAGACGGGATTACCCGCATCTAGTGATTGGCTAATTTTTTTTCTTATGGTTCCTATGGAAAGACGGGATTACCCGCATCCATCGACCGGCCCTCTGGAAAGACGGGATTACCCGCATCCAGTGATTGGCTAATTTTTTTTCTTATGGTTCCTATGGAAAGACGGGATTACCCGCATCCATCGACCGGCCCTCTAGAAAGACGGGATTACCCGCATCCATTGATTGGCTGAACCTTGCTTTGAGCCTGGCAGCTCATCAAAAGCCTCGACTACATGGTTTT
>LR738713.1:592488062-592508553 GCA_902687465.1 Secale cereale
AACCCTCTGGATGATAATCCATCCAGTGATTGGTTTATATTTACCCATGGTTTCAAGGAACCATGGAGGCCCTCTAGAAAAGCTACGGGCATCCAGTGATTGGCTAATTTTTTTTCTTATGGTTCCTATGGAAAGACGGGATTACCCGCATCCATCGACCGACCCTCTGGAAAGACGGGATTACCCGCATCCAGTGATTGGCTAATTTTTTTTCTTATGGTTCCTATGGAAAGACGGGATTACCCGCATCCATCGACCGGCCCTCTAGAAAGACGGGATTACCCGCATCCATTGATTGGCTGAACCTTGCTTTGAGCCTGGCAGCTCATCAAAAGCCTCGACTACATGGTTTTATTTGCAAATTTGCATTTCTGATCTTTATGTTTTATGATTCTCTAAACCGGAGTGGGACAGCTCCAGAAGTTGACCACATATCTACAAAGTTAAAAGTATGGGTCATGAACACCAGCGAGAGTTGAACCGGCGTTCATCGTAACCCGGATCGACCTTCATGATGAGCCGACAAATTGGCAGTACATGATCAGTTATAATGACCGGTGTTCATTAAACCGGCCTGGCTTTTGACTATAAGTCGCCAGTATGAGATAAAATAATGACCGGTGTTTATTAACCTGGCCTGATTGTGATCAAATATCACTGGAACCGGTTTTCAAACCGGATTATATTATTCAAATCTTTAATGGCCAACATGGCTGGATTTTTATTATGATTGAGGTTATCAAAGTCGCTTTAAGCGCAATGGATATTATTTCATCGATGGAAGTGATTTATTTTACAAAGGAAAAGTCCCGAGTTGTTGCAGGCTTACAACCCGGCACTTGGGGGCTACATTATTCAAATTGAGTTTACATCAAATACACAAGTCTCATGTCACTGCAAGCATGCACCATGACACTTGGGGGCTAATGCAAAGTCATTTGTTGCTCACTTTATTGAAGACCCGACTCGTCACATCGTAATGAGCCGGCCCTTGGGGGCTACCAATCGCTCCTGTCAACAATTCAAGGTACACAAGTATTAATCCATTATATTGAAGGGTCCACTGCTCAGTTGGTAAAGCACAAAGCTCTTAACCTTGTGGACGTGGGTTCAAACCCCACTATGGAAGTTACATTATATAATGTTATTTTCAATGATTATATCTACAAAGTCCCTGCTCATTATTGCATAATGACCCGACACTTGGGGGCTACATAATATGGAATATTCAGTTTCATAGTGATTGGGATGAACAATCCGGATTTCTTCAAGGTTATACAATGCTATTTTCAATGAAGTATATACAAAGTCCCTGCTCATTATTACATAATGACCCGACACTTGGGGGCTACAGGTAATATGCATATAACGGAGGAACATCTTCAAATTATCAGTTTTGGGTAAATCCGGAAGATCAATCATAACCCGGCGTTTGCAACAATCATAACCCGGCATTTATAAACAGTCATGACCCGGAATTATCAATTTTTATAACCCGACAATGGTGGTAGTCATAAACCGGCAAGTTCTACATTTCCAAACTGGTTGGATATCAATTGAATATTTGAAGATCAATATGTTTTGTCAAGTCAGAGCATTGAAAGGCTGATTCGAATGAATTCTGGATTTACAATATTTCTATGCAAGCAAGTTAATTATGGAGCTGGTCTGTTGACCCGGATTTTCTAGAAGAAGGAAAGGACAAGGACTTAAGGATGGTCAGATGCCGGTTTACAAGAATTCTTAACCCGGAGCACAACCTATCAAATTTGTTCTTGTGGTTATTTGCAACATAAGTTTACCATGGATAAATCCAAGCTAAACTTGGGGGCTAATGTCGGGGATATACCCCGCGGTATGAACCGGCCGGAATTATAACCCGGCCGGACTTGGTATTTTACTTAAGACGGTTTATATTTGGCAAGTTACTGGTGACCCGGCAGGTGGATCATGGATGACAAGGCCCAAGGCCCGGAAGGCCGGTTCATATTAATTGTGGGCCGGTTTATGAAGAAAGCATAAGGAATATCCTCTTACAAAGGAAGCAAGACTAGGACTCCTTGTAATAGATCAATCCTAGTCCTACTAGGACTAGTCATGTAACCCGCCCCTTCAACATATATAAGGAGGGGCAGGGCTCCCCAAAGAGGACAAGTTAGGAGACAAGTTTTAGAGGAGAAGTTTAGACAAGTTTCTAGGGTTAGACACAAAGAACCGGTTTACCGATGACACCACGAGGATCATAATGAGACCTAGCCTCAAACAGCACGTAGGGCTATTTCCGGATGATGTTTCCCGGGGCCCGAAGCTGTCTAAATCCGTGTCTTGCATCGCGTCTCTCGATTCCGCTCAACCCCTCTCAAGCTACTACATAGATGCGCGGCCTCACCACTAAGTCCGTAATCCGGACATCTGACGTGTTAATTCCATGACACTCACTGTGTAGGCAATCCGCACTGGCGAATTCCTAACTCCTCAGTCAGAACAAATTCCTCAGAGACCAGAAGAACTTCGTCTCTGTCACTGAAGAATATGACTGAACTGTATGAGATTTCCAATGGCTTCACTTGAAGGGATTGGTAGGTGTAGGATTTTGAGTTGAGCATCACATGGAAATTTTTCCTTAGTATTTCCTCGACCCCTTTAACAGTACGGTGTTTCCTATGACTCAAGAAAGAGAAACTGAAACTACGAAAACAAAAGTCTTCACACTTCATGTTCCTCAAATGAATACCAAGTCTTCATGGTCACACCAATTTCTTCACTTTCAAAGTCTTCAGAAAGTCTTCAGAAATCCAAAGTCTCCAGTCGAAGAACTTCATTTTTAGGGGTCGACTTTCTCTGTAAATATCAAACTCCTCATATACTTATAGACATGTGTACACTCATAAACACATTAGTCCCTTAACCTATAAGTCATGCACTTACAGAGCTTACTAGGACAGGTATGCAGAATTGTAACTGCAGTAAGAGACCGTCCAAAATCTGAATCAAGAAGTTTGTCTAGCACTTATTGTTTGCTACTAATCGACGTGAATAATTGGATATTATATCGAATGAGTAAGAAACACAAGTAAAATTGTCAACAAACCTGGCTTGCAGTAGTAATCTGGGTCAATGTCACTATGACCAACAATCCAAAATGACTAGTGTCTATTCCTAGGGCCGGAATTTTGAAAACCCTATGAACTTTACAGGTAGTAAAGATTACCGAAATACATCTGAACCATTAAGTGTAGGTAGCACTGAGCACACAACAAACCCTAATGACAGTCCTGCCTAATGAGCAATGAATCAATTAGAAAATGGGTGATGAGGAGTGGCTGTTGAGTGTTGAGGACTTATCTCAGGATAAATCGGGTTGGCTTAGTGGGTGTTGCACGCCTGAGCCCTGAACGGACTGGGAAGGTAGGCACAGCGGCGCGCTCGGGCAGCGGTGACACCGTTAGGAGAGCGGCTCCTGACCTCCTATTGGTCTGGCGTCTCCTCCTAGAGTCATGCCGTCCGGGGACGGCAAGTCGCCGATGAGGCAGGTGGCTGGGGCGAGTAGAGATCGGAAGCGCGCATCAGAACAGAGGGGAATCGGGGCCTGGGATGACCCAAAATCCCAGGGTGGGCCGGCCCACCATGGGCACCCTATAGAGATAGACCCCGCTTGTTTAGCTTGATAGGTCAAGCATTGCTATTATGACACGAAGCACGTATTCTGATCGTATAGTGATCATAAAAGGGGGAAACCAGAGAAATGGTATTTAGCCCCATTGCTTGCTTCAAACTAAGAACTAAATTCTAAGAGCTGAAAAGAAAGTAGAGTAACCAAGTTAAGATCTATTTTCTGGTTGAGATCAAAAAGTTGAGGAGATATGAAGTACCACCTCTCTTGCGGTGCCGTGTAGGCATCGGGGGTGCGATGGCTATCGGTGGCGTCGAAGCAGATCTGCGATGGTAGACGGGTGCATCGGGCGATAAGTCCCGTTGCGGTGGAAGAGAAGGTCGTGTGAGCGGTGATACGTCTCCAATGTATCTATAATTTTTGATTGTTCCATGCTATTATTTATGATGTTTTGGATGTTTAATGGGCTTTGTCATACACTTTTATATTATTTTGGGACTAACCTACTAACCCAAAGGCCCAGTCCAGATTGTTGTTTTTACCTATTTCAGGGTTTTGCAGAAAAGGAATGTCAAACGGAGTCCAAACTGAATGAAACCTTTGGGAAAGATATTTTTGGAGAAAATCACGCACGGGAGACTTGAGAACCATAGAGTAGGGGCCACGAGGTGCCCACGAGGGTGGGGCGCGCGCCCTGGCAGGGCGCGCCCCGTGCCTCGTGGACCCCTCGTGAGGCCCCCGGTGCCCTCCTTCCTCCTATATAAGCCTACGTACCACGAAACCAACAGAACAACACAGAAAACCCTAATTCCACCGTCGTAACCTTCTGTTCCCGTGAGATCCCATCTTGGGGCCTGTACCGGAGCTCCGCTGGAGGGGGGATCTACCATGGAGTGCTTCTACATCATCATCATCGCCTCACCATGAGTTGTGAGTAGTTTACCACAGACATTCGGGTTCATAGCTAGTTTCTAGATGGCTTCTTCTCTCTCTTTGGATCTCAATACAAAGTTCTCCTCTGTCTTCGAGGATATCTATTCGATGTAATCTCTTTTCGTGGTGTGTTTGTCGAGATCCGATGAATTGTAGGTTTATGATCAAGATTATCTATGAGAAATATTTGGTTCTTTTCTGAACTCTTTATGTGTGCTCATAATATCCTTGCAAGTCTCTTTGAATTATTGGTTTGGTTTGGCCTACTAGATCTATAGTTCTTGCAATGGGAGAAGTGCTTGGCTTTGGGTTAAATCTTGCGGTTTCCTTTCCCAGTGACAGTAGGGGCAGCAAGGCACATATTGTATTGTTGCCATCGAGGATAAAAAGATGGGGTTTACATCATATTGCTTGAGTTTATCCCTCTACATCATGTCATCTTGCTTAAGGCGTTACTCTGTTCCGATGAATTCAATACACTAGATGCATGCTGGATAGCGGTCGATGTGTGGAGTAATAGTAGTAGATGCAGGCAGGAGTCGGACTACTTGTCTCGGACGTGATGCCTATATACAATGATCATGCCTAGTAGTCTCATAATTATTCGCTTTTCTATCAATTGCTCGACAATAATTTGTTTACCCGCCGTAGAATATCGCTATGATGAGTGAAGCCACTAGAGAACACTATGCCCCCCCAGGTCTATTCTCAACATATCGATATACATCTACTTTACTTTTTCCGCTTTTCTTTCAATTCTTATAAACAAAAATACCAAAAATATAAACTATCATCTTTATCAGATCTCACTTTCGTAAGTGACCGTAAAGGGATTGACAACCCCTTATCGCGTTGGCTGCGAAGTTCTTATTTGTTTGTGCAGGTGCGAGGGACTCGCGCGTGGTCTCCTAGTGGATTGATACCTTGGTTCTCAAAAACTGAGGGAAATACTTACGCTACTATGTTGCATCTCCCTTTCCTCTTCGAGGGAATACATCGCAAGCTCGAGAAGTAGCAAGAAGAATTTCTGGTGCCGTTGCCGGGGAGGCTTACGCAAAAGTCATATACCAAGTACCTATCACAAACCCTTATCCTTCGCATTACATTTTTTGCCTCTCGTTTTCCTCTCCCCCAGTTCACCCTTGCCGTTTTATTTGCCCTTCTTCCACCGTGTGTTTATCGTTCGCTTGATTCTTGCTTGTTTGTGTGAGTTGGATTGCTTGCTTGTCATGATGGCTCAGAACAATACCAAATTGTGTGGCTTCTCCAATATCAACTATAATGATTTTATTAGCACTCCGATTGCTCCTATTACCGATGCTGAATCTTGTGAGATCAATGCTGCTTTGTTGAATCCTTTCATGAAAGATCAATTCACCGGCCTTCCTAGCGAAGATGCCGCTACCCATCTAAACAACTTTGTTGATTTTTGTGATATGCAAAAGAAAAGGGATAAGGATAACTATATTGTTAAATTGAAGTTATTTCCGTTTTCACTTAGAGATCGTGCTAAAACTTGGTTTTCTTCTTTGCCAAGAAATAGTATTGATTCATGGAATAAGTGTAAAGATGTTTTTATCTCTAAGTATTTCCCTCCTACTAAGATCATCTCTCTTAGAAACGATATTATGAATTTTAAGCAACTAGATCATGAGCATGTTGCACAAGCTTGGGAGAGAATGAAATTAATGATATGTAATTGCCCTACACATGGTTTGAATCTATGGATGATTATTCAGAACTTTTATGCCGGCTTGAATTTTGCTTTTAGAAATCTTTTAGATTCAGCCGTAGGAGGCACTTTCATTGAAACTACCTTAGGAGAAGCTACCAAACTCCTAGATAATATTATGCTTAATTATTCTCAATGGCACACCGAAAGATCCACTAGTAAAAAAGTGCATGCTATTGAAGAAATTAGTGTTTTGAGTGGAAAGATGGATGAACTTATGAAATTATTTGTTGCTAAGAGTGCTTCTTCTGATCCTAATGATATGGCTTTGTCCACTTTGATTGAAAATAACAATGAATCTTTGGATGTGAATTTTGTTGGTAGGAATAATTTTCGTAACAATGCTTATAGAGGGAACTTTAATCCTAGGCCTTTTCCTAGTAATTCGTCTAATAATTAAGGTAATTTCTACAACAACTCATATGGAAAGATGCCTTCTGAATTTGACACTAGTGTTAAGGAGTTTATGACATCGCAAAATAATTTCAATGCTATGCTTGAAGAAAAATTGCTTAAGGTTGATGAATTGGCTAGAAGTGCGGATAGAATTACTCTTGATGTTGATTCTTTGAAACTTAGATCTATCCCACTTAAGCATGATATCAATGAGTCTCTCAAAGCCATGAGAATTTCCATTGATGAATGCAAAGAGAGAACCGCTAGGATGTGTGCTAAAAGAGAGAATTATATAAAAGCGTGTTCTTCTAGTTATCATGAAAATAAAAACGAAGATCTGAAAGTTATTGACGTGTCTCCTATTAGATCCTTTTTTTCTAGCATAAATCTTGATGAAGATAGGATTGGAGATGATTCTGCTTTAAGGTGTCCCAATGATTCAGAGTTTTTAGATCTTGATGCTAAAATTGTTAAAAGTGGGAGTGAAGAGATTAAAACTTTGCACAGTGATGAACCCACTACTTTGGATTTCAAGGGATTCAATTATGATAATTGCTCTTTGATTGATTGTATTACCTTCTTGTAATCCGTACTAAACTCTCCGCATGCTTATAGTCAAAATAAAGCTTTCACCAAACACATAGTTGATGCTTTGATGCAATCTTATGAAGAAAAACTTAAGTTAGAAGTTTCCATCCCTAGAAAGCTTTATGACGAGTGGGAACCTACTATCAAAATAAAAATTAAAGATCATGAATGCTATGCTTTGTGTGATTTGGGTGCAAGTGTCTCCACTATCCCAAAAACTTTGTGTGATTTGCTAGATTTCCAGCTTGATGATTGTTCTTTAAATTTGCATCTTGTAGATTCCACTATTAAGAAACCTATGGGAAGTATTAATGATGTTCTTATTGTTGCCAATAGGAATTATGTGCCCGTAGATTTCATTGTTCTTGATATAGATTGCAATCCATCATGTCCTATTATTCTTGGTAGACCTTTCCTTAGAACGATCGGTGCAATTATTGATATGAAGGAAGGAAATATCAGATTCCAATTTCCGTTAAGGAAAGGCATGGAACACTTTCCTAGAAAGAAAATCAAATTACCATATGAATCTATTATGAGAGCCACTTATGAGTTGCCTTCCAAAGATGGCAATACCTAGATTTACCATGTATCGTGCCTAGCTAGGGGCGTAAAACGATAGCGCTTGTTGGGAGGCAAACCAATTTTATATTTTTTGTTTTTGCTGCTGTTAGAGAATAAATATTTCATCTAGCTTCTGTTTAGATGTGGTTTTGTGTTTTGTTCAGTGTTTGTGCCAAGTAGAACCTTTGGGAAGACTTGTGTGAAGTTTATTTGATCTTGCTATCAAAAACAGAATCATTAACGCTCGCTAGAATGGTCATCAGATTTTACTGGAGTGCGCTATTTAGTTGATTCTTTTTGCAGATGATTAATAGACAAATTACACACGTTTACCAATTTAGTTTGAATTTTTTTGGAGTTACAGAAGTATGCGAAACCTGCAGATTACTACAGACTGTTCTGTTTTTGACAGATTCTGTTTTTCGTGTGTTGTTTGCTTATTTCAATGCATCTATGAGTAATATTGGGAAGTATGAACCATAGAGAAGTTGGAATACAGTAGGTTTAACACAAATATAAACAAAGAATGAATTCATTGCAGTACCTTTGAGTAGTGGTTTGCTTTCTTATACTAACGGAGCTCACGAGATTTTTGTTTAAGTTTTGTGTTGTGAAGTTTTCAAGTTTCGAGTATTGCTTTGATGGAGTATGGAAAAAAGAGTAGCAAGGGCCTAAGCTCGGGGATGCCCATGGCACCCCGAGTAAAATTCAAGGATAATCAAAAGCCTAAGCTTGGGGATGCCCCGGGAAGGCATCCCCTCTTTCGTCTTCATCCATCGGTAAGTATACTCGGAGCTATATTTTTATTCACCACATGATATGTGCTTTGCTTGGAGCGTCTTGTATAATTTGAGTCTTTGCTTGTTAGTTTGCCACAATTATCCTTGCTGGACACACCTATTTGAGAGAATTAAATATGGCCTAGGAATTGTTAGAACACTCTATGTGCTTCACTTATATCTTTTGAGTTGAATAGTTTTTGCTCTAGTGCTTCACTTATATCTTTTAGAGCACGGTGGTGATAATATTTTGAAGAAATTATTGAACTCTCATTCTTCACTTATATCCTTTTGAGAGTATATTAAAACAACATGGAAATGTGTTTAGGCTATAAAACTAGTCTTCACATGATAGACATCCAATATAAATGTAGTAAAAACTTTCACACTAAGTGTATTGAATATGATGAGAAGTTGGATGCTTGATAAATGTTTTGAGATATGAGGATAGTGATATTAGAGTCATGCTAGTGTAGTTATTATGAAATTGAGAAATACTTGTGTTAAGGTTAGTGATTCCTGTAGCATGCACCTATGGTGAACCGCTATGTGACGAAGTTAGAGCATGAGGTATTTGTAAAGTGTCAACCTTTGTGTGGAGGTCGGGGGCGCGCGATGGTTAACTCCTACCAACCTCCCCCCTAGGAGCATGCGTTGATTGCTTTGTTTTGATGACTCATAGATTTTTGCAATAAGTATATGAGTTCTTATGACTAATGTTGAGTCCATGGATTATACGCACTCTCACCCTTCCACCATTGCTCGCCTCTCTTGTATCGCGCAACTTCCGCTGGTACCATACACCCACTATATATCCTTCCTCAAAACAGCCACCATTTTATTCCTCAAAACAGCCACCATACCTACCTATAATGGCATTCCATAGCAGTCGTGGAATTAACACGTCAGATGTCCGGTTTACGGACTTAGTGGTGAGGCCGCGCATCTATGTAGTAGCTTGAGAGGGGTTGAGCGGAATCGAGAGACGCGATGCAAGACATGGATTTAGATAGCTTCAGGCCCCGGGAAACATCATCCGGTAATAACCCTACATGTTGTTTGAGGCTAGATCTCATTATGATCCTCGTGGTGTCGCCGGTAAACCGGCTCTTTGTGTGTAACCCTAGAAACTTGTCTAAACTTCTCCTCTAAAACTTGTCTCTTGTCTAACTTGTGAGAACTTGTCTAAAACTTGTCCTTCTTTGGGGAGCCCTGCCCCTCCTTATATATGTTGAAGGGGCGGTTTACATGACTAGTCCTAGTAGGACTAGGATTGATCTATTACAAGGAGTCCTAGTCTTGCTTCCTTTGAAGGAGAATATCCCTTATGCTTTCTTCATAAACCGGCCCACTATTAATATGAACCGGCCTTCTGGGCCTTGGGCCTTGTCATCCATGATCCGCCTGCCGGGTTACCAGTGAGTGGTATTATTTAGGCAGGTTGCTAGTGAATCATCAAGTGTAAAACGTCTCTCAAGTAAACCACCAAGTCCGGCCGGGTTATAATTCCGGCCGGTTCATACCGCGGGGTATATCCCCGACATTAGCCCCCAAGTTTAGCTTGGATGTGTCCATGGTAAACTTATGCTCCAAAACAAACACAAGAGCAAATCTGACAGGTTGTGCTCCGGGTTAAGAATTTCTTGTAAACCGGTACTTGATCATCCTTAAGTCTTTGTCATTTCTTCTAGAAAATCCGAGGCAATAGACCAGCTTCATAATCAATTTGCTTGCAGAAGATATATTGTAAATAAAGAATCCATTTGACTCGGCTTTCAATGCTCTGACTTGATAAAAATATTGGTCTTTAAATATTCAATTGATATCCAGCCAGCTTGAAGATGTAAACTTGCCGGTTTATAATTACCACCATTGCCGGATAGAAAAACTGATAATTCCGGGTCATGACTGTTTATAGATACCGGTTTATGATTGTTGCCAACGCCGGGTCACACAATTAATCTTCCTGATTTGCCAAAACTGAGAATTTGAAGATATTCTTCGTTTATATGCATATTACCTGTAGCCCCCAAGTCTTAAGAGGAGAACATAGTGATAGCTTAAGACTTGTTTCAATATAAATTTTGCAATCTTGAAGAAATCCAGATTGTTCATCTCAGTCACTAATCAAAACTGAATATTCCACATATGTAGCCCCCAAGTGCCGGGTCATTATGTAATAATGAGCAGGGACTTTGTATAATCTTGAAGAAATCCGGATTGTTCATCCCAATCACTATGAAACTGAATATTCCATATTATGTAGCCCCCAAGTGCCGGGTCATTATGCAATAATGAGCAGGGACTTTGAAAGTATGATCATTGAAAATAATGTAACTTCTATTGTGGGGTTTGAATCCACGCCCACAAGGTTAAGAGCTTTGTGCTTTTCCAACTGAGCAGTGGACCCTTCAATATAATGGATTAATACTTGTGTACCTTGAATTGTTGACATGAGCGATTGGTAGCCCCCAAGGGCCGGCTCATTAAGATGTGATGAGTCGGGTCTTCAATAAGGCCAATAAAAATGACTTTGCATTAGCCCCCAAGTGTCATGGTGCATGCTTGCAGCGACATGAGACTTGTGTATTTAATATAATCTCAATTTGAATAATGTAGCCCCCAAGTGCCGGGTTGTAAGCCTGCAGCAACTCGGGACTATTCCTTTGTAGAATAAATCACTTCCATCGATGAAATAATATCCATTGCGCTTAAAGCGACTTTGAAAACCTCAATCATAATATTGATAATCATAATAAAAACCCAGCCATGTTGGCTATTAAAAATTTAAATAATATAATCTGGTTTGAAAACCGGTTCCAGTGATGTTTGATCATAACCGGGCCGGGTTAATAAACACCGGTCATTATTTTGCCTCATATTGGCGACTTATAGTCAAAGCCAGACCGGTTTAATAAACATCGGTCATTATAACCGATCATGTACTGCCAATATGTATTTAAAACTACTTCATACCTGCGATCAAGTATGCTTGATATTCTTAATCCGGCGAAATTTACAGTTTCTGAGGAAGCTCTTGGCTCCGTTGGGGCGTACCCAATTATTCCGGGTTTATAAGAACTGCCGGTTTAAATAATGCTGGAGCGTTGTGTCCAGACTTTGAAGATATGTGGTCAACTCTGAAGTTGTCCCACTCCGGATCAAAGAACCATAAAACACAAATACCAGAAATGCAAGTTTGCAAATAAAACCATGTAGTCAAGGCTTTTTAAGAGCTGCCAGGCTCAAAGCAAGGTTCAGCCAATCACTGGATGCGGGAATCCCGTCTGTCCAGAGGGCCGGTGGATGTGGATTATCCATCTTTCCATATGAACCATAAGAAATTTTTTAGCCAATCACTGGATGCGGGTAAACCCGTCTGTCCACAGGGCCGGTTGATGGATGCGGGTAAACCCGACTGTCCATAAGAATTTTAGCCAATCACTGAATGCGGGTAAACCCGTCTGTCCAGAGGGCCGGTCGATGGATGCGGGTAAACCCGACTGTCCATAAGAATTTTAGCCAATCACTGAATGCGGGTAAACCCGTCTGTCCAGAGGGCCGGTTGATGGATGGGGAATCCCGACTGTCCATATAGTCTTCCATGGCTCCATGAAGTCATGGGTAGATCTTGAACCAATCACTGGATGGATTACCATCCAGAGGGTTTGCGTGAAGTGTCCTCTTTGAGCCGGATGTGACCTTTATGCTCTTCAGGGAGTTTTATTGCTTCTGAGTGCATATGCCCTGCACAACCAGATAGACTGATCAAAGCATCTTATTTTCTTAAAAAATAATATATAATAAGAGAAATAATACTCTGGATGGATATCACCTGAATGAATTTGAATCTGTATGTTGAATAGACCGGATCACAGGGTGGATAGTAAAACGACCGCAGTATCAGAGGCGGCTCAAACAGATGAACCGGCCGTAGGGTTGTAAATCGGCGGAGATGAACAAGTTGTCCTCCTGGTGGTAAACCGGTGCGGATGTGTGAACCGGCCGTCCGTTCATCAAGTAATGCGACATAGATGAAAATGCCATTTGGAGAACGTTGCCAGTGTGTGTTTTATATCCGCAGTATAACAACGATTTTTCCTGTATATAGAAAACACCAATAGGGTAGTGTAATGGTGCTCAGGGGAAATAAAATGATAAAATATATAGGAGGGATAACACCTGATTTGCTCGAATAGCAGATGGGTCGACCGGCGCCGACTAGCTAGTTGTTCTCCTTGTTGTGAGCCGGCGTAATCGGGAGAGACGGCCACGGCGTTGGAAACCGGTGTGGTAGCGTGAGACGGCCACGGTATTGTAAACCGGTGTGGTAGCGTGAGACGGCCACGGTATTGTAAACCGGTGTGGTAGCGTGAGACGACCACGGTATTGTAAACCGGTGCTTGGATCCATGGCATAACAAAGATCACTTGTGTCGAACAATGTTTGGCGTGCCTCCATCTTCGTGGTATAATACAATTTTATTATGAATAATTTTCCTGCATATAAAATACAGCAGGGCGAGGAATTTCTGCTCGGACGAATTAATATGTATTAAAAATAGATATGATAGATATCACCTGATGTTTTTCGTCAGATGAACGTAGACGCTGGTATTGGATAATGCTGGGCAGCGTTAGACGACCGTTTAAACGTAGGTCTCATAAAGCAGTAGCACCCACGCGACCTTCTAGTACATTTGGCCAACTGAGGAATCTTTGGT
The DNA here is from genome assembly GCA_902687465.1 of Secale cereale. Classification (NCBI taxonomy): domain Eukaryota; kingdom Viridiplantae; phylum Streptophyta; class Magnoliopsida; order Poales; family Poaceae; genus Secale; species Secale cereale. Next base: position 592,501,391 of record LR738713.1, read on the forward strand.
GCATATGCCTTTGTCCTTCCTATGTAGGAATAGAGCATCAATTTTGAATTCTCACGTAGACACTAGTGCTTGGTCCTTCACGTGGGCGGCGGGGCTGTATCTCCAGAGATATGACAATGGTACTGCTGCTATATCAGTTGGATGGATTTTGGTCAGATCCCTTGATGCCCGTGTCTGAATAACAGCCACCAAATTTTCCTTGCTCCGCGAGACTCTTTGACGGGATCGCTTGTTGCTTGTCCCTTTGATGGTATTTTGCGACTTGGAGAAGTGGTTGACAGCGGATTCCAGGTGACTCAGTCAAGCAGAGGATACGACAGCAGTTGTACACCGTAGACATACGGCACTATGAGTGGGTTGAATCAACCTGTCTCTCTTGACTGAATATCTCGTCTGAACGGAACAAAGGCCGCGACATGCAGTGAGGACTGAGGCGGCCAGCGGCTCGACGAGGCGCACGTGGCCATGCGCTGGCAGCCAAATGCTGCGGCGATAAAGGCGAAGACGGTGAAGAGAGCCGGCAACGTGGTCGGCGAAGCCGGCCATGGCAACAACAGCAACTATTCTGGGCAGCTTTTGGTAGGCAACAGTGCTCGAGCAACGACTCAGAAGCAACAGGCGATCCGGCGGCGGTGATTCACGGTGACAGAGGCAACTCCAGGCGGTGGCATCTTGCTTGGCGCAACTGCAGGTTTAAAAGGCGGCCGGGGCGGCTTGAAGGAGACGCGAGGCGAGGCGGAACAAAGCTGAGTCGGCACGAGGCCATACAGGCGGCCGGCGACATGAGGCCGGGCTCGAGGCATCGGTCATGCACGGCCGAAGCAGAGGGCAGCCATGGACGGCTCAAGGCGCGGCGAGTGACAGCGGCGGCGGCCAGACGTAGAAGTGAGCCGTCGTCAAAGTACACCAACCAGCGTGCATGGACGGAGGAGAGGCGGAGCAGGCAGGGTAGACCGGGGCGGCGCAGCACAGCCATAGGCCATGGAGTTGGGCGGCGCTTGGCGCGGTTCTGCGGCTTGAGGTCGGATCTCGACTGTGAAGGGGAAACGGCGACGGCAGAGCCGCAGTGGAGATACAAGGCATCTCGCAAGCCGGCGAGTTTTGGCGCGTTAGCAGCGGCTTGCAACTTAGGCGGAAAACGAGGCCAACCCCGGCGGCATCTACAACTCGGGCGAACGGCGGTTTGGCCCCGCAGGATGCGTAGCGGAGAGAACCGGCACTACGACTTGTTGAAACCGTGGCTGAACTGACGCGAGGCCATGGCGGCATACGGTGCAGGGCAGCTCAGGGCGTGGCCGGTCGGAGGGGAGGCTCGGCGGCCCGAGGAAGCAGAGTTGTAGATGGCCTCGGCTATGGAGGCAAGGTTGGTTGAGGTCGCGCTGCCACGGAGGTGACTCAGCGAGCGGCGGCTGAAACAGCGGGGGAAGCGCGAGGCCAAGGAAAGACCAGTGCACGGGCAGCTCGGAGGTGCTAGACCGCGGTACCGAGGGGCGGCTCGGCGACGGTGAACAAAGCAGGTCACAGGAGGAGTCTGAGCCCGTGGCCCATCCGAGCCTGTGGCGGGTCACCGAGTCCGTATTGACCAAGGCCTGCGGAACTTGCGTTGTAGCTTGCCTCTTGATCGATCTCTTCTTCTTTGGTATTCACATGCTAAACCCACGTAGTAGCTTTTCCTTCCTTAATCCTTGGATTAACCTCTTGGTAGATTACTTGTATGCATGTAGCAACCGGAGGGATGGAACCCCCTTTGCACTTGGCTTCTCGCGACGATGTACCAGAAAGTGATCCGGCCACGACGCCAAAACCGGCTCTTGCTGCATGTGATTGAAACCCAATGTTGTCGATGACTTTACGAGACGGTTGTGGCAGAACAGACGGCAAGCTTAATTCTTCTTCGACTTCAATCTCATGGATAGTAAAATCTTCATTCGAAAATTTGCAAAGTCCTCGATCCTTAGGAAGATCCCTCCAAGAACTCATCACCACCGTGCGCTGGCCCCACGGTGGGCGCTTGTCAGATTTGCTCTTGTGTTTGTTTTGGAGCATAAGTTTACCATGGACACATCCAAGCTAAACTTGGGGGCTAATGTCGGGGATATACCCCGCGGTATGAACCGGCCGGAATTATAACCCGGCCGGACATGGTGGTTTACTTGAGAGATGTTTTACACTTGATGATTCACTAGCAACCTGCCTAAATAATACCACTCACTGGTAACCCGGCAGGCGGATCATGGATGACAAGGCCCAAGGCCCAGAAGGCCGGTTCATATTAATAGTGGGCCGGTTTATGAAGAAAGCATAAGGGATATTCTCCTGCAAAGGAAGCAAGACTAGGACTCCTTGTAATAGATCAATCCTAGTCCTACTAGGACTAGTCATGTAAACCGCCCCTTCAACATATATAAGGAGGGGCAGGGCTCCCCAAAGAAGGACAAGTTTTAGACAAGTTCTCACAAGTTAGACAAGAGACAAGTTTTAGAGGAGAAGTTTAGACAAGTTTATAGGGTTAGACACAAAGAGCCGGTTTACCGGCGACACCACGAGGATCATAATGAGATCTAGCCTCAAACAACATGTAGGGTTATTACCGGATGATGTTTCCCGGGGCCTGAAGCTGTCTAAATCCGTGTCTTGCATCGCGTCTCTCGATTCCGTTCAACCCCTCTCAAGCTACTACATAGATGCGCGGCCTCACCACTAAGTCCGTAAACCGGACATCTGACGTGTTAATTCCACGACAATAGCCATTCCGAGATATATTGCCATGCAACTTTCCACAGTTCCGTTCATATGACACGCATCATATTGTCATATTGCCATACATGATCATGTAGATGACATCGTGTTTGTGGCAAAGCCACCATGCATAATTTTTCATACATGTCACTCTTGATTCATTGCACATCCCGGTACACCGCCGAAGGCATTCATATAGAGTCATACTTGTTCTAGTATCGAGTTGTAATTCAATGAAAGTGTGATGATCATCATTATTAGAGCATTGTCCCATGGGTGGAAAGGCTAAATCAATAAAGCCCCTCCACAAAAAAGGAAAAAAGGGGACAATTGTTACTATCTCTTTTTCCACACTTGTGCTGCAAAGTAGCACCATGTTCTTCATGATAGAGAGTCTCATGTTTAGTCACTTTCATATACTAGTGGGAATTTTCATTATAGAACATGGCTTGTATATTCCAACGATGGGCTTCCTCAAATGCCCTAGGTCTTCGTCAGCAAGCACGTTGGATGCTCACCCACTAGTTTCTTTTGTTGAGCTTTCATACATATTTAGCTCTAGTGCATCCGTTGCATGGCAATCCCTACTCACTCACATTGATATCTATTGATGGGCTTCTCCATAGCCCGTTGATACGCCTAGTCGATGTGAGACTATCTCCCTCCTTTTTATCTTCTCCATTACCACCTCTCTATTCCACCCATAGTGCTATGTCCATGGCTCACGCTCATGTATTGCGTGAAAGTTGAAAGGTTTGAAAGAATAGAGTATGAAAACAAGTGCTTGGCTGAAATCGGGGTTGTGCATGATATGAATATTTTGTGTGATGAAGAGGGAGCATAGCCAGATTATATGATTTTGTAGGGATAACTTTCTTTAGCCATTGTCGTGGAATTGTCACAACAGATGTCCTAGGGTAAGGACTTAGTCGTGAGGCCGCGCATCTATGTAGTAGCTTGAGAGGGGTTGAGCGGAATCGAGAGACGTAACGCAAGACAAGGATTTAGATAGCTTCGGGCCCCGGGAAACATCATTCGGTAATAGCCCTACGTGCTGTTTGAGGCTAGATCTCATTATGACCCTCATGGTGTCGCCGGTAAACCGGCTCTTGTGTCTAGCCCTAGATATTGTTTCTTCTAACTTGTGAGAACTTGTCCTTCTTTGGGGAGCCCTGCCCCTCCTTATATATGTTGAAGGGGCGGGTTCCATGACTAGTCCTAGTAGGATTAGGATTACTCTATTACAAGGAGTCCTAGTCTTGCTTCCTTTGTAGGAGAATATTCCTTGTGCTTTCTTCATAAACCAGCCCACCATAACATGAACCGGCCTTCTGGGCCTTGGGCCTTGTCATCCGTGATCCGCCCGCCGGGTTACCAGTGAATCGTCAAGTGTAGACCGTCTCAAGTAAACCGCCAAGTTCGGCCGGGTTATACTTCCGGTCGGGTTATGCCGCGGGGTATATCCCCGACAATAGGCCCCAGTTTAATTTGGATTTATCCATGTTAAACTTGATCCTTCCTCCATACATAAACGCAAGAACAAATTTGATAGGTTGTGCTCCGGGTTAAAATATTTTCCTGAACCGGCACTTGATCATCCTTAAATCCTTGTTATTTCCTCCTTGATATGTATCCATGATCGCATAGCAAATCTCTTTAACAGATATTTTCAAACATTACCAATGCAAAAAATCGAGGCACTTCTTCTGAAACTCCGGGTCAATAGACCTGCTTCATAATCAACTTGCTTGCATAAAAAATATTGTAAACCAAGAATCCATTTGAATCGGCCTTCAATGCTCCGATTTGACAAACATATTGGTCTGCAAATATTCAATTGATATCCAGCTGGTTTGAGGATGCCGGTTTATGATTACCACCATTGCCGGGTTATAAAAACTGATAATTCTGGGTCATCACTATTTATAGACGCCGGGTTATGATTGTTGCCAATGCCGGGTCACACAATTAATCTTCCTGGTTTGCCAGAAACTGAGAATTTGAAGAGTATCCTCCTTTATATGCATATTACCTGTAGCCCCCAAGTCTTAAGAGGAGAACATAGTGATATCTTAAGACTTGTTTGAATATAATGGTTGCAATCTTGAAGAAATCCAGATTGTTCATCTCAGCCACTAGTCAAAACTAAATATTCCACATATGTAGCCCCCAAGTGCCGGGTTGTCATGCTTGCAGCAACCTGGGACTTGTAATTGCCTGATGTTTAAAAACTTCAACCAGGGTAGCCCCCAAGGGCCAGGTCATTATGCAATAATGAGCAGGGACTTTGTATATACTTCATTGAAAATAGCATTGTATAATGTAACTCCCATTATGGGGCTTGAACCCACGTCCACAAGGTTAAGAGCTTTGTGCTTTACCAACTGAGTAGTGAACCCTTCAATATAATGGATTAAGACTTGTGTACCTTGAATTGTTGACAGGAGCAATTGGTAGCCCGCAAGGGCCGGCTCATTACAATGTGATGAGTCGGGTCTTCAATAAGGTGAGCAAAAAATGACTTTGCATTAGCCCCCAAGTGTCATGGTGCATGCTTGCAACGACATGAGACTTGTGTATTTGATGTAATCTTAATTTGAATAATGTAGCCCCCAAGTGCCGGGTTGTAAGCCTGCAGCAACTCGGGACTATTCCTTTGTAAAATAAATCATACCATTGACAATATGATAGCCATTGCGCTAAAGAGACTTTGAAAACCTTAATCATAATACTGGCTATTGATAACCATAATAAAATCCAGCCATGTTGGCTATTAAAGATTTGAATAATATAATCCGGTTTGAAGACCGTTTCCATTGATATTTGATCACACTATTGGTTTTACCAAGCCAATGTAGTAAGGGTGATAATCCCAATCTTGGGTATTGATAACCCCTGCAATATTTTGCCGGTTTATAATAAATTCGTACCGGGTTGTGATAAACACCGGATCATTATCTTATCTCATACTGACGACTTATAGTCAAAGGCCAGGCCGGTTTAATAAACACCGATCATTATCTGTAAATAGCCCAGTCGTATGAGATTGCTTCAGTTGGCAATTTCATAATTATTTCTTGCTTATAATGCCTTTGACGGTTTATTCCACCTGTTTCTGCATAAAACAATGTTCAAAGTGTCCTGGCGGTTTATCGCCGAACGGGTCATAGTGCACAAACACATGATCTAAGTTAATAACTTGAACTGTGTATAAGATATAATCATATATCATACCTGTGATTAAATGTATCTGCAAATCTTAATCCGGTAGGAACAATCCAAGACGTGAGTGTTGATGACGCCCTTGGCTCTCTGTCGGCTTATTATGAAGGCCGATCCGGGTTACAATGACCGCCGGTTTAATTCTCGCTGGTGTTCATGACCCAGAATTTTAACTCTGTAGACATATGGCCAACCTTGTAGTTGTCCAGTCTCGCATCAATGGACTTGGTTAAAAAACCAATGACCTTGAAGACAAAGATTTGTGAAAACATAAAAAATGAAAATAAGGTTTTTGGGAAAATAAGACCATGTAGTCGAGGCTTTTTACGAGCTGCCAGGCTCCAAATTCGAGGCTTTTTATGAGCTGCCAGGCTACTGTCATTAACCATTTTAGCAAAGCCTGTCAAGATGCTCCGCAATCCTTAACCAAATCATCGATGAAAAGCTACCCAATGTTTCAAAATCTCTTATAGATTTTGTCTTTAGGTAATCAACTCGATGATCGTCAATTTAACGTGGCCAAGTTCAGGGTCCCGAAGGATTGACTTGTGGCAGGTTCGACGGGTCATACCAGGTTTACCTGGACGGCATGATTTACTTGATGCAGGCAGGTTAATCCGGGGTTTTAGGTGCATGCACCGGGCTTCCAAGCCATGTTCACTACAAGGGTATTCAACTCTCTGCGAGCCCCCAGGTAGTGTGTGAGCCGTTTGCTCATCGGGGCATATGTTTGAGCTGGGTTAGGCACCAAAACTCTCTTTTACCCCTCATCATCATGTGGAAATTTCCGAAGCAACCAGAGCAGTGCTCTTATGATGGGCTTCATACCGCCGCCGGCTCAAGAGACCATGGAAAACTTCCTTGCGCGCGGAAGCCCCCATGTGATTCTTGTTCGTATAGATAAGATGGCTGATTCCTTGATTTGTCAAGGGCGTGATACGTCCAAAACGTATCTATAATTTCTGCTTGCTCCATGCCTCTTTTGGGTGATATTGCTATGATATTTATACACTTCCATACACTTTTGATCATATTTGGACTAACCTATTAACTCAGTGCACCCCAGTGCCAGTTTCTGTTTTCGGCTGTTTTTGTATTTCAGGTTTTCACATTACGAGAACTGCCAGGAAAAATCCAGAAAAATTATATAAAAAATCAGCGTTCCAGAAACTACCGTGCGCCCGAAGGACAGCCCGGGGGGG
>LR738713.1:592508563-592533479 GCA_902687465.1 Secale cereale
CCCCGAGGCTCCTCCGATGTCCCCCTTTGACATATATTTAAAGCGTCTCCCGAAACCCTGGAAACAGGAACTCTTTTTCGCGATCTCATCTCTGTTCCGCCGCCGCCGCCGCTTCCAAGATCGGGAGCACCAGGAGAACTCTTCCCGGCACCCTGCCGGAGGGGAGGATCACCACCGGGAGCTTCTCCACCACCATGGACGCCTCCCGGATGAGTTGTGAGTAGTCTCCCTTGGACCATGGGTCCATGACCAGTAGCTATGTGATGTTCTCCTCCCGTTCTTGTGCTTCACTAATTAGTCCTCGTGAGCTGCCCTACATGATCGAGGCACATATGTAATCCTTATGCTGTTGCTATGATGAGTTTGCATGGATCCGATGGATTATGAGATTATGTTCAGATTGTGTTTGAGTAATATATTTGATTCACCTCTTTTATATTTATGTTCATAAGTAATTCTTGCATGTTCTCCGTTGTTATTTATTGCTTTGGCCAAGTAGTAGGTAGTGACTCCAAGAGGGAACGTTATGCTTGATTGTGGGTTCATGCCCCTCGATGACTAGTTTGAGTGACAGAAACATGAGTCTAGGGTATGTGCTGTTGCCACAAGGGGGAAAACAACGGTGCTTGTGCCCGCGGGTGCAAGGATTGTTTACTTTACGCAAAGTTCTTTTAATGCAGTTGTCTGTTGCTTTGAGTTTACACTATGGGTGGGGCTCGCAACTTAATACCAGCGAGACGTTCTGGATAGATATCTCAAGGTGGATGATTAGTAGTAGATATTGATGGATTTCGGTCTACTTACTTTGGCGTACCGCCCATGCTTTGAACCTCTACCTTTCTTGCAATGTAGTCAGCATTGGTTTGCGCACATGGTCCTGTCAATTGCCCAGCTGTAATTCGTTTACCTCACATAGCTGTTTTATCGTCTTTTGGGAGAGAGACATCACTAGTGAACATCATGAGACTCCGGTCCATATTACCATCATTGATCACATCCGCTATTTACTTTTCCGCTATTTACTTACTATTGGAATTATACCTATCACTATTATCACTTGCGTTTGATCCTTTGTAAACTACAAGGCCGGAGGGATTGACAACCTCTCTGTACTCGTTGGGAGCAAAGTTATTTGTATCTTTGTGCAGGTCCACGTTGATTGCTAATATCTGGCGCCGTTAGCAGTTGACACCTTCTTGTTGAAACTGGGAGTCTCTGGGAAATCGATCCTTGGTATTACCAAGGGAAAACTTCTGCTACACTGCATCTCAAACCTTACACTTGGGGTAACCAACGAGGGGTGAGAAGCCACCTAGCAAAGCAATTTCTGGCGCCGTTGCCGGAGACTCCACTCTTCAGGATAGCGGAGTTGCACGCTATCTTTTACCTTTGCTTTTAGTCTTATTAGTTTACCTTTCAGTTTTGCTTTAGTATCTTTTATCGAAAATCACAAAAATAGTTATCTTGCTTGCTTACTATTATGGGTTCCACCAAAAACACTAGATGGGAGGAGTACACCCCTTCTTCCATTACACCAATCACCACTGTCGGGATCTACAAAAGTAATAAACCTTGTTATTATGTTAGTCTTGACGGAGGGTTATGCCCATGGCATGGTCTTCCAGGAAAAGAGTATGAGCCTCAGTTTAAAATTGCTCCTAAGCTTCCCCAAACTTGGGAAGATGTTCAAACTCTTATAATAGAGAGCGATTCAAACAAAGAGGATGACACTACGATTCTGCCCAATCATGATAAAATTAATTTTGATAATTGTAGTATCTCAGAAGTTGTCACCTTTCTACAAGGAATGGCCAAATATCCCCACACTAGCACGCTTAATCTTGCCTTCACAGAGCATATCACTAATGCTCTCATCAAAGCTAGGGAGGAGAAACTTAGAGTAGAAGCCTCCATACCTAGAAAGCTAGAAGATGGTTGGGATCCTATGATTAAAATTAAGATAAACAACTTCTCATGCTATGCTTTATGTGATATTGTAGCTAGTACTTCCATTATGCCCAAAAGACTATATGATATGCTTAAATTGAAACCTTTTGATTCTTGTTTTTTTGGTGTTTGTCTCGTTGATTCTTCCATAAAGAAACCTTTGGGGAGGATCGATGATGTTCTTATCATTGTCAATGACAACTATGTTCCCGTTGATTTTACTATTATGGATATTGAATGTGATCCTTCTTGTCCAATTATTTTGGGACGTCCCTTTTTGCGCACCGTTGGTGCTATCATTGACATGAAAGAGGGTAATATAAAATTTCAGTTTCCTCTCAAGAAAGGGATGAAACACTTCCCTCGAAAGAAGATCAAGTTACCTTTTGAGTCCGTTGTACGGGCTAGCTATTCTTTTACTCTTGATAAAACTTGATCTATATGCATTATGCCTAGCTTAAAGGCATAAAAGAAAGCGCTTTTGGGAGGCAGCCCAATGAATAAATTTATTTTGCTTTTGTTATGTCTTGATGTTGTTTACTACTGTAGTAGCATCATTGTATCTTTGCTTTTCAATTTTGTGCCAAGTATAGCCTCTGATTGCTAGAAAGTTCAAAAGTTGTGAGGTGCTGTTCAGGAAACAGATTCTGTCCTTGGATAGAAAAATTCGTATAAAATCACCAGATCATCTTTTTGGTCTGAATTTTTTCAACAGCGTTCTCTATATAATTGTCTTTCGTGCATCTGTTCTGAGTTTTTTTATTAGAGTTGCAGAAGTGCCCCGAACAAATCAATTACTACCTGCTGTTCTGTTTTTCACAGATTCTGTCCTGTTTTGCCTTTCCTTCATTTTGCAAACCAAGAGCTTGCTTTTTCTTTGCAAAAACCTTTTGGCAATCTTGAGAAATAGTAGACCTTCAAGAATATCTTTATTTCCAGCAAGGTATAATTATTTTATTATGGGTACTAACCTCGCTAATCAGATTATGATGAGTTATGTATGAAGGGAGTTTTCAAGTGTGCGAGGGAAGATGATAAAAAGATTCAGGAGTGTCAAACGCTCAAGCTTGGGGATGCCCCCGTGCACCCCCAAGAAATATTCAAGGAGACTCAAGCATCTAAGCTTGGGGATGCCCCCGTGCATCCCCTTCTCCATCAACATTATCAGTTCGTCTTTCGTTCCACTATATTTTAATCACTTCATGTGTTATGTGCTATGCTTGGAGCGTCTTGCTTTTAATTTCCTTTTTAGTTTTCCATAACAAGTCGGAACTCAGCGTTCTTTATGTGGGAGAGAAACACACTCCACTTCTACCTAGAATATAACATAGAATTTTCATGACTATCTTTGCTGTGTGTGTTCTTTGTCTTTTAATAGCTACTATCATGCTCTGCTCTTAGTATTCATGCTTATCTTTTTAAAGAGCTTATGTTTAGTTGGTTGCTTGAACTCTCTTTAATTATCATGCTTATCTTATTAAGAGAGTTTGCTTCCGTTGCATTGGTTAATATGTCTATGATAAAGATGCTACGTGCATAATGGCGCTTAGTAGTTCAGGTTTTCTTGTGGTTAGTCTCAAATAGCTGGGGGATTCCCAATGTGTTATTAGAGTACCAACATGATTTGTTTGCCAATGATGTGGTATGGTTTAGTAATATCTTCCCTCAAGAATTTATTTTGATTGACTTGGCGTATGCTCACGCATATTTAAGACTGTAAAGAAAGTCTGTCAAGCCTTGATGATCTTTTATTTCTAAGTAGCGATATAACATCCATGCCTGATTCAATGTTGCTTTGTCGCTCTGCATTATTATGACCGTCATTGCTCTCTTAGTTGGTCGCTCCCAGTCTTTTGCTAACCTCCACCTGTACTAAGAGGACTGACTGCTTGTGCATCCACATCCTTTTAAACCAGTTATGCCATATGAGTCCACCATACCTACCTATATGTGGTATTTCACCGCCACTCCAAGTAAATTTACATGTGCTACCTTTAAAACCTTCAGTTTTTGCAATACATAGCTCATGGGAAAGTAGCTTAAAAACTATTGTGGTAAAGAATATGTCGCTTATGTATCTTATTTCTTATAAGTTGCTTGCTGAGCGGTAACCATGTTTCTGGGGACGCCATCAACTGATACACTTTTGTTGAATATCATGTTGAGTCTCCACCTTCTTTCTTCAAAGCACCAACTATTGAGAGCATGATTGTCATTCTGAGTGTAATGTGCATTGTCCCAAAGTAGCATTGTCTTTTGCATGATTGTGATATCGTTTATTTTGAAATCATTGTATCTAGTCATCACTTAAACCTTGAAGGTGCCCCTGCATTTATGTTTTGCTTCACTAAAGGGGGCAAGCTAGATATCGCTTTATCATATTTGCACATCATATTCATTATAAATCTATTTGATGTTTCAGTATCATATTGTAAAACTTTCAGTTCTTTGTGATTTTCTCATGAGGCAACTTAATTACTACAGATTCATTATCTTAGTAAGCTTTTGTCATATGACTATGAATAAGTCCTATATGGTTAATAGCATGTCACCACAGAAATTATTCTTGTTATCATTTACCTACTCGAGGACGACCAGGAATTAAGCTTGGGGATGTTGATACGTCCAAAACGTATCTATAATTTCTGCTTGCTCCATGCCTCTTTTGGGTGATATTGCTATGATATTTATACACTTCCATACACTTTTGATCATATTTGGACTAACCTATTAACTTAGTGCACCCCAGTGCCAGTTTCTGTTTTCGGCTGTTTTTGTATTTCAGGTTTTCACATTACGAGAACTGCCAGGAAAAATCCAGAAAAATTATACAAAAAATCAGCGTTCCAGAAAGTACCGTGTGCCTGAAGGACAGCCGGGGGGGGGGGCACCAGGGCTCTAGGCGCCCTGGCGGCGCGCCCCCCCTGGGCCGCGCCGGGGGGGCGCCTGGGCCCCCCGAGGCTCCTCCGATGCCCCCCTTTGGCATATATTTAAAGCGTCTCCCGATCCCTGGAAACATGAACTCTTTTTCGCGATCTCATCTCTGTTCCGCCGCCGCCGCCGCTTCCAAGATCGGGAGCACCAGGAGAACTCTTCCCGGCACCCTGCCGGAGGGGAGGATCACCACCGGGAGCTTCTCCACCACCATGGACGCCTCCCGGATGAGTTGTGAGTAGTCACCCATGGACCATGGGTCCATGACCAGTAGCTATGTGATGTTCTCCTCCCGTTCTTGTGCTTCACTAATTAGTCCTCGTGAGCTGCCCTACATGATCGAGGCACATATGTAATCCTTATGCTGTTGCTATGATGAGTTTGCTGGGATCCGATGGATTATGAGATTATGTTCAGATTGTGTTTGAGTAATATATTTAATTCACCTCTTTTATATTTATGTTTGTAAGTAATTCTTGCATGTTCTCCGTTGTTATTTATTGCTTTGGCCAAGTAGTAGGTAGTGACTCCAAGAGGGAACGTTATGCTTGATTGTGGGTTCATGCCCCTCGATGACTAGTTTGAGTGACAGAAACATGAGTCTAGGGGATGTGCTGTTGCCACAAGGGGGAAAACAACGGTGCTTGTGCCCGCGGGTGCAAGGATTGTTTACTTTACGCAAAGTTCTTTTAATGCAGTTGTCTGTTGCTTTGAGTTTACACTATGGGTGGGGCTCGCAACTTAATACCAGCGAGATGTTCTGGATAGATATCTCAAGGTGGATGATTAGTAGTAGATATTAATGGATTTCAGTCTACTTACTTTGGCGTACCACCCATGCTTTGAAACTCTACCTTTCTTGCAATGTAGTCAGCATTGGTTTGCGCACATGGTCCTGTCAATTGCCCAGCTGTAATTCGTTTACCTCACATAGCTGTTTTATCGTCTTTTGGGAGAGAGACATCACTAGTGAACATCATGAGACTCCGGTCCATATTAACATCATTGATCACATCCGCTATTTACTTTTCCGCTATTTACTTACTATTGCAATTATACCTATCACTATTATCACTTGCGTTTGATCCTTTGTAAACTACAAGGCCGGAGGGATTGACAACCTCTCTGTACTCGTTGGGAGCAAAGTTATTTGTATCTGTGTGCAGGTCCACGTTGATTGCTAATATCTGGCGCCGTTAGCAGTTGACACCTTCTTGTTGAAACTGGGAGTCTCTGGGAAATCGATCCTTGGTATTACCAAGGGAAAACTTCTGCTACACTGCATCTCAAACCTTACACTTTGGGTAACGAACGAGGGGTGAGAAGCCACCTAGCAAAGCAATTTCTGGCGCCGTTGCCGGGGACTCCACTCTTCAGGATAGGGGAGTTGCACGCTATCTTTTACCTTTGCTTTTAGTCTTGTTAGTTTACCTTTCAGTTTTGCTTTAGTATCTTTTATCGAAAATCACAAAAATAGTTATCTTGCTTGCTTACTATTATGGGTTCCACCAAAAACACTAGATGGGAGGAGTACACCCCTTCTTCCATTACACCAATCACCACTGTCGGGATCTACAAAAGTAATAAACCTTGTTATTATGTTAGTCTTGACGGAGGGTTATGCCCATGGCATGGTCTTCCAGGAAAAGAGTATGAGCCTCAGTTTGAAATTGCTCCTAAGCTTCCCCAAACTTGGGAAGATGTTCAAACTCTTATAATAGAGAGTGATTCAAACAAAGAGGATGACACTACGATTCTGCCCAATCATGATAAAATTATTTTTGATAATTGTAGTATCTCAGAAGTTGTCACCTTTCTATAAGGAATGGCCAAAGATCCCCACACTAGCACGCTTAATCTTGCCTTCACAGAGCATATCACTAATGCTCTCATCAAAGCTAGGGAGGAGAAACTTAGAGTAGAAGCCTCCATACCTAGAAAGCTAGAAGATGGTTGGGATCCTATGATTAAAATTAAGATAAACAACTTCTCATGCTATGCTTTATGTGATATTGTAGCTAGTACTTCCATTATGCCCAAAAGACTATATGATATGCTTAAATTGAAACCTTTTGATTCTTGTTCTTTTGGTGTTTGTCTCGTTGATTCTTCCATAAAGAAACCTTTGGGGAGGATCGACGATGTTCTTATCATTGTCAATGACAACTATGTTCCCGTTGATTTTGCTATTATGGATATTGAATGTGATCCTTCTTGTCCAATTATTTTGGGACGTCCCTTTTTGCGCACCGTTGGTGCTATCATTGACATGAAAGAGGGTAATATAAAATTTCAGTTTCCTCTCAAGAAAGGGATGGAACACTTCCCTCGAAAGAAGATCAAGTTACCTTTTGAGTCCATTGTACGGGCTAGCTATTCTTTTACTCTTGATAAAACTTGATCTATATGCATTATGCCTAGCTTAAAGGTATAAAAGAAAGCGCTTTTGGGAGGCAGCCCAATGAATAAATTTATTTTGCTTTTGTTGTGTCTTGATGTTGTTTACTACTGTAGCATCATCATTGTATCTTTGCTTTTCAATTTTGTGCCAAGTATAGCCTCTGATTGCTAGAAAGTTCAAAAGTTGTGAGGTGCTGTCCAGGAAACAGATTCTGTCCTTGGATAGAAAAATTCGTATAAAATCACCAGACATCTTTTTGGTCTGAATTTTTTCGACAGCGTTCTCTATATAATTGTCTTTCGTGCGCCTGTTCTGAGTTTTTTGATTAGAGTTGCAGAAGTGCCCCGAACAAATCAATTACTACCTGCTGTTCTATTTTTCACAGATTCTGTCCTGTTTTGCCTTTCCTTCATTTTGCAAACCAAGAGCTTGCTTTTTCTTTGCAAAAGCCTTTTGGCAATCTTGAGAAACAGTAGACCTTCAAGAATATCTTTATTTCCAGCAAGGTATAATTATTTTATTATGGGTACTAACCTCGCTAATCAGATTATGATGAGTTATGTATGAAGGGAGTTTTCAAGTGTGCGAGGGAAGATGATAAAAAGATTCAGGAGTGTCAAACGCTCAAGCTTGGGGATGCCCCCGTGCACCCCCAAGAAATATTCAAGGAGACTCAAGCATCTAAGCTTGGGGATGCCCCCGTGCATCCCCTTCTCCATCAACATTATCAGTTCGTCTTTCGTTCCACTATATTTTAATCACTTCATGTGTTATGTGCTATGCTTGGAGCGTCTTGCTTTTAATTTCCTTTTTAGTTTTCCATAACGAGTCGGAACTCAGCGTTCTTTATGTGGGAGAGAAACACACTCCACTTCTACCTAGAACATAACATAGAATTTTCATGACTATCTTTGCTGTGTGTGTTCTTTGTCTTTTAATAGCTACTATCATGCTCTGCTCTTAGTATTCATGCTTATCTTTTTAAAGAGCTTGTGTTTAGTTGGTTGCTTGAACTCTCTTTAATTATCATACTTATATTATTAAGAGAGTTTGCTCCCGTTGCATTGGTTAATATGTCTATGATAAAGATGCTACATGCATAATGGCGCTTAGTAGTTCAGGTTTTCTTGTGGTTAGTCTCAAATAGCTGGGGGATTCCCAATGTGTTATTGGAGTACCAACATGATTTGTTTGCCAATGATGTGGTATGGTTTAGTAATATCTTCCCTCAAGAATTTATTTTGATTGACTTGGCGTATGCTCACGCATATTTAAGACTGTAAAGAAAGTCTGTCAAGCCTTGATGATCTTTTATATCTAAGTAGCGACATAACTTCCATGCCTGATTCAATGTTGCTTTGTCGCTCTGCATGATTATGACCGTCATTGCTCTCTTAGTTGGTCGCTCCCAGTCTTTTGCTAACCTCCACCTGTACTAAGCGGACTGACTGCTTGTGCATCCACATCCTTTTAAACCAGTTATGCCATATGAGTCCACCATACTTACCTATATGTGGTATTTCACCGCCACTCCAAGTAAATTTACATGTGCTACCTTTAAAACCTTCAGTTTTTGCAATACATAGCTCATGGGAAAGTAGCTTAAAAACTATTGTGGTAAAGAATATGTTGCTTATGTATCTTATTCCTTATAAGTTGCTTGCTGAGCAGTAACCATGTTTCTGGGGACACCATCAACTGATACACTTTTGTTGAATATCATGTGAGTTGCTATGCATGTTCGTCTTGTCTGAAGTAAGGGTGATTTGCCATGGGTTGAATGGTTTGAGTATGCATATTGTTAGAGAAGAACATTGGGCCGCCAACCAAAGCCATGTATCATGGTGGAAGTTTTAGCTTGGACATTAATCCGCAATCTCTTATGAGAATATGCTTAAGCATTAAAGAGGAGTCCATTATCTATTTTCAATGTTGTCCCGGTATGGATGTCCTCAAGTTGAGATCTATCAAAAACGAGAAATCAAATGCGATCTATCTCCTTGGACCTTTGTACAGGTGACATAGAGGTACCCTTTGTGACACTTGGTTGAAACATATGTAATGCAATGATAATCCATGGAAATCCGAGCTAATTAGGACAAGGTGCGAGCACTATTGGTATTCGATGCATGAGGCTTGCAACTTATAGGATGTCTTATGCATAACACATTTGAAGTACTACTACCGTTGACAAAATTGTTTCTATATTTTCAAAATAAAAAGCTCTAGCACATGAGTAATCCCTGCTTCCCTCTGCGAAGGGCCATTCTTTTACTTTTGTGTTGAGTCTCCACCTTCTTTCTTCAAAGCACCTACTATTGAGAGCATGATTGTCATTCTGAGTGTAATGTGCATTGTCCCAAAGTAGCATTGTCTTTTGCATGATTGTGATATCGTTTATTTTGAAATCATTGTATCTAGTCATCACTTAAACCTTGAAGGTGCCCCTGCATTTATGTTTTGCTTCACTAAAGGGGGCAAGCTAGATATCGCTTTATCATATTTGCACATCATATTCATTACAAATCTATTTGATGTTTCAGTATCATATTGTAAAACTTTCAGTTCTTTGTGATTTTCTCATGAGGCAACTTAATTACTACAGATTCATTATCTCAGTAAGCTTTTGTCATATGACTATGAATAAGTCCTATATGGTTAATAGCATGTCACCACAGAAATTATTCTTGTTATCATTTACCTACTCGAGGACGAGCAGGAATTAAGCTTGGGGATGTTGATACGTCCAAAACGTATCTACAATTTCTGCTTGCTCCATGCCTCTTTTGGGTGATATTGCTATGATATTTATACACTTCCATACACTTTTGATCATATTTGGACTAACCTATTAACTCAGTGCACCCCAGTGTCAGTTTCTGTTTTCGGCTGTTTTTGTATTTCAGGTTTTCACATTACGAGAACTGCCAGGAAAAATCCAGAAAAATTATATAAAAAATCAGCGTTCCAGAAACTACCGTGCGCCCGAAGGACAGCCGGGGGGGGGGGGGGCACTAGGGCTCCAGGCGCCCTGGCGGCGCGCCCCCCCTGGGCCGCGCCGGGGGGCGCCTGGGCCCCCCGAGGCTCCTCCGATGCCCCCCTTTGGCATATATTTAAAGCGTCTCCCGAAACCCTGGAAACATGAACTCTTTTTCGTGATCTCATCTCTGTTCCGTCGCCTCCGCCGGTTCCAAGATCGGGAGCACCAGGAGAACTCTTCCCGGCACCCTGCCGGAGGGGAGGATCACCACCGGGAGCTTCTCCACCACCATGGACTCCTCCCGGATGAGTTGTGAGTAGTCTCCCTTGGACCATGGGTCCATGACCAGTAGCTATGTGATGTTCTCCTCCCGTTCTTGTGCTTCACTAATTAGTCCTCGTGAGCTGCCCTACATGATCGAGGCACATATGTAATCCTTATGCTGTTGCTATGATGAGTTTGCTGGGATCCGATGGATTATGAGATTATGTTCAGATTGTGTTTGAGTAATATATTTGATTCACCTCTTTTATATTTATGTTCGTAAGTAATTCTTGCATGTTTTCCGTTGTTATTTATTGCTTTGGCCAAGTAGTAGGTAGTGACTCCAAGAGGGAACGTTATGCTTGATTGTGGGTTCATGCCCCTCGATGACTAGTTTTAGTGACAGAAACATGAGTCTAGGGGATGTGCTGTTGCCACAAGGGGGAAAACAACGGTGCTTGTGCCCGCGGGTGCAAGGATTGTTTACTTTACGCAAAGTTCTTTTAATGCAGTTGTCTGTTGCTTTGAGTTTACACTATGGGTGGGGCTCGCAACTTAATACCAGCGAGATGTTCTGGATAGATATCTCAAGGTGGATGATTAGTAGTAGATATTGATGGATTTCGGTCTACTTACTTTGGCGTACCGCCCATGCTTTGAACCTCTACCTTTCTTGCAATGTAGTCAGCATTGGTTTGCGCACATGGTCCTGTCAATTGCCCAGCTGTAATTCGTTTACCTCACATAGCTGTTTTATCGTCTTTTGGGAGAGAGACATCACTAGTGAACATCATGAGACTCCGGTCCATATTACCATCATTGATCACATCCGCTATTTACTTTTCCGCTATTTACTTACTATTGCAATTATACCTATCACTATTATCACTTGCGTTTGATCTTTTGTAAACTACAAGGCCGGAGGGATTGACAACCTCTCTGTACTCGTTGGGAGCAAAGTTATTTGTATCTGTGTGCAGGTCCACGTTGATTGCTAATATCTGACGCCGTTAGCAGTAGACACCTTCTTGTTGAAACTGGGAGTCTCTGGGAAATCGATCCTTGGTATTACCAAGGGAAAACTTCTGCTACACTGCATCTCAAACCTTACACTTGGGGTAACCAACGAGGGGTGAGAAGCCACCTAGCAGGGCGCCGGTTTAGGAGGCCATGGAAAGCTTCTTTGGAAACCCCCATGTGATACTCCTTTGTGTAAAGAACACGGCTGATTCCTTGATTCTATCAAGGGCGCCAGTTTAACAGGCCATGGAAGGTTTCTTTCGAAGCCCCCATGTGATACTCTTTTGTGTGAAAGACACGGCTGATTCCTTGATTCTATCAAGGGCGCTGGTTTAAGAGGCCATGGAAGGTTTCTTTCGAAGCCCCCATGTGATACTCTTTCTGAGTTGTGCTCGCCGGGTACCTATGTTTGAGTTATGTTGTGCAACAAACTCTCTTTGGTCCCTTTAATAAATAATTGTCCTGCATATCAAAATATACGGATCAAAGTAAATGTTTTCTAGATGAAAACAATATATACCAAGAAAATAGATTTAGATGGATATCACCTGATGTATTTTGACCTTATGATCTTCATCGCTGTCTGTTAGCCAACCCGGTATGTTGAATAGACCGTACTGCAGGGCGGACAGTAAAATGACCGCAGCATCAGACGAAGCACAAACACATGAGTCAGCCGCAGTGTTGTAAGCTGGCGCAGATGAGCAAGTTGTCCTCCGCGTCGTAAACCGGTGCGGTCACGAAAGACAGCCACGTCGTTGTAAACTGGCGCGGTCACGAGAGACGGCCACGGTGTTGTAAACCGGCGCGGTCGCGAGAGACGGCCACGACATTGTAAACCGGCGCGGTCGCAAAAGACGGCCACGACGTTGTAAACCGGCGCGGTCGCGAGAGACGGCCACGGCGTTGTAAACCAGCGCGGTCGCGAGAGACGGCCTCGACGTTGTAAACCGGCGCGGTCGTGAAAGACGGCCATGATGTTGTAAGCCGGTTCGGGAGTCCGTTGAGTAACGATGTCCACTTGTGCCGAATGATGTTGGCGCGCCTCCATCTCCGAAATACAACAACACCTTTGTAATGAATAATTTACCTGTGTATAAAGACATCATAGGGCAACGCAAAGGTGCCAATAGGATGTAAAAATATACTGATAAAAATATAAAGGAGGGACAACACCTGATTTGGTTTAAATGACAGCTCCATATGCAGACTCGGCGCCTCATAATATTTAACCAGATTTATTAAGCGACCCTGTTTTTGTCTTTTATCTGCAACTGGTATGTACCGATAGGAATTTGTCCAAGTGATGCCTTTTGGAACTGAACTCATGTTGCCCGTGAAGGAACGTCTTGTTCAAGCTTAGCTGAGCAACATAGCCGTTGCGCACTTATGATTTTACTAGCGCTAAATCTTTGGAGGCGAGTTGATGAAGCGGACTGACGAGGCGCGTCCGTGGTGGTGACTCAGAACGGCGGCTTTAAAGCAGAGCCCGGCGGCTTTCAGCAGGCGCAGTTGTGGAGCAGTAGTGACAACGGGTCAAGCAACCAGCTTAAGTCAACAAAAACGGGCGGTTCAACACGGAGGAGCAGCGGTCGGAGGCGGAGGGCAGTGAGACAGCCGTCGGCTCTCCCCTGCTGCAGTTGAGACGGGCAACGGAGGTGGCTCACAGTGCAGCCGGATTTCGGTAGAAGCGGAGGTAAGGCTCGTGCAACCTGGCATAGATGCCGGTGCAAACTCCAACTAGTTGATGAAAACGGTCTGACGAACAATGGGTTGTGCATGATGTCCATCAGGTAGCTTCAGATCGGAACAATGCTGAATACGGGCTCTTGAATACTGAATGTTGTACCTTGACGGGACTATGGGAGTATAGGTAGCAATACTTAGAAGCTTCCTTCACGTGAGATACAAGAGTATCAAAAACCTTGGTCCTTATAAACTTGGTGGCCAAGTCCAAGACGGTCCTTGAACTCACAAAGTGCCTCAATACGGTCCTGCTACTTGCCAATACATCATCAATACGATCCTTGTGTCATTGGCACAGATGCTTTTGAGTATGCCTGACTCTCCAAATTTCACATTCTGCCGTTGCAACCGTGCAAGACCAGCAAATGTATCTTCAGCTTGCAAACGCTGATCCGCGAGGGTGGCTCCCAGGCAGCAAAATCCGGCTCAAGGCGGGACGGCGGCTCTCTGGTGGAGGCGGGTCGAGGCCTACCAGAGGCGGTTTAACGCGAGAAGACATGATTGCTTTGTTAGTATGCTTAAAGTATTATTATTTCTTATGTCAATATAGACTTTTATCTTGAATCTTCCAGATCTGAACATTCATGCCACAATTAAGAGAATTACATTCAAAAACTATGTTGGTTAGCATTCACATAAAAAAAACTATTTTTATCATTTACCTACTCGAGGACGAGCTGGAATTAAGGTTGGGGATGCTTGATATGTCTCCAACGTATCTATAATTTTTCATTGTTCCATGCTATTATTTATGATATTTTGGATGTTTAATGGGCTTTGTCATACACTTTTATTTTATTTTTGGGACTAACCTACTAACCCAAAGGCCCAGTCCAGATTGCAGTTTTTTGCCTGTTTCAGGGTTTTGCAGAAAAGGAATATCAAACGGAGTCCAAACGGAATGAAACCTTCGGGAGAGATATTTTTGGAGAAAATCACGCACGGGAGACTTGAGAACCACGGAGTAGGGGCCACGAGGTGCCCACGAGGGTGGGGAGCGTGCCCCCTGCCCAGGGCGCGCCCCCTACCTCGTGGACCCCTCGTGAGGCCCCCGATGCCCTCCTTCCTCCTATATAAGCCTACGTATCCCGAAACCAACAGAGCAACAGAGAAAACCCTAATTCCACCACCAGAACCTTCTGTTCCCGTGAGATCCCATCTTGGGGATTATTTCGGAGCTCCGCGGGAGGGGGGATCTACCACAGAGTGCTTCTACATCATCATCATCGCCTCACCATGAGTTGTGAGTAGTTTACCACCGACCTTCGGGACCATAGCTAGTATCTAGATGGCTTCTTATCTCTCTTTGGATCTCAATACAAAGTTCTCCTCGGTCTTCGAGGAGATCTATTCGATGTATTCTCTTTTTGTAGTGTGTTTGTCGAGATCCGATGAATTGTGGGTTTATGATCAAGATTATCTATGAGAAATATTTGGTTCTTTTCTGAACTCTTTATGTGTGCTCATAATATCCTTGCAAGTCTCTTCGAATTATTGGTTTGGTTTGGCCTACTAGATCTATAGTTCTTGCAATGGGAGAAGTGCTTGGCTTTGGGTTCAATCTTGCGATGTCCTTTCCTAGTGACAGTAGGGGCAGCAAGGCACGTATTGTATTGTTGCCATTGAGGTTAAAAAGATGGGGTTTACATCATATTTCTTGAGTTTATCCATCTACATCATGTCATCTTGCTTAAGGCGTTACTCTGTTCTTATGAACTCAATACATTAGATGCAAGCTGTATAGCGATCGATGTGTTGAGTAATAGTAGTAGATGTAGGCAGGAGTCGGTCTACTTGTCTCGGACGTGATGCCTATATACAATGATCATGCCGAGATAGTCTCATAATTATTCGCTTTTCTATCAATTGCTCGACAGTAATTTGTTTACCCGCCGTAGAATATCACTATGATGAGATGTGGCACCCCGGCTCTGAGAAAATCGGAACGCCCCGTATTCCAGCCCAGAGATCGAGATGAAGTCTTCTGGAACACGGAACTGCTTAGCATAGAACAAACCAGCCATTATTACAACACGAATATGGATACAAGGTTTCGATATTACGATGAATAACACCGGCACGGCGACACTACGCCTGCCACAGTTGCTCTATGCAAGCAGCATATCAACTCGAGGCAGCGAAACCTCTACTGGCAGTGGAACAACGAACGGCGATTATGAACTCCAATCCGCAGGGACTCTGGCTGGAACGTTTATCCTAGCTTACGAACACCGGAACCACATCAAAAACAAGCAAGCAATCCAGGCACGACCTGCAAAC
This sequence comes from Secale cereale, assembly GCA_902687465.1. Classification (NCBI taxonomy): domain Eukaryota; kingdom Viridiplantae; phylum Streptophyta; class Magnoliopsida; order Poales; family Poaceae; genus Secale; species Secale cereale. The sequence continues at coordinate 592,524,136 of LR738713.1, forward strand.
TGGCATGACATGCCAGGTCAGTACATTGAATGTACTTGCAAGCTCACAATAAACCAAAAGCAATCAAGATAAACAACAACATGGCATTAGCAGGTTAAATCATACTAACAGAGCAACATGGCATGTATAACAAAACAAGATGCAACTTAGCACTAGCATAGTATGAACATGATAATACTACATGCAACATGATGATACTATCATGCACCAACTTACTCTGTTCGGGTTATCTCATAACCATCACAAATATCCAACAACTCGGTATCCTTGATACAACGGTGATCATTCCGGCAATCACAACCAACTTATCTCATCATCGAACCAGGCTTGTTATTAATCAAGTTATTATTATTATTATTACTGTTGACTCACGGTGTGACCGACACGAACTGGGCCCTTATCCGCGGGCGCGGCTATCGATAGGTTAGACACACACTCTGCAGAGCTTAGCACACTGTACCCACACCACAGAACTCATGGCCTCTTTCTCCCATTTGGGTGGACCAACGGCGTTCTGACAAAACCGATCTACTGTCATGACACTCTCCCGGCCATTCCGACTCACTCCCCATTGGGTTAGTCCTGGGTGGCCCCGTGTCTACCAAAGACACAACGACCACCGTCGTGGCCAAACGGTCCCAAACGGGGACCCGAGCTCAAAACAAAAACAAAAATGGGCACACAAGGTTATGTCCGCCTACCTGATCAGGGTAACGCATGTACACAACCTTCCCTCGTTGGAGGCACCGGTGAGAGGCATGACAATAGACCCAGTTAGGACCTTCCCATAAAGGTAAGTGTGGTTGCACTAGTCAGCTCGATATGGTGGCACCATGACTCAACCAACAGTTGTTCAAGTTTAATTTAATCCGGTTAAACTTGAATGCAAAAAGCTGAGTCATAATAAAATAGCATGATGCAACTACAATGCATGAGCATGCTATCAACATAAACATGGAGGTGCACATAATCATCGAGCATAACCATAATGAGATATTTAACCAAGTGAACATGGCATACTGATGATCATGAATATCATAAGCATAACGCTACTCATGGCATACATGGCTACTAGCATCACAAGTAAACACCATGCAAGAGCATACTAGCATCAACAATATATACCATGCAAGAACCTAGCAAGAACAGTACCAAGTAAGCCTACAACTAACTATTTGCAACGCAACATGCATAGCAACGGTACTTGACAGACAATGAGCATGCAACAGGTGAGTATTACTACTACTAGCATGTACTTCTACTACCAAGCATACATGTGAACATGATGATAACAAGTAGTCCAAGATAACAAGAATCATCAAATCATAGCATGACAGTGCACAAGAAACCACGGGCATAACTGAAACAACGACAACAGTAGCAAACAAGCAGACAGATAACAACAACCTTTTATTAAATATTCAAGTTGATAACCATGGCTACTGCATGGCTATCATGCAAGAGGTTATTGTGGCTTGCCTGGGGTGACGGGATACTCCGGGAAGAAGTGCGGTGAAGTCACGGAAAGAATCGCCGGAAACAGTACTCTCTCGGAGGGGCTATTTACGGCAAGGGCAAAATGGTCATTTTCACCATGTCAAACCATAGTGAAAATGATACCAACAGAACGGGCTCGACGAGACGAAGAAGTGGGCTTTGGAATCACCTCAATCGGAGCTGTGGTTAAAAAGATATGAGGTGTTTTTTGCCAGGGACCCATCTATAATGAAAAACTTCAAAATCTCGGCCTGGACAGAAAAGCAGAAAGCGCAATTAGCGAAATACGCTTTCACATAACTGAAAACGCATTCGTGGTTGAAGAAGAATGGAAATACGCTTCCGATGGATGAAAGCGTACACGGGCAAAAGCCGTGTCCACTTATCCACGTCAGCAGGGGGCGGGGCCGGTTCCAGGGTCACTTACAGGTGGGTCCCGCACCTTATCCAAAGGAACAGTGGCGGGGCCTGGCTATGTGACGCTGACGGGTGGTGTCCGCGGGGAGGAGGGGCCCGCCAGGCCTCGTCTTCTTCTTCCTCTGGCTGGCCCGACCGAAACAAAGGAGGGGGCAGGGGAGGGGCGCCGTCGGCGATGGTTCGGGCTGGTCCGGCCGTCTCCGGTCGAGGCACGGCCACCGGCGGACTCGGCGAGATGAGCATCATCCATCCCGCACAAAAGAAGCGCTGGAGAAGAGCCAGGGGCGACGGGGCTCGTGGCGTCGGCGGCCAAACTTGGGGACACGCGGCCATGGGTACTCCAGCGCCGAACTGAGGAGTTGGGGAGGCTCTATGGGAGGTGGGGGATGCTCTGGTGATGCTGGAAGAAGGGGAGGGGCTCGGGGCTGCTCGGATTTGAGCAGAGCTCGACGGCGGACATGGCGGTCAACTACGGCGAGGAGAGGCTCTAGAGCTCCTAGAGCTCGTTTGAGAGGTCGGGGAGGGAGCTAGCAGAGAGGTGAGATTGCTGGTGACGCAAGGAGGGGCTCGGGTGGCCTTATATAGCTGAGGGCGAGGTGCCCGAGCCGGTCACCGCCGCACGAGCGTGGCCAAGGCGCTGGCGACGCGCAGAGCTCACGAGAGGGCGCGGGAAGGCGACGAGGGGAAGTTCGGCCGAGCCACAATGAGGTACTATGCAGGGGGGCCGAGGGCACATGAGGGAAATGGCCGAGCGCCGCTGAAGCTTTGTCGGCCACAGAGCTCTTGTGGGCGCGCGGGGACGAGCGCCGACGAGGAAGCGGACGGAGGGGGCAACGGTTCAGGGCGACGCAGACGAACACGGGGATGCTACTGGACACGGTGGTGCGTCGAGATGAGGAGGGCAAGGACGAACACAGCGCCAGATTCGAGCCAGAGCACGCTGGCTGCATGCCAAGGCGGTGATCACAACGCGCACTGGCGCCCACAGTGCAATACTGTTTGCCAAACCATGTCTGGGGATTTTTCCTTCCTGGGGAGGTCAACTGCTGTGGTAGAATGGTTGAAAAGGCTCTGGTTAAAAGATTATCTACCTCTGAAGTTTACTGCAATAAGCTTGATCATGAAGTAGTGATCAACTGAGGTAGGATTAGAGTCAAACAAGTTGTCTGGGGTGATTAGCTAAGGAAGAACTACCATGCTGGGGAGTTTGGCAGGAAATGGACCAAGATTTAATATGGTTGCTTTGCAACTGCCAAATCTGCTCCAGAAACAAGATGATGAAGTAGCACTCACTTGGAGTAACCACTTGAGCTGAAATTTGGTGTAGAGGGGTTATTTGACCACCTGGAGATGCTGTAAAAAGATCTGGCCATTTGGAGTTACCGAAGGGGCACTTCCTTCACAATGCTCCATTCTGGTCAGTAACTTACAAAATTTACTGTGGTAAATGCGTTGGTGGATTGAGCCATAACTTGGTAGAGAAGGTAGATGTAAATGTAAGAATGCCCTGGTAAATTTCCAGCTCAAATGAAGCAAGGTAAAATAGGGTTGCTTCACAAAGTGGAAATTTTACCAGAAAACAAGATTTGGAGCTGAGCTCACATAGATGATCTCTATGAGCTCTAATTTGGTTGAGACTCATGATTTGATCAAATGAAGGATGGTACCAAGTTTCATATCATTTGGACATGCCTAGAATATACTTCCTTCACAAAGTCCCTTTCTAGACAGAAACTTTGGAAAATCATTGAACAATATTCAATAGGCAAATGAGTGTGAAAATTGGCACATGTCAATGATATGGACATGAAAAGATGTCCAAGGAGTTTGGAATCAATTGGCCAAAGATAAATAGCACTTGCTTCACAAAGTGCCATTTAGGGCAGAATAGGAAAAGGAATATTGGAGGATTATTTTTGAACATGGTAATGAAATGTTTTTCCATAATGGATGAAGATATGACCCAAAGAATTTATTAGAATTTATTTGGGAATTTTTGTAGTGATAGAAATATAGGTTGCTTCACAACCTATGGCAGACAGGGTTATTCCTTTAATAGAAAAATGAATATTCCCAATAAAAGAATATTGGGATTTGGGCCAAGAGGGAAATGGCAAGGGCTAGGGATAGATATGAGGATGACAAACCACTCTGGAAAGAAAGAATAGGTCATCTTCTTCAGTTTCCAGACCACATAGCCACAGAAAAAGAAAACTCAAGCAAAAACCTCAGAAAAACAAAAGAAAAAGAAAGGGCCAAAAATCAGGCCGTGACAACTCTTCCCCCCTTAAAGAAATCTCGTCCTCGAGATTTGGTTGCTCAGGGAACAAGTATGAATATACTGACTTTAAGGAAACCGTTTCCAACTCAGGTATCCTTTTTTCCTTTATTGATTGTTCCCATTTCTTATGACTGTCTGTCTGGCTCGGGGTGGTTTCCTTTACTGTATCCATATGCTGACGGACCTTACCTCACATGTTTATGCTGATGCTGGCTACAATTATTTTCCTATCGGCTGACTCGGCTGAGTGTGATCGATTATTATGACGGAAATATATGTCCGTCTCACAAGTCCAAGAGTGATCTCCGGTTGATGTGTCATCCAGCACCGGCAACCTTTCATGAAATTGTGAACAAATTTTTCCTGGTGGACACCAAATCTTTTTCTCCTTATATTGGGTTTCTCAACCAACTGTGGGTCCTCCAGGTTTAAAATAGTGAGGTAGCTCATAACCGTTCACCTGACGTATTCTGACTTCTTGCAGGAGTTCCTGATTCATTTTGACTGGTTCCACTGTCTTGAGTGTCAGATTTGTACCAATTATTTTACTGACTCCTGTCATGGCCAACATAAAGGGATATGACCTTATATAGTAATATCCGTAGATTGGACTGACGGTGGAGGTCTTGGCCATATCTCTTAATTCTTCGTGTGACCATGGGTTCTGTCAGGAGAAATATTTTGACAGGCGTATCTTTATCCTTATCCCCTGGCAGGTAACATTTCTTTGATGGCAGGTTTATCGTCTCTCCAGTTTTAATCACAGGGAAATGATCATCTGAACCCTTGCAAGAAATTGGCAAATAAATCAGTAGCCACCAGAACGGTCTTTACAACTTAGATCTGGGGCATTACTGAAATAACTCAACCACGGCCCAAGACGGCCGCAAAGCAGCGCAGAACATGAGACCAGGTTGATAAGAAGAAGGTGACAGCTCCTTAAAATAGCCAAAAAGCATCTATAGGGCTACTGTCACAAAAATAAACTCAACAGCTGTACGAGACGGCCGAAAAGCAGCACAGACCTCGTGACAGTCGTTGAAGAGAGAAATAAAAATCGCCATCCACTCCGGAAAGCTAAAAATAGCTTAGATCACAGGCGTGGTGCCGTAATTGGAGGAAAAGGGGACGAGGGCTCATCAGGATCATTTTCCAGGTTCACTGGTGCTTGTACAGAGCTCAGTGTTGTCGTCCAACTTGATAGTCCTTTGTCACACTCAGGTATATATCTGGCTTCCTTCACATATATTTGAGAATCTCATTCGTGAGGCGGACTTGTTTTTCTTACTGATTCTTGCTGCTCACCAACTGTTGCGTATCAGATTCATAGGATGCACTGCCTTATGCTGTCAATTTACTATTTAATATCTTGCACAAATGCTGTACTGAGGGAGATTGGATGGCTTATGCTGGAAACCATCGAGAGCATCTTGCTGAGGAAGACTGTGTACCGTGCTTCAGAAGCTTCCCCCCTTAAAGAATTACTAGGGAGAACTTGGTACCTTATGCCTGAAGCTGTTTGCGGTTGCTTGCTGAAGAAGACAGAGTACCTGGCACGTGAAGTCATCCATATATCGTACTGAGGAAGATGGAGGAATCTTGCAGTTGAAGCTTCTCGGGTAGCTTGCAAGGGAAGACTGAATTGATTACCACAAAAGCTTCTCACTGAGATATGCGAACCGATTACCGCATATTGAACCATCTTAATATTTTTGCTCTTGATTTCTTTTATGAAGCGGGGTTTTGCAGGACTATCTTCCTTTCCGAGTACATGCCACATTTTTGCTTGCTTCCAGGTGCATCGGGTTCCAAAATTATCCTCAACGAAAAATTAAACTTGTATCTGAGCCATACCTTTCATAATATTCCGTCAACCTTGCACACAATTTAACTTCTTGCTGATTTGATCTTTTCTGCTATGAAGAGTGCACGTTGAGGGAGACTTGACACCCGGATTAGATATCCCCCAAATCTGAATGCAGTCGGCTGAGAATTCCATACTGTTGTGAGGGGTGCACGTTAATGCAAACTTTATCCACGATTTCTTTGGTATTCAAACGAGCTATTTCCAATTTCACTGCAGTCTGCTGACAATTCCATTTTATTTATCTGAGCCTCCAAATATTTGAATTCCTTGCTGATTCTTCGGGTCCGATGTTGGTTGGCGAGCAACTTTAATAGGGGAAAATTATGCCACACCGAAGGCCCAAATAAAGAACAAAAGAAACGACTAAAGTAAAAACACACAAGCATACTACTAACAATTAATCAACCAATCATCACATATTACAGCTACTCACATCAAAATATGCATGCACACCTAAGCACACAAATTGCGCGGAAACTCCGGTATTACTGTCTAATATGTTGTGGCGGTGTGCACGGAAATTATATCCCTGTGCGTAAGGAGTTGGCGTAGCCGAAGCTAGACCAATCACTGGTTGAACAGTGGCTGGATCTGAATGGATGCACAGGTAAGGACGGTCTTGACGATCAAGTAGCGAGACACAAAATTCACGACCACCTCATCATCAAGCGTACGAAGGGAGTCGTACCCGTCCAAAGAATGAAATGATGGCAAGATAATAGTGGAAGACTGAGTTTATTGGCATTGCCCTTTTCTGATAACAAAGTTCAGCAAGGGTTGCCAAGGGGACGAGATGGAGGGCATGGATGATGATAGAAACAAGTCTATCATCGAAATAATATGGGTGGATGGCGGAAAGATATCGAAGCGATACCAAAGCATAACTCCTGCAAATGGTGTCTGGAACACTCGGTACCAGGGCATCACTCTGCTGGGACAGAGGTGACGCCAAACACCGAAAAACAGGTATGCAAAAAGGGATGGTGCAGGTAGTGGATTGAAATTTATACCACCTACACTCACAAGAGTAACCGTTAGCGACAAAATAATAATCTATATTCATGCTATGCGACAAACAAATGCAACAATCAAATGCAACAAACCAACCAAACTCTATACTACCACATTCTAACGTTCGCGCGGTCTAGGGCGTCCTACAGCCATAACTGCTCTGATACCAAGCCTGTGGCACCCCGGATCAGAGAAAACCGGAACGCCCCGTATTCCAGCCCAGAGATCGAGATGAAGTCTTCTGGAATACGAAACTGCTTAGCATAGAACAAACCAGCCTTTATTACAACGCGAATATGTATACAAGGTCTCTGATATTACAATGAATAACACCGGCACGGCGACACTACGCCTGCCACTGTTGCTCTATGCAAGCAGCATAACAACTCGAGGCAGCGGAACAACGAACGGTGATGATGAACTCCAATCCGCAGGTACTCTGGCTGGAACGTTTATCCTAGCTCGCGAACACCAGAACCACATCAAAAACAAGCAAGCAATCCAGGAACGACCTACAAACTGGCATGACACGCCAGGTCAGTACATTGAATGTACTTGCAAGCTCACAATAAACCAAAAGCAATCAAGACAAACAAAAACATGGCATTAGCAGGATAAATCATACTAACAGAGCAACATGGCATGTACAACAAAACAAGATGCAACTTAGCACTAGCATAGTATGAACATGATAATACTACATGAAACATGATGATACTATCATGCACCAACTTACTTTGTTCGGGTTATCCCATAACCATCACAAATATCCAAAAACTCGGTATCCTCGATACAACGATGATCATTCAGGCAATCACAACCAACTTATCTCATCATCGAACCAGGGTTGTTATTAATCAAGTTATTATTATTATTACTGTTGACTCACGGTGTGACAGTGTCGGGGAAACTGGACGCCCACGAACACCTATGGGACCGGAGCCCCTTCTACGGTACGGCAAGGGTGCGGAGGGTGCACGAAGAGCGGATCGAGGAGCACACGCGGGAAGTTTACCCAGGTTCGGGCCGCGCGGACGCGTAAAACCCTACTCCTGCCTTGGTTGTATTGAGTTCTTGGGCTCGGGAGCATGAAGATCTACAGTACTAGCTGCACCGAGCGAGGGAGTGGTCTAGTTTCTGTAATCGAACCTCCTCTACGTTGTGCATGGGCCTCCTTTTATAGCTCAAAGGGGTCACCGACAGGTGCCAACGTAGAGGAGGGTAAAAATGTAAAACTGGTGGTGGTTGTAATAGTGCATGAACAGTGTATGAACAGTGGTCTTCACCTAACTCTGACGGTGGGGGACAAGGGCATTGAATGCCCGTCGCCGTCGCCCCAAAAGCGTCCGTCCATGCGTCTCCGTTCGCCACGGCGATAGCCTCGTCACCGCGGCTTGCCACCGTGTACCCTAGGCTGCACAGCCGTCTGCCACGTGCCCCTGGAAGGGCCCCCAGGGCGACGCGTGGTCAGATGAGCTGGAGCACAGGCACACAGGGTAGGCTTCCCCCGGCAAGCACCTTGCCGGGGTCGCAACCTTGCCGGGCCCGGAAGTTTGCCGCTCTCCGGGCCCTGCCGGGGCGCATGATGCACCGCGATATACCTTCTTGAAGTGCCGTTCTTTGGCCTTCCTGGCAAACTCCTCTTGCCAGGGTCTTGTGTTGGAATGATAACCTTGTGCCTGGTGCGGCCTTCCCGGCAAGCTCCTCTTGCCGGGGTCTTATCTCTTAACTTGAATACTTTGTTCTTGAATGGCTTAAAGGGGTCTAGAGTGGGCTTTGGCGGGCGCGTGGTGAGCCAGACCATGGGATGCTGCTACTGCCCATGCACAAGTCGGGATACTAAGGTACCCCTACTTTAGTACACCGACAGGAGCCCCCGGGCCTGGGCCACACACGGTGCCAAGCGCTGTTGGGCCGGGCCCTGAACAGTGCACGGGCACACGCGGCCCACGGCGCGCCGTTTCCCACTCCAGATTCGCCGCATCCCTCCCTAACGGTACGCGTTGATTGCGGTGTCGTGGGAGAGATCGTGGCCAGCTTCTTTAATGGGGAAATGCGGAACGTCCCCCACTTCCCCCTTAAAAGCAGAGGAAGCAGGGGCAGTTTCCCTCATTGCTTTCATTGTGCCTTGAATCTCCAGAAACCCCCGCCGCTCTCTGCCTCCCCTCAGGTCGACAGAGAGCCGAGCTCCACCCTTCCTCCGCCGTCCCCAGCATCCGCGGCGCCGTCGACCTCTCCCCCCCCCCCCCCCCCCCCCCCCCCCCCCCCCCC
>LR738713.1:592533546-592557661 GCA_902687465.1 Secale cereale
CCCCGCCCCCGCCATGGCTCCGAAAAGCGACAAGGTGAAGGGCGACAAGGCGAAGAAGGAGAAGTCTGAGCAGGCGGCGAAGCTGGCAGCTATGCGGAGAAGGATGGTGGTCTTCCCGCCGAGGCTCGGCCCGAGGGAGCTGCTGGACAAGTACTACTTGTTCTGGGCGAGGGAGACGAAGGATCACCCGCGCACCAGAGTCCTCCCCGCCGTCGCCGTCGACATGTTCCCGGGAGGTTACCACTTCTTCGCTTCGTTCTTCCATTGCGGTCTCTGCCCTCCGTACTCGGAGTTCTTCTGTGATGTGATGAACACGTATGGCCTCCACCTCTTAGATTTCACCCCAAATGCCGTTCTCACCTTGGCCGTTTTCGCACATCTATGCGAAAACTATGTCGGGGTCCACCCAAATGTAGCTCTTTTCCGCCACTTCTTCACGCCTAGAGTAGAATCTGGATCCCCACTCTCCGGCGGCATCTCCTGGATCTTTAGGTTGAACAAGAAGGAGGCGTACTTGAAAGGAGAGCTTCGCGGCAAGTGGGAGGAGTGGAGGGCTGACTGGTGCTGGGTCATGGAGGATAAGCCCGAGCAGTTTACCTCGCCGCGCCAGACTGCAATAGTGCGCGACAAGGATTGGAGCGACTTGGCCCCGGAAGACGACAAGCTGCAGATTGCCCTTACTAGGATCCTTCGTCTCCGGATTGCCAATCTTACTGTAGGTGAAGTCGGGGCCGATTTCCTTCGCCGCCGCATTGCCCCCCTGCAGGAAAGGAAGAGGCCTGCCTAGGAGGTCGGCAACGCGGCAGATCGCATGAGGCTGCGCCCCGGGCTGAACTATAATTTCACCGTCTTGGAGCTGAAGGGGATGGTCCGGGAGCTGTTCAAGCATGACCCCAAGCACCCGGAGTGGTTCAGACCGTCGGTCGGAGTAGTTCCTCTGTGTAACAATACTGCCCTCAGTGCCATCCACGCGGCAATGCCTGAGTGCGACTCCCACGGGGTCGTCCCCGCTTGGCTGGTGCCTTCAGCGGAGACCGTGCAGGCCTTCTTTGATAATCTGGTTGAACGGCCACGCAACCCCGAGGAGAGAAAAGGCCTTACCCGGACGACCACCGACCGGGATGTGGCCTACATAGCCAGCAGGATGGAGGAGGCCGCCGCAGCTACAGCTGCGGGTGAGTTCGGGTACACTGCGGACGAGGCCGAAGCAGCGGACGCGGTGAGTCAGGCTGAGGAGGAGGAAATCCTCAAGTTGTTGAAGCTCGCGCCCAAGGACTTTGCCGGGGAGCCTACCGGGGAGCCTACCGGGATGGGCGAGGCTGCCGGGCAGGGTACTGAGTCCAGCGGGCCCGCCGAGGAGGAGGAGGACGCCGAGTCCGGTGATTCTGACGAAGACTCTGGCGGGTCTCTGAATCTTGACGACGACGCCTCCTCATCCTCAGAGAACTCTCCGCCACCACCAAGTCCTCCGCCACAGCAGAAGAAGCGCCTCCGCAAGGTCGCTGAGACGACGAGGCCACAGGCGCCTCGACAGCAGACGAAGCGCCGTGCGACGTGTGCCACCACGATGAGCGAGGTCATCAAGGAGGCGCCCCGTGCCCGAGCGACAAGCGGAGGGGGATCTTCCCGGAGTGGCTCTGGTGCCCCTTCTGCCCCTCGGTCCTCGGCGACGACCGGTGCTGAGTCTTCACAGCCCACAGCCCCGGAGCCCGCCAAGCGCCCGAGGGAGCCTTCTCCTCCAGCTCCCCGCGCTGGAGCACGCGAGGCAGGGTTTGACTTCTCCGCCCTCAGCTCCGACGAAGAGGAGGAAGAGTAAGCACTTGCAATTTCAATTTCCTTTTATTTTTGTTGCTTTTGTCTTGATTTCTTTTTTTGTCTAACTCCGATCTTGTTTGGTTTCCAGGACCTTGACCCAGCGGATGGCGAAGAGGGCCAAGATCCCTGTGGTTGATCTTGAGGACGACGAGCCCGTCGCAGCGGAAGGCGACGCGCCAGCGACAGGCTTGCCGGACCAGCCTGCTGCTCCGGGGAGCAGCCCCCAGCGTAAGTCCTGCGTTCACTTTTCCGCTTGATGGGCGCGCTTGAGCTTGTTACCCTTATTGATGTCTTGTTGTCTTGTGCAGAAGTGGAGCCGCAGCCGCAGGAGCACCAGGAGGCCGCCCCCGATGAGCCGCTTGCTCCACCCTCCCCGCCAAGGATGAGCTCCCCGGCGAGGGACAGCGCTCCACCAAGGACGGGGACTCCGCCAAGGGCGAGCAGCCCGACAAGGGTGAGCACCCCGCCAAGGGAGAGTAGCCCGACAAGGGTGAGCACCCCGCCAAGGGAGGGCGCGAGCGGCCCTCCGCCAGCAGGGGCCACTACCACGCCGCCAAGGGAGGATTCCCCGGCGAGGGATACCGTTATCGAGGAGGCCTGCACAGGTAAACCCTTGTACTTTCTTCTTCTTGGATTCTTCTTTTTGGATATTTGCTTGACGATTTTTCTTTTCTTTTTCTTCTGCCAGATCCGCCCGCCCCGGAGTCGATGGAGACGGAAACCATCACCGAGGAGGAGGTGCGTGGCGACGCTGGCGATGCCACCGCCGCAGAGGGAACGGCCGGCGCCGATGAGCCAGCCGCCGAGGAGACCGCCCCGACTGCTGACGCGGCAGCTGGGGAAGGGACCGGCGACCGCACTACTGGCCCGGAGGCCGCAGGAGCGCCGGACGCTGTACCGGCCACCGATCCTTCCGCCTCTGCGGCTGGGTCGGGCGTCTATCTGGAGGCCGCCAATGGGGTCTTTATCCAAGTCCCGTAGGCGTCCTCATCGAGGGCACCCGCGGAGGGGGAGACGTTTGACAGAGAAGTTCTTGCCTCCACTAGGTTGAAGGTTGTCGATGCGCCCGGCAGCAGCGACGAGCCCGAAGAGGAGCAACTCCTGCGTCGACTCCTGGCCTTGTACCGGGCCAGGCAGGTGAAGTTGGAGTCTCGGGAGGCTCTGGCTGCCAAGGCTGGTGCTGATTTGGAGAAGCGCGCCGCGGAGCTCCGTGCCGCCAACCAGGCGGCCCTCCGAAACTTGGCAGAGGAGCGCGAAGAGCTTGCCGGAGCACACCAGGCGTTCCTCCTCGAGAAGGCCGAGGTGGAGGAGCGGAAGCGTCTGGCCGCCGAGGAGCTGTCTCGGCGGGAGGGAGAGCTCAACCAGCGGAAGGTCGACCTCGACAGCCACGAGGACGACCTCACCGCTCGTGAGCAGGCCATTGGCGGGGCTCTGCAGGAGGCGAGGGATGCCGCTGCTGCCGCAGAGACCGCCAAGAGGGATCTGGAGGCCAGGGTGGCGCAGATGGAGTCGAACTTGAAGGCGAGTGAAGACAGGGTCGCCGCGCTCAATGTGGCGCGGGAGAAGGACGCCCACACCAACTCGGAGCTGCAAATCCGCCTCTCTGAGAATGGCAAAGAGCTCACCGACGCCAGGGACTCCATCGCTGACTTGGAGCTGAAGGTTTCCACCCTCACCGACTCGCTTGACGCCGACCGGGACCGCGAGACGAAGCTGAAGGACGATCTCCGTACCGAGAGGGCCTTGCTGGAAAGCGCCGCCGTCTCGCAAAACCACTTCCAGCGGACGGTGGAGCAGTGGACCGAGGAGCTCGTCGCCTCCGCCGCCAACATCGACATGGAGATGGTGGCGCTGAGGGCGGAGCACCTCGCGTACTCCCCCGACGAGAGTCTCCCCCACAGCGCCAAGCTGAGCCTGTTCTTCAGGGGAGTGGCGCCGGCTCTCGCGCGGCTACGGGAGAAGATCCCCGCGCAGCTGGCTGACGAGGCGCGCCGGCTTTTCATGGGTACTATGGAGCGGGTGTTGTCGAAGATCGTCTACCGCAACCCCGGGATCAACCTCGTCAACGTCCACCGGACCCTGCCGCCCGAAGCCGACCAGGAGGCGTTGAAGGCACAAGTCGCCCATATTATAGCCAAGGTGGGCAAGATCCAGAGGATCAACGGAGATCGAAGAGACTAGGCACCTTGCTTCCCTCGCCACTGCCAATTAAGTCATAGGTAGTAGTTGTTTAGAACAGCGGCAAGTTATCTCTGTAATATATACTTTTATTTCGGGTAATCAATGCAATGTTATCTCCCTTGCTTTAGTCCCTTCACTTTGTATGCTTTCCACCCTACGCTTTTGGGGAACTTGCCGGCAAAGGGACCCTTGCCGCGAGCGCTGAGTGCGGGACTCTTAGCAGCCTGCTAGCAAAGCCCTTGTCGGCAAGAAACCTTGCCGCAGCCAGTCGCAGCACACTTAGATTGCTGAGCGAACTCAAAAACGAAGTAAGGGCGCGACACTTGTCGCAGCTCACTTAAGCCGTTGAGCGTGCTCGAAACAAAGTAAGGGCGCGGCTAGCCACGGGTAGGTTCCTCCGCGCACAGGTTTTCCATACAAAGTGTGGTTGTTCAAGGAAGACAACAACAAAAAATTTAAAAATTTAAATTGCTCAAAATCCGGCAACTTAGCTTTCATGGATTGTTTGCTTCCCGGCAAGACTTTCCTTTCTTGAACAGCACTTGGTCCATACCCCTATCTCCTTCCCCCCCGGCAAACTTGTACGCGAGGGACCCTTCTTCTGTTTAAGAGAGAAAGAAAAAAGAGGGGGAAACACAAATATGGAACCTTGCCGCTCGTTGCTGCTTACCCGAGATTTGTGCTGCACAAAATGTCAGATGATACATGCACGCAAAAAGAAAGGCATGAAATGACAAATGGAGCGAAGCACAAAAGTTTTACTGATGCACGGGGTCTGCGCCCGGCTTTGTACAAAGGTTTACATGCCACAGCGGCAAGACTTGTACAAAAGGTGGTTGCCGGAGCGGATCACGGCAACCGCGCCTTACGGGTGAAACTTGCGAAGATGCTCTATGTTCCAGGAGTTGCTCACCGGTAAGCCTTCTTCGGTCTCAAGGCGGACAGCGCCGGGCCTTGTGACTTGTGTCACCCGATAAGGGCCTTCCCACTTCGGCGTCAACTTGTTGGAGTTCTTGGCGGACTGAACTCGCCGAAGAACAAGATCGCCTTCCTCGAGACTCCTGGCCTTGACCTTGCGGCTATGATAGCGACGCAAGGCTTGCTGGTATCGAGCAGCTCGTACATCAGCCTGGAGACGGTCCTCCTCGAGAAGCAATGCATCATCTTGCCGCAACTGCTCTTGCTCAAGCTCATCGTAAGCGATCACTCGAGGAGACCCGTATACGAGTTCCGTGGGGAGAACTGCCTCTGCTCCATAGAGAAGAGCAAAGGGTGTCTGTCTGGTGGCTCGATTTGGTGTCGTCCTGATTGACCAAAGAGCCGCCGGCAACTCCTCTATCCAGTTTCTTCCACACTTGTGCAGCCTGTCGAAGGTTCTTGTCTTGAGTCCGCGCAGCACTTCAGCGTTTGCCCTCTCCGCTTGACCATTGCTCCTTGGGTGAGCAACAGAAGCGAAGCAGACCTTGGCGCCAAGGTCTTGGACGTATTGCATGAAGGTGCGACTTGTGAACTGCGTGCCGTTGTCGGTGATGATCCTGTTAGGGATTCCGAAACGGCAAACTATTGACCTGAAGAACCTGACTGCTGACTGTGCCGTCACCTTTCTCACTGGTTCCACTTCTGGCCACTTTGTGAACTTGTCGATTACGACGTACAAGTACTCAAAGCACCCGACGGCGCGGGGAAAGGGGCCGAGGATGTCGAGCCCCCAGACCGAGAAGGGCCAGGACAAAGGGATCGTCTGAGAGCTTGAGCTGGCTGGTGAATTTGCTTGGCATGGAACTGGCACGCTTCACACTTGGTTACTTGTGCAGTTGCATCTTGGAGGGCTTCTGGCCAAAAGAAACCTTGCCGGAACGCCTTCCCGGCAAGTGCTCTTGCGCCAATGTGGTGACCAAATATGCCTCCGTGTATCTCTGCCAACAGCTTCTGTCCATCTTCCCGGGAAATGCACTTCAATCTGACACCGTTGAGTCTTCTTCTGTACAGTTCGTTGTCGACGAACTGGTACATACTTGACTGTCTGGTTATTCTTTCTATCTCTTCTGGCTCATCGGGAAGTTCTCCAGTTTGAAGAAAACGGACAATTTGCTGTGCCCATGCTAGAGCCTGAGGCTCAACAACAAGGACTAAAGGCATCAGGGCTGCTGCGGGAACCTCAGCTTCTACGGCAAGAACCTGCGTCTCTGTCAGAGCTGAGGGTTCCCCGGCAAGCCTGCCGGGGCAAGGCTCGTCGGGAACGCCTGCTTCAACTGTACAGACCCTTGGGTCCGCAGGAGCAAACCGTTCCTCAGCATCTTGGTTGTTGATCTTGGGGACTTTGGCGGCGGCTTCAGGAAGATCCGCCGGCAAATAGTCACCGGAGACCAACTTCCTCTTCTTGCTTTGCCCAACTGATGGTGTGACGGATGGTTGAGTTAGCTTGAGCATGAAGGTCCCTGGTTCCACAGGTAACTTCATTGCAGCACACTTTGAGAGGCCATCTGCGATATCATTCTGAGCTCTTGGGACATGCTCCATCTGCAGGCCTTCAAAGTGTTCTTCAAGCTTCCTCACTTCATCGACATAAGCTTCCATCAAAGGACTCTGGTAGTTCTTGTTCACTTGTCGGACCACTAGTTGTGAATCTCCCCGCACAATCAGCTTCTTGATCCCAAGTTCGGCCGCAATTCTGAGGCCGGCAAGCAAACCTTCATACTCAGCAGTATTGTTCGTCGATTGCTCCATGGGAAAGTGCATTTGGACAACATACTTGAGGTGCTCCCCGGTGGGTGCGAAAAGTAGCACACCAGCACCGGCGCCTTGCAGCGAGAAGGCACCGTCGAAGTACATTATCCATTCCTTGCTTGCTTCTTGGACGGGGATGTTTGTCTCTGGGACTTCTTCGTCTGGTGTTGGGGTCCATTCCGCTATGAACTCTGCCAATGCTCGTCTCTGTATAGTTGAAGTGCTTTCGAACTTAAGACCAAAGCTTGACAATTCCAATGCCCACTCAACAATCCTGCCTGTTGCTTCTGGATTTTGCAATATCCTCTTCAATGGAAAGCGAGTGACCACCGTTATCTCGTGTGCTTGGAAGTAATGACGCAGCTTTCTTGAGGCCATGAGGAGACCGAAAAGCAACTTTTGCACCCCAGAGTATCTTGACCTAGCCCCCTGCAGGAGGGAACTTACAAAATAAACTGGGCGCTGCACCATCTTCTTTCGCACTTCTCCTTGTTCTTGCGCAGACTTGTCCTCGTCGGGGCCAGAGCTTGTCGGGAAAGCCCCCTGCTTGTCGCTGGAAGTACTTGCCGGAGCTGCGGGCTCTTCCTCTGCCTCCCTCTCCGCTACTAACGCAGCACTAACCACTTGATTGGTTGCCGCTAGGTACAGCAGCAACTTCTCTTGGGGCCTAGGTGCGACAAGTATCGGAGTGGAGGACAGGTATCCTTTCAAGTCTTGCAGCGCTGCCTCCGCTTCTGGAGTCCATTTCATAGGGCCTGCCTTTTTCAAGATTTTGAAGAAAGGCAGGGCGCGTTCTGCAGACTTTGAAATGAACCTGCTGAGGGCGGCCACACAACCCGCAAGCCTCCGTACATCCTTGATGCGTTTCGGGGCTTCGATCTACTCGATAGCCTTGATCTTGTCGTGATTGGCTTCAATCCCCCTCTGGGACACAAAGAACCCGAGAAGCTTGCCGGAGGGGACTCCGAAAATGCACTTCTCGGGGTTCAACTAGAGTTGTATCTTGCGCAGATTGTCAATGGTTTCTTCTAAGTCTTGAATCAGGGTATCCTTGCTCTTGCTCTTAACCACTATGTCATCCATGTAGGCTTCTACGTTCCTGTGTATCTGTGGCTCAAAAGCAGTGTGGACCACCCTTGCAAATGTTGAGCCCGCATTCTTCAATCCAAAGGGCATGCGTATAAAGCAATATGTGCCGCATGGAGTAATGAAAACGCGGTCTTCTCCTCGTCTTCCTCAGCCATGAATATCTGATGGTAACCTGAGTATGCATCGAGAAATGAAAGCAACTCACATCCAGCCGTGGAGTCCACAATTTGGTCGATGCGTGGCAAGGGAAATGTATCCTTGGGACATGCTTTATTCACATCGGTGAAGTCTATACAAAGTCTCCACTTCCCATTGGCTTTGCGCACGACAACTGGATTGGCCAGCCACGTGGGATGAAGTACACCTCTAACAAGGCCTGCTGCTTCCAACTTCTTGATTTCTTCGGCGATGAACTCTTGGCGCTTCACCGCTTGCTTCCTGACCTTCTGCTTGACGGGCCGCGCATGAGGACAAACAGCAAGCTTGTGCTCAATTACCTTCCTGGGAACGCCGGGGATGTCAGACGGTTGCCACGCAAACACGTCAACATTCGCCCGCAGGAAGACAATGAGCGCGCTTTCCTATTTGGGGTCGAGTGTAGCACTGATGGTGAAGGTACCACCAGTGCCGTCCTCCTTGGTGGGCACCTTCTTGGTTGCCGGTGGAGCTGCCATTCCCTTATTACACTTGCCGGTGGAGCTCGATGGTGCGTCCTCGACGGCAGCGCAGCACTCCGAAGAGGTGCGTTTGCCGGAGTGGGCCCCAGAGCTCTTGCCGGACTTGGTCTTGGTCTTTCCCCTGGGAGCTTCAGCGGCAAGTGTCTTGCTGTCCGCCGCGGCTGCTGCATCCCGGTAGATCTTGTCGGCGCAGATAAGCGCATCCTTCTTGTCGCCGGGGACAGAGATGACGCTTATCGGCCCCGGCATCTTGAGCATGTTGTACGCATAGTGGGAAGCTGCCATGAACTTGGCGAGCGCAGGACGGCCAAGTATCCCATTGTACGGCAATGGGATATCGGCAACGTCGAACGTGATCCTCTCCGTCCTGAAGTTGAGCTCTCCACCAAAGGTCACCGACAGCGTGATCTTCCCCTTCGGCTTGCTCCTCCCCGGGTTGATCCCTTGGAACGACCCGGTTTCCTCGAGCTCGCTGTCGGGAATCTGTAGTTTCTTGATCACAGCGGAGGAGATCAAGTTGAGGCCGGCCCCGCCGTCAACCAACATCTTGGTGACCTTGAGGTTGCGGATAGTTGGTGAAACCAACATCGGCAAACACCCGACCGCAGTTGTGCGGTCAGGGTGGTCCTCAAGGTCGAAGATGATGGGCGTGCCGGACCATTTCAGCAGCCTGCGTGACTCGACGGGTGGCTCAGCTGCATTCACTTCCCGCACCCATTGCTTGAGTTGGCGGTGGGAAGTGTGCAGAGAGGCACCTCCGTCGACACACAGGACCTCTGTGGCCTTCTGGAACTCCTGCTCGCTGTTGTCTCCTTCATCCATATCCTCGTCATCGTCTTCGTCTTCGTCCTTGTCGCGGCCCCGGGGAGGTCTGTCTCCTTGCCGCTGCTTGGCCTTGCCGCGGCGTCCTCCCCGGCCATTGAACGGTCGCTTCTTGCTGGGATCTCCCCCGCCTCCTTGGGCCTTCTCCTTGTCGCGACGCTCGTATTCAGCCTTCTGCTGTTCTACGAGGTACTCTACTCTCTTGCAGTTCTGGAGATCGTGGCCCTTGGTGCGGTGGATCTTGCAGTACTGCTTGTCGGAGCCGTCCTGCTTGTCGGCTGCCGCTACAGGGGCGGCCTCCTTGCCGGAGCCACCAGCCTGTGTCTTCTTGGCGGTAGCCTCCTTGCCGGACTGCTCGACAACCAGTACCTCCTTGTTCTTCTTCTTCTTGTTCCGCCGCCGGTTTTTCCTTGCCGGGGCGGCATCCTCGCTGTCGCTTCCTCCTGCACCGGCATCCTCTCCGGGGAGTCTCCTCCCCTCTTCAGCACGTGCACATTTGTCAGCCAGAGCGTAAAGCTCGCTGACGTCCCGGATCTTGGTCATTGCCATCTCCTCCCTCATCCGGCGGTTACGCACGTTCTGGTGGAACGCGCTGATAACCGCGGCAGGGTGGACATCGGGGATATTGTGTTGAATGCGGCTGAACCTTTGGATGTATTTGCGCAGGGACTCTCCCTCCTTCTGGGCAAGGATGTGGAAGATCGCTCTCCTGGCCGTGAGGTTTGTGGCCGCCCGTGAAGGCGCCAACAAACTGGTGGCACAGATCTGCCCAAGAGGAGATGGAGTTCTCCGGCAAGTGCATAAGCCAAGACCTGACGTTTGGCTTAAGCACGAGCGGGAAATAGTTGGCTAGAATCTTCTCATCGCGTCCCCCGGCAGCCTGCACCGCAATGGTGTAGATGCTGAGGAACTCAGAGATGTGTGTCTTGCCATCGTACTTCTCGGGCACGTTGGGTTTAAAGTTCTTCATGCTGGGCCACTGGACTTGCCGCAGCTCTCAGGTGAACGCAGGGCAACCTGCCGCGTACGGCAAGTCGCCTGGTTCACCGGGCACGTGCATGTCGACAGCGGTCCCGGCGCGCTGATCAGACTGTCTTCTGGCTTCTCTTCGACGCTCGATACGAGTTCGAGCGTCTTCTTGTCGCCTGTCGTCAAGGACTTGGCGTTGATCGCGGCGAGCCCGCGGATCCAACGACGCTGTGGAGTCGTCGTCGACGTTGATCCGGCGGGTCGGCGATTTCTGCTTCCGCGGCGGGGAGTGCACGGTAGTGGCACCCCCGGCGGTCTTGTCACCGTCGGCCTTCGTTTGGTCGACTTGCTGCGGCCGTGACGTTGCCGGCTGCTGCGGCGTGTCGTTGTTGGCGAAGGCGATGAGGCTCTGGATCGTAGCCCTCCAGTCTTCGGCTTTGTCCGCCGCTGGAGGGAAGTCGAGGAGCAGCTGAGCCCTGGCCAGGGCTTCTGCTGGAGAGGAGGGAAACGGTGGCGAGCGGTGCGAGGAGCGAGATACGCTCGGACTTCTAATCGCGTTAGAAGGAGCATGTTCTCGCCCCGGCGACCGCGCCTTGCTCGTGCCAGGATGCTGGCCTTGAGCGTCCCGTGACCCGCCGGCCTGGCCACGTCCCAGCAAGCGTATGGTACCTCTGGTACCACATCGCTGCTGGTCTGGCACCTCCTGAGAGGGACGTGGTGCGTGCATGGACACCGAGGCCTTGGAGTTCGCCCGGTCGTCCGTCTTGTCCTTGGACTTGGTGGCGCCGTGAGTCTCCCCACCGGCGTCCACCCTTCCGCCGGCGTCTCCCCCACCAACCGTCGGTTCTGGTGATGGTGGGATCGACGCGGACGGGCCTCCGACCTCCGAAGCCTTCTTCTTCGGAGGCATGTTGATGTAGTCGATGAGGTTGATGGAGCTGGTGAAGTTGCTGAAGGTTGCACCCGCGTGAGCGCCGGATCAGGTTCGCACAACCTCGACGCCCCCTACCTGGCGCGCCAAAGATGTCGGGGAAACTGGACGCCCACGAACACCTATGGGACCGGAGCCCCTTCTACGGTACGGCAAGGGTGCGGAGGGTGCATGAAGAGCGGATCGAGGAGCACACGCGGGAAGTTTACCCAGGTTCGGGCCGCGCGGATGCGTAAAACCCTACTCCTGCCTTGGTTGTATTGAGTTCTTGGGCTCGGGAGCTTGAAGATCTACAGTACTAGCGGCACCGAGCGAGGGAGTGGTCTAGTTTCTGGAATCGAACCTCCTCTACGTTGTGCATGGGCCTCCTTTTATAGCTCAAAGGGGTCACCGACAGGTGCCAACGTAGAGGAGGGTAAAAATGTAAAACTGGTGGTGGTTGTAACAGTGCATGAACAGTGTATGAACAGTGGTCTTCACCTAACTCTGACGGTGGGGGACAAGGGCATTGAATGCCCATCGCCGTCGCCCGAAAAGCGTCCGTCCATGCGTCTCCGTTCGCCACGGCGATAGCCTCGTCACCGCGGCTTGCCACCGTGTACCCTAGGCTGCACAGCCGTCTGCTGTAGGGGAACGCAGCAGAAAATAAAAATTTCTGACCTACGCACCAGCCCAGGACCACTATGAAGACTGCATACAAGGTTTGATCTGTTTCGTTACCGACTCGTAGCGCAGCGGAAGTAGAGTCGATGACGATCGTCGGTGCAGATCCCCGCAGCTAGGATTTACAACCTCCCAACCGCGAGGATGTATACCCTCATCCACTCCTCGGACAGCCCTCCGGGAGACGGTCGAACAGTCCCCCGGATGGTGTCGTGGACAGCCCTCCGGGAGGACCTTCGAAACTCAAACGGTCACCCGGACAGCCCTTCGGGAGGACTCACAGAACTCGGACCGTCACTTGGACAGCCCTTCGGGAGGCACTCACGAACAGCCCCTCAGGGTACTAAGATCGAAACTACGACCTCTCTACAGAGTTGCACACATACGGTGTCATCTATCCGGCAGGGCTTCGCCGTCCAGAACTAGTTCCCACCGGAACCCAGACAGCCTTTCGGCTCTACGAAACTATTTCGTGAGAGGGAGAGAGAAGCCAGATCATTGCAATGGCATTTGTATGTGAGAAGGGATGAAGAAGTGGGCAGCCCCCTCTCCTCCTTATATAGGAAAACCAAGGGGGAATATCCCTTTCTCAAAAGGAATATGCCATTGGAATATCCCTTTCTCAAAAGGAATATGCCTTTCTCAAAAAATATCCAAAAAGTGCTTTCACTATTCACGACGACATTTTTCAGCGTCCGTTCGAACTGAAAATATTTATGTGGGCTTAGAACATTTCCAGTACCCACCATAATTATTTTCAACGCGTTCTGGAACAATTCCAGTTTAGTGATTTTCATCTGCGAAAAGCATCTGAAGCGGTTCCGGTAGCTCCAGAACATTTCCGGTTTTCATCTACGAAAATTCCAGAAAGTTTCCGGAACGATTCTGGCATCTTCCAAGAATTATCGGGCATGTGCCAAAACCAATTTGACTTTATGGTATCCTCTGAAACAACTTTTCAGTTTCACCGGAACTCATCCGGTGACCTCTCTCTGCGGAACTTTTCCGCTGTCCGAAACTTTTTCGGTGTCCGAAACTTTTTCGGTGATTTTCTCTCAGACTCCCTGTCTAGTATTCAGCAGATAGATGACCCTTAAGCGTGTGACCCTATAGGTTCGGTGAAGTATAGACATGACCCGGAACCCCTTCCGATCAATGATCAACATCGGAGCCGTGGACACCCATATTGACCCCTATACCCACACGAATGAATATTCGACTGAACCTCCAGTTGCTGTGTGCTATTCCTGTTGCTTCACGATATGTCACAAACACCCGAGGTGAGATTTATTGCATCCCCGTGGGCCAACACTTTGTCCACTATGCAAGTCACCTCGTTACCGGTTTTGTTCTCTTTTCTCGTTTTCGTGTTCCGGCATCCCAGTGATCAAATCACCCTGTGTCTGGCCAGACGATGATGGATACCGTTACACCGAGAGGGCCCGAGTATATCTCTCCATCGTCGGAGGAGCAAATCCCAATCTTGAGCTATCTCGTTACTTGCCATACTTTTCCATGAACCCGTAAGCCGCCGTAATAGCCACCCATTTACGGATGACGTTTAACAAACCCCAAAGTTCATGAAGCAAGCATGAAGAAACTCGATACTCTCATGGTCTAAGGAATTATGCAAACATTAACTTCCTGTGTTATTAACCATTAACTTGTGACGAATGTATCTCATAGCATAACATCAATCGGGTCGATTCAACACAAATGTTCTGCTAACATTGTGCCCTCAAAGTTGCTGGCATAGACATGCCCATGATCAGGAAAACAGAACCATCATGCAACACTTGAGCTAGTCTTAGAGGCCAGACCAGGAATACATTTTATCGTTTATTATTCCACACGTGCATATGAGTCTTCCTCCGAGCCTCGTTTTATTTGCAGACTCGAGAACCATAGCAGTTATAGCATGGAACATAAACCTAATTATGAACAGTGAGATAAATAATAGAATTTATTATTGCCTCTAGGGCATATCTCCTACAGACTCCCACTTGCACTAGAGTCAATATCTAGTCAATGCTAATGCACTTTACACCTATGGCACATTGGTGTAAATATGCTTCGCTTGTGGTATAGCCTGATGTCCAACGGATCTGACGACTTCAGCTCCGTGTGTAACTTTGCATATCCCTCGCGTTTTCACGCCTTCACAAAATTCATATTTTGTGTGGACTTGGCTTTGTATGTATGCGAATCACAGGTCGAACCTGGATTCCTCAGACTGAGTTATGGAGCAACTACCTGCAGTAGTGTCCCATTGACAAAAGCCATCTTGGAACCATACTAAGTTCATGAATGAACTATATGATTCAACATCTTCTTTGTCGCTTCAAAAGCGGCAACATACTTCACCTCTGTTATAGAATTCGCCACAGTAACTTGTTTGGAACATTTTCCAACTAACTGTGCCACCACATTGTGTGTTACACAAAACCCTTAATTTAAATCGAAAATCGCACGGGGAAAAGATGAAGACTGTATCGATGTAACATTTTACAACGAACTCTTCATGATCTCCGCTTGCGAGAAAACATGTCATCAGTACTACTCTGGTACTACATGACATCTTTCATTGTTGTCCTATGATCAGTACTTTTGACCACTTTGGTATCTATACTCATAACACCTTTGGAGTATCGGACATATCTGGTTGTTTTTACATACCATGGAATACATGACTAATCCAAACACGAAGGTGTGTGGAATCTCCATCATGTATCTTGCTCATCGGTGTTTTTGGGACACCGAGTCTTGCAAAAACTCTTTCCATGTGACTTCGGCAAGAATCACTCCTTGGCGTTTTTAATGCTAAAAGATTTTAGCATCTTGTCAATATGTATCCATTGCTTAGCCCCATTAGGTAAATCTATCTCCATAGATCATCATGCCTAATATCAAGGCTATTTAGCCTAAGCACTTCATCGAAAGACTATTTTCAAATGAAGTCCTAATTCGTGTCAAGAAATTTATTTCCAATTACCAATGTGTCAAGCACACAAGGTTTTTAGAAATATTATTGCGCTCCCACTTACTTTCTTGAATTACAAGCATCTTCGTTACCCATTGATGACGTCAAAACCCCTTTTGACCATTTCATCAAAACACGAAGATTCCAACTCCATTTTGCTCTCTTCTGTCCATTGCTGGAACTCTGAAGTTTGCACACTTACTAGCATCCTCTGGATCGACAAATTACTTTGGACTGTATCACATACAAGTCCTAGGTTTCATTTCTATCAGATAGAAATCCTTTTGTCATCCATGGTTCATATCTCATGATTGAAATATGTATTAATTGCTAGTTCAACCCGAACCGACTTTAAGCATCGCTACGGTGAGACAATCTCATCGTAGTCAACTCCTTGAACTTGTTTATTGCAACAAGTCGAGCTTTATGGATAAAACATTTTATCCGTATCAGTTTTAAGTTCCATAAATATTCGTCAGACTCTAAGTCTTCCGAAAGGTGTATCAAGGTTTTAATCTTGAATCACTTATATGGAAACTAACTCGGGTTGTATTGGCATTCAGCCAATTCCGGAGTCAGGGCCCATCAACGCTTCCTTTGTGTATCATAGGTATACTGTTGTCCAACAACAATATCTCGTCTGCGCACCTGAGAGGTTTGCACGAGCCTTGCCTACGTGGTTCAGCTGCAAGTTCGACCGAAGTCCATACATTTTATTGTAGAGACTTCCGTATCCGTCGCAGTAGGAAACTCTGGAATTACTTCCAAGGTTCCTTTCCTTTGACCTGATGACGAAGATACTGTTATCTCGTCGAGTTTGCACTGTCCTCCCACTCACCCTTTTTGAAAGAACTATTCTCTTTAAAAGCATACCGATTTGTGGCAAAAAACATTTGCCTCGGTATAGTGGTGGGGGGAATACCCAATTACTTGGGATAACCTACAAAGTAGCACTTGTCTGATTTGGAATAGGTTTGTAACTTTTTACACAAGCCCCATATTCCAAATGTTAAGAAAAGATATAACATGGTTGGGCGTACCATACCATGGTGTCATTTCAACAGACCCGATGGAGCTCTTTTCAGTGTAAAAGCCGCAGTCTCTAAAGCATCACTCTTTTAAAAGGGATAATGGCAAATTTATTTATGTCATCTTTGATCTTACCATGTCACAAATGGTTCGATTACATCTTCACGGATTTTCCACTCGCAGTGGTGTTCCGGGAGGTGCAAGTTATGAAACCCCTTTCACAACTCATCAGACATTCGCTAAACTTGTAACTCAAATATTCCTTTCTGCAATCGAATTGTAGAAACATAATTTTCTTGTTACAATAACTTCTACTTCATTTTTGAAAACCTTTCGAATGATTTCAAAAGATCCAGACTTACGTCTCATCAAGTAAATATCCATATATCTACTTGAGTCATTTTTTAAGATAGATAAATCCACTACTAACAACATTTATCGGACTACACACATCAAATGTATGATCACCAATAAGTTTGTTACTCGTTCCTTATGGCCTGTGAACGGTATTTCAGTCACTTCACTTTTCGGAGGAAAGTTGCAAGTGTCAGATGATTCAAAATCAAACGACTTCAAAAACCATCATAATGGAATTTCCATGCGGGTTTCTCCAATGTGACCAAATGTAGTGCCACACTTGTGCGGTATTCTTTTAGTCTTGCGACATTTAGCGTCAGTGTTTATGGATGTATCATATTACCATCAATATTCATAACATACATCCCATCTCGGATGGAAGCATGGCCCTTCATGTTATTCATAATACTGAACAACAATTGTTCTTCTATGAACAACCCTTTTGCAACAAACTTGTGCAATTTGGCTAGAGTGTATGAAACTCTAAAATGAATTATGAAAGTAAACACAGAGGTAATATATTATTATCAACATTCATAACATACATCTCATTCATAATGAAAGTATGGCCCTTATGTTGTTCATAACACCAAACATCAGAAGTTCTCTTATGAACAACCTTCTTGCAAGATACCTTATGCAATGGGCTAGAGTGTGTAAAACTCTAAATGAATTATGAAAATAAATACAGACGGTAATACACCGATGGAAGGTATAGTAACATTTACTATGTTCCCTGTGTATACCTAAACCTTATTCCTGGCTAGTCACTTAGGCCATAGTAGTCCTTACATCGAGTTGCATCAGAATGCAATCGAGCGGGTATCTTTGTGATTTAACTCACAACACCCAAGAATCAGTGATCAACAAATTAATCATAATTCCCAAGGACTATATCTTTGACCAGCCTTCTATACATCAAAAACTTGTATGACATTCATACATGAGCTGGATATTCCAGTCTTCTTTCTTTTTGCCTTTATACTTCTAATAGTTTAACTTTTAGTATTTCTCCTACTCTCAGAAGAAGCACCCAACTTAAGAGTGGCGTTAGCCCCGGACTTCCTAGGCGTGAAAGTCTTACTAACACCCTTCGGACACTTCCTTTCTCTTTAAGTTGTTGTTTTATTCACCTTTCATCATATGACAGGCGTTCTACTGGATCCCTCTCTTATCAGTCTAATGCATAGTAAACTCCTTTACTAATAGTTTGCAAACAAACACTGCTTTGGATATCTCATATCTGTTAGCCTTTGTTTGTGTCTGAAAATGATTTTCAGGTTCCATGAATATCACATAACTATCCAAACTTTCGAAGTTCGGGTCTCATGGAAGCAAACATATTGCACTTGACTGACAACGGAATTCTAGCTTTTGGATCGAAAGACGAGAGTCACATGATCCATAGCATTAGCGGGAGAATACCGAAAGTATGCGATAGGACAAAGTCCTTCTCGGCACTCTTGAGGACAATCCTCACATTACGTTACCAACCGTAAAGTTTTAACCAGATATTTAACAGCTATTCAATTTTAATAGGGAAGGTGGAAACGCGAGCCATTATTCTACAACTATTATGCAAACCACACTTAGACAGTGTTCAAAATTAATTGCACTGAGAATTAAACAAGTTAATTCAACAGTGCGCTCCCACTCAAATCAATATCTCTCATAATTGATTGTGAGTGATTCAAGATCCGCATATCGATTCAACGCCATTGATGTGGACATCACTGATGACGAGAATTTCAATCGGTAGGCCAACATGCCGATCACATCTCTATGTGACTCCTGTTCATCTTTCGATGGGCGTGTTCCGAGCTCAGGACGATCAAGCTAGAACGTCAAGACAACCAAGTGATCTCGCTGCGAGGTCTGACCTCACCCGCCTCACACATCCCTAATCGTTCGTACCCATGTGGACATGGCGCACCCCGAAAAGTTAGGTGCCGTGACGGTGCTACACTTGGGAGAACACTAACTACTTGATATTTTTGTGAGAGATCACCCTAATAAAAGCGACTACCGCGCAATCAAGAAGGGTGCATCAAAGGGATAAACATCTCAGGCAATTCATAATTAGCATGATATGGTATAGCCCTTTCTGACGGAGTAGTCTTTCATTTCTTCGTCTTCGGCGCTCGCGTCGGTGTTCACCTTCGCGAAGATTGCCACCACCTTGTCGATGCACCAGATAATATTGCTATCTCTATAGCAGATAAAATAAATGCATTACACAAGGTTGACACGCAGGTCATTAAAGTGCAATCATATGGCTCCAGCCATCATGCCGAATCATGACACGCAGGTCATGTTAATCAATTTACATTATATAGCCATCTCATACATAATCAAATTATTATGAGCACTGCTATACCACATCATATGCACATGCAAACCCTCCTGCAAAACCAAGTTAGACGCCTCTAATCGGTTCATGCAAAAGTTTATCTTACGTGGCTTCTAAGGTTTCGAAACAAACCGAAGCTACCAACGTCCATCATCAAGTATGATTATCCAAGTCGCTAGATTAACTTTCCAGGGTGTATGAAACACGAGATAATAAAATCTCGAGCCCCATACTAAACTTCGTCATACGCATGACCCCCGTGCAGATCATATCTGCATTGCCCTTTCGTCTGCGAAACATCCATCTTTCTTTGACTAAAGTGGAACCCAAAGAACTGTTAGCACTTCGTTGATCTGTCAATCAGCATACTCAGGAGCAGCATGAAAGGATCGCGGATTGCCAGAACTTTGTCAGATTCCACAATGCTGTCAAGATCAGGACTACGCAAATTTAAGGGAAGCAACAAGAACATCGGGTAACAGATTTCATCTGCTACCCGCACAAATAATTTTCAGTAATAGATCTTATCTACTACCTAATTATATTGTGCAACACCCATACATCTCCATGTATTCTAGATCGCAACCTGCATCTACGCATAGCACGGCTCTGATACCACTGTAGGGGAACGCAGCAGAAAATAAAAATTTCTGACCTACGCACCAGCCCAGGACCACTATGAAGACTGCATACAAGGTTTGATCTGTTTCGTTACCGACTCGTAGCGCAGCGGAAGTAGAGTCGATGACGATCGTCGGTGCAGATCCCCGCAGCTAGGATTTACAACCTCCCAACCGCGAGGATGTATACCCTCATCCACTCCTCGGACAGCCCTCCGGGAGACGGTCGAACAGTCCCCCGGATGGTGTCGTGGACAGCCCTCCGGGAGGACCTTCGAAACTCAAACGGTCACCCGGACAGCCCTTCGGGAGGACTCACAGAACTCGGACCGTCACTTGGACAGCCCTTCGGGAGGCACTCACGAACAGCCCCTCAGGGCACTAAGATCGAAACTACGACCTCTCTACAGAGTTGCACACATACGGTGTCATCTATCCGGCAGGGCTTCGCCGTCCAGAACTAGTTCCCACCAGAACCCAGACAGCCTTTCGGCTCTACGAAACTATTTCGTGGGAGGGAGAGAGAAGCCAGATCATTGCAATGGCATTTGTATGTGAGAAGGGATGAAGAAGTGGGCAGCCCCCTCTCCTCCTTATATAGGAAAACCAAGGGGGAATATCCCTTTCTCAAAAGGAATATGCCATTGGAATATCCCTTTCTCAAAAGGAATATGCCTTTCTCAAAAAATATCCAAAAAGTGCTTTCACTATTCACGACGACATTTTTCAGCGTCCGTTCGAACTGAAAATATTTATGTGGGCTTAGAACATTTCCAGTACCCACCATAATTATTTTCAACGCGTTCTGGAACAATTCCAGTTTAGTGATTTTCATCTGCGAAAAGCATCTGAAGCGGTTCCGGCAGCTCCAGAACATTTCCGGTTTTCATCTCCGAAAATTCCAGAAAGTTTCCAGAACGATTCTGGCATCTTCCAAGAATTATCGGGCATGTGCCAAAACCAATTTGACTTTATGGTATCCTCTGAAACAACTTTTCAGTTTCACCGGAACTCATCCGGTGACCTCTCTCTGCGGAACTTTTACGCTGTCCGAAACTTTTTCGGTGTCCGAAACTTTTTCGGTGATTTTCTCTCAGACTCCCTGTCTAGTATTCAGCAGATAGATGACCCTTAAGCGTGTGACCCTATAGGTTCGGTGAAGTATAGACATGACCCGGAACCCCTTCCGATCAATGATCAACATCGGAGCCGTGGACACCCATATTGACCCCTATACCCACACGAATGAATATTCGAGTGAACCTCCAGTTGCTGTGTGCTATTCCTGTTGCTTCGCGATATGTCACAAACACCCGAGGTGAGATTTATTGCATCCCCGTGGGCCAACACTTTGTCCACTATGCAAGTCACCTCGTTACCGGTTTTGTTCTCTTTTCTCGTTTTCGTGTTCCGGCATCCCAGTGATCAAATCACCCTGTGTCTGGCCAGACGATGATGGATACCGTTACACCGAGAGGGCCCGAGTATATCTCTCCATCGTCGGAGGAGCAAATCCCAATCTTGAGCTATCTCGTTACTTGCCATACTTTTCCATGAACCCGTAAGCCGCCGTAATAGCCACCCATTTACGGATGACGTTTAACAAACCCCAAAGTTCATGAAGCAAGCATGAAGAAACTCGATACTCTCATGGTCTAAGGAATTATGCAAACATTAACTTCCTGTGTTATTAACCATTAACTTGTGACGAATGTATCTCATAGCATAACATCAATCGGGTCGATTCAACACAAATGTTCTGCTAACATTGTGCCCTCAAAGTTGCTGGCATAGACATGCCCATGATCAGGAAAACAGAACCATCATGCAACACTTGAGCTAGTCTTAGAGGCCAGACCAGGAATACATTTTATCGTTTATTATTCCACACGTGCATATGAGTCTTCCTCCGAGCCTCGTTTTATTTGCAGACTCGAGAACCATAGCAGTTATAGCATGGAACATAAACCTAATTATGAACAGTGAGATAAATAATAGAATTTATTATTGCCTCTAGGGCATATCTCCTACATCTGCCACGTGCCCCTGGAAGGGCCCCCAGGGCGACGCGTGGTCAGATGAGCTGGAGCGCAGGCACACAGTGTAGGCTTCCCCCGGCAAGCACCTTGCCGGGGTCGCAACCTTGCCGGGCCCGGAAGTTTGCCGCTCTCCGGGCCCTGCCGGGGCGCATGATGCACCGCGATATACCTTCTTGAAGTGTCGTTCTTTGGCCTTCCTGGCAAACTCCTCTTGCCAGGGTCTTGTGTTGGAATGATAACCTTGTGCCTGGTGCGGCCTTCCCGGCAAGCTCCTCTTGCCGGGGTCTTATCTCTTAACTTGAATACTTTGTTCTTGAATGGCTTAAAGGGGTCTAGAGTGGGCTTTGGCGGGCGCGTGGCGAGCCAGACCATGGGATGCTGCTACTGGCCGTGCACAAGTCGGGATACTAAGGTACCCCTACTTTAGTACACCGACAGACCGACACGAACTGGGCACTTATCCGCGGGCGTGGCTATCGATAGGTTAGACACACACTCTGCAAAGGTTAGCACACTGTACCCACACCACAGAACCCATGGCCTCTTTCTCCCATTCGGGTGGACCAAGGGCGTTCTGACAAAACCGATCTACTGTCACGACACTCTCCCGGCCACTCTGACTCACTCCCCACTGGGTTAGTCCTGGGTGGCCCCGTGTCTACCAAAGACACAACGACCACCGTCGTGGCCAAACGGTCCCAAACGGGGACCCGAGCTCAAAACAAAAACAATAATGGGCACACAAGTTTATGTCCACCTACCTGATCAGGGTAACGCGTGTACATAACCTTCCCTCGTTGGAGGCACCAGTGAGAGGCATGACAATAGACCCAGTTAGGACCTTCCCATAAAGGTAAGTGTGGTTGCACTGGTCAGCTCGGTATGGTGGCACCATGACTCAGCCAACAATTGTTCAAGTTCAATTTAATCCGGTTAAACTTGAATACAAAAAGCCGAGTCATAATAAAATAACATAATGCAACTACAATGCATGAGCATGCTATCAACATAAACATGGAGGTGCACATAATCATCGTGCATAACCATAATGAGATATTTAACCAAGTGAATATGGCATACTGACGAGCATGAATATCATAAGCATAACGCTACTCATGGCATACATGGCTACTAGCATCACAAGTAAACACCATGCAAGAGCATACTAGCATCAACAATAAATACCATGCAAGAACCTAGCAAGAACAGTACCAAGTAAGCCTACAACTAACTATTTGCAACGGAACATGCATAACAACGGTACTTGACAGACAATGAGCATGCAACAGGTGAGTATTACTACTACTAGCATGTACTTCTACTACCAGGCATACATGTGAACATTAGGGGTGGACTAACGAGCTACTCAGCTCGTTAAGCTCGTACTCGTTAAGCTCGTGCTCGTTAAGGCTCGACTCGTTAAGCTCGTTAAGATTAATGAGCAGAAATCCCTGCTCGGCTCGGTTCGTTCGAAGCTCGTTAAGCTCGTGAGCGCTCGCGAGCGCTCGTTAACAGATTATAATGTGATATGGTCCACATAATGAGTGTGTAGGTGTGATTTTTAAGATGAAATATGGTGATTTCAAAAAGATAAGCACTATTTTGTTGGCTCCTATGTCGATTAGATTGAATAGATGGCCTAAGGTGCTACAAAAAAATTATCACGTAAGATAAAAATATGTATTATTTTGTTACTAACGAGCTAAATGAGCTACTCGTGAAACTCGTTAGCTCGCTCGTTAAGCTCATTAAGCTTAACGAGCTGAAATCAATGATTGGCTCTGTTCGTTAAGAAGCGAGCTACGAGCTTAACGAGCCAAACTATCGAGCGCTCATTAAGCTCGCGAGCTACAAGCTTTTGGTCCAGCCCTAGTGAACATGATGATAACAAGTAGTACAAGATAACAAGAAGCATCAAATCATAGCATGACAGTGCACAAGAAACCACGGGCATAACTGAAACAACGACAGCAGTAGCAAACAAGCAGACAAATAACAACAATCTTTTATTATATATTCAAGTTGAAAACCATGGCTACTGCATGGCTATCATGCAAGAGGTTATTGTGGCTTGCCTGGGGTGACGGGATACTCCGGGAAGAAGTGCGGTGAAGTCGCAGAAAGAATCGCCGGAAACAATACTCTCTCGGATGGGCTGTTTACGGCATGGCAAAATGGTTATTTTCACAGTGTCAAACCATAGTGAAAATGTTTCCAACAGAACGGGCTCGACGAGACGAAGAAGTGGGCTTTGGAATCACCTCAATCAGAGTTGTGGTTAAAAAGATATGAGGTGTTTTCTGCAAGGGACCCATCTGTAATGAAAAACTTCAAAATCTGGGCCTGGACAGAAAAGTAGAAAGCGCAATTAGTGAAATACGCTTTCACAGAACTGAAAACGCATTCGTGGCTGAAGAAGAATGGAAATACGCTTCGGATGGATGAAAGCGTACACGGGCAACAGCCGTGTCCCTTATCGACCTCAGCAGGGGGCGGGGCCGGTTCCAGGGTCACTTACAGGTGGGTCCTGTGCCTTATCCAAAGGAACAGTGGCGGGGCCTGGCTATATGACTCTGACGGGTCGGGTCCGTGGGGAGGAGGGCCCCCCCTGGCCTCGTCTTCTTCTTCCTCTGGCTGGCCCGACCGAAATAGAGGAGGGGGCAGGGGAGGGGCGACGCCGGCGATGGTACGGGCAGCTCCGGCCGTCTCTGGTCGAGGCGCGGCCACCGGCGGACTCGGCGAGATGAGCATCATCCATCCCGCACAAAAGAAGCGCAGGGGAAGGGCCAGTGGCGACGGGGGCTCGTGGCGTCCGAGAACAGAGGCGGCGGCCAAACGTGGGGACACGCGGCCATGGGTACTCCGG
>LR738713.1:592557732-592633886 GCA_902687465.1 Secale cereale
AGGGGAGGGGCTCGGGGCTGCTCGGATTTGAGCAGAGCCCGACGGCGGCAATGGCGGTCAAGTACGGCGAGGAGAGGCTCTAGAGCTCCTAGAGCTCGTTTGAGAGGTCGGGGAGGGAGCTAGCAGAGAGGTGAGACTGCTGGTGACACAAGGAGGGGCTCGGGTGGCCTTGTATAGCCGAGGGCGAGGTGCCCGAGCCGGTCACCACCGCACGAGCGCGGCCAAGGTGCTGGCGACGCGCAGAGCTCACGAGGGGGCGCCGGAAGGCGATGAGGGGAAGTGCGGACGAGCCACAGTGAGGTACTATGCAGGGGGTCTGAGGGCACAGGAGGGAAACGGCCGAGCGCCGCTGAAGCTTTGTCGGCCACAGAGCTCTCGTCGGCGCGCGGCGACGAGCGCCGACGAGGAAGCGGACGGAGGGGGCAAGGGGTCAGGGCGACGCAGACGAACACGGGGATGCTACTGGACATGGTGGTGCGTCGAGATGAGGAGGGAAGGGACGAACACAACGCCAGATTCGAGCCAGAGCACACTGGCTGCATGCCAAGGCGGTGATCACCACGCGTACTGGCGCCCACAGTGCAAGACTATTTGCCAAACCGTGTCTTGGGATTTGTCCTTCGTGGGGAGGTTTCAACTGCTGTGGTAGAATGGTGAAAAAGGCTCTGGTTAAAAGATTATCTACCTCTGAAGTTTACTGCAGTAAGCTTGATCATGAAGTAGTGATCAACTGAGGTAGGATTAGAGTCAAACAAGTTGTCTGGGGTGATTAGCTAAGGAAGAACTACCATGCTGGGGAGTTTGGCAGGAAATGGACCAAGATTTAATATGGTTGCTTTGGAACTGCCAAATCTGGTCCAGAAACAAGATGATGAAGTAGCACTCACTTGCAGTAACCACTGAGCTGAAATTTGGTGTAGAGGGGTTATTTGACCACCTGGAGATGCTGTAAAAAGATCAGGCCATTTGGAGTTACCAAAGTGGCACTTCCTTCACAATGCTCTATTTTGGCCAGTAACTTAGAAAATTTACTGGGGGTAAATGGGTAGGTGGATTGAGCCATAACTTGGTAGATAAGGTAGATGTAAATTTATGAATGCCCTGGTAAATTTCCAGCTCAAATGAAGCAAGGTAAAATAGGGTTGCTTCACAAAGTGGAAATTTTACCAGAAAACAAGCTTTGGAGCTGAGCTCACTTAGAGACTCATGATTTGATCAAATGAAGGATGTGACCAAGTTTCATCTCATTTGGACATGCCTAGAATATACTTCCTTCACAAAGTCCCTTTCTGGACAGAAACTTTGGAAAATCATTGAAAAATATTCAATAGGCAAATGAGTGTGAAAATTGGCACATGTCAATGATATGGACAGGAAAAGATGTCCAAGGAGTTTGGAGTCAATTGGCCAAAGATAAATAGCACTTGCTACACAAAGTGCCATTTATGGCAGAATAGGAAAATGAATATTGGAGGATTATTTTTGAACATGGTAATGAAAAGTTTTGCCATAATGGATGAAGATATGACCCAAACAATTTATGAGAATTTATTTGGGAATTTTTGGAGTGATAGAAATATAGGTTGCTTCACAACCTAGGGCAGACAGGGTTATTCCTTTAATAGAAAAAGGAATATTCCCAATAAAAGAATATTGGGATTTGGGCCAAGATGGAAATGGCAAGGGCTAGGGATAGATATGAGGATGACAAGCCACTCTGGAAAGAAAGAAGAGGTCATCTTTTTCAGTTTCCAGACCACATAGCCACGGAAAAAGAAAACTCAAGCAAAAACCTCAGAAAAAGAAAAGAAAAAGAAAGGGCCAAAAATCAGGCTGTGACATGAGAGAAGCCACTAGAGAACACTATGGCCACCGGGTCTATTCTCAACATATCAATCTACATCTACTTTAGTTTTTCTGCTTTTACTTTCGGTTCTTATAAACAAAAATACCAAAAATATAAACTATCGTCTCAATCAGATCTCACTTTCGTAAGTGACCGTAAAGGGATTGACAACCCCTTATCGCGTTGGCTGCGAAGTTCTTATTTGTTTGTGCAGGTGCGAGGGACTCGCGCGTGGTCTCTGACTGGATTGATACCTTGGTTCTCAAAAACCGAGGGAAATACTTACGCTACTGTGCTGCATCTCCCTTTCCTCTTTGAGGGAATACAACGCAAGCTCGAGAAGTAGCAAGCGGCCCCGACAAAGAGGACGACATCACGGATGAAGCGAGAGGACGTGATGCAAGGCTCTTGGTCCGTCGCCGTGGATGAGAAACGTCCATCTCTAGCAGTGGACAACGCGGTCTTGGTAGGCGCTCCGGCATGGTGGAGGACGGTGGTGATGGATGTGGTGGAGGACGGCGGCGATGGATGCGGTGGAGGATGGCGACGATGGATGGGCTGGTGGACGGAGGCTGGTGTGGGGATGGTGTTCTAGCGCGGACGGTGTATGAATGGGAAATGGAGGGAGAGGTACGGGGAACCATATTTTTGGGACGCACCTGTCTGAAATATGGGAAAGTTACGAACATAGCCCCCATTTAAAATTTGGACGTCTCGTCGGTTGGGGATATGACGGTAATCTCGCATCTCGCCAATATTTTCCCAGAGCAATTTCGGGCGAGGAGAGGGTGGTTGGCGCCCATGGTTGGCGCCCACGGTGTATGAACGGGGCTGACAGGTAGGACGGTTGTGTCACGTCTGAGTGAAGTTACAAACCTGCCCCTATTGAAAATATTTGCCTACATCGATTTCGGCCGAGTCGAGTTTGTTTTGCCACCCACCGTGTATGAATGAGGAAATGGAGGGAGAAACAGAGGTCTTTTGGACGAGCTTGAATCAAATGTGTTTTGCCGCCCATGCTTGGCGCCCACCATGTCGGAATGGGCTCAGAGGCGGTCGTGTCACGTCTTATTGAAGTTACTATCCTACCCCTATTTAGAGCAGTGGAAATCGGGCCGATGGATTGTCCGTGTAATGGGTAGACAGTAATTTCCATCTCCCAAACACTTGGCTTCGGGCAGCCGACGTGGGAGTGGACATTTTGCCGCTTCTTTCGAATTTCGGGACAATAAGCATCCACGTTTACCCTGGCAACTAAATTCGAATCCATTTTGTATTCCTATACGAATCTTTATAAATCATTCTATGTGTTTTTATATATCTTCAAAAGGACGACAAAGATGTATTCCACTAGCATATATGAATATGGTTTACAAATGCCGATACTCAAATTCAGAAGCCAGAATCCAGTTTAAGGTGAATTCGAATATTTGGAACACTTCATGTCCAACTCAAATGTCACACGCGGCATAATGTATACTCCCATTTAGATATGTACACAAGCGATGTATCAAGATTCAAATACCGAGTCAATCAACCAAGAATGTACAGAACTAACAGACATATAAACACTTATAGAGTATATGGATCAATAATATCAGCTAACATACATAAGCCAGGCCGCTGTACTTTTCTTTGCTACAACAACATCATTTTTCTAGCCAAGCTACTACAACATCTTGGCCCTTTCCGATGCGTGCCACTTATGGTCCATCTATACTACTATTATTGCTGAATGCACATTCAGCCCGATTGGCATATTTGTAGGTCTGGCACAACAATAAAAAATGAAATGTCTCCGAGTCGTATCAATTAATACATACTTGTGCTCAAATAAAATTACAAACCAAAAAAGAATTATACATGATCTCTAAAACAAATGGTTTGATTGATTACATGAACAAACAACACAAAGGTTATTCAACGATGGAAAGAACATTTCACCTATGATTTACCAAGTGGGAATTTAATTTTCTTTTTTCCTTCAGGACCTTAACAATGTGGTTAGTCTCAGCTTGCTTCATTTTGAAATCCACCAAATATTTAATGGTTGTATTGAGTACTGCTACTGATTGTGCTGTTTGCTTCCTCAACATGTCAACTTCATCTCTAAGTGCAGAAGCAGAATCTCTTTCTACCACTAGTTTAGCCTCTAGAGCATAAGCAGTTGGCAATTCATAATGCATGATTGGGCCGGTGCCACTGCCGTGGGATGATACAACGTCCATGGGGACCTCGCTCTTTGATCTTGGGCTAACCTGTTTTGCCATTAAAGTTCCGATTGGATTCAGAAAAGTTGAAGTTAGCAAAACATCTCAACTGGGAGTTATAATAGCAAACCAGTTAAACAAACAAGGAATTAAAGAGTTTCAATTCGATGCTGAAAAGTAGTTATTAACATCATTGTAACCCGTTGTTGCAGCAACAAAGCAGTTAACCAAACAAGTAGCTATTTAAG
This sequence comes from Secale cereale, assembly GCA_902687465.1. NCBI lineage: Eukaryota > Viridiplantae > Streptophyta > Magnoliopsida > Poales > Poaceae > Secale > Secale cereale. The sequence goes on from LR738713.1 coordinate 592,562,037, forward strand.
TTCAGGCAAACAGGTAATTCTTAACAGTAAGTCTCAAACACATAGATAGGCACAGTCTCTAATAGGATTAACAGGCTGTGGCATTATGTAATCAGTAGCAAACTAAATTAAGCCAAGCAACATAATTGAACAATTTTGCAATAAGTGGCTAACTAAAATTCCGAGAAGCAGGTAACTGAACTTACGCTAGTTCTTTGTACAGGCACACTGCAACTTCTCTTTAGCTTACAAGGTTGTACGAAGGAGTCCATGGCATCAATTGCTTGGATACACAGTCCCAATACTTCTTCCCACACTGCATTGGTAAGTCGAATGGTTAATCAGGTAAGATGGTGCGTCCTTGATATGTTATATGAGGACGTGTAGTCAGACTAGTTGTAGCCACACACACATCACACTAGCTTTTACTGAATATTTCATGCGATTACTTTTGGCATATCAAGATCTAAGCAATCTACAATAGGATGAAAAGACTGGCATCCTTCACATTATTGGCAAACTCAGTTCATAGAAACAAGCAATTCAACCATTCCATGGGTAAATCAAAAGCGCCACTGGAATATTTTTCACTACCCCTATCATACACGCAAAAAGGGGCGACGCCACCATAGGGGCTGGTATGGGCGGCCGCCTCGGGTGGCATGAAAGTGTGCACCTAGTTTGAGTCGTTTAGGTTGGCCCAGGCTAGTTTTGTTCCTCCCAACGCACAAGCAGGCAATGTAAAAAATGAAGAAAAATGTTTCAATTTGGATAGGCCAATAACATAAGTGCAAGGCAGGCCCTATAACAGGCTCGCGGCCCAAACGAGCGCCTCCCATATTGATCAACATCAGGATAAATCCCAATTCATCCATTCTAGCCTCCAGTCTGGTTCGCTCCTAACCTAGTCACCGCTGGACAGACCGACACAACACTTCCTCGCGCCCTCTTTGGAGGGTGGTCGCTGGGCTCCAAGCGAACGGAAGGACAAGAAGATGAAGATCCAACCCTGGGTGTAGCCTGCGTGGGAGGCACCGGCGGCAGCACGGGCATGGATCGAGCTTGCGCAAATGGACAGTCGCAGCTTGCAAGACTAGCATGCGCAATGAGCAGGTACCTCACATCCCTGATTATATCTAATTCAACTCTTCAATCTGGCCAATAGTTAAACCTGACGGTGTTGTAAAACTGCTTGTATGTAGGGAATCTATGAGAAAATGAAACCAATTTCTACTTATTTTATAACTCCCCCAATCAATACTGAATTGACTAAATCTGATGAATCTAATCAAGTTTCTGGTGCAAACATCCAAGCTCATGTTGTTCTTGAGCCTGAAGTGTCTAATGAACAGACTGGTAATGAAGGATTTGATGCAAACATTTTACATGCTCCTCGTGGTGAACATATAGTGTCTAATGAGGCATGTAATGCAAGCATTTAGCAAGCTCCCATTGAAGGATTTAGTGTCTAATGATGATCTATGATACGTCTCCAACGTATCTATAATTTTTTATTGTTCCATGCTATTATATATTCTGTTTTGGATGTTTAATGGGCTTTATTATACACTTTTATATTATTTTTGGGACTAACCTACTAACCCAAGGCCTAGTGCAAATTGCTGTTTTTTTGCCTATTTCAGGGTTTCGCAGAAAAGGAATATCAAACGGAGTCCAAACGGAATGAAACCTTTGGGAGAGTTATTTTTGGAACCGTATCTACCGAGAAGACTTGGAGTACACACGAGGGCACGAAGGAGGTGGCCACGAGGGTCCAGGGCGCGCCCCCTCCCCCTGGGCGCGCCCCCACCCTCGTGAACCCCTCTGGCTCCCCCGATGCCCTCCTTCCTCCTATATATATCCATGTACCCTGAAAACATCGATGCAACAGAGAAAACCCAAATTCCACCGCCGCAACCTACTATTCCCGTGAGATCCCATCTTGGGGCCTATTCCGGAGCTTCGCCGGATGGGAGATCTACCACGGAGTGCTTCTACATCAACACCATAGCCTCACCAATGAGTTGTGAGTAGTTTACCACAGACCTTCGGGCCATAGTTATTAGCTAGATGGCTTCTTCTCTCTTTTTGGATCTCAATACAAAGTTCTCCTCGATCTTCGAGGAGATCTATTCGATGTAATCTTTTTAAGGTGTGTTTGTCGAGATCCGATGAATTGTGGGTTTATGATCTAGATTATCTATGAACAATATTTGATTCATTTCTGAAATCTTTTATGTATGATTATAATATCCTTGCAAGTCTCTTCGAATTATTGGTTTGGTTTGGCCTACTAGATCTATAGTTCTTGCAATGGGAGAAGTGCTTGGCTTTGGGTTCAATCTTGCGGTGTCCTTTCCCAGTGATAGCAGGGGCATCAAGGCACGTATTGTATTATTGCCATCGAGGTTAAAAAGATGGGGTTTATATCATATTGCTTGAGTTTATCCCTCTACATCATGTCATCTTGCTTAAGGCATTACTCTGTTCTTATGAACTTAATACTTTAGATGCATGCTGGATAGCGATCGATGTGTGGAGTAATAGTAGTAGATGCAGAATCGTTTCGGTCTACTTGTCACGGACGTGATGCCTATATATAATGATCATGCCTAGATACTCTCATAACTATGCACTTTTCTATCAATTGCTCGACAGTAATTTGTTCACCCACCGTAGAATTCTGCTATCATGAGAGAAGCCACTAGTGAAACCTATGGCCCACCGGGTCTATTCTCAACATATTAATCTCTCATCTATTTTACTTTGCTTTATTTACTTTCTGTTCTTATATCAAAAATATCAAAAATATTATACTATCCTATCTATCAGATCTCACTTTCGTAAGTGACCGTAAAGGGATTGACAACCCCTTATCGCATTTGCTGCGAAGTTCTTATATGTTTGTGCAGGTGCGAGGGACTCGCGCATGGTCTCCTACTGGATTGATACCTTGGTTCTCAAAAACTGATGGAAATACTTACGCTACTGTGCTGCATCACCCTTTCCTCTTCGAGGGAATACAACACAAGCTCGAGAAGTAGGAAGAATAATTTCTGGCGCCATTGTCGGGGAGGCTTACGCAAAAGTCATATCACAAACCCTTATCCTTCGCATTACATTATTTGCCTCTCATCTTCCTCTCCCCACCTTCACCCTTGCCATTTTATTTGCCCTTCTTCTTCCGTGTGTTTACCGTTCGCTTGCTTCTTGTTTGCTTGTGTGTTGGATTGCTTGCTTGTCACTATGGCTCAGAGCAATACCAAATTGTGTGACTTCCCAATACCAACAATAATGATTTTATTAGCACGCCTATTGCTCCTATTACCGATGCTGAATCTTGTGAAATCAATGCTGCTCTATTGAATCTTGTCATGAAAGATTAATTTTCTGGCCTTCCTAGTGAAGATGCCGCTACCCATCTGAACAACTTTGTTGATTTGTGTGATATGCAAAAGAAGAGGGATACAGATAATGATATTGTTAAATTGAAGCTATTTCCGTTTTCACATAGAGATCGTGCTAAAACTTGGTTTTCTTCTTTGCCTAGAAATATTATTGATTCATGGAATAAGTGCAAAGATGCTTTTATCTCTAAGTATTTTCCTCCTGCTAAGAGTATCTCTCTTAGAAATGATATTATGAATTTTAAGCAACTAGATCATGAGCATGTTGCACAAGCTTGGGAGAGAATGAAATTAATGATACGTAATTGTCCTACACAAGGGTTGAACTTATGGATGATTATACAAAAAATTATGCTGGCTTGAATTTTGCTTCTAGAAAAATCTTTTTGATTCAGCCGCGGGGGGCACTTTCATGGAAACTACCTTAGGAGAAGCTACCAAACTCCTAGATAATATTATGGTTAACTACTCTCAATGGCACACCGAAAGATCTACTAGTAAAAAGGTGCGTGCTATTGAAGAGATTAGTGTTTTGAGTGGAAAGATGGATGAACTTATGAAATTATTTGCTACTAAGAGTGCTTCTTCTGATCCTAATGATATGCCTTTATCCATGTTGATTGAAAATAACAATGAATCTTTGGATGTGAATTTTGTTGGTAGGAATAATTTTGGTAACAATGCTTATAGAGGAAACTTTAATCATAGGTCTTTTCCTAGTAATTCTCTAATAATTATGGTAATTCCTACAATAATTCTTATGGAAATTTTGGTAAGACGCCCTGTGAATTTGAAACTAGTGTTAAAGAGTTTATGATTTCGCAAAAGAATTTCAATGCTATGCTTGAAGAAAAATTGCTTAAGATTGATGAATTGGCTTGAAACGTGGATAGAATTACTCTTGATGTTGATTATTTGAAACTTAGATCTATTCCACCCAAGCATGATATCAATGAGTCTCTCAAAGCCATGAGAATTTCCATTGGTGAATGCAAAAAAAGAACCGCTAGGATGCGTGCTAAAAAGGATTGCTTTATGAAAGCGTGTTCTTCTAGTTATCATGAAAATATAGATGACGATCTGAAAGTTATTGATGTGTCTCCTATTGGATCCTTGTTTTCTAGTATGAATCTTGATAAAGATGGGAATGGATACGAGTCTACTTTGGTTGAAAGGCGTCCCAATGATTCAGAGTTTTTAGATCTTGATGCTAAAATTGTTAAACATGGGATTGAAGAGATTAAAACTTTGCATAGTGATGAACCCTCTATTTTGGATTTCAAGGGATTCAATTATGATAATTGCTCTTTAATAGATTTTATTTCCTCGTTACAATTCGTACTAAATTCTCCTCATGCTTATAGTCAAAATAAGGCTTTTACCAAACACATAGTTGATGCTTTGATGCAATCTTATGAAGAAAAACTTGAATTAGAAGTTTCTATCCCTAGAAAGCTTTACGATGAGTGGGACCTACTATTAAAATGAAAATTAAAGATCATGAATGCTTTGCTTTGTGTGATTTGGGTGCAAGTGTTTCTACAATTCCAAAAACTTTGTGTGATTTGTTAGGTTTCCACGAGCTTGATGATTGTTCTTTAAATTTGCATCATGCGGATTCTACCATTAAGAAATCTATGGGACGGATTAATGATGGTCTTACTGTTGCCAATAGGAATTATGTGCCCATAGATTTCATTGTTCTTGATATAGATTGCAATCCTTCATGTCCTATTATTCTTGGTAGACCTTTCCTTACAACAATTGGTGCAATTATTGATATGAAAGAAGGAAATATTAGATTCCAATTTCCGTGAAGGAAAGGCATGGAACACTTTCCTAGAAATAAAATAAAATTACCATATGAATCTATTATGAGAGCTACTTACGGATTGCCTACCAAAGATGGCAATACCTAGATCTATTCTTGTATCGTGCCTAGCTAGGGGCGTTAAACGATAGCGCTTGTTGGGAGGCAACCCAATTTTATTTTCTTTGTTTATGATTCTGTTTAGGAATAAATATTGCATCCAGCTTCTGTTTAGATGTGGTTTTATGTTTTAATTAGTGTTTGTGCCAAGTAGAACCTTTGGGAAGACTTGTGTGAAGTTTATATGATCATGTTGTAAAAAACAGAAACTTTAGCGCTCACGAGTTTGGCTGTGATTTTTTACTGGATAGTGCTATTTAGTTGATTCTTTTTGCATATGATTAATAGACAAATTCCTCGCGTTTACCAATTTTTTTTGGAGTTACAGAAGTATTCGAAAGTTACAGATTACTACAGACTGTTCTGTTTTTGATAGATTCTGTTTTTCGTGTGTTGTTTGCTTATTTTGATGCATCTATGAGTAGTATTGGGGAATATGAATCATATAGAAGTTGGAATACAATAGGTTTAACACCAATATAAACAAAGAATGAGTTCATTACAGTACCTTTGAGTGGTGGTTTGTTTTCTTATACTAACGGAGCTCACGACATTTTGGCTAAGTTTTGTGTTGTGAAGTTTTCAAGTTTTGGGTATGGGTTTGATGGACTATGGAACAAAGAATGGCAAGAGCCTAAGCTTGGGGATGTCCAAGGCACCCCAAGGTAAAATTCAAGGACAACCAAAAGGCTAAGCTTGGGGATGCCCCGAGAAGGCATTCCCTCTTTCGTCTTCATCTATCGGTAACTATACTTGAGACTATATTTTTATTCATCACATGATATGTGTTTTGCTTGGAGCGTCATGTATGATTTGAGTCTTTGATTTTTAGTTTGCCACAAATATACATGCTGGACACACCTTTTAAGAGAGATAAATATGGTTTAGAATTTATTAGAATACTCTTTCTGCTTCACTTATATCTTTTGAGCTAGATAGTTTTGCTCTAGTGCTTCACTTATATCTTTTAGAGCACGGTGGTGGTTTTATTTTGTAGAAATTGTTGATCTCTCATGCTTCACTTATATCTATTTGAGAGTCTTTTAGAACAGAATGGTAATGTGCTTTGGTTATAAAACTAGTCCTAATATGATAGGCATCCAAGATGGGTATAGTAAAAACTTTCATATAAAGTGCATCGAATACTATGAAAAGTTTGATACTTGATGATTATTTAGAGATATGAGGATGGTGATATTAGAGTCATGCTAGTAGAGTAGTTGTGAATTTGAGAAATACTTGTGTTAAGGTTTGCAAGTCCCGTAGCATGCACGTATGGTAACTGTTGTGTGACAAATTTGAAGCATGACGTATTTCATTGAGTGTCGTCCTTTGTGTGGAGGTCGGGATCGCGTGATGGTTAACTCCTACCAACCCTTCCCCTAGGAGCATGCGTGTAGTACTTTGTTTTGATGACTTGTAGATTTTTGCAATAAGTATGTGAGTTCTTTATGACTAATGTTGAGTCCATGGATTATATGCACTCTCACCCTTCCACCATTGCTAGCCTCTCTTAGACCGCGTACCTTTCGCCGGTACCATATACCCACCATATACCTTCCTCAAAATAGCCACCATACCTACCTATCATGGTATTTCCATAGCCATTCCAAGATATATTGCCATGCAACTTTCCACCGTTCCGTTTTTATGACACACTTCATCATTGTCATATTGCCATGCATGATCATGTAGTTGACATCGTATTCGTGGCTAGGCCACCATGCATAATTTTTCATACATGCCACTCTTGATTCATTGCACATCCCGGTACGCCACCGGAGGCATTCATATAGAGTCATACTTTGTTCTAGTATCGAGTTGTAATATCGAGTTGTAAATCAATATAAGTGTGATGATCATCATTATTAGAGCATTGTCCCAAATAAAAAAAGAAGAAAGAAAAAAAAGAAAAACAAAGAAAAGAAAAGAAAAAAAAGGATAATGCTACTATCTTTTCCACACTTGTGCTTCAAAGTAGCACCATGATCTTCATGATAGAGAGTCTCATGTTTAGTCACTTTCATATACTAGTGGGAATTTTCATTATAGAACTTGGCTTGTATATTCCAACGACGGGCTTCCTTAAATGCCCTAGGTCTTCGTGAGCAAGCAAGTTGGATGCACACCCACTTAGTTTCTTTTGTTGAGCTTTCATTCATCTATAGCTCTTGTGCATCCGTTGCATGGCAATCCCTACTCACTCACATTGATATCTATTGATGGGAATCTTCATAGCCCATTGATACGCCTAGTTGATGTGAGAGAATCTTCCTCCTTTTGTCTTCTCCACAGCCACCACTCTATTCCACATAGTGCTATGTCCATGGCTCACGCTCATGTATTGCGTGAAAGTTGAAAGAGTTTGAAAAAAAATTAAAGTATGAAAGAAGTGCTTGGCTGAAACCGGGGTTGTGCATGATTGAAATATTTTGTGTGACGAAGATGGAGCATAGCCTAACTATATGATTTTGTAGGGTTGAACTTTCTTTGGCCATGTTATTTTGAGAAGACATGATTGCTTTGTTAGTATGCTTGAAGTATTATTATTCTTATGTCAATATGAACTTTTATCTTGAATCTTTCGTATCTAAACATTCATGCCACAACAGAGAGAATTACATTGAGAATTAGGTTAGTTAGCATTCCATATCAAAAATTCTGTTATTATCATTTACCTAATCGAGGACGAGCAGGAATTAAGCTTGGGGATGCTTGATACATCTTCAAGGTATCTATAATTTTTGATTGTTCCATGCTATTATATATTCTGTTTTAGATGTTTAATAGGCTTTATTATACACTTTTATATTATTATTGGGACTAACCTACTAACCCAAGGCCCAGTGCAAATTGTTGTTTTTGCCTATTTCAGGGTTTCGCAGAAAAGGAATATCAAACGGAGTCCAAACGGAATGATACCTTCGGGAGAGTTATTTTTGGAACCGTATCTACTCAGAAGACTTGGAGTACACGCGAGGGAACGAAGGAGGTGGCCACGAGGGTCCAGGGCGTTCCCCCTCCGCCTGGGCGCGCCCCCACCCTCGTGGGCCCCCTCTGGCTCCCCTGATGCCCTCCTTCCTCCTATATATATCCATGTACCCTGAAAACATCGAGGCAACAGAGAAAACCCTAATTCCCCCGCCGCAACCTTCTGTTCCTGTGAGATCCCATCTTGGGGTCTGTTCCGGAGCTCCGCCGGAGGGGGGATCTACCACAGAGTGCTTCTACATCAACACCATAGCCTCACCAATGAGTTTTGAGTAGTTTACCACAGACCTTCGGGTTTATAGTTATTAGCTAGATGGCTTCTTCTCTCTTTTTGGATCTCAATACAAAGTTCTCCTCGATCATCGAGGAGATCTATTCGATGTAATCTTTTTGCGGTGTGTTTGTCGAGATCCGATGAATTGTGTGTTTATGATCAAGATTATCTATGAACAATATTTGATTCTTTTCTGAAATATTTCATGTATGATTATAATATCCTTGCAAGTCTCTTCGAATTATTGGTTTGGTTTGGCCTACAAGATCTATAGTTCTTGCAATGGGAGAAGTGCTTGGCTTTGGGTTCAATCTTGCGGTGTCCTTTCCTAGTGACAGGAGGGGCAGCAAGGCACGTATTGTATTGTTGCCATCGATGATAAAAATATGGGGTTTATATCATATTGCTTGAGTTTATCCCTCTACATCATTTCATCTTGCTTAAAGCATTACTCTATTCTTATGAACTTAATACTCTAGATGCATGCTGGATCGCGTTCGATGTGTGGAGTAATAGTAGTAGATGCAGAATCGTTTCGGTCTACTTGTCACAGACGTGATTCCTATATATAATGATCATGCCTATATATTCTCATAATTATGCGCTTTTCTATCAATTGCTAGATAGTATTTTTTTCACCCACCATAGAATTCTGCTATCATGAGAGAAGCCACTAATGAAACCTATGGCCCCCGGGTCTATTCTCAACATATTAATCTTCCATCTATTTTACTTTGCTTTATTTACTTTCTGTTCTTATATACAAAATACCAAAAATATTATACTATCCTATCTATCAGATCTCACTTTCGTAAGTGACCGTAAAGGGATTGACAACCCCTTATCGCGTTGGCTGCGAAGTTCTTATTTGTTTGTGCAGGTGCGAGGGACTCGCGTGTGGTCTCCTACTGGATTGATACCTTGGTTCTCAAACACTGAGGGAAATACTTACGCTACTGTGCTGCATCACCCTTTCCTCTTCGAGGGAATACAACACAAGCTTAAGAAGTAGCAATCTGCTATGTTGAGAGAGACATATAGATTTACAGGCATTGATGACAAGCAAATTATAGTGCATTTTCATGGCTTGAGGAAACATCAAGGCCATCTACCAGAAAGTCCCCGTATCATGACAACGTAGCATAAATACTTTTCTAATCCGTTGTTTGAAACTATTGGCATACTTGTGCAGGATAGATATATTGATATGCAGTTTGCGCACTGGTTATAGGTGCAATTACACTTCGATATTTTTAGCCAGAGAACGAATAATTTAAGAAGGTACAGACCATGTTTGTAGTCCTTGTACACCATGTTGCATTTTGTATTTTTTTGGTGCTTGCATCATCTAGTCTTTATAATCTGAACTACTTTGGATCATTAGCTGGTTTTCAAAGTGCATGTAGCTTCACATTTCTCAAGTTATGTTGATTTCTGGAGTGCAAGTGCCTTCATATTTTTTAAGTTAAATGTTCGCCCCTGGTAACTTGAATTCGTGGATCCGCCACTGCACACAAATCATACACGAATGCCAGTACGAATTAAATGAAATGCAGGGACTTACGCTAGCTCGTTGTACATGCTCACTGCAGCTCTGCTTGCGCTTGTGATGTTCCATGTACAAGTCTATGTTACCACTTGCTTGGATGTGCAGGCCTTGTGCTCCTTGCATCCCCCTCTGCATTTTTGATACGGCGAATGGCTGATCAAATAAGAGGAATCGACCTTGCTGTTGTACCGGAGGACAGATACTTACAAGGTTATACGGGTGTGCAGGATGTGTACCAGATCCCGTAGCGCCGTTATGCTTCGCTAGAAAATGGATTTGCTTGTTTCAGATGATATCTCCAGAAGAAATAAGAGTTAAAGTCAGAGTTGGATAGGCGTGTACGCTAAGAAAGCAGTGAAAGGATATCCAAACATTGTCAGAACAATGCACAAGGGAGTGATGTGTGGATACCTAGATCGGGCCGGCGTTTGGGCATGCTCGCCTAGCTAGAGTGCGGGTCACTTCAGAGCCGTTGAGGGTGATGCGCTGGCATTAACTGGCCGCACATGAATGCATATCTTGAGTGGCAGCGGAGCGCTACGATGCGGTGGATGAGACCGTTGGTGAAGCCCCAGTGGCCTCGGGGGGCGGAGGCGTGACGATGTGCTCGGCGAAGTAGCCCCGGTGAGCTGGGAGACGATGTTGGTGAAGCACACTTGATGCGATGGAAGTCGGTGTCTGTGAGGCACGTCAGTTGCGGCGACCGACGTTGTCGGTGGACCACCCGGTGTGGTGGACGAGGGCGTAGATGAGGTAGCTCCGATGCGGTGGTGAAGCGCGACCGTCATCTTCGTCGTCGTCGTCCGGCACAGAGGTGGGGAAAGAGACGCGACGAGGGGCGATTCGAACTTTGCTTGGGTTGGCGGCGAATTAGGGATTTGAGCAATCTGGGCGCGGAAGGGGATAGTGGAGAAGGGAGATTTTGCACGGCTGGAATTGGGGCCGCCAGATATTTCAATCCGAAACGTGGAAGCGCGAACTTATTTTGTCATCGTCCTTTTTTTTGGGGAGGGAGGGGGAGGGGGGAGGGAGGGAGGGGGGTGGGTGGCTGGGTGCTAAGCGTCCGTCCGACACACGCGACCACCACGACACGACCCTAGTCTGCCTGGTGCGCCTACATTTGAGAATGCAAACGAATCTTCTTTCATTTGCAAACGAATCTGTATGTATTACCATGCCCGTGTTTTCCTTGCAATAATTAGTCATTCGAAACGAGATACTATAAATTAATTAATGAGGAGTTATTTGAAAAAAATCGAAACGGTATCCACGCTAACGTGGATTAGAGTGTGTGTCACATAATTAGTTATTTAAATTAGAGTGTGTGTCACATAGCGATCTCCAATTCTAACGTGGATTTCGCATTTCACTATATCCACGCTACTTTTTTTAATACAAATTCATATGTATATGATGAACACCATGGTAGTGAGAAAACTTTTGGATGGATTCAAACATATGACCTACAAAACAGCACAACAAATCGAGTCAATGTCAACTTTTCGAAACCTAGTATGGCACGAATTCGAAATAATTACCCATATGCATGGTCCTCTGTTCAAATCTTACAATGTACACCAAATTGAAACATCGATATTAAGTCTCATACTATCTACATTCAAATGTTGTTTTAGCCCCCGCCCCCTCGCACACACGCTACAGACTTCCTGTATCGGTCAATCTTCCTCTCCTAACCACCCTAGGAAGCTATCGGTTTCCAACACACATCCGTTCTTTCTCTCCATGTTTCGATCTCTAACTCTCTCAACTACACAACCCCCTTTTTCCACTCTGTTACGAAATGTATTTACCTCACACACCCGCCATTGCACCCCATGCCGAGCTCTCTCTCCCTCTCCCTCTCACCCTCTCGCGCTAAATACATGCATTGCCTATTAGCCCCCCAACCTCTCGTGCGCACGCACGCACGTTGTCTATCTAGGTCACTCCCTCGAGACTGTCTCACTCTTTCTTCCGCACGGCGGGCCACACTCGCTCAATCTCGCTCTCTTTATCTGAGTCTCGTTTAACCTTGTTTTCTTTCACACACAAATGATATATCTCCCTGTTCGGGCCTCGATCGACACACTCTATACTCTCTCACGCAGATTGTTTATCTAGGTTAGTCCATCGAAGCCGCCCCCACTCTTTCGACCTCATGGCGGGCCACGCTCTCTCTCTCTCTCTCTATCTCTCTCTCTCTCTCTATCTCTCTTTATCTCTCCCTCTCTCTCTCTCTCTCTCTCTCTCTCTATCTTTGTGTGTCTCAATTGACCTCGCTCTTTCTCGGACAAAAACGATATATCACCATGTTTGAGCCCAATTCAACTTATTCACATTGTATACTCTCTAATGCACATTGTCTATCTAGGTCACTCTTTCCAACCCGTCTCACTCATTTGATCGCACAGCGACCCTATGTGATCGATTGACCTTGCTTCCTCCACGCACAAAATATATATATATACATGTGTGACTGGATCATCTCTCAAGCTCTATCTTACAGCCCTCACCCTTGCCAAAAGCTCAATCGGACAATATCTCTCCAGAGCATATATATTTGCTCAATGAATGTTGGACCACACTCACTTTGTCTCTTTATCTATATGTCTCTCGATTGACCTCGCTTTCTCACGCCGTATCTTCCACACATTGAAGCTACCTCTCCATCCCTCGCAAAGCCGAAGCTATTTACATTGCGAGGGGCACTCCAACCTTGGATTAATTTGTGTAGGAATTTATTCCAGTCGGTTTAGATTATATTTTCGTAGCATTCGGCCCACAACTACTCGAAACACCGTTGCAACCCCCGCAACTCCCCTAGTTGATTTCCCTCTGGCTCGGTCATCGCTCTCTCGCACGTCCTTTCTCGCCTTCAATGTCGCACCATGGTATTATTGCAAAAAACTCTGTTGTTCTATTTAATTATTATAAATCTCTACTCTTATAAAAAACAGAGTTGGTGATGATGGTGTGCCTGCCATCCTGCAATATAGGCCGTCTGATCTATATCTGACGGATAGGAAGGAAACTATGACAATTTTGCAAAAAGCTACCCGCACTCCTACCCACATTTGCAGATAAGGCCTTCTCTCGTTCATCCTTATCTCTCACAAGATAAACTACTCATATAAATGCATCTAGATGTTTCGTGCAACGCACAGGCATCTTGCTAGTAAGCTACAAAACTACACACCGATAGTCCACTTGGAATGGAACAAATTTCGACCCACAAATTAAAGTGCTACAAAATACACACCGAGGGGCCCACATGTCATAAAACAAATTTGGACCCATATACAAATTAAAAAATAAAGGACGAGGATCGAACATGCGACCAGGGCCTTCAAGCCGCACGTCAATAGGCAAAATATGTAGAACAACAATGTTTGTTGTACCTCTCTTTGTTCACATAATGTTTTTATATTACCACAACCTATTTAATTGATAACATGTAATATTATTTTTAGTACTATTCGCCTTCACTTACTGGTGGGTTCCATGTGTGCTCTCTCTCTCAGCTCCCCTTCTGCGTTTAGACGCACGGGCAAACACGAAGAACTCGCGGGCGATGTTGCCGTTGACCATATCTTTACGCGTTCACAAGTTACGGCACCAGTTTCACGTGGTAGCACCACAAGTCAGTGTTTACGTGCAATGCACGTCAATTTGGAAGTATATTAAGTGCATGTGGATATTAAGTAGGATATTATTTGCGTGTTATTATGTGATTAGCACTATTTTTGGCATGAAATTAACTGCACGCTAAACGTGTTGAGCGCTCGACATTGAAGCAGTCTAGGTCGTTGGATGACAAGGAATACATGTGGCTTGATGTCGTTTTATATTTAGCTTGGTACGGATCTAGAAGAACATTCAATCGATCAAACCATAGATTTAATTCAGTCTGACTCTGACTTTAAATTATACGACAATCGATCTAAAATAAACGGTAATAATAAACGTTCGGATTTTAAGCATGACAGTCCGAACGTTTTTCATGGCAGATTTAGATTACGCGGCGGCGGCGGGGGCGTCTTGCGGTGGGAAACGGCTCCTCTGCCGTGCTTTGTGTGTCGTCAGACCACTGACCGACGGCGATGGCGGCGCCTTGCGTCGTCGTTGGCGTACTCCTGGACGTTGGCCTACCTTCAAGGAAGGCCAAAATGTTCTGGACTTCGGAGCGAGTCAACTGGCGGGAGGAGGCGACTGGCGTTGGTGCAAGGAAGCGGTCGACGGCGTCCATCCATGCCACTGAGGGGGGCACTGGCACCCGCGCGGGGACATGCGCTGTCAACGGCGCGACGGAGACATTCGTGTGCGCGGGCACCGGCACGAGCGCGCGCGTCAGTGCACGCGCAGGCGCATGCGCTCGCAGGTGCACGGGCACCAGCACGGGCATGCACGTCAGTGCAGGCGCAGGCGCATGCGCTGGTAGGTGCACGGGCGCGTGAAAGTCGGCGGGGACCTTGTGGAACCCCGTGTCATCAAGCTCAGCGACAATGTTCAGCTCCCAGCCCATCAATGCCATGGGGATGGGCGCTGGCGTAGTCGGGGCAACGAGAGCTGGAACGGGAGCGGGGACAGGCGCGGTGTCTTCCCGCAAGGCCAGTTCAAGCTCGTCCCAAAGCGCCTTATATGTTCTTGAGACTCCGACTGGGTGTCTTCCTCAGGAAACTGGAAGACTAAGGGAAGACCATCGTGATGCGGCATGGCATACGTTTAGGTCAGGCTGGTTGGAGGTAGACGACAGGAGAATCAGAGAGGAAGAAAGAAGATTGTAGCGATACCTGGTAGTGCGGGGTTGATTTTAAACAGTGGCGCCGACGACATTAAAAGTGGGAGCAGTTGGGACGAAGGTGGGCGACGGTGCTTGGTCAAAGGGCTCGCCTCCTGGTGAGCCTGCACAGCGGTCTGCTTGCACGCCTCCCTGTCAGCCGGCGCAGCGGTCAGCTCACACGCCTCCCGTCGACTCACACGCTTGCTTGGACGGCACCTATCAATGAGAAGTAGGACTCGTGGCGGCACGTAAACGCCCACGGTTTCAATAGTGAAAGCGTTCGCCTTAACGTGATAGGTCTTTGATCCAAAATACCTTGGCTCATCATTTTAGCAACGTGTCATAAGCAGCTTGTCTCAAATTGAAGAAAAAAATTACGAAGAAATGTTTATGCCATATCACGTGACCATGCTTAGTTTCAAGAATTTATGGTCACTTTTGGATTTTCTAAAATTTAAGATCTAGGATTCGAAACAATATCATAACCTGCATCATGCAATAAATTTTCAAGCCATACATCTGTCCTATTGTATTTCTTAAGAAATGATTTGGTCAAACATTTTTCTTAGTTAGACTTTAGACAAGTTATATATGCAGAGCAAAAGGATAATCCCTCCGTACCAGTGCATTGCCTGATATATTAACTCAAGTACTAGGCACGAACAAACGGGCTCAATTCTGTGCTCATCCTGGTGTAGTAGTAGTAGTACTAGGCAATGCAGTTGATGGGTGACCTTGGCGAGCGACGACCAAGGGAATTGAACTTTGCTCGGCACGGTAGATAACGTTGTCTAGTTACTAAAGCATCCCTCTATTGTTCATCGGTAGTCATTATGGACCGGTGACATGAGGGGAATTTCCTAGGGCTAGAATTCTAGTCGCCAGATATTTCGACTCGAAACGCGGAGGCTCGATTGGTTGGGGTTACCTAATGTGCGTACCACGCACAACACCAGAAGGACACGAGCCCGTTTTTTAGGATCGACACGAGCCAAGGTCTGGCTGGTACGCCGTTGGGTCCTACCATTTGAGAATACGAAAGGAACCTTTTCAATTGCCGAACGAATCTACGTGTATTACAATGCCCGTATTTTCCTTGCAAATACTAATCTCAACGTGGTAATTGATTTATGACGAGTTGTTGAATTAGAGTGAGTTTGTGATATAGTGATCTCAACGTGGATTTCACATTTCATGGTATCCCTGGTAAGTTTTTCAATGCAAATTCAAATTTAAAAGATGAACAATATGGATGTGAGAAAACTTTGTATGTATCAAGCATATGACCACGCACACACACACACACACACAGACACCCACACACAAACACAAAAAAAATCCAATAAGTATAGTGCATCTATTTTTTATAAACCATGCATGTATGACACGAATTAAAAAATACCCCTTCTGTTCCTAAATATTAGTCTTTTAGAGATTTCAACAAGCGACTACATACGGAGCAAAATGAGTGAATATACACTCTAAAATCTGTCTATATCCATCCGTATGTGCCAGTCCACTTGAAATCTCTAAAAAGACTAATATTTAGGAACGAAGGGAGTAAAATGTAAGACATGCGTGGTCCTCAATTCAATATTTAAAACGAACATGAAACTAAAACATGAATATTAAGTCTAGTACTACAGTACATGCAAATGTTGTGTTTAATTAGGCGGAGCTATGATTGTCGGAGGTCACCCCCTCGACCTTAGATAATATTGTGAAGCTCTGTTTAGGGTTGTTTAGATTATATTTGTCCCCACCCTCCCAACCACCGATTCATTGTGCACCCCCACCCCTCCTCCTTGGGAGAATATCATGTGCCCCCATACCTTAGATATGCCGTTACGAGTTGCTTGGAGCTTGTAGATCTGAGATATAGCAGCTCACATGATGTCTTAATATTTTTACAGGAAACCTTGATGAGTTGGAGAATTGCACACAATTTGTACAAAAACTACTCAGATGCCCTTGGATCCCATATCCAATGACCTCGAAGCTCGTATCACCGTAGCATCTAAGATGAAGGAGGACATCATATTCTCATGTATGTAAGAATATCATGTGCTACCACACCATAGATGCTTTGGTGATACAAGCTCTTCGGAGCCGTTGGATTTGTGACCCAACACCTCCTCGGTGGTTCGAATGGTTTTTTGCAGAAAAGCCCCCAAAGAGTTCGGCCACTGCTTACAAGCACAAAGACTGCTCATATGCCATTGGATCTCAGATCAAACGACCTCAAAGCTCGTATCACCATAGCATCCAAGTTGCGAGAGCACCTTATGTTTTCTCGCACGAGAGAATATGAGGTGCTCCCGCACCGTAGATTCTATGGTGATACGAGTTCACGGAGATCTAACAGCCCACAGTAGAAGGTTTGAATGTTTTTGCAATATACGGCTGAGAGAGTTTGGGAATTGCGCAGAAAGTACAAGTACTACGCATGTGCCATCTGATCACTGATCATACGACCTGGATGCTCATATCACTGTAGCGGGCAATTAAGCTACGGGGAGCACCTAATATGAGCAATGGGCAGCCGTTGGATCCAAGATGCAGCGGCACACACGAGGGCTGAATGTTTTATTTGCAAAAAAACCTTTGGAGAGTTTGGAAATTGCGCATAATTACAAAGACTACTCCCAAGCCATTGGATCTCACTTCCAACGGTGTAAAAACTCGTATCACCATAGCATCTAAGCTTGCGGGGTGGATGTGATATTCTATGCCGCTATCATTTTTGTTCGTAAACTTGCAAAATACGTGTAACTTGTGCCGTTACTTGTCTAATCGCGCAAAGTGTTTATTCAAAAAAACCATCCTACACTGAAATATCGTAACAACACACGGGGGTCCCACTTGTCATTAATAAAATTTGGACCTAAAAGTAACAAATATGAAAGCCGAGATTTGAACTGGCAACCTAGACTACAAAGCGTAAGTCGCTAGCCTGAAACAACAACGGTTGTTGGCTTTGTCCCATAACTTGATTTTATACAGTATTACGTTGAGTAGAGTAGAGGGAGTGCCTCGTCAACATGTGCATGACCGTTGACTCACTTACTGGTGGGTCCTAGGTCTGCGATCTCTCTCTTCTCTCCATCCTCTAACCTTTGCACGGGCACACACGAAGAGCGGCGCTAGCTTGCCGTGGTGTTATTACAACTAAAAGAAAAAGCTTGGAAAATAGAAGAATCGCCTAGAACAAGAGACGTTGTGGCTGGTCGAGAGGTGCTAACTACACCTATCCTCCATGCCATGTTAGCATGATGAAGCTGTGTGGCTAGTGGGGTGTTTTCGACCAACTGGCTGGGTTCCGAGGTCGAACCATAGGTATTACGTCTGATACAGTAAATTTTTACATGCACATTTTTCCTCCGTGCCGAGACATGGCACACCCTACCACGCGGTTTCGGTGTTCTCCCGGGTGGTGCACGCATATATTCTTCCTGACGTGGGATTCCCTACCCCGCGTCTTCGCAAAAGCAAGTAAATGAGTCGTCAAATCACGAAAGACCACTTTTCCCGCCGAGTACATCAGTGAAGCACGGTGGCTAGCTAGTTGGGCTAGTTCGACCGATTAGCTAGGCCGCAGCCACATTTGTTTTTTCACCCCTTTTTTAATCTACTTCCCGGCAGGTAAATTGAAATATCCACCGCGGCGTTGCTCTTGTGTTTGAGTGCGGCATGATTTTTAATTTTTTGATTGATGGGAGCAGGCGCGGCAGGAATTTTAATTTTTTGATTGACGGGAGTAGGCGCGGCAGCAAATAGTCACGATGACTCAGCCTGTAAAGCCCACTGCTCCCTGAGGTGAGAATTCGTCGACTGGTGTTTTACCATGGTGAAAACCAAAAGATTCCCCGCTCATCGGCTGGCTCCCTCTGGCTTCCCGTAGATTGCATTGCCTTTCAGTCGTTTCGCCCCCTGCATCACCAACGTCCTGCGCCTCGAGAAGTACAGGGACTTGTATAGTGGGACCCAGTATAGTGGGAGGCTGACTTGTGGGCCTACTAAGTTGACGGGGACAGAGGGCTTTGTCAACTTAGTCAATATGCACGATTCTATCTCCATTGACCGTACGATGTCCATCCAACGGCCGTAGTGCTTCTTCAACCTCTGGTCGTCTTTCTCCAGCCGACCATACCAGCGCCGGTCGGGCCTCGTGCTCCTGCCTCCCATGGATGACTGCGATGCCGTGGAGGTTTGACCGCCCCTACTACTCCCACCGCTGGTCAGGCCATCCCTCTACTCACCCACACCCCCTTTTATTCTGCGGCGATGGCAGCCTCACACCGCAGCGAACCTGTGAACCCTCATACTCCTCTATTCGTGGGCATCCACTCCCGCGTCTTCCCTGGCTCCGCGTCGTCCCCTTCCTAGGCCTTGCTGTCGTCCATCGCCCTGGTGCTCTCGGCGCAGCGTGGTCAACATGGTCAAGGAACGGCTTCCATCGGACGTGGACTGTACGTGGAGAGGCTGACAACTGGGTCCACGACCGCAGCAAGGAAGTGCCTCCTTATTACGCGCAAAATAATTATTCCTCCACCTGACAGCGGGGACCCACCGGACGGGCCACAGAATTTTGCGAAAAAACGTTCCCCCTGACTGCTGGGACCCACCGGACGGTTCACCGTATTTCGTGAAAAAAATGTTCCCCTCACTGTTAGCTCGGACCCACCGGAAGTGCCTCCTTATTACGCACGAAAAAAATGAATACCCCCTGCTAGTTGGGACCCAACTTGGTGGGTGGCTGACTTGTGGGCCTACTAAGTTGACAGGGACAAAGTGCTTTGTCAACTTAGTCAATATGAATGATTCTAGCTCCAGTGACCGTACGATGTCCATCCAATGACCGTAGTGCTTCTTCAACCTCTGGTCTTCTTGCTATAGCCGCACAAAGCAGCGCCGGTCGTGCCGAATGCTCCTGCCTCCCGTGGCCGGCTGTGCTGCCGCGGAGGCCTCACCGACTCCTACTATTCCCACCGCTGGCCAGGCCCTGCGGTGACGGCAGCCTCACACCGTTGTTGAACCAGTGAACCCTCGTACTCCTCTCCGCGCGGGCTTCCACTGCCGCGTCTTCCTTGGCTCCGCGTCGTCCCCTTCCTAGGCCACGCCGTCGTTCATCGCCCTGGTGCTCTTGGCGCGGCGTGGTCAACATGGTCAAGGAACGACTTCCATCGGAGGAGTACTGTACGTGGAGAGACTGACAGCTGGGTCCATGGCCGCACCAAGGAAGTTCCTCCTTATTATGCGCAAAATAATTATTCCTCCACCTGACATCGGGGATCCACCGGATGGGCCACCGTATTTGGCGAAAAAACATCTCCCCTGACTGCTGGGACCCACCAGCTACATCTTCGCATGCAAGGAAGTGCGTCCAGGCAAAAAAAAAAACGATTCGCCCCCCTGACCGCTCGGACCCACCAGCTACATCTTCGCACGCAAGGAAGTGCGTCCAGGCCAAAAAAATGATTCGCCCCCTGACTGCTGGGACCCACCAGCTACATCTTCGCAGGCAAGGAAGTGCCTGACAGTCGGGACCCACCTGGTCGAAGCGTATGTAGCGTTGTCATTCTTGTCGCGAACGTGTACGTACATAATGTTCGATGTAGAGGCGCGCACATGTCGTAGTAGAGGCGCGCACGTAGCAAGTACACGTACGTACAGTGGCAAGTCTGCCAGAAAGAAAATACATCCACGTACGTACATACGGGCAGGGTCTCGAACGCCTACTCGCGCATATGTACGGCCAGGGCTCGTGTACATGGCTGGGTCGAAACGGAGAAACATTGTCGTCGTCGTGTTCATGGGGAGCCAACCGGCTAGGTCGGAATGGAATGCGTCATCGTGTTCATCGGGAGGGCTTGGACGGAACAGCCGATGGAAACGAGGCGTGGCGTACCGCAGAATGGAGGAAACGGCTTTGTGTTCGACCGGCCACGTTCAAACGGGATCATGTTCATCGGGAGGGGTCTGGCATACCGCAAAATAGAGGAAACGGACTACCTACGGTCGAAATGGGGGTCCTGTTGATCGGGAGGGGTGTGGCGTACCGCAAAACGAAGGAAACAGACTTGTGTTGGAGCGCTACGGTCGAAACGGGGGTCCTGTTGATCGGGAGGGGTGTGGCATACCGCAAAACGGAGGAAATGGACTTGTGTTGGTGCGCAACGATCGAAACGGGGGTCATGTTCATCAGGAGGGGTGTGGCGTACCGCAAAACGGGACTCCACGGGATACTGTTCATCACCACCGTCGACCCCCTCCAGCCTCCACGGGCTACTGTTCATCCACCGTCACCTTCCTCCAGCCTCCACATGCGGCTGTTCAGCCTCCACCGCGCGCTATTCCACCGGCTACTGTTCAACCTGCCCTCTTCACGGGCTCCTGTTCAACCACCCCTCCACGGGCTACTGTTCATCCAGCCCTTCACTGTGGTCCTGTTCATGCAGCTCTTCACGGGGTGGTCCTATTCATGCAGCCCTCCACGGGGTCCTGTTCATGCAGCCCCAACTGGCTCGATCGAACGGGGTCCTGTTCATGCAGAGGCAACACCACGGGGTCCTGTTCAGCCACCCCCACCGGGAACTGTTCATCCAAACCCCTCAGCAACGCTCACTGTTCATGCAGAGGCAGCATCGATCAGCTTCAGTTAGCAGCAGTAGCGAAGGAATCGCTCGATCGGGTTCAGTTAACTGCCATCGATCGATTGCTCGGGTTCAGTAACGCATAGCCTGCAGTGCAATCGCTCGGGTACAGTTAGAGCCCAACGCCTCGCTCGGGTTCAATTGGAGCCCAACGTCTCACACCCACGCGCGTGCGTGTACGAGAGAAACGCGCAACGCTCGGCCCCGACCACCCGCCATAACCGGGAACACCCCGATATTTTCCTCGCCCTCGCTTCTACCACGATTTTCCCGTCATGGACGGCCCAAAGAATGTCATGCAGCTGCGTCTCCGGCCCGCCCAGGACGAAAAGCCCATTTTCTTTCATGATCTTTTGTCATAGAAGTAGGACCCCACCACATCTATGATGATACCGTGTTTTGTCACAATTATTGTCATAGAAGTATCATAAGTATGACAGAAAAAAGTTTCGTCCGGACCAAAATGTCACGGATGTGTCTTTTTTTGTAGTGAGTGAAATGATGGTTGCTTCGTCCATCCAGCTTAATGCGGGAATGGTGGGGCCTTGTGATTTGACCCCTCATCGCTCATTTTCTACTACTACGGCGCTACGATCGGGGTGCCTCCAATTGCAACCGCTGCTCCGAACTGTACGTGGAACAAGATGGTGGATGAGCCACATGTCGGCCAAAGGGGTCCTGTTAAGTGTGCGGACTGACGCTGCTTGAGTCGCTACGCCAACACGACAGGTGCAGCCTACCACATAATGTTCGATGTAGAGGCGCGCACGTGTCGTAGTAGGGGCGCGCACGTAGCATGTACACATACGTATAGCGGCAAGTGTGCAAGAAAGAAAATACAGCCACATACGTACATACGGGCAGGGTCTCGAACACCTACTCGCGCATACGTACGGCCAGGGCTCGTGTACATGGCTGGGTCGGAGCGGAGAAACATCGTAGTCGTCGTGTTCACGGGGAGCCAACCGGCTGGGTCAGAACGGAATGCATCGTCGTGTTCATCGGGAGGGCTTGGACGGAACAGCCGATGGAAATGAGGCCTAGCATACCACAGAATGGAGGAAACGGCCTTGTGTTCAATCGACCATGTTCGAAACGGGATCCTGGTCATCGGGAGGGGTATGGCGTACCACAAAACGGAGGAAACGGACCTCCTACGGTCGAAACGAGGGTCCTGTTGATTGGGAGGGGTGTGGCGTACCGCAAAACGGAGGAAACAGACTTGTGTCGGAGCGCTACGGTCGAAACGGGGGTCCTGTTCATCGGGAGGGGTGTGGCGTACCGCAAAACGGAGGAAACGGACTTGTGTTGGAGCGCTACGGTCGAAACGGGGGTCCTGTTCATCGGGAGGGGTGTGGCGTACCACAAAACGGGACTCCATGGGATACTGTTCATCACCACCGTCGACCCCCTCCAGCCTCCACGGGCTACTGTTCATCCACCGTCGACCTCCTCCAGCCTCCACCTACGACTGTTCAGCCTCCACCGCATGTTACTCCACCTGCTACTGTTCAACCAGCCCTCTCCATGGGCTCCTGTTCAACCACCTCTCCACAAGCTACTGTTCATCCATCCCTCCACCGTCTACTATTCATGCAGCCCTCCACGAGGTGGTCCTGTTCATGCAGCCCTCCATGGGGTCCTGTTCATGCAGCCCCAACCGGCTCGATTGAACGGGGTCCTGTTCATACAGAGGCAACACCACGGGGTCCAGTTCAGCCACCCCCACCGAGAACTGTTCATCCAAACCTCCCTAGTGACGCTCATTGTTCATGCAGAGGCAGCATCGATCGGCTTGAGTTAGCAGCAGTAGCGACGGAATCGCTCGATCGGGTTCAGTTAACAGCCATCGATCGATCGCTCGGGTTCAGTAACGCGTAGCCTGCAATGCAATCGCTCGGGTTCAGTTAGAGCCCAATGCCTCGCTCGGGTTCAGTTGGAGCCGATGGCCTCGCACCCACGCGCGTGCGTGTACCAGAGAAATGTGCATCGCTCGGCCCCGACCACCAACCATAACCGGGAACACCCCGATATTTTCCTCGCCCTCGCTTCTACCACGGTTTTTCCCGTCATGGACGGCCCAAAGAATGTCATCCTGCTGCGTCGCCGGCCCGCCCAGGATGAAAAGCCCATTTTCTGTCATGATCTTTTGTCATAGAAGTAGGACCCCACCACATCTATGATGATACCGTGTTTTGTCACAATTATTGTCATAGAAGTGTCATAAGTATGACAGGAAAAAGTTTCGTTCTCCCAAAATGTCACGGATGTGTCTTTTTTTGTAGTGTCTCTCCATCGTCTAACCTTTGCAAGGGCACACACGAAGAGCGGCGCTAGCTTTCCGTGGTGTTATTACAACTAATAAAAAGCTTGGAAAATAGAAGAATCGCCTAGAACAAGAGTCGTTGTGGCTGGTAGAGACGGAGCTAACAACACCTATCCTCCATGCCATGTTAGCATGATGAAGCTGTGTGGCTAGTGGAGTGTTTTCGGCCGACTGGCTGGGTCCCGAGGTCGAACCATAGGTACTATGTCTAATACAGTAAATTTTTACACGGACATTTTTCCTCCGCGCCGAGACATGGCACACCCTACCACGCGGTTTCGGGGTCATCCCGGGTGGTGCACGCATATATTCTTCCTGATGTGGGATGCCCTACCACGCGTTTTCGCCGAAGCAAGTAAATGAGTCACCAAATCACAAAAGACCACTTTTTCCGCGAGTACATCAGTGAAGCACGGTGGCTAGCTAGTTGGGCTAGTTCGACCGATTAGCTAGGCCGCCACCACATTTGTTTTTTCAGCCCTTTTTTATCTACTTGCTGGCAGGTAAGTTTAAATATCCACCGCGGTGTTGCTCTGGTGTTTGAGTGCGGCAGGATTTTAAAATTTTTGATTGACGGGAGCATGCGAGGCATGATTTTTAAATTTTTGATTGACAGGAGCAGGCGCGGCAGCAATTAGTCACGATGACTCCGCATGTAAAACCCACTGCTCCCTGATGTGAGAAGTCGTCGACTGGTGTTTTACCATGGTGAAAACCAAAAGATTCCCCGCTCCTCGGCTGGCTCCCTCCGCCTTCCCGTAGATTGCATTGCCTTCCAGCTGTTTCGCCCCTGCATCACCAACGTCGTGCGCCTCGAGAAGCAGGGGGACTTTGGTGGTGTTTAGGCGCCCTCTGCATGGGCATGTCCATGTCTTGGCGCAACATGACCGTTAGATCAAACTCGGATGGTGCAGATCAGTCACTGTAGCACAAAGCGTGCGGGTGTGTTTGGTTGCATTCTCATCTCAATATACTCCTTTGTCTAGGTGTGTAAGTCACCTTACGAAAACCAAATAATCCCAAAACACTTAGGCACGGTACATTAACTCCCTTCATGTTTCTTGTTTTGGGACATATCAACTATTAAGAGACGTGGGCCGTGCATGCTTTCAATGACTTGAGACTAATAAACATGACATGCAGTGGTTAGTTCATTGCATGCAATGCTATTAATTAGCAAAAATACATTAAGTTTTCTCGTTTTCCTCTCCACCTTGGTCGCAGTGCACAATGTAAGATGACTTACACACCTAGACAGAGGGAGTAGTTGTTTCCTCTTCGTGTATTTGTGTTAACCTACTAGTGTGGACTCATGCACCCTTCATGCACTCTGCCAAACACCCAAAAGTGGGTAGAGAAGGGAACTTTTGCTCCCATACCGTGCACCCATCATACACCCTGCCTAACACTATTCGTGCTTCATATGATTCATGTTTCATGGAGTACTGTAGCACCGTACTCTCCGTGCGCTGTAGACCTAGTTCTGTTAACATTGATCTCACCGTTCATTCTCGACCGGACAGTCGAGAAAGCGGTACTATGTTAATACATTACTCTTCATATAGTTGACATGCGCACAACATCATTTGTTGTCGTCATATCTTACTACACTAGCAACAAGATTATGTAGTACTGGCGTATGAACCACTGCAATTGCCTAGTAGCAGCAGCATTGTTTATGTTCAAGTGGCTGCCGTGTTACGCACTCCTCCGTCGTAAGAGTGGAAACGCTTGCTGTAATCATTTTCTTCTTCAGAAAAACAGTGTACACGCTCTACAGTGCGGATCCTCCTCCAGCCATGCACT
The DNA here is from genome assembly GCA_902687465.1 of Secale cereale. Lineage (NCBI taxonomy): Eukaryota > Viridiplantae > Streptophyta > Magnoliopsida > Poales > Poaceae > Secale > Secale cereale. The sequence continues at coordinate 592,587,732 of LR738713.1, forward strand.
AAATTACTCACTTTCGCCGACGTGTGGGACAGTCAGCATCGGGGTCCACCAGCCATGCACTATATTACTCCGTAGTAGAGTGACGGTAGACTACCCCGATCGAAGCGCTGCAGTAATGCCCAATGAGCCGTCAAATAACAAAACCCCCTCATTTCCAGCAGTAAGTTGGACGGACGAAGCAACCATCATTTCACTCTTCTCTCTCATCTTCCTCTCTACCCAACTCGCTTCTCCCTCATCTTGTTCCTCATTTCTTCAAGAAAACCCCGACCTGCTTCTGCCATTGTTCTTCTCTCCCAAAGAAGGAAAGGTGAGCGCACCAAGGCCCGGTCTTGCAACCCCGAGACTGATCCTATAGCTCCCTCTCTCTTCTTCTTTTGGGTTTGTGATTATGGTTTCTTTTATTTTATTTCTATTTGACAGTTTCTTGATGGATGCTGGAGCACCAGCCGAAGTGATGTCTATGGCTCTGGCCAAAACCGTCGAGACTCATGGTATGAAGAAGCGCAAGCACCCCGCCGAGACTACCGCAGACAACCTCAAAGCCATCGCCCTATCCAAGCCCCCCTCTCCGGGATCCCTCATTAAGCAAGTCCAGGTAATATCTCTTATTGATGATCTTTTTCTCGATCTTGATCGTGTTTTTTCGTCTAACACGCAGTACCAGTACTAGTAGTACAACTTTTTGGGTGATCTTGCATGTGATTTTTGTGTGCCAAATGACGGTTCTAAATTCCTGTTTTGACCAAAACATGCGAGAGGTTGACATTGATTTCTTATAGATTACTTTCAACTACTCCCTCTGTCCCAAATTTCTTGTCTTAGATTTGTCTAGATACGAATGTATCTAATACTAAAATGTGACTTGATACATCCGTATCTAGACAAATCTAAGACAAGAATTTTGGGATGGAGGGAGTACTTTATGAACATCAATGCTACCTTTGAAGAGGGTATATTTGCCTTAGTAACTTGTGTTATGGATATTGCAAGTAATCCCTCTGCTCTCATGCCTTTGAACACATGTTCTAGTGTCTTTGTTCACTCATTTTTGTGCGTATATGTAGTCATATATGGAGTATAATATCGAAAATCATCTTATATTTCTGAACGGGGGTAGTAATAAAATATGGTTTCTGTTTGAATTAGAACCAGGTCCGCCGTGGATATGAAGTTCTCAAAGTCATGCCGTGTGAACTGGAAGACCTGAGGATGAGTTCTACTGCTAAACTATCCAGCTGCTGTGTCCCTGTCGCCACGTGTCCTGAACTAGCGTGTTCCTGTAGCATTGTTGTCAGACGTGTTCTCGAGGCTGTACTTGCCCACAATAATTTCCTGGTTGTGCCTTCGATTACGAAGGGTGTGGTTCTTGTAAAGCTTCCCAACAAATCTGATGCGGCCTGTCTTCATGATCATGTTTATGAGTGGAAAGACCACTCTGTTAGGTTCTCCAAGGTTGATGAGATGGTGATGGTGCATGAAGACATCTCTCACGAAGTCTATGGCCGAGTCAGTTATGCGGGGTTCATCCCGTAGGTCGGTGGCAAGAAATAGTCTGCAGAGTTTAATTAGTGTAACTTTGCTTGTCTGTAGTAAGTACTATTGTTCAGTACTTGATTTGTGTTTGTGAACCCTGTATTGTTTATTAGTACTGCCGCTTTTGGTGCGTGGTCAGTCCTAAGAACAGTCTCTGTTAATGTCTGTACATTCAATTCAATCTGTATATTTTGAAGTATCCAGATCATCTTTTTTGTGAGGACGGTTTATCAATTTTGGTTACACTCCAATATATGTATCCATTGCAGGGTTTATCGCACCCACCAGGATTTCCAGTCCCATGGATGTTCGGTCCATATGATTTGTCACGACCTTTGGACTGTCCTGCTTGTGGGAGTAGGCGGGGCCCCTGCATGCCACCCGTAGTTGGACGACCAACCTTCTGTTTAGTACTTCAACATAGTGATTTCCTGGTAAGGATTCACTCGTGTCACATCAAGTAAATCTTATTGATTTACTGTCTAAATCTTATTGATTTAATGTCATGTTTTCTTTCTTTTCCTGCAATTTTACGATGCAGGTTTTGCCATGTGACATTCATCATAGAATAAAACGTTTGGTTTGCTCTATGATGGCTATTTTTGCAGGTTTTTCACTTCTTATGTCGTGTCAGTAACGAAGGCACTGTCCATCACCTATATTACTGGAAAAAAATTGGATCGGTCTGTTGTCTGAGTACAAGCTGAATCCCTATGATGAACTGCAGTTTGGATTAACAAAAACGCAAAAATTAGTCCTTCTCGCGTTTAAAAGAAATGAAGAAAAAAATGGATCACGGTCACGAAGCCTAGTCAAGTTAGAAAGCTGATCATAGCAAACCACACACGATCGCCGCTGTCTCGCACATCGGTACCACCTTCAGCAACGGATCGAGCACCGGCAGTTGCTCTAGCACTAACAGCGGCAGTAGCTCAGTCTGATCCAGCTAAGGATTGGGCACCGACGTCGTCAGCGGATCAGGCTGATCAACCGGAGGATCGGGCATCAACATCGGCACCTGCTCCGACACCGGCACCAGTTCTACAAGGAGCACCATCTCCGGCAGTAGCAGCGGCTTCGGCACCTGCACCAACACTTGCACTTCCATCTGCTCCGGCCCGTGCAGCGGCAACCGAATCAGCAGTTGCACCGGCAATAGACTAGCCTGCAGTTCGCACTTCATATACCAAAGTCCTTACAAAAACCGACATGTCCACCTTCTTGGTAAGCATTGGCCGCCCAAGTGTTTCGTTCTTTTTTCTTTCCATGTTGTTTCGCATGATTCACTATGTTGATCTAACTATTTGGGTATGTCTTCTTGTTTGCAAACAGAGAACTCCTAGAGCAAGGAGGGAGTCCTTCAACAATTCGGGTGACAGTGGCCAAGTTTCTCTTATCATGCGCATCCTTGGTGTGAATGAACCTGCTCAATATACTGTAAGTACAAAGGATAGTCGCATGATGATTGATGCAAAAAGATGGTCAAGGTTCAAATCTAAATCATATCTTGCGGTAGGAGATGATCTCAAAATCGATCTTTCTTGGCAAGGAGAGCTGGTCCAAATCAACTTTGAAATTCTTCAATAGCAGCACGCAACTGCCGAACTGATCTATCCTACAAGAGATTTTTATGTAATAATCTGGCATGGTGAAACAAGTGTCCTATGTGTATAAGTAATACGACAGTGTTATTTATCACATGGTATATCGTTGATAGAATTGCAACTCTCATTGCTAGTTAGGAACTGTTGTTCGATTTCATTCCAACAACTGTCGTGCTTTATTCAATTTTGTGTATTCGCCTTGCGACAACATCTAAAACCAGCGCCTTACTGATCGCTTGCAATATGAAAAGAGCTGAGGTATAACACGTGAGCCCGCAAACATGCAGGGTGGGCCTGCGGCCCAAAGTCCAGAATCGTGAGCCTGTCTGAGTATTATATTCTCTGCTGAACCCCCATAATGCCCGTGCATTGCACGTAACATCAAGATGCATTTGTATGAGTATTTTATCTTGTGAGAGAAACGGATGAATGAGGGAAGGCCTTATTTGCAAATGTGGTGAGGTGTGTGTGTACCTTTTTGTAAAATTGCCATAGTTTCCTTCCTATCCGTCAGATATAATTTGTATGTATAAAGTTGTGATATAAAAGATTTGTATATTTCTTTACAGAGGGAGTATCTCTCTGTCAAAAATATATTTTTGTGTAACTAGTTACTCCTGTCTTTCTACTTCCTTTCGCTAATATGTGGGGCATCTAGCAATAGGGTCCACATGCCATATGCACAAATTAGAGTGCACAACTGCATGGTAGACACACCCCGGTCGTAGCACCGTTCTAATGCCCAATGAGCCATCAAATCACAACCACCCCCCCCCCCTTTCCAACTTTAGCAGTAAGTTGGACGGACGAAGCGGCAATATTTCACTCGGCCTGAATCCCTTTCTCCCTCATCTGCTTGTTCAGAGAAAACCCCCTCTAGGCGATTGCATAGGGTTTTCTCATGGAGAACCATGTACGAATTCTTCATCCATCCTCGATAAATCCAAGTCCCTTGGTCGCGGGTAATCCTAGGATGACAGCCGTCGCCATTGATGCATTTTTCGTCCTATTGAATCTAGTGTGTTTCATTTGCAGTGCCCAAAGTGCGAGGACCCTACAGGTTTCTGCGCCCTCGGCGAGATGCCACACTTGTTCCTTCTCATCCTAACACAGGATTTTAAAATGCGCACAGTATGTTCCTAGAATCCTCTTTTCTATCCGGGAAGGTGGTTTTTTTTTAACATGCTGTTGACTAATTTGGAAATTTGGATTGCTATATTTGGATAAAAGGTACTACCAGTACGATGGTCAACACTGACGTGAAGGAGGAAGTTATTTACATTATGTTCTCATATTATTTTTCCTGCAGTGCATTATTTGCTCTGCCAGAACACATGTACTCAAGATGCTCAGCCTTGCCACAACTCAATACACCAGTTTAATGGTCACAGTGAAGACAAGCCATGGATATAAGTTCCGAGTTGGGTTCATGAACCAAGAAGATCACTGCTTTTTGTATGGCCGAACTTGGATAAACTTTCTCAAGTGTTACGGACTGAAAGTTGGCGCACGAATGTTGATGGAAATAGCATAGCCTGGTCTCATCTTCTCTGCGATCTTCCACCCCGACGTCGTTCCAATTGTTCATCCATTTAGTTTTGTATCTGGTTCTTGCTTGTTGCCTCGATTACTTCCTAATCCACCTATTCTATCTAACTAATCACAATTTAACTTTAGAAGTAGCAACGAGTCTCTCATGAAGATGCTACTTCTAACTAATATTTTCTTATAATTGGTGGCACGTGTAGGTTTTTTCAGAGTTAAGCAGGCTGCTCGTTTGGTATTCTGTAACAACCCGGTTGTTACTGATGGCACTGAAGTTGACTGGGACGAGATCCACAAGTTCCTACACTTTATCGATCGTCTTGAGGTCCTTGTGGGGCGTTTCAATGGTGGAAGGCCACGTGGGATATGTGTGCCATTGCTGCACTCGTTGAACAGGTCCAACTGTGTCGAGAAACTTATGGTACGAGCTGTTTTCTGTTATATATGTTGTTCATAAACTATTGCTTATACACAATTTTACAGCTGTGATCTTCTTGAAACAGAAACTGCCCAGTTCTATTGTTCCTATACAGATGCCTGGCCATGATCGGGTCAGACTTGCGCTTGGTCACAACATGATGTTTATGTCGACCTACTCCATTCCCCTTGGAGGTGAAAAGATACTTATTCATGGGTGGTCTCAAATAATGAAGGCCCGTCCATCTTGGAGAATAGGACAGAAGATTATGTTCCTGCTTTTCCATGGCTCTAAAGCGAATATCCTGTTTATTGACCACATTGCGAGGTGAAGCCGCTTTTAGAAGGTTGTGGATGCGCGGGGTGGCGCCTGGGCCTTGTCCTGGGGCTTGGCGGACTCACCCTTGGTTAACTGTAGGCAAAGTAGCACTTTTCGAGGCGTGCTTTGTACGGTTGAACCTGTATAAGTACTCATACTACTTTCAGCTATGGTTGTTAAGTGCCCCAGCTGGTTTCAGTTAAGGTTGTTAAGTACTCCTGCTGCTTTTACAGTCTGTCGTGTTTCTTCAGTCATGTCTTCCTCCAGCCTCCAAAACCAAATCAGCGCCAGTGGGGCCGCCTGCTTCCGCCTCCCACGACTGGCTGCGCCTCAGCGCACGCATCGCCGCCCGACCGTCTCCGAAATCGTTAATGCCGACGTCTGAGGCCTCGTCATCGTCCTCCGCGCGATTTGGTGCGCTCGCCGCGGTGCCGCCCTCTTGCGTTGTCAACATGGTCAACAAACAACAGGAATCGACAGAAGTATGTGCAGAGGATGATACTATGGGCCCACCTTGTCAGCGCATGGAAAAATAAAACGCTTCCTCCTAGTGTTTTCCTGACATCTGGGACCCACGACATTGTGAGCGTATATAGTCAATAGACAAGAGAACATCACAAGATCGGCTGACACCTGGGACGTAGCTGCTCGAGCAGTATTTTTTTGTTATTGTTGAGACGGAGCAGGGTTTGAACTGGGCTGTGGCCCGTCTAGCCCAGGCTTATATTTAATGATCACCATGTGACCAGCCCAGCTATTTTTTCTTTGTGAAAATGAGCCCATTTTATTTTTTCTGAAGAATACCCAATCCAGGCCTATTTATTTTTCTACGCCCTCATGGGCTGCAACTCTTTAAGACGCCTGCAAATCTTGACAGTAATATGAAATTGGATGTAAATATAAAAACAGATGACAAACTAGCAATTACATTATAATTTCTGAATTTTTTCACATTTTTAGATTCCTATTTCACTTGGCATTAACCTAATTGAAATATATCTTCGAAGTACTTTAAATCTAGCTTGACATTTCGGTATTAAAAATAGTTTGGAACCCACAGAAATATGCAAAATTGGCCCTGGCCAACCAAAATAAACGGACTGCAATAAATTGCATAAGAAGTCGCAATGAGCTATATATTAATTATTAAAAAAAATAGGGAATGGTCTGAGTTATGGGCCTATTAAGTTGATGCGTATGCAAGCTTGTTTTAGTTATTACATACGTCAACAAAATATTCTAGGAGACGTAACCGTTGGATGTCAATCCAATAGCCATCGTGTTTCTTCAATCTCTGATCTTCTTGCTCCAGCCGCCAAATCCAGCGCCGGCGGGACCGCCTGCACCCGCCTCCCGTGCAGGCCTCACCGCCCCCTACTACTCCCACCGCTGGCCAGGGCATCCCTCTACTCACCCACACCCCTTGTTATTCTGCGGCGATGACAACCCCACACCATAGCTGAACCAGTGAACCCTCGTACTCCTCTCCGCGTGGGCATCCACTGCCGCGTCCTCCCCGGCTCCGCGTCGTCCCCTTCCCAGGCCTCGCCGTTGTCCACCGCCTTGGTGCTCTCGGCGCGGCGTGGTCAACATGGTCAAGGAACGACTTCCATCGGGAGAGTACTGTCGTGGAGACGCTGACAGCTGGGTCCATGGCAGCCGCAAGGAAGTGCCTCCTTATTACACGGAAAATAATTATTCCTCCACCTGACAGCAGGGACCCACCGGACGGGCCACCGTATTTGGCGAAAAAAAGGTTTCCCCCCTGACTGCTGGGACTGCTACTTCTCGAGCTTGCGTTGTATTCCCTTGAAGAGGAAAGGGAGATGCAACATAGTAGCGTAAGTATTTCCCTCAGTTTTTCAGAACCAAGGTATCAATCCAGTAGGAGACCACGCGCGAGTCCCTCGCAATTGCACAAACAAATAAGAACTTCGCAGCCAACATGATAAGGGGTTGTCAATCCCTTTATGGCCACTTACGAATGTGAGATCTGATAGAGATGATAATTTGATATTTTTGGTATTTTTGTTTATAACAACAGAAAGTAAAAGCAGAAAAGTAAAGTAGATTGTAGATTGATATGTTGAGAATAGACCCGAGGGCCATAGTGTTCTCTAGTGGCTTCTCTCTTGATAGCGATATTCTACGGCGGGTAAACAAATTACTGTCGAGCAATTGATAGAAAAGTGAATAATTATGAGACTATCTAGGCAAGATCATTATATATAGGCATCACGTCCGAGACAAATAGACCAAAACGATTCTCCATCTACTACTATTACTCCACACATCGACCGCTATCCATCATGCATCTAGTGTATTGAGTTCATAAGAACATAGTAACGCCTTAAGCAAGATGCCATGATGTAGAGGGATAAACTCAAATAACATGATATAAACCCCATCTTTTTATCCTCGATGGCAACAATACAATACGTGCCTTGCTGCCCCTACTCTCACTGGGAAAGGACACCGCAAGATTGAACCCAAAGCCAAGCACTTCTCCCATTGCAAGAACTATAGATCTAATAGGCCAAACCAAACCAATAATTCGAAGATACTTGAAAGGATATTATAATCATACATAAAGAGTTCAGAGAAGAACCAAATATTTCTCATAGATAATCTTGATCATAAACCCACAATTCATCGGATCTCAACAAACACACCGCAAAAAGGCATTACATCGAATAGATCTCCTCGAAGACCGAGAAGAACTTTGTATTGAGATCCAAACAGAGAGAAGCTATCTAGATACTAGCTATGGACCCGAAGGTTTGTGGTAAACTACTCACAACTCATGGTGAGGCGATGATGATGATGTAGAAGCACTCCATGGAAGATCCCACCTCCGGCGGAGCTCCGGAGCAGGCCCCAAGATGGGATCTCACGGGAACAGAAGGTTACGGCGGTGGAACTAGGGTTTTCTCTGTTGTTCTAATAGTTTCGGGGTACATTGGCATATATAGGAGGAAGGAGGGCACCGAGGGCCATACATGGGGCCCACGAGGCAGGGGCGCGCCCCCCACCCTCGTGGGCACCACGTAAACCCTACTCCGTGGTTATCAAGTCTACCGTGCGTGATTTTCTCCAAAAATATCTCTCCCGAAGGTTTTATTCCGTTTGGCTCCGTTTGATATCCCTTTTTTGTAAAACCCTGAAACAGGCAAAAAACAACAATCTGGACTGGGCCTTTGGGTTAGTAGGTTAGTCCCAAAAATAATATAAATGTGTATGACAAAGCCCATTAAACATCCAAAACATCATAAATAATAGCATAAAACAATAAAAAATTATAGATACATTGGAGAGGTATCAAGCATCCCCAAGCTTAATTCCTGCTCGCCCTGGAGTAGGTAAATGATAAAAACAGAATTTTTGATATGGAATGCTAACCAACATAGTTTTTCAATGTAATTCTCTTAATTGTGGCATGAATGTTCAGATCTGAAAGATGCAAGACAAAAGTCTATATTGACATAATAAATAATAATACTTCAAGCATACTAACAAAGCAATCATGTCTTCTCAAAATACTATGGCTAAAGAAAGTTGTCCCTACAAAATCATATAGTCTGGCTATGCTCCCTCTTCATCACACAAAATATTCATATCATGCACAACCCCGATTTCAGCCAAGCACTTGTTTTCATACTCCATTCTTTCAAACCTTTCAACTTTCACGCAATACATGAGCGTGAGCCATGGACATAGCACTATGGGTGGAATAGAGAGGTGGTTGTGGAGAAGACAAAAAAGGAGGGAGATAGTCTCACATCGACTAGGCGTATCAACGGGCTATGGAGATGCCCATCAATAGATATCAATGTGAGTGAGTAGGGATTGCCATGCAATGGATGCACTAGAGCTAAAAATGTATGAAACCTCAACAAAAGAAACTATTGGGTGTGCATCCAACTTGCTTGCTCATGAAGACCTACGGCATTTGAGGAAGCCCATCGTTCGAATATACAAGCCAAGTTCTATAATGAAAATTCCCACTAGTATATGAATGTGACTAAGCATGAGACTCTCTATCATGAAGAACATGGTGCTACTTTGAAGCACAAGTGTGGAAAAAGATAGTAGCAATTGTCCCTTCTCTCTTTTCTCTCATTTTTTTGGAGGGGCTTTCTCTTTTTTTTATTAGCCCCTCTCTATTTTTTTGGGCCATCTATTTTTTATTGGCCTTTCCTCACATAGGACAATGCTCTAATAATGATGATCATCACACTTTTATTGGTTTACAACTCGATATTACAACTCGATACTAGAATAAGTATGACTCTATATGAATGCCTCCGGCGGTGTATCGGGATATGCAATGAATCAAGAGTGACATGTATGAGAAATTATGCATGGTGGCTTTGCCACAAATACAATGTCAACTACATGATCATGCATGGCAATATGACAATATGACGCGTGTCATATGAATGGAATGGTGGACAGTTGCATGGCAATATATCTCGGAATGGCTATGGAAATGCCATGATAGGTAGGTATGGTGGCTGTTTTGAGGAATATATATGGTGGCTTTTTTGAGGAAGGATATTTAGTGGGTGCATGGTAACGGCGAAAGTTGCGCGATACAAGAGAGGCTAGCAATGGTGGAAGGGTGAGAGTGCGTATAATCCATGGACTCAACATTAGTCATAAGAACTCATATACTTATTGCAAAAATTTACGAGTCATCAAAACAAACCAATCAACGCATGCTCCTAGGGGGGAGGTTGGTAGGAGTTAACCATCGCGCTCCCCCGACCTCCACACAAAGGTTGACACTTTACAAATACCTCATGCTCTAACTTCATCACATAGCGGTTCACCATATGTGCATGCTACAGGAATCACTAACCTTAACACAAGCATTTCTCAATTTAATAATAAATCCACTATCATGACTCTAATATCACTATCCACATATCTCAAAACAATTATTAAGCATCCAACTTCTCATCATATTCAATGCACTTAGCATGAAAGTTTTTACTCCATTGATATTGGATGTCTATCATGTGAAGACTAGTTTTGTAGCCTACGCACATTACCATGCTGTTTTAATAGACTCTCAAATGGATATAAGTGAAGCATGAGAGTTCAAAAATTTCTTCAAAATATTATCACCACCGTGCTCTAAAAGATATAAGTGAAGCACTAGAGCAAAAACTATTCAACTCATAAGATATAAGTGAAGCACATAGAGTGTTCTAACAATTCCTAGGACATATTTAACTCTCTCAAATAGGTGTCTCCAGCAAGTATAATTGTGGCAAACTAACAAGCAAAGACTCAAATTATACAAGATGCTCCAAGTAAAACACATATCATGTGGTGAATAAAAATATAGCTCCGAGTATAGTTACCGATGGATGAAGACGAAAGAGGGGATGCCTTCCCGGGGCATCCCCAAGCTTAGGCTTTTGGTTTTCCTTGAATTTTACCTTGGGGTGCCATGGGCATCCCCAAGCTTAGGCTCTTGCCACTCTTTGTTCCATAGTCCATCAAAGCAATACTCAAAACTTGAAAACTTCACAACACAAAACTTAGACAAAAATCTCGTGAGCTCCGTTAGTATAAGAAAGCAAATCACTACTCAAAGGTACTGCAATGAATTCATTCTTTGTTTATACTGGTGTTAAACCTACTGTATTCCAACTTCTCTATGGTTCATAATTCCCAATATTACTCACAGATGCATTGAAATAAGCAAACAACACACGAAAAACAGAATCTGTCAAAAACAGAACAGTTTGTTGTAATCTGCAGGTTTCACATACTTCTGTAACTCCAAAAAATTCAAACTAAATTGGTAAACGTGAGGAATTTGTCTATTAATCATCTGCAAAAAGAATCAACTAAATAGCACGCTCCAGTAAAATCTGATGACCATACTAGCGAGCGCTAACGATTCTGTTTTTCACAGCAAGATCATATAAACTTCACACAAGTCTTCTCAAAGGTTCTACTTGGCACAAACACTAAACAAAACACAAAACCACATCTAAATAGAAGCTAGATGAAATATTTATTCCTAAACAGAAGCAAAAACAAAAACTATAAAATTGGGTTGCCTCCCAACAAGCGCTATCGTTTTACGCCCCTAGCTAGGCACGATACATGGATAGATCTAGGTATTGCCATCTTTGGAATGCAATTCTTTAATTAAGCACTTATGGTTCTTAGGCACTTATTTATCCCTATTGATAATCAAACTCTTGGGCAAGAAATCGAGAAATTCTATAGTGTCAAAAGGGTCTCTCGCAAAAGTAAGAAAATTAGGGTGAACACTTATGGATTTGAGATCCGCAATTCTTTTACTAGATGTTTCACCTTTGTCTTTAGGGACATACATGAACTTAGATAATTTAGTGGTAGGAGTATTTGGAGTAGTTTTTATAGCAGAAAGAGCAGAACCCACATTAGTAATAATATCCTCAAGCTTATTGATTCTAGTAGAATCCTGATCTAGCTTTTCTTTAACTATGGGTTCCTTTTCCTTAAGATTTTTCAGAACAACTCCTACCTTGGATCCATATTGGGTAATTTCATTATGGATTTATCTATCCAAGTTTTCTACCAGTTCTACCATAGCAACTTTGTTTTCAATGATTTCTAACCTTTTCATGACATGCTCCAAAGTTAAAACGGTCCCATTAACCATAAGTGGTGGTGAGCCAAATAATTCAGTCATTGCATTATAAGAATCAAAAGTATGGCTACCCAAGAAATTCCTTCCGGTAAGGGTATCTAAGATAAATCTATTCCACGGAGTTATGCCAACATAAAAATTGCGAAGAAGCACGGAAGTGGAAAGCTTCCTATTAGATCTATTTTGAGCATTGCAAATTCTATACCAGGCATCTTTTAAGTTTTCTTCCTCCCTTTGTTTAAAGTTGAGGACCTCACTCTCGGGAGTGTTGATAGTGATAGGTGTGCTACACATGATGACAAGCAAGCAAGCAACACACAATCAAACAAGAGGCAAGCGAACGAAAAACACACGACAGAAGAAGGGCAAATAAAAAGGCAAGGGTGAAGTGGGGGAGAGGAAAACGAGAGGCAAAAAATGTAATGCAAAGGATAAGGGTTTGTGATAGGTACTTGGTATATGACTTTTGCGTAAGCCTCCCTGGCAACGGTGCCAGAAATTCTTCTTGCTACTTCTCGATCTTGCGGTGTATTCCCTCGAAGAGGTAAGGGAGATGCAGCACAGTAGTGTAAGTATTTCCCTCAGTTTTTGAGAACCAAGGTATCAATCCAGTAGGAGACCACACGCGAGTCCCTCGCACCTGCACAAACAAATAAGAACTTCACAACCAACGCGATAAGGGGTTGTCAATCCCTTTACGGTCACTTACGAAAGTGAGATCTGATAGAGATGATAGTTTGATATTTTTGGTATTTTTTATTACAAGAACACAAAGTAAAAGCGGAAAAGTAAAGTAGATTGTAGATTGATATGTTGAGAATAGACCCGGGGGCCATAGTATTCTCTAGTGGCTTCTCTCATCATGGCGATATTCTACGGCGGGTAAACAAATTACTGTCGAGCAATTGATAGAAAAGCGAATAACTATGAGACTATCTAGGCATGATCACATTATATAGGCATCACGTCCGAGACAAGTAGACCGAAATGATTCTGCATCTACTACTATTACTCCACACATCGACCGCTATCTAGCATGCATCTAGTGTATTGAGTTCATAAGAACAGAGTAACGCCTTAAGCAAGATGACATGATGTAGAGGGATAAACTCAAGCAATATGACATAAACCCCATCTTTTTATCCTCGATGGCAACAATACAATACATGCCTTGCTGCCCCTACTGTCACTGGGAAAGGACACCGCAAGATTGAACCCAAAGCCAAGCACTTCTCCCATTGCAAGAACTATAGATCTAGTAGGCCAAACCAAACCAAAAATTCGAAGAGACTTGCAATGATATTATAATCATACATAAAGAGTTCAGAGAAGAACCAAATATTTCTCATAGATAATCTTGATCATAAACCCACAATTCATCGGATCTCGACAAACACACCGCAAAAAGAGATTACGTCGAATAGATCTCCTCGAAGACCATGGAGAACTTTGTATTGAGATCCAAAGAGAGAGAAGAAGCCATCCAGATACTAGCTATGGACCCGAAGGTCTGTGGTAAACTACTCACAACTCATGGTGAGGCGATGATGATGATGTAGAAGCACTCCATGGAAGATCCCCCCTCGGGCGGAGCTCCGGAACAGGCCCCAAGATGGGATCTCACGGGAACATAAGGTTACGGCGGTGGAACTAGGGTTTCTTTGTTGTTCTGATAGTTTCGGGGTACGTATGCATATATAGGAGGAAGGAGGGCACCGGGGGCCATATGTGGGGCCCACGAGGCAGGGGGCGCGCCCTAGGGGGTGCGGCCCCCACCCTCGTGGGCACCACGTAAACCCTACTCAGTGGTTCTCAAGTCTGGCGTGCGTGTTTTTCTCCAAAAATATCTCTCCCGAAGGTTTTGTTCCGTTTGGACTCCGTTTGATATCCCTTTTGTGTAAAACCCTGAAACAGGCAAAAAACAGCAATCTGGACTGGGCCTTTGGGTTAGTAGGTTAGTCCCAAAAATAATATAAAAGTGTATGACAAAGCCCATTAAACATCCAAAACATCATAAATAATAGCACGGAATAATAAAAAATTATGGATACGTTGGAGACGTAACAGGGACCCACTGGACGGGCCATAGTATTTCGCGAACAAAAACGTTCCCCTCGCTGTCAGCTCGGACCCACCGGAAGTGCCTCCTTATTACGCACAAAAAAATGAATACTCCCCCTGCTAGCTGGGACCCAGTATAATGGCAGGCTGACTTGTGGGCCTACTTAGTTGACGGGGACGGAGGGCTTTGTCAACTTAGTCAATATGCACGATTCTAGCTCCATTGACCGTACGATGTCCATCCAACGGCCGTAGTGCATCTTCAACCTCTGGTCTTCTTGCTCCAGCCGCCCAAACCAGCGCCGCTCGTGCCTCGTGCTCTTGCCTCTCTTGGCCGGCTGCGATGCCGCGGAGGCCTCATCGCCCCCTACTACTCCCACCGCTGGCCAGGCGATCCCTCTACTCACCCACACCCCATGTTATTATGCGGTGACGGCAGCCTCACACCACAGCGAACCAGTGAACCCTCATACTCCTCTACGCGTCGGCATCCAATGCCGCGTCTTCCCCGGCTCCACGTCGTCCCCTTCCTAGGCCTCGCCGTCGTCCATCGCCCTGGTGCTCTAGGCGCGGCGTGGTCAACGTGGTCAAGGAACGGCTTCCATCAGACGTGGACTGTACGTGGAGAGGCTGACAGCTGGGTCTACGGCCGCAGCAAGGAAGTGCCTCCTTATTACGCGCAAAATAATTATTCCTCCACCTGACAGCGGGGACCCACCGGACGGGCCACCTTATTTTGTGAAAAAAAATGTTTCCCCCCTGACAGATGGGACCCACCGGACGGGTCACCGTATTTCACAAAAAAATGTTCCCCCCGCTGTCAGCTTGGACCCACCGGAAGTCCCTCCTTATTACGCACAAAAAAATGAATACTCCCCCCTGCTAGTTGGGACCCACCTTGGTGGGTGGCTGACTTGTGGGCCTACTAAGTTGACGGGGATGGAGTGCTTTGTCAACTTGGTCAATCTGAACGATTCTAGCTCCAATGACCGTACGATGTCCATCCAACGGCCGTAGTGCTTCTTCAACCTCTGGTCTTCTTGCTCCAGCCGCCCAAAGCAGCGCCGGTCGTGCCGCATGCTCCTGCCTCCCATGGCCAGCTTTGCTGCCGCGGAGGTCTCACCGCCCCCTACTATACCCACCGTTGGTCAGGCTTTGCGACGACGGTAGCCTCACACCGCAGCCGAACCAGTGAACCCTCGTACTCCTATCCCTGCAGGCTTCCACTACCGCGTCTTCCCCGGCTCCGCGTCGTCCCCTTCATAGTCCTCGCCGTTGTTCACCGCCCTGGTGCTCTCGGCGCGACATGGTCAACGTGGTCAAGGAACGACTTCCATCGGAAGAGTACTGTACGTGGACATGCTGACAGCTGGGTCCACGGCCGCAGCAAGGAAGTGCCTCCTTATTACACGCAAAATAATTATTCTTCCGCCTAACAGCGGGGACCCACCGGACGGGTCACCGTATTTCAGGAAAAAACATTTCCCCTAACTGCTGGGACCCACCAGCTACATCTTCGCATGCAAGGAAGTGCGTCTAGGCAAAAAAACCGATTCGCCCCCCTGACTGCTGGGACCCACCAGCTACATCTTCACAGGCAAAGAAGGGCCTGACAGTCGGGACCCACCAGGTCGAAGCGTACGTAGCATTGTCATTCTGGTCGCGAACGTGTACTTACATACTGGTCGATGCAGAGGCGTGCACGTGTCGTAGTAGAGGCGCACATGTAGCATGTACACGTACGTACAACCGCAAGTGTGCAGGAAAGAAAATACGGCCACGTACATACATACAGGGCAGGGTCTCGAATGCCTACTCGTGCATACGTATGGCCAGGGCTCGTGTACATGGCTGGGTCAGAACGGAGGAACAACATCGTTGTCGTGTTCATGGGGAGCCAACCGGATGGGTCGGAACGGAATGCGTCGTCGTGTTCATCGGGAGAGCTTGGACGGAACAACCGATGGAAACGAGGCATGGCGTACCGCAGAACGGAGGAAATGGCCTTGTGTTCGACCGGCCACGGTAGAATCGGGATCCTGTTTATCGGGAGGGGTTTCGTATATTGCAAAACGGAGGAAACTGACCTCCTACGGTCAAAACGGGGGTCATGTTGATCGGGAGGGGTGTGGCGTACCGCAAAGCGGAGGAAACAGACTTGTGTTGGAGCGCTACGGTCGAAATGGGGGTCCTATTCATCGGGAGGGGTGTGGTGTACCGCAAAACTGGACTCCACGGGATACTGTTCATCTCCACCGTCGACCCCCTCCAGCCTCCATGGGCTACTGTTCATCCACCGTCGACCTCCTCCTGCCTCCACCTGCGACTGTTCATCCGCGGGCTCCTATTCATCCAGCCTCCACCGCGCGCTACTCCACCGGCTACTGTTCAACCAGCCCTCTCCACGGGTTCCTGTTCAACCACCCCTCCACGGGCTACTGTTCATCCAACCCTCCACCGTCTACTATTCATCCTACCCTTCATGGGGTGGTCCTGTTCATCCAGCCCTCCATGGGGTCCTGTTCATCCAGCCCCAACCGGCTCGATCGATCGGGGTCCTGTTCATGTAGAGGCAACACCACGGGGTCCTATTCAGCCACCCCACCGGGAACTGTTCATGCAAACTCCCCCAGCAACGCTCACTGTTCATCCAGAGGCAGCATCGATCGTCTTCAGTTAGCAGCAGTAGCGAAGGAATCGCTCGATCGGGTTCAGTTAAAAGCCATCGATCGATCCCTTGGGTTCAGTAACGCGTAGCCTGGAGTGCAATCGCTTGGGTTCAGTTAGAGCCCTATGCCTAGCTCGGGTTCAGTTAGAGCTCAATGCCTCGCACCCACACGCGTGCGTGTTCGAGAGAAACGCACATCGCTCGGCCCCGACCACCCACCGTAACCGGGAACACCCCGATATTTTCCTCGCCCTCGGTTCTACCACGTTTTTTTCCATCATGGACGGCCCAAAGAATGTCATGCAGCTGCGTCTCCGGCCCGCCCAGGACAAAAAGCCCATTTTATGTCATGATTTTTTGTCATAGAAGTAGGACCCCACCACATCTATGCTGATACCGTGTTTTGTCACAATTATTGTCATAGAAGTGTCATAAGTATGATAGAAAAAAATCCGTTCGGCCCAAAATGTCACGGATGTGTCTTTTTTTTGTAGTGCATATTAGGACTAAATTCATAACCAAAGCAAATGGCCATATTGTTCTAAAAGACTCTCAAAATAATATAAGGGAAGCATGAGAGTTCATTAATTTCTTCAAAATAAAACCACCGTCGTGCACCAAATAGATAGTCCCTCAGTCCCAAAATAAGTGACTCAAAAATGACTCAATTTTGTATTAACTTTAGTACAAAGTTGAGTCACTTTTGAGTCACTTATTTTGTGACGGAGGGAGTATAAGTGAAGCACTAGAGCAAACGACAAACTACTCCAAAAGATATAAGTGAGGATCAATGAGTAGTTGAATAATTATGTAACTATGTGAAGACTCTCTAAAATTTAAGGATTTCAGATCTTGGGATATTATTCAAACATCAAGCAAAACAAAATAAAATAAATTGATGCTCCAAGCAAAACACATATCATGTGGTGAATAAAAATATAGCCTCAAGTAAAGTTACCGATGAACTAAGATGAAAGAGGGGATGCCTTCCCGGGGCATCCCCAAGCTTAGGCTTTTGGTTGTCCTTTAATTTTACCTTGGGGTGCCTTGGGCATCCCCAAACTCAACAGAAAACTCGTAAGCTCCATTAGTATAAGAAAAACAAAACCACCACTTATGTATTGTTGTGAACTCATTCTAAATTTATATTGGTGTAATATCTACTGTATTCCAACTTCTCTATGGTTCATACCTTCCGATACTACTCATAGATTCATCAAAATAAGCAAACAACACATAGAAAACAGAATCTGTCAAAAACAGAACAATTTGTATCAATCTATAACTTTCAAATACTTCCGTAACTCAAAAAATTCTGAAATAAATTGGTGGACGTGAGGAATTTCTCTATTAATCTTATGCAAAAAGAATCAATTAAATATCACTCTTCTGTAAAAAAAATGGCAGCTAATCTCGGGAGCGCAAAGTTTCTGTTTTTATAGCAAGATCACATTAACTTTCACCCAAGTCTTCCCAAAGGTTCTACTTGGCACTTTATTGAAACAAAAGCTATAATACATGATTACTACAGTAGCTTAATCATGTGAACACACAAAAACAGTAGGGGCAAATATCGGGTTGTCTCCCAACAAGCGCTTTTCTTTAATGTCTTTCTAGCTAGGCATGATGATGACAATGATGCTCACATAAAAGATAAGAACTGAAACATAACGGGAGCATCATGAAGCATATGACTAGCACATTTAAGCCTAACCCACTTACTATGCATAGGGATTTTGTGTGCAAACAACTTATGGGAACAATAATCAACTAGCATAGGAAAGCAAAACAAGCATAGCTTCAAGATTTTCAACACATAGAGAGGAAACTTGATATTATTGCAATTCCTACAAGCATATATTCCCCCCTCATAATAATTTTCAGTAGCATCATGAATGAATTCAACAATATAAACATCACATAAATCATTCTTTTCATGATCCATAAGAATAGAAATTTTACTACTCCCATCATAAGCAAAATTCTTCTCATTCATAGTAGTGGGAGTATCATAAGAAACTCGAATACTATAAATTGTTTCCACATTAAAAGAGTAATGTTCAGGAAAAGGGTAATCATAATCTTGACAAATTTTATAAATATAATCATCACTACTTTTTATAGCATAAGTGTCATCACAATAATCATCATAAGTAGCAACTTTGTTCTCATTGTAATCAATTGAAACCTCTTCCAAGATAGTGGAATCATTACTAAAGAAAGTTATGACCTCTCCAAATCCACTTTCATCAATATAATCATCATAAATAGGAGGCATGCTATTATCATAATAAATTTGTATATCAAAACTTGGGTGGCTAAAAATATCATCTTCATCAAAAGTAGCATCCCCAAGCTTGGGACAAACATTAATTGCAGCAAATAAATGCTCAAAGATGTCATTCTCATAAAACATAGCATCCCCAAGCTTGGGCCTTTTCATATCATAAGCATAATCACTCTCATCATTAATAGTATGGATAACACCGATAGTATGGCAATTATCATCGTCACAATGAGTAATAGGAGCTACATCACTTGGAAGGGATACCTTTTTACCTTTGCTTCTCCGTCTTTTCTTTTTCTTCTTCGCATCATGTGTGGGTTTAATCCTCTTTTTGGAGCTCCTTATTAATGCGATTGGTTGAATAGAAGGCTCCTCCTTGTTACCTGATTCATCATAAGAAAGAATAGGAGGATATTGGGAAGTCTCTTCCCTTTCATCAGTATTCTCTTCATCTTCCATTTGTTTTCCTGTCTTTATGTAATTGTAAATATAAGGATTTTCAATGCAATTCACCGCACAATACATAAATATTTCTTCTAGATCAAAATCAAGAACTCTCTCAAGGGCAAATTCTGGAATATTCTTAGTTACACGTTTCATTTCTTCATAACCCAGAAGCAAACTAAGTTCATTATGATGTGCAAGGGAAATCAAGTCGTCACAATTTTTGGACACGATTCGATAATGAAACAATTTGCATTGGATATTTAAATGACCATGTTCATTGCAAAGTTCACAAGGACGGATAAGAAAATTTAAATTTTCAGCACAAACATCTAGCCTTTCTTGCAACCATTTAGTTTCTAAATACTTATGCCTCTTACAAAATCTATCTTCCCTATTTGGTGTGTACTTGCAAACTCTATGCACTCCATAAAAATTGACAAGCTTATAAGAGATATTTTCATCACGACTAGTGCAATCATCATTAGTAATATGGATATTCAAGGAGCTCGTACTAACATCATTGCAATCATGCTCATCATTCAAAGATTTAGTGCCAAACATTTTAATGCATTCTTATTCTAGTACTTGAGCACAATTTTCCTTCCCATCATTTTCACAAAAGATATTAAAAAGATGAAGCATATGAGGCAACCTCAATTCCATTTTTCTGTAGTTTTCTTTTATAAGCTAAACTAGTGATAGAACAAGAAACTAAAAGATTCGATTGCAAGATCTAAATATATACCTTCAAGCACGCACCTCCCCGGCAACGGCGCCAGAAATTGCTTGATGTCTACTACGCAACCTTCTTCTTGTAGACGTTGTTGGGCCTCCATGTGCAGAGGTTTGTAGGCCAGCAAAAAATTTCCCTCAAGTGGATGACCTAAGGTTTATCAATCTGTGGGAGGCGTAGGATGAAGATGGTCTCTCTCAAAGAACCCTGCAACCAAATAACAAAGAGTCTCTTGTGTCCCCAATACACACAATACAATGGTAAATTGTATAGGTGCACTAGTTCGGCGAAGAGATGGTGATACAAGTGCAATATGGATGGTAGATATAGGTTTTTGTAATCTGAAAATATAAAAACAGCAAGGTAAATAATGACAAAAGTGAGCACAAATGGTATTGCAATGCTTAGAAAGAAGACCTAGGGTTCATACTTTCACTAGTGCAAGTTCTCTCAACAATAATAATATAACTGGATCATATAACTATCCCACAACATGCAACAAAGAGTCACTCCAAAGTCACTAATAGAGGAGAACAAAGGAAGAGATTATTGTAGGGTACAAAACCACCTCAAAGTTATTCTTTCTGATCAATCTATTCAAGAGTCCGTAGTAAAATAACACGAAGCTATTCTTTCTGTTCGATCTATCCTAGAGTTCGTACTGGAATAGCACCTTAAGACACAAATCAACCAAAACCCTAATGTCACCTAGATACTCCAATGTCTCCTCAAGTATCCGTGGGTATGATTATACGATATGCATCACACAATCTCAGATTCATCTATTCAACCAACACAAAGAACTTAAAAGAGTGCCCCAAAGTTTCTATCGGAGAGTCACGACGAAAACATGTGCCAACCCCTATGCATAGATGCCCAAGGTCACGGACCCCGCAAGTTGATCACCAAAACATACATCAAGTGAATCAATAGAATACCTCATTGTCACCACGGGTATCCCACACAAGACATACATAGAGTGTTCTCAAATCCTTAAAGACTCAATCCGATAAGATAACTTCAAAGGGAAAACTCAATCCATTACAAGAAGGTAGAGGGGCAGAAACATCAGAAGATCCAACTATAATGGCAATGCTCGCTATACATCAAGATCGTTCCATCTCAAGAACACAAGAGAGAGAGAGAGAGATCAAACACATAGCTATTGGTACATACCCTCAGCCCCGAGGGTGAACTACTCCCTCCTCGTCATGGAGAGCACTGGGATGATGAAGATGGCCATCGAAGAGGTATTCGCCCCCTTCGGCTGGGTGCCAGAAGGGGTCTAGATTGGTTTTCGATGGCTATAGAGGCTTGCAATGGTGGAACTCCCGATCTAGGTTTCTTTCTAGAAGTTTGGGTATATATAAGAGGTGTTGGAGTCAGGAACAAGTCAGGGGGGTCCCCGAAGCGGCCACGAGATAGGGGGCGCCCATGGGGGTAGGACGCGCCCCCACCCTCATGGAGGCCTCGGGACTCCTCTGGTCCATCTCCGGTACTCCGTGGGCTTCTTCTGGTCCAAAACCAACCTTCGCGTAGTCTCAAGTCAATTGGACTCCGTTTGGTATTCCTTTTCTGCGATACTCAAAAACAAGGAAAAAACAGCAACTGGCATTGGGCTCTAGGTTAATAGGTTAGTCCCAAAAATAATATAAAAGTGCATATTAAAGCCCATTAAACATCCAAAACAGATAATATAATAGCATGGAACAATAAAAAATTATAGATACCTTGTAGACGTATCACCAGGCAACCCAGCTTGGCAAAAACGTAAGTCATAAAGGTGCATATAATAGCAAAGAGACTATACGAAACAGACGACATGAGTATTGTATGCAATAAGATTTTAATAATGAGGTTCGTTATAGAAGCCCCCAGGCTTTTGAGGTATATACATTTGAGGATGCTTTACCACTTAACAGTTTGGTTCAGCCGAACACTTTCCGATAAGGAAAAATAAGAAAATGAAGAGGAAACTAAAATAACACAAGGGATAAGACCTACACTGAAAAAGAGAATAAAAGATGCAACCAAACTATCCGTAGAATCGTCGGAGCCTGGCAGCGTTCCATGGATTCGGCTCAAGGCGATTGTCTGATGCGTTTCAAAGGCCATAGGCTCCTTCGGTGAGTACTTCGTCAATAATGAAGGGGACCTCCCATCTTGGTTTGAGCTTGTCCTTTTTCTTTTCCGGGAGGCGCAAAATGAGTTCGCCAACATTGTATGTTTTGCCCCGCACTTCCCTGCTTTGGTATCGCCTGGCTTGTTGTTGATAGAATGCAGAATGGGTCTGCGCGATATCGCACTCCTCTTCGAGACCGTCTAGGTTGTCCTGATGACCGAGCTCGGCCTCTCGCTCTTCATACATTCGCACTCAAGGTGAGTCATGAATAATATCGCAGGGCAGAACAGCCTCTGCACCATACACCATGAAAAAAGGCGTGTATCCGATTGTCCGGTTAGGTGTGGTCTGCAGCCCCCAGAGTATGGAGTCGAGTTCCTTGACCTAGTGTTTATTTGACTCCCGCAGGGAGCGCACCAGTCGGGGTTTAATGCCACTCATTATCAGGCCATTGGCCCTTTCGACTTGACCATTTGTTTGAGGATGGTACATAGAGGCGTAATCAAGTTTAATGCCTAGCTTGGCGCACTAGTTTTTCACCTCATCGGCTGTGAAGTTGGAGCCGTTATCTGTGATAATATTGTGCGGGACACCATAATGGTGTACTACACTGGATATAAAATCTATCACTGGCCCTGCCTCAGCTGTTCTAACTGGTTTGGCTTCTATCCATTTAGTGAATTTATCCACCATGACCAGCAAATATTTCTTTTTGTAACTTCCCCCTTTAAGAGGTCCGACCATATCCAACCCCCAGACCGCAAAGGGCCAAGTAATGGGGATGGTTCTCAGAGCGGTGGGAGGCATATGACTTTGATTTGCGAAAAGCTGGCATCCAACACAATGTTGGACTAGGGTTTGAGCATCTGCTCGGGGAGTTGGCCAGAAGAAACCAGTTCAGAAAGCCTTGCTAACGAGAGCTCGAGCTGTGGCGTGATGGTCGCCCATGCCAGCGTGTATTTCGGCTAGAAGTTGTCGTCCCTCCTCTTCGGAGATGCACCTTTGGAGAACACCAGTAGTGCTTTTCTTATATAATTCACATTCGTGAACTTTATAGGCTTTAGAATGTCGAATTATGCGGCGGGCCTCATTTTGGTCATCGGGGAGCTCCTGCCTATTAAGGTAGGCCAAGAAAGGTTTGGTCCAAGGGGCTATGACAGCCATGATCTCATGAGCCGAGGATGTTATTTCCATGTCTGAGTCCCTGATGACGTCTGTATTGAGTTTGGCTGGTTGGGGCGTGTTCGGGTCCGTGTTAGCATCTTTGCTCTCATCCTGCCATGTCACTGATGGCTCGAACAACCTTTCTACAAAGGTGTTACGCGGGACTGGGTCACGTTTAACGCCCATACGAGCGACTATATCCGCTGCCTGGTTACTGTCACGAGCTACATGGTGAAATTCCAGCCCCTCAAATCGAGTCGACATTTTTAATATGGCATTTCGATAAGCTGCCATCTTTGAATCCTTCGCATCAAATTCTCTGTTTACCTGAGATATTGCGAGGTTTGAGTCTCCACGTACCTCGAGGCGTTGTATGCCCATGGATACGACCATGCGGAGACCGTGTAGTGGTGCCTCATATTTGGCCGCATTGTTTGAGTCCGTATACATGATTTGCAGTACGTAACAGACTGTATCCCCTGTTGGAGATATCAAGATGACACCGGCCCCCAATCCGGCTAGCATTTTGGAGCCGTCAAAGTACATGGTCCAGTGGGAGTATGCATCGTACTCTTTAGGGAGTTCGGCTTCAGTCCATTCTGCGACAAAGTTGGCCAGCACCTGAGACTTAATAGTCTGGCGTGGTTTGTATGTTATTTCGAATGACAAGAGCTCGATAGCCCATTTGGCTATGCGTCCTGTGGTGTCTTTATTGTTTATAATATCATTGAGTGGTACTTCGAATGCCACTATGATCAAACACTCTTGAAAGTAGTGTCGGAGCTTCTTAGATGCCATAAACAACGCATAGGCAATTTTATGATATTGGGGGTATCATGATTTACATGGTGTGAGAACCTCTGATACATAGTATACTGGTTTTTAAATGGGGAATTTATGTCCCTCTTCCTCTCGTTCGACGACGAGTATCGCACTCACTACCTGGTGAGTGGCTGAAATATAGAGCAACATGGGTTCGCCAACACCTGGAGTGGCTAGGATTGGGTTGCCCGCTAATAGGGTTTTTATTTCCTCCAATCCGACCGTGGCCACATCCTTCCATTCAAAGTTGTGTGTGCCCCTCAGCAGTCTATAAAGTGGTAATGCATTTTCTCCCAATCTGGAGATAAAGCGGCTCAAAGACGCTACGCAACCTGTTAGCTTTTGCACTTGTTTTGGATCAGTTGGCGTAGTTAGCTGCGACAAGGCCTGGATTTTAGCGAGGTTTGCTTCAATTCCTCTATGGGATACAATGAACCCTAACAGCTTTCCGGCCGGAATGCCGAAGACGCATTTTTCCGGATTGAGCAGTATGTCATATGTTCGGATGTTATCAAACGTGAGGCGGAGGTCATCCACCAACGTGGCCTCCCGCACCACCTGTTTACCCTATAAATTACCAAATATTCCGAAAACCCTCGGGGTAGACCTAGATCAGAAGTTCCACCGCCGCAAGGCTCTGTAGTCCATAAGATCCAATCTAGAGCCCTTTCGGGCACTCTACCGGAGGGGGAAATCATCACCGGTGCCATCTTCATCATCCCGGAGGCCACCATGGTGAGGAGGGAGTAGTCCACCCTTGGGGCTGAGGGTTTGTACCAGTAGCTATGTCTTTAATCTCTCTCTCTCTCTTGTTATTGAGATGCCACGATCTTGATGTATCGCGGGCTTTGTTAATATAGTCCGATCATATGGTGTTTTCCCCTCTCATATCGGATTGAATACTTTTTTGGATTTGAGAACACTTGATATATGTGTTGTAATTGAATACTCGTGGTGAGACTACAAAAAAAAAGACACATCCGTGACATTTTGGGCCAAACAAAACTTTTTTCTATCATACTTATGACACTTCTGTGACAATAATTGTGACAAAACACGGTATCATCATAGATGTGGTGGGGTCCTACTTCTATGACAAAAACACATGATAGAAAATGGATTTTCATCCTGGGCGGGCCGGAGACACAGCTGCATGAAATTCTTTGGGCTGTCCATGACGGAAAAAACTATCGTAGAAGCGAGGGCGAGGAAAATATCGGGGTGTTCCCGGTTACAGTGGGTGCTCGAGGCCGAGCGATGTGTGTTTCTCTCGTACACGCACGCGCGTGGGTGCGAGGTGTTGGGCTCTAACTGAACATGAGTGAGGCGTTGGGCTCTAACTGAACCCGAGCGATTGCACTGCAGACTACGCATTACTGAACCCGAGCGATCGATCGATGGTTGTTAACTGAACCCGATCGAGCGATTCCTTCGCTACTGCTGCTAACTGAAACCGATCGATGCTGCCTCTGCATGAACAGTGAGCGTTGCTTGGGGGTTTGGATGAAAAGTTCCCGATGGGGGTGGCTGAACAGGACCTCGTGGTGTTGCCTCTGCATTAACAGGACCCCGTTTGATCGAGCCGGTTGGGGCTGCATGAACAGGACCACCCCGTGGAGGGCTGCATGAACAGGACCACTCCGTGGAGGGCTGCATGAATATTAGACTGTGGAAGGCTGGATGAACAGTAGCCCGTGGAGGGGTGGTTCAACAGGAACCCGTGGAGAGGGCTGGTTGAATAGTAGCCGGTGGAGTAGCACGCGGTGGAGGCTGAACAGTCACAGGTGGAGGCTAGAGGAGGTCGACGGTGGAAGAACAGTAGCCCATGGAGGTTGGAGGGGGTCGACGGTGGTGATGAACAGTATCCCGTGGAGTCCCGTTTTGCGGTACGCCACACCCCTGCCGATGAACAGGACCCCCGTTTCGACCCTAGCGCTCCAACACAAGTCTGTTTCCTCCGTTTTGCGGTACGCCACACCCCTCCCGATGAATAGGACCCCTGTTTCGACCGTAGCGCTCCAACACTAGTCTGTTTCCTCTGTTTTGCGGTACGCCACACCCCTCCCGATGAACAGGACCCCCGT
The DNA here is from genome assembly GCA_902687465.1 of Secale cereale. Lineage (NCBI taxonomy): Eukaryota > Viridiplantae > Streptophyta > Magnoliopsida > Poales > Poaceae > Secale > Secale cereale. Next base: position 592,614,196 of record LR738713.1, read on the forward strand.
TTCGATTGTAGCGCTCCAACACAATTCCGTTTCCTCTGTTTTGTGGTATGCCACACCCCTTCCGATGAATAGGACCCCCGTTTCGACCGTAGGAGGTCCGTTTCCTCTGTTTTGCGGTACGCCAGTCCCCTCCCGATGAATAGGAACTCGTTTCGACCGTGGCCGGTCGAACACAAGGCCGTTTCCTCCATTCTGCGGTACGCCAGGCCTCGTTTCCATCGGCTGTTCCGTCCAAGCCCTCCTGATGAACACGACGACGCATTCCGTTCTGACCCAGCCGGTTGGCTCCCCATGAACACGACGACGACGTTGTTTCTCACTTTCGACCCAGCCATGGACATGAGCCCTGGCCGTACGTACGCACGAGTAGGCGTTCGAGACCCCGCCCGTATGTACGTACGTGGCCGTATTAACTTTCTTGCACCCTAGCCGTTGTACGTACGTGTGCGCCTCTACTACGACACGTGCGCGCCTCTACATCGACTAGTATGTAAGTACACGTTCGCGACCAGAATGACAACGCTACGTACGCTTCGACCAGGTGGGTCCCGACTGTCAGGCACTTCCTTGCGTGAAAATATGTAGCTGGTGGGTCCCAACAGTCAGGGGGGCGAATCGTTTTTTATTTGCCCGGACGCACTTCCATGCGCGCGAAGATATAGCTGGTGGGTCCCAGCAGTCAGGGGGAAATGTTTTTTTCGCAAAATACGGTGGCCCGTCCGGTGGGTCCACGATGTCAAGTGGAGGAATAATTATTTTGCACGTAATAAGCAGGCACTTCCTTGCTACAGACGTGGACCTAGCTGTCAGCCTCTCCACGTACAGTCCACGTCCGATGCAAAGACGTTCCTTCACCACGTTGACCACGCCGCACCGAGAGCACCAGGGCGGTGGACGACGGCGAGGCCTAGGAAGGGGATGACACGGAGCCGGGGAAGACGCGGCAGTGGAAGCCCGCGCGGAGAGGAGTATGAGGGTTCACGGGTTTGGCTGCGGTGTGAGGTTGCCGTCACCGTAGAATAACAGGGGGTGTGGGTGAGTGGAGGGATGGCCTGGCCAGCGGTGGGACTAGTAAGGGGCGGTGAGGCCTCCGCGGCTGGCCATGGGAGGCAGGAGCATGAGGCACGACCGGCGCTGGTTTGCTAGCTGGTTTGGGCGGTTGGAGCAAGAAGACCAGAGGTTGAAGATGCACTACGGCCGTTGGATGGACATCGTACGGTCACTGGAGCTAGAATCGTGCATATTGACTAAGTTGACAAAGCCCTCTGTCCCCGTTAACTTAGTAGGCCCACAAGTCAGCCTGCCACTATACTGGCTCCCAGCTAACAGGGCGAGTATTCATTTTTTTGTGCATAATAAGGAGGCACTTCCTTGCGTGCGAAGATATAGCTGATGGGTCCAAGCTGGTCGCGGCGGTAACGATTTTTTCGCCAAATACAAAGGCCCTTTCGGTGGGTCCCAGATGTTAGGTGGAGGAATCATTATTTTGCGCGTAAGAAGGAGGCATTTCCTTGTGTGCGGCCGTGGACCCAGCTGTCAGCCTCTCCACGTACAGTCCACTTCAGATGCATGTCGGTCGTGGACCACGTTGACCAGGCCGCGCCGAGAGCACCAGGGCGGTGGATGATGGCAAGGCCTAGGAAAGGAATGACACAGAGGCACGGAATACTCGGCAGTTGTTTCCCGCGCGGAGGAGTACGCGGATTTACTGGTTCGTCTGCCGTCGTCGGAGAATAACAGCAGGTGTGGGTGAGTAGAGGGATGACTAGGCCTGCGATGGGAGTACGATGGGGCGGTGAGGCCTGCGCGGCAGCACAGCCGGCCGCGAGGAGGAGAGAGGAGGCAGTCCCGCCGGCGCTTGTTTGAGCGGCTGGAGTAGGAATAGCAAATATTGAAGAAGCACGACGGCCGTTGGATTGACATCCAACAGTCACTGCTTGTGCGTCAACCTTTTTTAGGAAAGCCTCAAATCTATGGAAAACATCATACAGCCCATCTACCATTATTAATAATAATTTAAAGCCCATTTGCTAATTCTTAAGGTTTTTTTGGAGCCCATATTCTTTTTGTTAGCAATACAGCCCATATTGTGGCCATGGTTAAAAAAATTATACGAAATTTTGCATATTTCGTTGCGGTCCGAACTGTTTTTAATCCCGAAATTTTGAGTCACATTCAAACTGGTTTTAAAAATAAATGTATATCAATATAAAATCCAACAAATTTTCCATGCATAAAAATCAATGCAATTTAAAATCTCGAAATGAAAAAAAAAAGAAATTTGGAACTAATTGCCAGTTTGATGTGTTTTAAAAATGTACAACCCATTTAACATTACTGATAGGCCATTTTCTCGGCCAGCCAAATGAAGCTCTCCTCGTCTTGAAAGATTTGCAGCCCAACAGGCCTGACAAAGCGAGTTACTTGGCAAATCACAAAAAACTGGGCTCTGGCCATGGACCCAGCTGCGGCCGTGGACCCAGCTGTCAGCCTCTCCACGTACAGTACTCTTCCGATGGAAGTCGGTCGTTGACCACATTGACCACGTCGCGCCGAGAGCACCAAGGTGGTGGACAACGGTGAGGCCTAGGAAGGGGAAGACGCGGAGCCGGGGAAGACGCGGCAGTGGATGTCCCCGCGGAGAGGAGTACGAGGGTTCACTGGTTCGGCTGTGGTGTGAGGCTGCCGTCGCCGCAGAATAACAGGGGGTGTGGGTGAGTGGAGGGATGGCTTGGCCAGCGGTGTGAGTAGTATGGGGGCGGTGAGGTCTCTGCGGCAGCACAGACGGCCACAGAAGGCAGGAGCAGGTGGCACAGCCGGCGCTGTTTTGGGCGGCTCGAGCAAGAAGACCAGAGGTTGAAGAAGTACTATGGCCGTTGGATGGACATTGTACGGTCACTGGAGCTAGAATCGTTCATATTGACTAACTTGACAAAGCCCTCTGTCCCCGTCAACTTAGTAGGCCCACAAGTCAGCCACCCAATATGGTGGGTCCCAGCAAGCAGGGGGTTATTCATTTTTTTGTGCGTCATAAGGAGGCACTTCCTTGCGTGCGAAAATATAGGTGGCGGGTGTTGGGGAACGTAGTATTTTAAAATTTTCCTACGATCACGCAAGATCTATCTACTAGATGCATAGCAACGAGATGGGAGAGTGTGTCTACGTACCCTCGTAGACCGGGAGCGGAAGCGTTTAGTGACGCGGTTGATGTAGTCGAACTTCTTCGCGATTCAACCGATCAAGTACCGAACGTACGGCACCTCCGCGTTCAGCACACGTTCAGCTTGATGACGTCCCATGAGCTCTTGATCCAGTTGAGCCTCGCGGGAGAGTTTCGTCAGCACGACGGCGTGGTGACGGATATGATGAAGTTACCGGCGCAGGGCTTCGCCTAAGCACTGTAATGGTATAACCGAGGTGTGATTCAGTGGAGGGGAGCACCGCACACGGTTGGGAGAGATCCACTGATCAACTTGTGTGTCCTAGGGTGCCCCCCTGCCCCCGTATATAAAGGAGCAAGGGGAGGGGTCGGCCAGCCCTTCTATGGCGCGCCAGGGAGGCAATCCTACTAGGAATAGGATTGCAATCCTATTCCTAGTAGTAGTCCACCAAAAAGGAAGAGGGGGAAACGAAGGAGAGGGAGAGGTGGCGCCCCCCAATCCTAGTCCAACTAGGATTCCCTGGTGGGGCGTCGGCCAGCCTCTATGGGCTGCCTCTCTTCTTTCCTCAAGGCCCACTACGGACCATCCTCTTCGTGGGGGGGGGGGGGTGCCGGTAACCCCCTCCGGCAATCCGGTTAAATCCGAAACTTTTCCGGAACACTTCCGGTGTCCGAATATAGTCGTCCAATATATCAATCTTTATGTCTCGGACATTCCGAGACTCCTCGTCATGTCCGTGATCTCATCCGGGACTCCAAACTACCTTCGGTACATCAAAACTCATAAACTCATAATACCGATCGTCATCAAACGTTAAGCGTGCGGACCCTACGGGTTCGAGAACTATGTAGACATGACCGAGAGTCATCTCCGGTCAATAACCAATAGCGGAACCTGGATGCTCATATTGGCTCCTACATATTCTGCGAAGATCTTTATCGGTCAAACTGCACAACAACATACGTTGTTCCTTTTGTCATCGGTATGTTACTTGTCCGAGATTCGATCGTCGGTATCTCTATACCTAGTTCAATCTCGTTACCGGCAAGTCTCTTTACTCGTTCTGTAATACATCATCTCGTGACTAATTCATTACTCTTTTGCTTGCAAGGCTTATTATGATGTGCATTACCGAGAGAGCCCAGAGATACCTCTCGGACACTCGGAGTGACAAATCCTAGTCTTGATCTATGCCAAGACCACGAACACTTTCGGAGACACCTGTAGAGCATCTTTATGATCACCCAGTTATGTTGTGACGTTTGATAGCACACAAGGTGTTCCTACGGTATTCAGGAGTTGCATAATCTCATAGTCATAGGAACATGTATAAGTCATGAAGAAAGCAATAGCAGTAAAACTAAACGATCATAGTGCTAAGCTAACGGATGGGTCTTGTCCATCACATCATTCTCCTAATGATGTGATCCCGTTGATCAAATGACAACTCATGTCTATGGCTAGGAAACATAGCCATCTTTGATCAATGAGCTAGTCTAGTAGAGGCATACTAGGGACACTCTATTTTGTCTATGTATTCACACATGTACTAAGTTTCCGGTTAATACAATTCTAGCATGAATAATAATCATTTATCATGATATAAGGAAATAAATAAAAACTTTATTATTGCCTCTAGGGCATATTTCCTTCAGTCTCCCACTTGCACTAGAGTCAATAATCTAGATCACATCACCATGTGATTAACACCAATAGTTCACATCACCATGTGACTAACACCCATAGTTCTCATTGCCATGTGACCAATACCCAAAGGGTTTACTAGAGTCAACAATCTAGTTCACATCGCCATGTGATTAACACCCGAAGAGTACTAAGGTGTGATCATGTTTTGCTTCGTGAGAGAAGTTTAGTTAGTGGGTCTGTTACATTCAGATCCGTATGTATTTTGCAAATTTCTATGTCTACAATGCTCTGCATGTAGCTACTCTAGCTAATTGCTCCCACTTCCAATATGCATCTGATGGCTTCTCGCCCCTCGTTGGTTACCCCAAGTGGAAGGTTTGAGATGCAGTGTAGCGGAAGTTTTCCCTTGGCAAAGATACCAAGGATCGATTTCCCTGAGACTCCCAGTTTCAACAAGAAGGTGTCAACTGCTAACGGCGCCAGATATTAGCAATCAACGTGGACCTGCACACAGATACAAATAACTTTGCTCCCAACGAGTATAGAGAGGTTGTCAATCCCTCCGGCCTTGTCGTTTACAAAGGATCAAACGCAAGTGATAATAGTGATAGATTTTGCTGCAAATAGTAAGTAAAAGCGGAAAGTAAATAGCGGATGTGATCAGTGATGGTAATATGGACCGGGGTCCCATGATGTTCACTAGTGAGGTCTCTCTCCCAAAGGACGATAAAACAGCTATGTGAGGTAAACGAATTACAGCTAGGCAATTGACAGAATTATGTGCGCAAACCAATGCTAACTATATTACAAGAAAGGTAGAGGTTCAAAGCATGGGCGGTACGCCAAGGCAAGTAGACCGAAATCCATCTGCATCTACTACAAATCATCCACCTTGATATGTCTATCCAGAACATCTCACTGGTATTAAGTTGCGAGTCCCACCCATAGTGTAAACTCAAAGCAACAGACAACTGTATTAAAAGAACTTTGCGTAAAGTAAACAATCCTTGCACCCGCGGGCACAAGTACCGTTGTTTTCCCCCTTGTGGCAACAGCACATCCCCTAGACTCATGTTTCTGTCACTCAAGCTAGTCATCGAGGGGCATGCACCCACAATCAAGCATAACGTTCCCTCTTGGAGTCACTACCTACTACTTGGCCAAAGTAATAAATAACAACGGAGAACATGCAAGAATTACTTACGCACATAAATATAAAAGAGGTAGATCAAATATAATACTCGAACACAATCTGAACATAATCTCACAATCCATCGGATCCCAGCAAACTCAACATAGCAACAACATAAGGATTACATATGTGCCTCGATCATGTAGGGAAGCTCACGAGGACTAATTAGTGAAGCACAAGAAGGGGAGGAGAACATCACATAGCTACTGGTCATGGACCCATGGTCCAAGGGAGACTACTCACAACTCATCCGGGAGGCGTCCATGGTGGTGGAGAGGCTCCCGGTGGTGATCCTCCCCTCCGGCAGGGTGCCGGGAAGAGTTCTCCTGGTGCTCCCGATCTTGGAAACATGGCGGCGGCGGAACAGAGATGAGATCGCGAAGAAAGGGTTCCCGTCTCGAGGGTTTCGGGACACGATATAAATATATGCCAAAGGGGGGCATCAGCGGAGGCTTGGGGGGCCCAGGCACCCCCCTGGCGCGGCCAGGGGGGCGCGCCACCAGGGCGCCTAGAGCCCTGGTGGCCCCCCTCCGGCTGTACTTTTGCTGCTGGGAAGCTTCCGGAACGCTGATTTTTTATATAATTTTTCCGGGATTTTTCGGGCAGTTCTCGTAATGGGAAAACCTGAAATACAAAAACAGCAGAAAACAGAAACTGGCACTGGGGTGCACTAAGTTAATAGGTTAGTCCAAATATGATCAAAAGTGTATGGAAGTGTATAAATATCATAGCAATATCACCCAAAAGAGGCATGGAGCAAGCAGAAATTATAGATACGTTTTGGACGTATCAACATCCCCAAGCTTAATTCCTGCTCGTCCTCGAGTAGGTAAATGATAACAAGAATAATTTCTGTGGTGACATGCTATTAACCATATAGGACTTTTTCATAGTCACATGACAAAAGCTTACTGAGGCAATGAATCTGTAGTAATTAAGTTGCCTCATGAGAAAATCACAAAAAACTGAAAGTTTTACAATATGATACTGAAACATCAAATAGATTTGTAATGAGCATGGTGTGCAAATATGATAAAGTGATATCTCGCTTGCCCCCTTTAGTGAAGCAAAACATAAATGCAGGGGCACCTCCAAGGTTTAAGTGATGACTAGATACAATGATTTCAAAATAAACGATATCATAATCATGCAAAAGACAATGCTACTTTGGGACAATGCACATTACACTCAGAATGACAATCATGCTCTCAGTAGTTGGTGCTTTAAAAGAAGGTGGAGACTCTCGAACCGTGGCTTTTGTTGGCAAGGTTGAAAACCCGTAGTCGGAAACAAAGACAAAACATGTACCAGAGCTCTTGGTTTTAAAAACAGAGGTAATAATAATTATTTTTTTGATTATGCATGTTCCTTCAACGAATGCTAGCAGATAACTCAATTACTTCTTGAGATGGACAAGTTTCAAGGAACGGCTCCCGAATGAGGACGATCACATCCTCTTAATCTCCTTTGTTTATCACTGCCAAGGTTTTCTGATTTCTCATGAACAAAGCGTGAAGGAGGGTTTGTTTGTTATATTAATTTTGAGCCGGGCGCACTCAATGCCAGTTCCTTCTCGTATTATGGGTTTGCACATTATACATGCAATCCCGGGGTGAAGCTTGTCCAACTTAAAAAGATCATGAATTAACTACTACTTCTTCATGGACTTAAAACAGAGGCACAAAATAGGAATGCTTTTTTTCTTTGAATAATTTCGAGGTGGTACATGCAAGTCTCCGTTAGGAATGGCAGGTAAATACCATGTAGGAAGGTATGGTGGACTCATATGGCATAACTGGTTTAAAAGAATTTGGATGCACAAGCAGTCAGTCCGCTTAGTACAGGTGGAGGTTAGCAAAAGACTGGGAGCGACCAACTAAGAGAGCAATGACGGTCATAATCATGCAGAGCGACAAAGCAACATTGAATCAGGCATGGTAGTTATATCGCTACTCAGAAACAAAAGATCATCAAGGCTTGACAGACTTTCTTTACAGTCTTAAATATGCGAGAGCATACGCCAAGTCAATCAAAAATAAATTCTTGAAGGAAGATATTACTAAACCATACCACATCATAGGCAAACAAATCATGTTGGTACTCCAATAACACATTGGAAACCCCCCAGCTATTTGAGACTAACCATAAGAAAACATGAACTACTAAGCAACATTATGCACGTAGCATCTTTATCATAGACATACCAAACAATGCAACGGAAGCAAACTCTTTTAATAAGATAAGCATGACAACTAAAGAGATTTCAAGCAACCAACTAAACAAAAGCTCTTTACAAAGATAAGCATGAAAACTAAAAGCTAAATATGATAGTAGCTATTGAAAGACCAAGAACAAACACAACAAAGATAGATATAAAAATTCTATGTTATGTTCTAGGTAGAAGTGGAGCGTGTTTCTCTCCCACATAAAGAAAGCTGAGTTCCGACTCGTTATGAAAAGCTAAAGAAAACTAAAAAGGAAACTAAAAGCAAGACGCTCCAAGCATAGCACATAACACATGAAGTGATAAAAATATAGTGGAACGAAAGATGAACTGATAATGTTGATGGAGAAGGGGATGCACGGGGGCATCCCCAAGCTTAGACGCTTGAGTCTCCTTGAATATTTCTTGGGGGTGCATGGGGCATCCCCAAGCTTGAGCGTTTGACACTCCTGAATCTTTTTATCATCTTCCCTCGCACACTTCAAAACTCCCTTCATACATAACTCATCATAAACTGATTAGCGAGGTTAGTACCCTTAATAAAATAATTGTTCCTTGCTGGAAATAAGGATATTCTTGAAGGTCTACTGTTTCTCAAGATTGCCAAAAGGTTTTTGCAAAGAAAAAGCAAGCTCAAGGTTTGCAAAATGAAGGAAAGGTAAAACAGGACAGAATCTGTGAAAAACAGAACAGCAGGTAGTAAATGATTTTTTCGGGGCACTTCTGCAACTCTAATCAAAAAACTCAGAACAGACGCACGAAAGACAATTGTATAGAGCACGCTGTCGAAAAAATTCAGACAAAAAAGATGATCTGGTGATTTTATACGATTTTTTCTATCCAAGGACAGAATCTGTTTCCTGGACAGCACGTCACAACTTTTGAACTTTCTTACAATCAGAGGCTATACTTGGCACAAAATTGAAAAGTAAAGATACAATGATGATGCTACTGTAGTAACAATCATCAAGACACAACAAAAGCAAAATAAAATTTTATTCACGTGGGCTGCCTCCCAAAAGCGCTTTCTTTTATGCCTTTAAGCTAGGCATAATGCATAGAGATCAAGTTTTAGCAAGAGTAAAAGAATAGCTAGCCCGTATAACGGACTCAAAAGGTAACTTAATCTTCTTTCGAGGGAAGTGTTCCATCCCTTTCTTGAGAGGAAATTGGAACTTTATATTCCCCTCTTTCATGTCAATGATAGCACCAACGGTGCGTAGAAAAGGACGTCCCAAAATAATTGGACAAGAAGGTTCACACTCAATGTCCATAATAGTAAAATCAACGGGAACATAATTGTCATTGACAATGATAAGAACATCGTTGATTCTCCCCAAAGGTTTCTTTATAGAAGAATCAACGAGACGAACACCAAAAGAACAAGAATCAAAAGGTTTCAATTTAAGCATATCATATATTCTTTTGGGCATAACGGAGGTACTAGCTCCAACATCACATAAAGCATAGCAAGAGAAGTTATTCAACTTAATTTTAATCATAGGTTCCCAACCATCTTCTAGCTTTCTAGGTATGGAGGCTTCTACTCTAAGTTTCTCCTCCCTAGCTTTGATGAGAGCATTAGTGATATGCTCCGTGAAGGCAAGGTTAAGCGTGCTAGTGCGGGGATCTCTAGACATCTTGTGAAGGAAATCAATAACTTCGGTAAGAGTGCAATTATCAAAATCAAGGTCACTACTATCAAGTAAGGTGGTAGTGGTGTCCTTTAGGTTCACTTGTTTGGTAGTTTCTATAATCATAGCATCACCATTAATAGGTCCAATGGGACCAGGAGTGCATTGGGTGCTAAGAGTTTGGATATCCTCAACAACTTGGATAGTAGCAACAGTGTGGTGGGTAGGAAGGCTCTTAATTCTATCTTCTTCCTCCCTTTCTCTAGCCCATCTCTCTTTAAGTTTAGCCATCATCCTAATGTTTTCATTAATTTGCACTTGAATAGCATTCATAGGAGTGACCTTCCTCTCCTCAAGAGGAGAAGTTCTAATTTTAAGCAATTCTACCTCATTGGCTAAATTGTCTACCTTCGAAGAGAGATCATCTAGTTTGTTTTGTTTTTATTCTACACTCCTATTGAAGGCTTTTTGGGTAGTGATGAAATCTTTAAGCAAAATCTCTAGTTCAGTAGTGGAGTTCTTGGTGCTAGGATAAGCATTGTTGTTCCCATAAGAATTAGAGGGGAACGGTCTAGGATTGCTACCAAAATTACTCCTATAAGCATTGTTGTTAAAATTGTTTCTAGAGATAAAGTTCACATCTACTTGTTCTTGAGCAATCGAAGAATTTAAAGGAACATCACGAGGATCAACAGAAGATTGCTTCGAAAGTAGAGACATGATCAAGTCAACTTTTTCATTTAGGAAGGAAATCTCCTCGACAGGGTTTACCTTCCTACCTGTTGGAGCGCGTTCGGTGTGCCATTGGGAATAATTGGTCATCATATCATCGAGAAGCTTTGTGGAAGCACCAAGTGTAGTTGATATAAAGGTTCCTCCCGCGGCCGAATCTAACAAGTTCCGCGAGGTAAAGTTCATGCCTGCATAAAAAGTTTGGATAACCATCCAAGTAGTCAAACCATGAGTAGGGCAGTTCTTGATAAGAGATTTCATACGTTCCCAAGCTTGGGCAACGTGTTCATTATCCAATTGTATAAAATTCATTATGTTACTTCTCAGTTGGATAATTTTAGCAGGTGGATAGTATCTTCCAATAAAAGCATCTTTGCACTTGTCCCATGAATCTATGCTGTTTCTAGGCAAAGATTGAAACCAAATTTTAGCTCCTCCTCTCAAGGAGAAAGGAAAAAGCTTAAGCTTAACAATATTACCATCTATTTCTTGGTACTTTTGCATATCACAAAGTTGAACAAAATTGTTTAAGTGTAAAGCAGAAGCTGCTCCAGCACCGGAGATTTGATCTTTCATAACTAGGTTCAGTAAAGCAGGTTTAATTTCATACGAAGGTGCTGAAGTGGCAGGTGTAGTGATAGGCGTGCAGATAAAGTCAACGTTGTTGTGACTAGTGAAGTCACACAACTTGGTGTTCTCGGTGGAACCCATAGTAGCAAGCAAGCAAGATAACTATTTTTGTGATTTTCGATAAAAGATACTAAAGCAAAACTGAAAGGTAAACTAACAAGACTAAAAAGCAAAGGTAAAAGATAGCGTGCAACTCCCCTATCTTGAAGAGTGGAGTCCCCGGAATCGGCGCCAGAAAACATTGCTTGATGGCTTCTCGCCCCTCGTTGGTTACCCCAAGTGGAAGGTTTGAGATGCAGTGTAGCGGAAGTTTTCCCTTGGCAAAGATACCAAGGATCGATTTCCCTGAGACTCCCAGTTTCAACAAGAAGGTGTCAACTGCTAACGGCGCCAGATATTAGCAATCAACGTGGACCTGCACACAGATACAAATAACTTTGCTCCCAACGAGTACAGAGAGGTTGTCAATCCCTCCGGCCTTTTCGTTTACAAAGGATCAAACGCAAGTGATAATAGTGATAGGTTTTGCTGCAAATATTAAGTAAAAGCGGAAAGTAAATAGCGGATGTGATCAGTGATGGTAATATGGACCGGGGTCCCATGATGTTCACTAGTGATGTCTCTCTCCCAAAGGATGATAAAACAGCTATGTGAGGTAAACGAATTACAGCTGGGCAATTGATAGAATTATGTGCGCAAACCAATGCTAACTATATTACAAGAAAGGTAGAGGTTCAAAGCATGGGCGGTACGCCAAGGCAAGTAGACCGAAATCCATCTGCATCTACTACTAATCATCCACCTTGAGATGTCTATCCAGAACATCTCGCTGGTATTAAGTTGCGAGTCCCACCCATAGTGTAAACTCAAAGCAACAGACAACTGCATTAAAGGAACTTTGCGTAAAGCAAACAATCCTTGCACCCGCGGGCACAAGCACCGTTGTTTTCCCCCTTGTGGAAACAGCACATCCCCTAGACTCATGTTTCTGTCACTCAAGCTAGTCATCGAGGGGCATGAACCCACAATCAAGCATAACGTTCCCTCTTGGAGTCACTACCTACTACTTGGCCAAAGTAATAAATAACAACGGAGAACATGCAAGAATTACTTACGAACATAAATATAAAAGAGGTAGATCAAATATATTACTCAAACACAATCTGAACATAATCTCACAATCCATCGGATCCCAGCAAACTCAACATAGCAACAACATAATGATTACATATGTGCCTCGATCATGTAGGGAAGCTCACGAGGACTAATTAGTGAAGCACAAGAAGGGGAGGAGAACATCACATAGCTACTGGTCATGGACCCATGGTCCAAGGGAGACTACTCACAACTCATCCGGGAGGCGTCCATGGTGGTGGAGAGGCTCCCGGTGGTGATCCTCTCCTCCGGCAGGGTGCCGGGAAGAGTTCTCCTGGTGCTCCCGATCTTGGAAGCGCGGCGGCGGTGGAACAGAGATGAGATCGGGAAAAAAGGGTTCCCGTCTCGAGGGTTTCGGGACACAATATAAATATATGCCAAAGGGGGGCATCAGCGGAGGCTTGGGGGGCCCAGGCGCCCCCCCAGCGCGGCCAGGGGGGCCGCGCCACCAGGGCGCCTGGAGCCCTGGTGGCCCCCCTCCGGCTGTACTTTTGCTGCTGGGAAGCTTCCGGAACGCTGATTTTTTATATGATTTTTCTGGATTTTTCCTGGCAGTTCTCGTAATGTGAAAACCTGAAATACAAAAACAGCCGAAAACAGAAACTGGCACTGGGGTGCACTGAGTTAATAGGTTGGTCCAAATATGATCAAAAGTGTATGGAAGTGTATAAATAACATAGCAATATCACCCAAAAGAGGCATGGAGCAAGCAGAAATTATAGATACGTTTTGGACGTATCCGCATCCAGATTGATACTTAGAGTCATCTGGAATAGTGTAAAGCTTGCATTGGTGTAACTCTTTACGACGAACTCCTTATCACCTCCATAATCGAGAAAACATTTCCTTAGTCATCCAGTAACTAAGGATAATTTTGACCGCTGTCCAGTGATCTACTCCTGGATCACTTTTGTACCTCCTTGCCAAACTCATGGTAAGGTCCACAACAGGTTTGGTACACAGCATGGCATACTTTATAGAACCTATGGCTGAGGCATAGGGAATGACTTTCATTCTTTCTCTATCTTCTGTTGAGGTCGGGCTTTGAGTCTTACTCAACTTCATACCTTACAACTCAGGCAAGAACTCCTTCTCTGACTGATCCTTTTTGAACTACTTCAAAACCTTGTCAAGGTATGTACTTATTGAAAAAACTTATCAAGCGTCTCTATCTATCTCTATAGATCTTGAGGCTCAATATGTAAGCAGCTTTACCGAGGTCTTTCTTTGAAAAACTCCTTTCAAACACTCATTTATGCTTTCCAGAATATTCTACATTATTTCTGATCAACAATATGTCATTCACAAATACTTATCAGAAATGTTGTAGTGCTCCCACTCACTTTCTTGTAAATACAGGCTTCACCGCAAGTCTGTATAAATCTATATGCTTTGATCAACTTATCAAAGCGTATATTCCAACTCCGAGATGCTTGCACGAGTCCATAGATGGATCGTTGGAGCTTGCACATTTTGTTAGCACCTTTAGGATTGACAAAACCTTCTGGTTGCATCTTATACAATTCTTCTTTAATAAATCCATTAAAGAATGCAGTTTTGTTATCCATTTGCCAGATTTCATAAAATGCGGCAATTGCTAACATGATTCGGACAGACTTAAGCATCGCTACGGGTGAGAAAGTCTCATCGTAGTCAACTCCTTGAACTTGTCGAAAATCTTTCGCAATGAGTCGAGCTTTGTAAACAGTAACATTACCGTCTGCATCGGTCTTCCTCTTGAACATCCATTTATTTTCGATGGCTTGCCGATCATCGGGCAAGTCAACCAAAGTCCACACTTTGTTCTCAAACATGGATCCCATCTCAGATTTCACGGCCTCAAGCCATTTTGCGGAATCTGGGCTCATCATCGCTTCCTCCTAGTTCGCAGGTTCATCATGGTCTAGTAACATGACTTGCAGAACTGGGTTGCCGTACCACTCTAGTGCGGAACGTACTCTGGTTGATCTCCGACGTTCAGCAGAAACTTGATCTGAAGTTTCATGATCATCATCATTAGCTTCCTCACTAATTGGTGTTGGAATCACTGGAACTAGTTTCTGTGATGTTCCACTGTCCAATTCGGGAGAAGGTACAATTACCTCATCAAGTTCTACTTTCCTCCCACTCACTTCTTTCGAGAGAAACTCCTTCTCTAGAAAGGATCCACTCTTAGCAACAAAAACCTTGCCTTCAGATCTGTGATAGAAGGTGTACCCAACAGTTTCTTTTGGGTATCCTATGAAGATTTACTTCTCCGATTTGGGTTCGAGCTTATCATGTTGAAACTTTTTTCACATAAGCATCGCAGTCCCAAACTTAAAGAAATGACAGCTTAGGTTTCTCGTCAAACCACAGTTCATACGGTGTCATCTCCACGGATTTAGATGGTGCCCTATTTAACGTGAATGTAGCCGTCTCTAATGCATAACCCCAAAAGCGATAGTGGTAGATCGGTAAGAGACATCGTCGATCGCACCATATCTAATAAAGTACGGTTATGTCGTTCGGACACACCATTACACTTTGGTTTTCCAGGTGGCGTGAGTAGTGAAACTATTTCACATTGTTTTTACTGAAGGCCATACTCGCTAACTCAAATATTTTACCTCTACGATCATATCGTAGAAACTCTTATTTTTTGTTACGATGATTCTCCACTTCACTATGAAATTCTTTGAACTTTTCAAATGTTTCAGACTTGTGCTTCATTAAGTAGATATACCCATATCTGCTCAAATCATCAGCGAAGGTCAGAAAATAACGATACCCACCGCGAGCTTCAACACTCATTGGTCCGCATACATCAGTATGTATGATTTCCAACAACTCTGTTGCTCGCTCCACAGTTCCAGAAAACGGAGTTTTAGTCATCTTGCCCATGAGGCATGGTTCGCAAGCACCAAGTGATTCATAATCAAGTGATTCCAAAAGTCCATCACTATGGAGTTTCTTCATGCGCTTTACACCAATATGACCTAAGCGGCAGTGCCACAAATAAGTTGCACTATCATAATTAACCTTGCATCTTTTGGCTTCAATATTATGAATATGTGTATCACACGATCGAGATCCAACAAACCATTTTCATTGGGTGTATAACCATAGAAGGTTTTATTATTGTAAACAGAACAACAATTATTCTCTAACTTACATGAATAACCGTATTGCAATAAACATGATCAAATCATATTCATGCTCAACACAACCACCAAATAACACTTATTTAGGTTCAACACTAATCCCGAAAGTATAGGGAGTGTGCGATGATGATCATATCAATCTTGGAACTGCTTCCAATACACATCGTCACTTCATCCTTTAACTAGTTTCTGTTCATTATGCAACTTCCATTTTGAGTTACTACTCTTTAGCAACTAAACCAGTACCAAATACCGAGGGGTTGCTATGAACACTAGTAAAATACACATCAATAATCTGTATATCAAATATACCTTTGTTCACTTTGCCATCCTTCTTATCCGCCAAATATCTAGGGCAGTTCCACTTCCACTGACCATTTCCTTTGCAGTAGAAGCACTTAGTTTCAGGCTTGAGTTTAGCTTTGGGTTTCTTCATGGGAGTGACAACTTGCTTGTCATTCTTCTTGAAGTTCCCCTTCTATCCCTTAGCCCTTTACTTGAAACAAGTGGTCTTGTTAACCATCAACACTTGATGTTGTTTCTTGATTTCTACCTTCGCCGATTTCAGCATCGCGAAGAGCTCAGGAATTACTTTTGTCATCCCTTGCATATTATAGTTCATCACGAAGTTCTGCTAACTTGGTGATAGTGTCTAGAGAACTTTGTCAATTACTATCTTATCTGGAAGATTAACTCCCACTTGATTCAAGCAATTGTAGTACCCAGACAATCTGAGCATATGCTCACTGGTTGAGCTATTCTCCTCCATCTTGTAGGCAAAGTACTGTCAGAGGTCTCATACCTCTCGACACGGGCATGAGTATGAAATACTAATTTCAACTCTTGGAACATCTTATATGCTCCGTGGTGTTCAAAACAGTTTTGAAGTCCCGATTCTAAGCCGTAAAGTATGGTGCACTAAACTATCAAGTAGTCATCATACCGACCTTTTGTCAAAACGTTCATAACGTCTGTATCTGCTCCTGCAATAGGTCTGTCACCTAGCGGTGCATCAAGGACATAATACTTCTGTGCAGCAATGAGGATAATCCTCAGATCACGGACCTAGTCCGCATCATTGCTACTAACATCTTTCAACTTAGTTTTTCTCTAGGAACATATAAACAATAAAAAGGGAGCAACATCGTGAGCTATTGATCTACAACATAGATATGCTAATACTACGAGGACTAAGTTCATGATAAATTAAAGTTCAATTTAATCATATTACTTAAGAACTCCCACTTAGATAGACATCCCTCTAGTCATCTAAATGATCACGTGATCCAAATCAACTAAACCATGTTTGATCATCAAGTGAGATGGAGTAGTTTCAATGGTGAACATCTTTATGTTGATCATATCTACTATATGATTCACGCTCGACCTTTCGGTCTTCAGTGTTCCGAGGCCATATCTGCATATGCTAGGCTCATCAAGTTTAACCCGAGTATTCTGCGTGTGCAAAACTGTCTTACACCCGTTGTATTTGAACGTAGAGCTTATCACACCCGATCATCATGTGGTGTCTCGGCACGAAGAACTTTCGCAACGGTGCATACTCAGGGAGAACACTTGTACCTTGAAATTTTTGTAAGGGATCATCTTATAATTCTACCGTCGTACTAAGCAAAATAAGAAGCATAATAAGATAAACATCACATGCAAATCAAAATATGTGACTTGATATGGCCATCATCATCTTGTGCTTTTGATCTCCATCTCCAAAGCACCATCATGATCACCTTTGTCACCGGCGCGACACCTTGATCTCCATCGTAGCATCGTTGTCGTCTCGCCAACTATTGCTTCTACGACTATCGCTACCACTTAGTGATAAAGTAAAGCAATTACATGGCGATTGCATTTCATACAATAAAGCGACAACCATATGGCTCTTGCCAGTTGCCGACAACTTTACAAAACATGATCATCTCATACAAAAACGTATAACTCATCATGTCTTGACCATATCACATCACAACATGCCCTGCAAAAACAAGTTAGACGTCCTCTACTTTGTTGTTGCAAGTTTTACGTGGCTACTACGGGCTTTAGCAAGAACCGTTCTTACCTACGCATACAAAACCACAACGATGTTTCGTCAAGTATGTGTTGTTTTAACCTTCACAAGGACCGGGCGTAGGCACACTCGATTCAGCTAAAGTGAGAGAGACAGACACCCGCCAGTCACCTTTAAGCAACGAGTGCTCATAACGGTGAAACCAGTCTCGCGTAAGCGTACGCGTAATGTCAGTCCGGGCCGCTTCATCTCACAATACCGCCAAATCAAAGTATGACATGCCGGTAAGCAGTATGACTAGTGTCGTCCACAACTCATTGTGTTCTACTCGTGCATATCATCTACGCATAGACCTGGCTCTTGATACCACTGTTGGGGAACGTAGTATTTTAAAATTTTCCTACGATCACGCAAGATCTATCTACTAGATGCATAGCAACGAGATGGGAGAGTGTGTCTACGTACCCTCGTAGACCGGGAGCGGAAGCGTCTAGTGACGCGGTTGATGTAGTCGAACTTCTTCGCGATTCAACCGATCAAGTACCGAACGTACGGCACCTCCGCGTTCAGCACACGTTCAGCTTGATGATGTCCCACGAGCTCTTGATCCAGTTGAGCCTCGCGGGAGAGTTTCGTCAGCACGACGGCGTGGTAATAGATATGATGACATTACCGGCGCAGGGCTTCGCCTAAGCACTGCAATGGTATAACCGAGGTGTGATTCTGTGGAGGGGAGCACCGCACACGGTTGGGAGAAATCAACTGATCAACTTGTGTGTCCTAGGGTGCCCCCTGCCCCCGTATATAAAGGAGCAAGGGGAGGGGCCGGCCAGCCCTTCTATAGCGCGCCAGGGAGGCAATCCTACTAGGAATAGGATTGCAATCCTATTCCTAGTAGGAGTCCACCAAGAAGGAAGAGGGGGAAAGGAAGGAGAGGGAGAGGTGGCGCCCCCCAATCCTAGTCTAACTAGGATTCATTGGTGGGGCGCCAGCCAGCCTCTATGGGCTGCCTCTCTTCTTTCATCAAGGCCCACTATGGACCATCCCCCTTCGTGGGGGGGGGGGGGGGTTCCGGCAGCCCCCTCCGGCAATCCGGTTAAATCCGAAACATTTCCGGAACACTTCCGGTGTCCGAATATAGTCGTCCAATATATCAATCTTTATGTCTCGGACATTCTGAGACTCCTCTTCATGTCCGTGATCTCATGCGGGACTCGGAACTAACTTCGGTACATCAAAACTCATAAACACATAATACCGATCGTCATCAAACATTAAGCGTGCGGACCCTACGGGTTCGAGAACTATGTAGACATGACCGAGAGTCATCTCCGGTCAATAACCAATAGCGGAACCTGGATGTTCATATTGGCTCCTACATATTCTACGAAGATCTTTTATCGGTCAAAACCGCATAACAACATACGTTGTTCCTTTTGTCATCGGTATGTTACTTGCCCGAGATTCGATCGTCGGTATCTCTATACCTAGTTCAATCTCGTTACCGGCAAGTCTCTTTACTCGTTCCGTAACACATCATCTCGTGACTAACTCATTAGTCTTTTGCTTGCAAGGCTTATTATGATGTGCATTACCGAGAGGGCCCAGAGATACCTCTCCGACATTTGGAGTAACAAATCCTAATCTTGATCTATGCCAGCACCACGAATACTTTCGGAGACACCTGTAGAGCATCTTTATGATCACCCAGTTACGTTGTGACGTTTGATAGCACACAAGGTGTTCCTACGGTATTCGGGAGTTGCATAATCTCATAGTCATAGGAACATGTATAAGTCATGAAGAAAGCAATAGCAGTAAAACTAAATGATCATAGTGCTAAGCTAACGGATGGGTCTTGTCCATCACATCATTCTCCTAATGATGTGATCCCGTTGATCAAATGACAACTCATGTCTATGGCTAGGAAACATAGCCATCTTTGATCAATGAGCTAGTCTAGTAGACGCATACTAGGGACACTCTGTTTTGTCTATGTATTCACACATGTACTAAGTTTCCGGTTAATACAATTCTAGCATGAATAATAAACATTTATCATGATATAAGGAAATAAATAATAACTTTATTATTGCCTCTAGGGCATATTTCCTTCAGCGGGTCCGACCTGTCAGCGGGGGGGGGGGGGC
>LR738713.1:592634023-592658216 GCA_902687465.1 Secale cereale
GGGGGCATTTTTTCGCGTAATACAGAGGCCCTTCCCGTGGGTCCCAGATGCCAGACGGAGGAATCATTATTTTGCGCGTAATAAGGAGGCATTTCCTTGTGTGCAGCCGTGGACCCAGCTGTCTGCCTCTCCACGTACAGTCCACTTCAGATGCATGTCGGTCGTTGACCACGTTGACCAGGCCGCGTTGAGAGCACCAGGGCGGTGAACGACAGCGAGGCCTAGGAAGGGAACGACACGGAGGCAGGGAAGAGTCGGCAGTTGTTTCCCACGCGGAGGAGTACAAGGGGTTACTGGTTCGTCTCCCGTCGCCGGAGAATAACAGCAGGTGTGGGTGTGTAGAGGGATGGCTAGGCCAGCGATGGGAGTACAGTGGGGCGGTGAGGCCTGCGCGTCAGCACAGCCGGCCGCGGGAAGGAGAGAGCAGGCAGTCCCGCCGGCGCTTGTTTGAGCGGCTGGAGCAGGAAGATCAGAGATTGAAGAAGCACGACGGCCGTTGGATGGACATCCAACAGTCACTGCTTGTGCATCAACTTTTTTATTAGGAAAGCCTCAAATCTGTGGAAAACATCATACAACCCATCTGCCATTATTAATAATAATTTATGGCCCATGTGGTAATTCTTAAGGTTTTCCTTTTGGATCCCATATTCTTTTTGTTAGCATTACATCCCATATTGGGGCCACGGTTAAAAAAATATACGAAATTTTGCATATTTCGATGCGGTCCGAACTGTTTTGAATCCCAAAAAATTTAGTCACATTCAATCTGATTTTAAAAATAAATGTATATCAATATAAAAGCCAACAAATTGTCCACGCATAAAAATCAATGCAATTTAAAATCTCGAAATGAAAAAAAAAATTGAAACTAATTGCCGGTTTGATGTGTTTTTAAAATGTACAGCCCATTTCTCATTACTGATAGGCCATTTTCTCGGCCAACCGAATGAAGCTCTCCTCGTCTTGAAAGATTTGCAGCCCAACAGGCATGTCAAAACGACTTACTTGGCAAATCACAAAAAACTAGGCTGTGGTCGTGGACCCAGCTGCGGCCGTAGACCCAGCTGTCAGCCTCTCCACGTATAGTACTCTTCTGATGGAAGTCGGTCGTTGACCACATTGACCACCCCGCGCCGAGAGCACCAAGGCGGTGGACGACAGCGAGGCCTAGGAAGGGGACGACATGGAGCCGGGGAAGACGCGGCAGTGGATGCCCACGCGGAGAGGAGTACGAGGGTTCACTGGTTCATATGTGGTGTGAGGCTACCGTCGCCGCAGAATAACAACGGCTGTGGGTGAGTGGAGGGATGGCCTGGCCAGTGGTGGGAGTAGTATGGGGGCAGTGAGGCCTCCACGACAGCACAACCGGCCACGGGAGGCAGGAGCATGCGGCACGACCGGCGCTGCTTTGGGCGGTTGGAGCAAGAAGAGGAGTGGTTGAAGAAGCACTATGGCCGTTGGATGGACATCATACGGTCACTGGAGCTAGAATCATTCATATTGACTAACTTGACAAAGCCCTCTGTCCCCGTCAACTTAGTACGCCCACAAGTCAGCCACCCACTATGGTGGGTCCCAGCTAGCAGGGGGTATTCATTTTTTGTGTGTGTCATAAGGAGGCACTTCCTTGCGTGCGAAGATATAGCTGGTGGGTCCGTCCTGTCAGCGGGGGGGGATGTTTTTTTCGCAAAATACAGAAGCCCTTCCCGTGGGTCCTAGCTGTCAGGTGGAGGAATTATTATTTTTCGCATAATAAGGAGGCATTTCCTAGCGTGCGGTCGTGGACCTAGCCGTCAGCCTCTCCACATACAGTCCACTTCTGATGGATGTCATTCACTGACCACGTTGACCAGGCCGCACCGAGAGCACTAGGGGGGTGGACGACGGTGAGGCCTAGGAAGGGAACGACACGGAGCCAGGGAAGACTCGGCAGTTGTTTCCCACGTGGAGGAGTACGAGGGTTTACTGGTTCGTCTGTCATCCCTGGAGAATAACAGCAGGTGTGGGTGAGTAGAGGGATGGCTGGGCCAATGATGGGAGTATGGTGGGGCGGGGAGGCCTGCGCGGCAGCATAGCCCGCCGCGGGAGGAGGGAGCAGGAAGTCCTGTCGGCGCTTGTTTGAGTGGCTGGAGCAGGAAAAGCAGAGATTGAAGAAGCACGACAGCCGTTGGATGGACATCCAACAGTCACTTCTCTCGTGTTCATTATTTCTAATAATGTACATCCCATTTGCTAATTCTTAAGAAATTTTTTGGAGCTCATCTTCTTTTTGTTAGCATTACACCCCATATTGTGGCCACGGTTAAAAAGTATCTGATTTTTTTTTGCATATTTTGGTGCGGTCAACTGTTTTTAATCCCGAAATATTGATTCACATTCAAACTATTTTGAAAAATAATTTATATAAATATAAAATTCAAATAATTGACCATGCATAAAAATCAATGGAATTTAAAATCTTGTAATGAAAAAAAATTGAAACTAATTCCTGGTTTAATGTGTTTTAACAATGCACAGCTCATTTCTGGGCAAACCGAATGAAACTCTCCTCGTCTTGAAAGATTTGCAGCCCAGCAGGGCTGATAAAGCAAGTAGGGCTTTTTTGGGTATTTCTTAAAAAAAATACAACTTGGCTAGCCATTTTCAGCAAGAAAAAAACACAACTGGGCTCATGATGTGGTAAACATAAATAAAACCCTGGCTAGACGGGCCACAACCCCCGCACAGCCCCGTTGTTACTATTTCCGAGGGTGGATGGGTTGTTTTGTCTTGGGCCCAGAGAAACAATTACTACTAGTAAAGTGGAGACACTCTACAGCTACCCAGAAAAACAATTACTACTAGTACGGTTGATACAATACCGCTTCTGGATCCTCCAAGGTCATCAAAATGTCTCCCTCTACTGAATGTCGTTATACTTTTGTTCACCATCATGCGGGCCATGCAGCGCGCGGGCCCAAATGCCTTCCACCTAATTAGAAGGCAGTATCCAGGCGGAGAGTCACCCCGGTCGTAGCGCGGCATAACGAGCCGTCGTATCACAAAACCCCACCTCCCCGCAGTCTAAGTTTGACGGACGAAGCAACCATCATCTCACTCTTCGCTGAATCCCCTTCTCCCTCACCATCTTCAAGAAAGGCAATACTCGCATTTGCCACTGTTCTTCTCTGCCAACGAAGGGAAGGTAAGCGGATCTGTGATGTTGGTATATTTTCATTCAGAGAAAAAAAGAACTTTTGCAAAGCAGTAACCAATCCTCACTCTCTTTTTTTGTTTCATTGTCATTGCGATCGTATTTTCCTTTCAGTGGTCTCCTAGTATTCGTCAGTTTCATGATGGACCAAGGAGAATCAGGCAAAGATCTGCCGATATTGAAGCAGACGCGGGAGGCTGATCCCCACGAGACAGAGAGCTCGAAGAAGATGGAGGCAGCCACCGAGCCGACCCAGATATGCTTACGGCCACTACTGAAATGGTCAACGCCCTGTTTCAGGTTACAGCCCCCGTGGCACTACAGGAGCAGTTTTCCCCCCATCGAGGATGTGTCCCCCCTCCCCCCGCTGAGCTGCCCAAGGTGATTTTCTTCTTTGCCGATCTCGATTGTGGTTTTTCATCTAAGTATGTCGTGATGAATAATGCAAAATTTTATTAGCTTCGGTGGCATGCTATACATAGTGGTTTAAACAACTTGTGTTTCTTATACTGGAAAGTAATTTAGAATTTGTATCTATTTCAATTAGAGCCCTGATGCATACAAGGATTGTGTGGTTGTACATGTCACTCGCTATGAGGCGGATGACCTGAATATACGCATTGGGAAAACAGAGTTTTTAGGTAGTTGGATCCTGGAAGCCATTTGCGCTTATACCAATGAAGAGTTGTATTCCAGCCTCACTGTTGTCAGGCGTGTTGTCCAGGGTGTACTGAAGCACAAGAAATTCAAAGCTACTCCTTCGTTTGTGAGGCATACTATTCTTGTCAAGCTTATGCAGGAAGATGATGTGGCATGCCTCCACAAACAAGTTTATGAGTGGCAAGGCCACAAGGTTGTCTTCATGAAGGTTCACAGGATTGAGCTGCTGCCGGACGTCCTCGATGTTGTTCATGGCAAGGTCCGTCTTGTGTCCAGCCCAAATTAGATTGAGGCATGAAATTGTATTATGTCTAATTATCCGAACCTTGCCTGTTATCGAGCCCTCTGGGGCTAGTACTCTGTTTGAATCCGTCTATGGGAACTGCTACTACTTTTGTGTGCCCGTGAATCATCGCAATTGTTGCCGAAACAGATGCGTCCTCACTAGTTTTATCATACGAGCAGTGTGAGTTTTGATGAAATAGAGTACTCGTTTGAGAATTGTGCGCCAATGTATACATAAGTACTTGTAAACACTGTTGGTGCTACCCCACTTGTAAGCAGTTGTGCAAAACACGGCACATTGGCTCAGCTCGCGTCAACACTAGGCTATCGACCAGCTAACAATCAACAATCTGTTGTCTGACATATAAGCAACTATGTATCTTTTTACAGTGGTTCATGCACTTAACTGATGCCACAATGTAAATTCCAAACGTTCACACGCTAGTCCAGCGTTCATGTGGAACACTCATATTAAACTCGGCTTCATAAAAAACTTGAAAAGCATAAGTTAAGCAATGTTATACATCTCAATGATTCATAGAACATATAAAACATATACTAGTTCACAACAAAAGACAAAGTTGTGAGAAGTTTTACAAATTAGGAAAAAATAAGCAAGGCTCCTCTGAGCAAAGGGCCTCCTGGCACGCTTAAATTTCCTGGAGTTCACTCTGGTTTTTTCTTGTTGCCATCATACAGGGTTAGGTTCTCTCATTCCAGAATAACCAATTATAATTGTGTTCTCAGCTCGAATGCTGAATTTAACCATGTAGTGTACTGACCAGCTGAAATTCTTGTGCATTCCACTAAATTTAAGCACTGCTATTTGCAGAAATAAGCAGACCACGATGCCTCTTGTCCGCGCACCTGTCAAAAAAACCGCCGTGCAGCCGTGCCAACTAGTCCTCGGTCCATGGATGAACTGGTAGCAAGTGCATTCTGCACTAGGATGGAGTTGTTTTCGCTCGTCCCTACACTGCAATCAGGAAGTAAAAACTACGAATCAACTTCTTTTATATTGCGTTGATCATTCTACCTAGTAACTACCAATGTAGGAATACCTGGAAGACGGGTGGTTAGAAGACGACAATGAGGGATAGCCATCTTATTTTGCACAGTTCTACTAAAACTGAGGTGTGTGCTTTTGATTGCGCGGATAGAAACGATACGGAGACAGACATCCCAGAACGATATGGAGACAGACATCCCGGTTTGCGCAAATACGAAACATGGTTATTTAAATAGTGACAGATATTTGAAGTGGCGTATGATTAACAGCAGCATTTATTGTGTTATAATTAGCACTAGATTGACAGTATGAAAGTGTCCTTAAGTAAGTAGCATCACATAACATCAACACTGCCACTAGATTAACATGCAAAACAATAGCATTACTATTACTGTCATGAGAGTAGCACATGGTCAGTAAATGTGCAATCAAATTTGTGCAGTTCCACTGGGATGAAGCAATGTTAGCTGTGTGAGATTTAAGTGTAACGGCAAAAACACAATTCGTGGGAAATAAAGCAAGACGGAAGCACTTCATAAAATGGTGGTGGCATTGCTTTAATTTATCGACGTCACTAGACCATTACTTATAGTGACATTAGGTGGCATTGCTTAATGCTTCACGTGATTTTACATTAACGTTAGCGATATGGGCGTAGGGACAGTAGAGGCATAAAGTGGTGAGGCAGATGTGGTTGCCGAGAGCGGCAAACACTCAGGCAGCATGTCTGCATTTGTCCCATTTTTATCTCCTCGGCGACATTTTCCTATGTGAGCACAGGAAATCTAGACCTGCTAATTCTCATTTGTGTTGTCCCCCAACACCCGTCACTTTCTTTCCTTTATCAACCAAGAGATAGGTCCACTTCCCCCACCCTTCGCCATCCACCATGCTTTCTTCGTCTTTTCAACCAAGAGACTGGTTGGGTAGCCAATATCTACTACTTTCCCCCGTTTCCTCTTAGAACCAAGTCCTAGATTCATGCTACAGCTTTCCCACTTTCTTCCCTGTTCGAACCAACTCTTACAGTCGACTGTATGAACTAGCTTTACCTCTAATAATAGTAAAAATCTAGGTGGCTTTGGAACAGAGGACATAAGTAGAAAAAGATCCACACGAAGCCAAGTGGGAGATGGGGCAGTGGAGCAAGGCAGGTTTCGAAGGAATATATACCTAAGAGTTGTCGGCATGTGGCAAAGACGGCGTCGGGAGGCCGCATCTTGGCCACAATACCGCAGGGAGGAAGAAGGGGTCAGAGGCCCTCCGGAGCCGGCGCTCTCTCGGAGAGAACGGCATGGCCGTCGATCGGGACGCGTGGGCAGCCGTTGGTCTCATCCCTCGCCGCCGACGACAGCATCAACGATGCACCTACACCCCTGCCCTGGTCGAGGTTGTCCAGCCGGATTTGTGACCAGCCGTGAGCTGAGAGAGATTGTGGCCACCTATGTCTTGCTTAGATCTAGAGATCATGAGAGAGTGAACGAGAGGAACCCTAGTAAAGCAAGCGCTAAGGCTCCTGCTTATATATAGTGGAGTGATTTTGTTGTACCAGCTTCAAAAAAATGTGCTCCTACGTGTACCCGTGAGTGGGTGTGAAAGAACTAGTGTGTGCGTGCACCGCTTCTCTTGGTGAGAGTACAATATACTATGCCCAAAGAATGTTCTCCACAAGAGTAATAGTATAAGTGTGTGACGTGTGAGCTAAAATAAAATGTGCGCGACGTCTTTTGTTTTTTAGAAGTTCTGAGGGTAGGGTGTGAAGAGCACATACGTGTGTGACGTCTACCTGTAGATAGATGGTGGGTGCGAGAGGACTTGGGAGGGTGCATGTGCGTGAGAGAGAGAGGGGGGCACGTATCATTGCAATGCATGAGTCCGTAAATCATTATCCGACAAACGTTCGCCACAAGCCTTTTCCTGACGAACACCGTAAGAACTGTTAGATCGGCATCTGATAGTGTCAGTTTTGCCATGTCATTTAACAGAACAACCACTCCTCGTACACATAAATCTTCCACGTGAGTGTAAGCAACTGACGTATGCTCCCTCCGTTCCAAAATGCAGTGCATATAGCTTTATTGAAAATTCTAACCTCGCAAACTTTTACCGAGTTTTCGGGTACCAAATTGCACATGTAGAATATTCATTGATCTTCGAGAGGTAACTATAAAGACGGGGGATGAGTCTACAAAGAAAGGCCATCGTATCACCTGCATCAATTTCAACCATCCTTTGGTGTGGAGGAATATCATAGGAACTCTATATGATATGATTTTTATAGGATTTTTTCCTTTAGAGCCAATTGGTTCATAGGAATAGATTCATATACTCCACATTTCAAAGGAAATAAACATGATATCATTTCTATAGCTTAAGAGCCACTTGGTTCATATGAATGGATTCCTATACTACCATAATTTCAAAAGAAAATAAACATTAGTGTATATTCAATAGAAAAGTTCCTATGATATGAACCAAATTACATCTCTTTTCTAATCCCTCCTCATAGGAATTTGTTGGGGAACGTAGTATTTTAAAATTTTCCTACGATCACGCAAGATCTATCTACTAGATGCATAGCAACGAGAGGGAAGAGTGTGTCTACGTACCCTCGTAGACCGGAAGCGGAAGCGTCAAGTGACGCGGTTGATGTAGTCGAACTTCTTCGCGATCCAACCGATCAAGCACCGAACGTACGGCACCTCCGCGTTCAGCACACGTTCAGCTTGATGACGTCCCACGAGCTCTTGATCCAGCTGAGCTTCACGGGAGAGTTTCGTCAGCAAGACGGCGTGGTGACGGATATGATGTATCTACCGGCGCAGGGCTTCGCCTAAGCACTGTGATGGTATGACCGAGGTGTGTTACTGTGGAAGGGGGCACCGCACACGGCTAGAACAATTCAACTTGTGTGTCTTTGGGTGCCACCCTGCCCCCGTATATAAAGGAGCAAGGGGGAGGCCGGCCGGCCCTCTATGGTGCGGCTAGGGCTGCAATCCTACTAGGAATAGGATTGCAATCCTATTCCTAGTACGAATCTACCAAAGAAGGAAAAGGGGGGAAGGAAAGAGAGGGAGAGGGAGAGGGAAAGAGGGGCCGCGCCCCCCTCCCCTAGTCCTATTCGGACTCCTCCTAGGGAGGGGGCGCACCACCTCCTGGCTGCTGCCCTCTCTCTCCCCTATGGCCCACCAGGGCCCATCATTCCCCCGGGGGGTTCCGGTAACCCCCCCGGCACTCCGGTAAATTCCGAAACTTTCCAGAACACTTCCGGTGTCCGAATATAGTCGTCCAATATATCAATCTTTATGTCTCGGACATTCCGAGACTCCTCGTCATGTCCGTGATCTCATCCGGGACTCCGAACTACCTTCGGTACATCAAAACTCATAAACTCATAATACCGACCGTCATCAAACGTTAAGCGTGCGGACCCTACGGGTTCGAGAACTATGTAGACATGACCGAGACTCATCTCCGGTCAATAACCAATAGCGGAACCTTGATGCTCATATTGGCTCCTACATATTCTACGAAGATCTTTATCGGTCAAACCGCATAACAACATACGTTGTTCCTTTTGTCATCGGTATGTTACTTGCCCGAGATTCAATCGTCGGTATCTTTATACCTAGTACAATCTCGTTACCGGCAAGTCTCTTTACTCGTTCCGTAATACATCATCTCATGACTAACTCATTAGTCTTTTGCTTGCAAGACTTATTATGATGTGTGTTACCGAGAGGGCCCAGAGATACCTCTCCGACACTCGGAGTGACAAATCCTAATCTTGATCTATGCCAACACCACGAATACTTTCGGAGACACCTGTAGAGCATCTTTATGATCACCCAGTTACGTTGTGACGTTTGATAGCACACAAGGTGTTCCTACGGTATTCGGGAGTTGCATAATCTCATAGTCATAGGAACATGTATAAGTCATGAAGAAAGCAATAGCAGTAAAACTAAACGATCATAGTGCTAAGCTAACGGATGGGTCTTGTCCATCACATCATTCTCCTAATGATGTGATCCCGTTGATCAAATGACAACTCATGTCTATGGTTAGGAAACATAACCATCTTTGATCAATGAGCTAGTCTAGTATAGGCATACTAGGGACACTCTGTTTTGTCTATGTATTCACACATGTACTATGTTTCCGGTTAATACAATTCTAGCATGAATAATAAACATTTATCATGATATAAGGAAATATAAATAACAACTTTATTATTTCCTCTAGGGCATATTTCCTTCAGTCTCCCACTTGCACTAGAGTCAATAATCTAGCTCACATCGCCATGTGATTTAATACCGATAGTTCACATAGTTATGTGAATAACACCCATAGTTCACATCGCCATGTGACCAACACCCAAAGGGTTTACTAGAGTGAATAATCTAGTTCACATCACTATGTGATTAATACCCAAGAATAATAAGGTGTGATCATGTTTTTCTTGTGAGAGAAGTTTAGTCAATGGGTCTGTCACATTCAGATCCGTATGTATTTCGCAAATTTCTATGTCTACAATGCTCTGCATAGAGCTACTCTAGCTAATTGCTCCCACTTTCAATACGCATCCAGATTGATACTTAGAGTCATCTGGATTTAGTGTCAAAGCTTGCATCGGCGTAACCCTTTACGACGAACTCTTTATCACCTCCATAATCGAGAAACATTTCCTTAGTCATCCAGTTACTAAGGATAATTTTGACCACTGTACAGTGATCTACTCCTGGATCACTATTGTACCCCCTTGACAAACTCATGGCAAGGTACACAACATGTTTGGTACACAGCATGGCATACTTTATAGAACCTATGGCTGAGGCATAGGGAATGACTTTCATTCTCTCTATATTTTTCTGCAGTGGTCTGGCTTTGAGTCTTACTCAACTTCACACCTTACAAGTCAGGCAAGAACTCCTTCTTTGACTGATCCATTTTGAACTACTTCAAAATTTTATCAAGGTATGTACTCATCGAAAGTCTTATCAAGCGTCTTGATCTATCTCTATAGATCTTGATGCCCAATATGTAAGCAGCTTCACCAAGGTCTTTCTTTGAAAAACTCCTTTCAAACACTCATTTATGCTTTCCAGAAAATTCTACATCATTTCCGATCGACAATATGTCATTCACATATACTTATCAGAAAGGTTGTAGTGCTCCCACTCACTTCCTGTAAATACAGGCTTCACCGTAAATCTGTATAAATCTATATGCTTTGATCAACTTATCAAAGCGTATATTCCAACTCCGAGATGCTTGCACCAGTCCATAGATGGATCGCTGGAGCTTGTACACTTTGTTAGCACCTTTAGGATCGACAAAATCTTCTGGTTGCATCATATGCAACTCTTCTTCAAGACATTCATTCAGGAATGCAGTTTTGACATCCATTTGCCAGATTTCATAAAATGCGGCAATTGCTAACATGATTTGGACAGACTTAAGCATCGCTACGGGTGAGAAAGTCTCATCGTAGTCAACTCTTTGAACTTGTCGAAACCCTTTCGCAAGAAGTCGAGCTTTGTAAACAGTAACATTACCGTCTGCGTCGGTCTTCCTCTTGAAGATCCATTTATTTTCGATGGCTTGCCGATCATCGGGCAAGTCAACCAAAGTCCACACTTTGTTCTCATACATGGATCCCATCTCAGATTTCATGGCCTCAAGCCATTTTGCGGAATCTGGGCTCATCATCGCTTCCTCATAGTTCGTAGGTTCATCATGGTCTAGTAACATGACTTCCAGAACTGGGTTGCCGTACCACTCTGGTGCGGAACGTACTCTGGTTGATCTACGACGTTCAGTAGAAACTTGATCCGAAGTTTCATGATCATCATCATTAGCTTCCTCACTGATTGGTGTAGGAATCACTGGAACAATTTTTCTGTGATGTACTACTTTCCAATTCAGGAGAAGGTACAATTACCTCATCAAGTTCTACTTTCCTCCCACTCACTTCTTTCGAGAGAAACTCCTTCTCTAGAAAGGATCCACGCTTAGCAACAAAGACCTTGCCTTCGGATCTGTGATAGAAGGTGTACCCAACAGTTTCTTTTGGGTATCCTATGAAGATTTTCTTCTCTGATTTGGGTTCAAGCTTATCATGTTGAAACTTTTTCACATAAGCATCGCAGTCCCAAACTTAAAGAAATGACAGCCTAGGTTTCTCGTCAAACCACAGTTCATACGGTGTCATCTCCACGGATTTAGATGGTGCCCTATTTAACGTGAATGTAGCTGTCTCTAATGCATAACCCCAAAAGCGATAGTGGTAGATCGGTAAGAGACATCATCGATCGCACCATATCTAATAAAGTACGGTTATGACGTTCGGACACACCATTACACTGTGGTGTTCCAGGTGGCGTGAGTAGTGAAACTATTTCACATTGTTTTTACTGAAGGGCAAACTCGCTAACGCAAATATTTTACCTCTACGATCATATGATAGAAACTCTTATTTTCTTGTTACGATGATTCTCCACTTCACTCTGAAATTCTTTGAACTTTTCAAATGTTTCAGACTTGTATTTCATTAAGTAGATATACCCATATCTGCTCAAATCATCAGTGAAGGTCAGAAAATAACGATACCCGCCGCGAGCTTCAACACTCATTGGTCCACATACATCTGTATGTATGATCTCCAACAAATCTGTTGCTCGCTCCATTGTTCCGGAGAACGGAGTTTTAGTCATCTTGCCCATGAGGCATGGTTCGTAAGCACCAAGTGATTCATAATCAAGTGATTCCAAAAGTCCATCACTATGGAGTTTCTTCATGCGCTTTACACCAATATGACCTAAACGGCAGTGCCACAAATAAGTTGCACTATCATTATTAACCTTGCATCTTTTTGCTTCAATATTATGAATATGTGTATCACACGATCGAGATCCAACAAACCGTTTTCATTGGGTGTATGACCATAGAAGGTTTTATTCATGTAAACAGAACAACAATTATTCTCTAACTTACATGAATAACCGTATTGCAATAAACATGATCAAATCATATTCATGCTCAACACAAACACCAAATAACACTTATTTAGGTTCAACACTAATCCCGAAAGTATAGGGAGTGTGCGATGATGATCATATCAATCTTGGAACTACTTCCAATACACATCCTCACTTCATCCTTTAACTAGTTTCTATTCATTATGCAACTCCCATTTCGAGTTACTACTCTTTAGCAACTGAACCAGTATCAAATACCGAGGGGTTGCTATGAACACTAGTAAAATACACATCAATAATCTGTATATCAAATATACCTTTGTTCACTTTGCCATCCTTCTTATCCGCCAAATATTTAGGGCAGTTCCACTTCCAGTGACCATTTCCTTTGGAGTAGAAGCACTTAGTTTCATGCTTGAGTTTAGCTTTGGGTTTCTTCATGGGAGTGACAACTTGCTTGTCATTCTTCTTGAAGTTCCCCTTCTATCCCTTTGCCCTTTACTTGAAACAAGTGGTCTTATTAACCATCAACACTTGATGCTATTTCTTGATTTCTACCTTCGCCGATTTCAGCATCGTGAAGAGCTCGGGAATTACCTTCGTCATCCCTTACATATTATAGTTCATCACGAAGTTCTACTAACTTGGTGATAGTGACTAGAGAACTTTGTCAATTACTATCTTATCTGGAAGATTAACTCCCACTTGATTCAAGTAATTGTAGTACCCTGACAATCTGAGCACATGCTCACTGGTTGAGCTATTCTCCTCCATCTTGTAGGCAAAGTACTGTCAGAGGTCTTATACCTCTCGACACGGGCATGAGTATGAAATACTAATTTCAACTCTTGGAACATCTTATATGCTCCGTGGCATTTCAAAACGTTTTTGAAGTCCCGGTTCTAAGCCGTAAAGCATGGTGCACTTAAACTATCAAGTAGTCATCATACCGAGCTTTTGTCAAAACATTCATAACGTCTGTATCTGCTCCTGCAATAGGTCTGTCACCTAGCGGTGCATCAAGGACATAATTCTTCTGTGCAGCAATGAGGATAGTCCTCAGATCACGGAACAATTCCACATCATTGCTACTAACATCTTTCAACTTAGTTTTCTCTAGGAACATAAAAAATAAACGTGGAGCAACATCGCGAGCTATTGATCTACAACATAGATATATTAATACTACCAGGACTAAGTTCATGATAAATTAAAGTTCAATTTAATCATATTACTTAAGAACTCCCACTTAGATAGACATCCCTCTAGTCATCTAAATGATCACGTGATCCAAATCAACTAAACCATGTCCGATCATCACGTGAGATGGAGTAGTTTAAATGGTGAACATCTTATGTTGATCATATCTACTATATGATTCACGCTCGACCTTTCGGTCTCCAGTGTTCCGAGGCCATATCTGCATATACTAGGCTCGTCAAGTTTAACCCGAGTATTCTGCGTGTGCAAAACTGGCTTACACCCGTTGTATTTGAACGTAGAGCTTATCACACCCGATCATCACGTGGTGTCTCGGCACGACGAACTTTCGCAACAGTGCATACTCAGGGAGAACACTTATACCTTGAAATTAGTAAGGGATCATCTTATAATGCTACCGTCGAACTAAGCAAAATAAGAAGCATAATAAGATAAACATCACATGCAATCAAAATATGTGACATGATATGGCCATCATCATCTTGTGCTTTTGATCTCCATCTCCAAAGCACCGTCATGATCACCTTCGTCACCGGCGCAACACCTTGATCTCCATCGTAGCATCATTGTCGTCTCGCCAACTATTGCTTCTACGACTATCGCTACCACTTAGTGATAAAGTAAAGCAATTAAATGGCGATTGCATTTCATACAATAAAACGACAACCATATGGCTCCTGCCAGTTGCCGATAACTTTACAAAACATGATCATCTCATACAAAACTGTATATCTCATCATGTCTTGACCATATCACATCACAACATGCCCTGCAAAAACAAGTTAGACGTCCTCTACTTTGTCGTTGCAAGTTTTACGTCGCTGCTATGGGCTTAGCAAGAACCGTTCTTACCTACGCATACAAAACCACAACGATGTTTCGTCAAGTATGTGATGTTTTAACCTTCACAAGGACCGGGCGTAGCCACATTTGATTCAGCTAAAGTGAGAGAGACAGACACCCGCCAGTCACCTTTAAGCAACGAGTGCTCATAACGGTGAAACCAGTCTCGCGTAAGCGTACGCGTAATGTCGGTCCGGGCCACTTCATCTCACAATACCGCCGAAGCAAAGATTGACATGCTGGTAAGCAGTATGACTAGTATCGCCCACAACTCATTGTGTTCTACTCGTGCATATCATCTACGCATAGACTGGCTCATGATGCCACTGTTGGGGAACGTAGTATTTTAAAATTTTCCTACGATCACGCAAGATCTATATACTAGATGTATAGCAACGAGAGGGAAGAGTGTGTCTACGTACCCTCGTAGACCGGAAGCGGAAGCGTCAAGTGACGCGGTTGATGTAGTCGAACTTCTTCGCGATCCAACCGATCAAGCACCGAACGTACGGCACCTCCGCGTTCAGCACACGTTCAGCTTGATGACATCCCACGAGCTCTTGATCCAGCTGAGCTTCACGGGAGAGTTTCGTCAGCACGACGGCGTGGTGACGGATATGATGTATCTACCGGTGCAGGGCTTCGCCTAAGCACTGCGACGGTATGACCGAGGTGTGTTACTGTGGAGGGGGGCACCGCACACGGCTAGAACAATTCAACTTGTGTGTCTTTGGGTGCCCCCTGCCCCCGTATATAAAGGAGCAAGGGGGGAGGCCGGACGGCCCTCTATGGTGCGGCTAGGGCTGCAATCCTACTAGGAATAGGATTGCAATCCTATTCCTAGTACGAATCTACCAAAGAAGGAAAAGGGGGGAAGGAAAGAGAGGGAGAGGGAGAGGGAAAGAGGGGCCGCGCCCCCCTCCCCTAGTCCTATTCGGACTCCTCCTAGGGAGGGGGCGCACCACCTCCTGGCTGCTGCCCTCTCTCTCCCCTATGGCCCACCAGGGCCCATCATTCCCCCGGGGGGTTCCGGTAACCCCCCCGGCACTCCGGTAAATTCCGAAACTTTCCAGAACACTTCCGGTGTCCGAATATAGTCGTCCAATATATCAATCTTTATGTCTCGGACATTCCGAGACTCCTCGTCATGTCCGTGATCTCATCCGGGACTCCGAACTACCTTCGGTACATCAAAACTCATAAACTCATAATACCGATCGTCATCAACCGTTAAGCGTGCGGACCCTACGGGTTCGAGAACTATGTAGACATGACCGAGACTCATCTCCGGTCAATAACCAATAGCGGAACCTGGATGCTCATATTCGCTCCTACATATTCTACGAAGATCTTTATCGGTCAAACCGCATAACAACATACGTTGTTCCTTTTGTCATCGGTATGTTACTTGCCCGAGATTCGATCGTCGGTATCTTTATACCAAGTTCAATATAGTTACCGGCAAGTCTCTTTACTCGTTCCGTAATACATCATCTCATGACTAACTCATTAGTCTTTTTCTTGCAAGGCTTATTATGATGTGTGTTACCGAGAGGGCCCAGTGATACCTCTCCGACACTCGGAGTGACAAATCCTAATCTTGATCTATGCCAACACCACGAATACTTTCGGAGACACCTGTAGAGCATCTTTATGATCACCCAGTTATGTTGTGACGTTTGATAGCACACAAGGTGTTCCTACGGTATTCGGGAGTTGCATAATCTCATAGTCATAGGAACATGTATAAGTCATGAAGAAAGCAATAGCAGTAAAACTAAATGATCATAGTGCTAAGCTAACGGATGGGTCTTTGATACGTCCAAAACGTATCTATAATTTCTGCTTGCTCCATGCCTCTTTTGGGTGATATTGCTATGATATTTATACACTTCCATACACTTTTGATCATATTTGTACTAACCTATTAACTCAGTGCACCCCAGTGCCAGTTTCTGTTTTCTGCTGTTTTTGTATTTCAGGTTTTCCCATTACGAAAACTGCCAGAAAAATCCCGGAAAAATTATATAAAAAATCAGCGTTCCAGAAGCTTCCTGGCAGCTGAAGTAGGGCCGGAGGGGGGCCACCAGGGCTCCAGGCGCCCTGGTGGCGCGGCCCCCCTCCTGGCCGCGCCGGGGGGGCGCCTGGGCCCCCCAGGCCTCCGCTGATGCCCCCTTTGGCATATATTTAACACGCGTCCCGAAACCCTCGAGACGGGAACCCTTTTTCGCGATCTCATCTCTGTTCCGCCGCCGCCGCGCTTCCAAGATCGGGAGCACCAGGAGAACTCTTCCCGGCACCCTGCCGGAGGGGAGGATCACCACCGGGAGCCTCTCCACCACCATGGACACCTCCCGGATGAGTTGTGAGTAGTCTCCCTTGGACCATGGGTCCATGACCAGTAGCTATGTGATGTTCTCCTCCCCTTCTTGTGCTTCACTAATTAGACCTCGTGAGCTGCCCTACATGATCGAGGCACATATGTAATCCTTATGCTGTTGCTATGTTGAGTTTGCTGGGATCCGATGGATTGTGAGATTATGTTCAGATTGTGTTTCAGTAATATATTTGATTCACCTCTTTTATATTTATGTTCATAAGTAATTCTTGCATGTTCTCCGTTGCTATTTATTGCTTTGGCCAAGTAGTAGGTAGTGACTTCAAGAGGGAACGTTCTGCTTGATTGTGGGTTCATGCCCCTCGATGACTAGCTTGAGTGACAGAAACATGAGTCTAGGGGATGTGTTGTTGCCACAAGGGGGAAAACAACGGTGCTTGTGCCCGCGGGTGCAAGGATTGTTTACTTTACGCGAAGTTCTTTTAATGCAGTTGTCTGTTGCTTTGAGTTTACACTATGGGTGGGACTCGCAACTTAATACCAGCGAGATGTTCTGGATAGATATCTCAAGGTGGATGATTAGTAGTAGATGCAGATGGATTTCGGTCTACTTGCCTTGGCGTACCGCCCATGCTTTGAACCTCTACCTTTCTTGCAACATAGTTAGCATTGGTTTGCGCACATAATTCTGTCAATTGCCCAGCTGTAATTCGTTTACCTCACATAGCTGTTTTATCGTCTTTTGGGAGAGAGACATCACTAGTGAACATCATGGGACCCCGGTCCATATTACCATCACTGATCACATCCGCTATTTACTTTCTGTTTTTACTTACTATTTGCAGCAATACCTATCACTATTATCACTTGCGTTTGATCCTTTGTAAACGACAAGGCCGGAGGGATTGACAACCTCTTTGTACTCGTTGGGAGCAAAGTTATTTGTATCTGTGTGCAGGTCCACGTTGATTGCGAATATCTGGCGCCGTTAGCAGTTGACACCTTCTTGTTGAAACTGGGAGTCTCAGGGGAAATCGATCCTTGGTATCTTTGCCAAGGGAAAACTTCCGCTACACTGCATCTCAAACCTTCCACTTGGGGTAACCAACGAGGGGCGAGAAGCCATCAAGCAAAGTTTTCTGGCGCCGTTGCCGGGGACTCCACTCTTCAAGATAGGGGAGTTGCACGCTATCTTTTACCTTTGCTTTTTAGTCTTGTTAGTTTACCTTTCAGTTTTTGCTTTAGTATCTTTTATCGAAAATCACAAAAATAGTTATATTGCTTGGTTGCTGCTATGGGTTCCACTGAGAACACCAAGTTGTGTGACTTCACTAGTCATAACAACGATGACTTTATCTGCACGCCTATCACTACACCTGCCACTTCAGCACCTTCTTATGAAATTAAACCTGCTTTACTGAACTTAGTCATGAAAGATCAATTCTCCGGTGCTGGAGATGATGCTGCTTTACACTTGAACAATTTTGTTGAACTTTGTGATATGCAAAAGTACCAAGAAATAGATGGTAATATTGTTAAGCTTAAGCTTTTTCCTTTCTCCTTGAGAGGAGGAGCTAAAATTTGGTTTCAATCTTTGCCTAGAAATAGCATAGATTCATGGGACAAGTGCAAAGATCTTTTATTGGAAAATACTATCCACC
The DNA here is from genome assembly GCA_902687465.1 of Secale cereale. Lineage (NCBI taxonomy): Eukaryota > Viridiplantae > Streptophyta > Magnoliopsida > Poales > Poaceae > Secale > Secale cereale. The sequence goes on from LR738713.1 coordinate 592,652,217, forward strand.
TGCTAAACTTATCCAACTAAGAAGTAACATAATGAATTTTAAACAATTGGATAATGAACACGTTGCCCAAGCTTGGGAACGCATGAAATCTCTTGTCAAGAACTGCCCTACTCATGGTTTGACTACTTGGATGGTTATCCAAAAAATTTATGCAGGCTTGAACTTTACCTCGCGGAACTTGTTAGATTCGGCCGTGGGAGGAACCTTTATGTCAACTACACTTGGTGCTGCCACGAAGCTTCTTGATGAGATGATGACCAATTATTCCCAATGGCACACCGAACGCGCTCCAACAGGTAGGAAGGTAAACTCTGTCGAGGAGATTTCCTCCCTAAATGAAAAAGTTGACTTGATCATGTCTCTACTTTCGAAGCAATCTTCTGTTGATCCTCGTGATGTTCCTTTAAATTCTTTGATTGCTCAAGAACAAGTAGATGTGAACTTTGTCTCTAGAAACAATTTCAATAACAATGCTTATAGGAGTAATTTTGGTAGCAATCCTAGACCGTTCCCCTCTAATTCCTATGGGAACAACAATGCTTATCCTAGCACCAAGAACTCCACCCAAAAAGATAGAGACTTGCCTGGTTATGAGAAACTTCTAGAAATAGAGAAGGCCACTAAGAATTACATGCACACCCAATATGAACAAAACAAAACCTTCTCGAGGCAATTAAATGAGCATACTGCTATCTTGCAAGACATTAGTAGACAATTAGAGAGCCTAAATATTGAGATTTCTAACCTCCAGACTAGGCTCACTATCACTGAGACCCAAGTTTCCAATATGTCCCACACACAAGCCACTTTGATAAACCAAATGGCAGCTAAACCCGAAGTGGTTGCACCCCTAAAGGAGGAAGAAGATAAGAGCCTTCCTACCCACCACACTGTTGCTACTATCCAAGTTGTTGAGGATATCCAAACTCTTAGCACCCAATGCACTCCTGGTCCCATTGGACCTATTAATGGTGATGCTATGACCATAGAAACTACCAAACAAGTGAACCTAAAGGACACCACTACCACCTTACTTGATAGTAGTGACCTTGATTTTGATAATTGCACTCTCACCGAAGTTATTGATTTCCTTCACAAGATGTCTAGAGATCCCCGCACTAGCACACTTAACCTTGCCTTCACAGAGCACATCACTAATGCTCTCATCAAAGCTAGGGAGCAGAAACTTAGAGTAGAAGCCTCCATACCTAGAAAGCTAGAAGATGGTTGGGATCCTATGATTAAAATTAAGTTGAATAACTTCTCTTGCTATGCTTTATGTGATGTTGGAGCTAGTACCTCTGTTATGCCCAAAAGAATATATGATATGCTTAAATTGAAACCTTTTGATTCTTATTCTTTTGGTGTTCGTCTTGTTGATTCTTCCATAAAGAAACCTTTGGGGAGGATCGACGATGTTCTTATCATTGTCAATGACAATTATGTTCCCGTTGATTTTACTATTATGGATATTGAATGTGAACCTTCTTGTCCAATTATTTTGGGACGTCCTTTTCTACGCACTGTTGGTGCCATCATTGACATGAAAGAGGGGAATATAAAATTCCAATTTCCTCTCAAGAAAGGGATGGAACACTTCCCTCGAAAGAAGATTAAGTTACCTTTTGAGTCCGTTATATGGGCTAGCTATTCTTTTACTCTTGATAAAACTTGATCTCTTTGCATTATGCCTAGCTTAAAGGCATAAAAGAAAGCGCTTTTGGGAGGCAGCCCACAATGAATAAATTTTTATTTTGCTTTTGTTGTGTCTTGATGTTGTTACTACAGTAGCATCATCATTGTATATTTACTTTTCAACTTTGTGCCAAGTGTAGCCTCTGATTGCAAGAAAGTTCAAAAGTTGTGACGTGCTGTCCAGGAAACAGATTATGTCCTTGGATAGAAAAATTCGTATGAAATCACCAGATCATCTCTTTTTGGTCTGAATTTTTTCGACAGCATGCTCTATACAATTGTCTTTCGGGCGTCTGTTCTGAGTTTTTTGATTAGAGTTGCAGAAGTGCCCCGAAAAAATCATTTACTACCTGCTGTTCTGTTTTTCACAGATTCTGTCCTGTTTTGCCTTTCCTTCATTTTGCAAACCTTGAGCTTGCTTTTTCTTTGCAAAAACCTTTTGGCAATCTTGAGAAACAGTAGACCTTCAAGAATATCCTTATTTCCAGCAAGGAACAATTATTATACTAAGGGTACTAACCTCGCTAATCAGCTTATGATGAGTTATGTATGAAGGGAGTTTTCAAGTGTGCGAGGGAAGATGATAAAAAGATTCAGGAGTGTCAAACGTTCAAGCTTGGGGATGCCCCCATGCACCCCCAAGAAATATTCAAGGAGACTCAAGCGTCTAAGCTTGGGGAAGCCCCTGTGCATCCCCTTCTCACTACAAGAAATATGTCAACTTGTGACCACCAATATTGGTCACTGAATGGTCACAAATTTCCATTTGTGACCTTTTTGTGACCAAAAACATAAGGTCAAAAGCTGGCCGTCATAAACTGACTATAGCGACCTTCTCTGTGAGAAGGTCATAGACGTTTGTGACCAAAATATGCCTACTGTCGTGTTTTGGTCACTAGCAGCCTCCCCAGGCCACGTAGGCATCCAGCGTGGCAAGCTGATGTGGCACAAGATTCAGCCCGGTCCAATTCGTTGTTTTACATGGGCCGAGCCCAATAATTCAGCATATTTGTGTTTTTTCTCATATTAATTTTGGTCAGGTAGATGGGCCAAGCCCAACGGTTCAGCCTCGATATTTTTGGGCCTAGGCCTTTTTATTTTCTCGGCCTTCACCTTTTCACAATTGATTTTTTATCGATTTTGTTCATTTTTCCTAAATTGTTTGATTTGTGGCCTTTTTAGGGTCCAAATAATATTTGTTTTATTTCTGATGTATCAGCAATTAGGGATCATCACCTCGAAAAAAAATGATCAATATTTCCAATATTTCAATCACACAATACAAATGACGTCCAAAATGAGTACATTATATATATTACAATCATGCGATAGTTCACATCATCCAGGAATTTAGAACACAGGAAGTGCAAACACCCAGGAACATCCAGGAACATATATGAAGTAAACAAAGACCTAGGAACACCCAGCAACATCTATGAAGTAAACACCCAGGAACATAAAACTAGCTACAAAGATGAAGTGTTCCCTTCTTCGAACTTCTTCAGCCTAGAGCTCCTGTAGAAGAGAGGAAATTATCGTTATGATGGCTGCCAATGAAAGCAATATCTTCCAACAAAGAACAACTAGGAAAAGAATAATGAATAGAATAACAAACAGATACACAAGGAGCTTGGAGTCGATCCTTAAGCATGTGGGCATGGATAATAGTAACAAACAGACTTGCATAGTGAAATGTTTGCTTTTTCAAATCTTATAGAATAATTTTCTTATGCCAGGAATGCATCAGTTTGTACAATATTAGAAAGGGCAAATAAAACAACAGAATTGCATAGGGCAAATAACTACACAGCAACAACTACTTCACACATTGGCTGGAATGCTCATCTTTTTTATTCTACAACGACGTAAAAAGAAATGACAACACAGCACCAACGACGTAAAAAGCAGAGCAGTTTGTATTGTGTGACTATAGATAATTGAAAAATGAATAAAGTAGATGTACAGAATTTGTAGGCTCCATTTGTAACTACAGTACTCCTTTCATTTGTTTGAAATTTTCAGTAGATGTCATAGTAGCATGATAAAAATTCCAGTTGAAACTAAAGATGCAGTACACTAAATTACTCAAGCCTTGCTAAACAGCAAGTCTTATAGTAAACAACTGGAGTTAATTACTTACTCTACTACTAATAGCAAGCCTCTACACTAAATTACTTACTCTATTACTACAGTAAACAATAGGGTTAACCGAAAAGGTTTCCATTAGTTTTAGTTAAACTAAAACCCTTCTTTAATTATAATTAAAGGAAAGGCTTCAATGTAATTTAATTAAACAAATAAATCCGGTTAATTAATTAGAGTTACTTGACTGAATTATGTTAACAAGACTACGAAGAAGAGATACTGGACTGAAACAAGCTAGCAGCATCATGACATACCGGGGATATCAGTCTTGACAATAAACCACCAGGAGCATCTCAGAGCACCACATGAACCTCACTCGATATGACTTTGTTGCACTAAAACATTACAGGTCAAGAAGAGATTTTGGAAATTTTAATTGAATTCAATTAAATTTGTGCTACTGCTGCTGTTATAAAACTACTGAAACTACTCATGCAACAATTAGCATGAGATACAAGCAGCACTAAGCACCAAGATTACTACACCAAGTCAAATTTAAGCTACTGAAAAATGGTGGAAGATTCATGACAAGAATAACAGTAGCAGAAGCTTCATGTGCTAAAATACTGAAGCTTCATGTGCAAAAATAATCAAGATTTATGTGCAAAATTAACAGTAGGTGCTGAAGCTATTCCAAAATTAGCACAAAATTTAAGCTATCATCCTGCTGCAGAAATAGCCACCGTCTAGGCCCCCGTCATCCGCCAGGCTGCCGCAAGCTTCAGCCCCTCCAGCGGCGACCACAAGGGCCTCCTTTACGACATCATGAGAACAGTCAAGGACTGCAATATCCAAGTAACAACAAAGTTCAGGACAATAAAAAGATATTATGGTCACTTGACTACAATGATTCTTCCTACTGCTGTCATCCTTAGAAGTGAAAGTTTCTGCTAGCCATTCTGTTACTTCATAGTGTCATGGCATGTCAATATATTCAGTACAAACATATAGTAGCAGGTATGTAGGAGAACCTCATCTTGACAGGGGTTTCTCTGAATTTAATGGATGACATCCCCTAGCTTACTGAACCTAGTTGGTAACAAATTAACAAACACACAAGCAAGCACTTAACTTGACAGGAAGGAAGGAAGGAAAATGAAGGGGAGATGGCATACCTCGTGTACAAGACATGTACTGCAGCTCTTGCCTGGTCCTCTGCTACTGATGCGCCTTATCAACGGCTAGCAAGAGGGCGCCCATGAAGGCGGGCGCTGGTGGATGGCGATGCAGGAGGTCGTCGGGTGCCTCGTGCGTGCAGGCGATGACGGCAACCTTGGTGAGCCGCCATCACCAGCGTGCATGGACCAACCTATGTCCATCAGTCGCGCGAGCGCGTTGGAGGTCACAGCCAGATCGAGGGCTTGACGACGACCTGCGTGAGGAAGAAAAACAAATCGGGCATGCGTGAGCAACAGCCAGATCGAATCGAAAGGAGAAGAGAAGAGGGTGAGAGAAGACCTTGTTGACGAGTTCCATGGTGTCCAGCACGCGTGACGAGGGCGCGAATCCGGAAGCAACGCGACGGATCTGGCCGCCGCCTGACTTGCTGCTTCTCAACGGGTGGACGTAGATGCGAATGGGCGCGTGGTCCGGCCGCAGCTGGTGGAGCGCGTGCGGGTGCGTCGCCGCCGTATTTCCCGGTCGCCGAGCGGAGCACGGCAAGGAAGGTCACCGCGTCGGCCGCGGCGAGCCCGGCCGCCTCCACGTCGGCCGCCCAGATCTCCCCCATGCTGCCCCTCGCGGTCGCCGCCATGGCCCGGCTGCTCGGCTGCTCGCTCGCTCTCCGCCTGCCTCGCGGTCGCAGCCTTCGCCGAGCCCCGCGGGTCGAGGCCCGCGCACCCGCCCGCGTCGTCGGGGAGATTGGGAGGAGGGAGGAGGGAGGAGATGTGGGGATCGAGGGTTTGGGCTGTGAGATGAGGGAAGGGAAGGAGGGGAAGGGTGGCCGTCGCGCGGAGATGAGGGAAGAGAAGGAGGGGAAGGGCGGCCGGCGCGCGGAGGAGGTGGGGCGCCGGTGGGTCGCCGCTGCGGGTGTGGTGGACGGCGAGGTTGGTTGGGAGGCGGCGGGGAGGAGATGGGGGGAGGAGGGGTGCGATGGGGGCTAGGTTTTGGGTTGCGGTGGGGGTGGATGGATGGATGGATGGGGGCTAGGGTTTGGGTTGT
>LR738713.1:592658226-592784517 GCA_902687465.1 Secale cereale
GCCGCTGCGGGTGTGGTGGACGGCGAGGTTGGTTGGGAGGCGGCGGGGAGGAGATGGGGGGAGGAGGGGTGCGATGGGGGGTAGGGTTTGGGTTGCGGTGGGGGTGGATGGATGGATGGATGGGGGCTAGGGTTTGGGTTGTGGTGGGGGTGGTCTTTTACATTTTTTCTTTATTTTTTTCTGTAGATAGATGGATGGATGGATGTGGGATGGTGAGATGGATGGATGGATGGATGGGCGCCATGTCATCGATCCGTGGGAAAAGTCCTGATTGGTTCGGAAAACCAGTAATTTTAAAAAGTATCTCTAAGTACTAAAAATAGATGGATTTTGTGAAGTAGCTATCAAAAATATTTTGCAAAAGGGAACCACACAAATTTTCACTAGAGTTAGACAACATTTTATGGATAAATACCAATTTGTATGCATTTTTGATCTTTCTAGCTATTTTTAATCATTTTCCGAGTGCCCAAAATGATATTTTTTGTGAAGGACCTACCAAATATTTGTTGCAAAATTTGACCAAATCATTTTTATAAAATACTAGGTCATATTTAATGCACAATTGACCAAATGATTGGGTGTAAAAAGTTTTGATGCACCTCTCGTGAAAAAGACAAATTTCCGCCGATTCAGCTGGAAGCGGGTCAAATTTGAACTGTAGCTACCTCGTAGTTTGCTCTTTATTTTTTCCAAAAATCATTTGTAGGTACATAAGTATCTATTTTATCAGAAAAACACCAAAAAAATTCCAAGATTCAACCACTAGCTAGGAACGGTCATTCCCGCCGTTTTGACCGCATTTTGAAACGGGCATAAAAAATTCAAAAAAAATCAAAAAATTGGAACACCTTCGCATGGTGTCATTATATATGACCAAGTTACCAGGAAAAATAATAAACTTGTAATACGGCAATTCTTTTAAAAAAGTGTTCTCAGAAATGAGCTATCATGCATGAAGATTCATAGCTTTCAAGCCAAATGATCAATCCTATGGCCACATTCATGGCATAGTTTGTTCAAATGATCTCATATTGTGCACAAGGGTGAATCTTGGAATGGCAAACAATATTGCTTAAGGAAGTTTTCATTTTATTTGGACGAAAAATTCATTTTCCATTTTTCGAGTGCCCAAAAGGAGGTTTTTTTGTGAAGAACCTCCCAAATAATTGTTGCAAAATTTGACCAAATCATTTTTATAAAATACTAGGCCATATTTAATGCACAATTGACCAAATGTTTGGGTGTAAAAAGTTTTGATCCACCTCTCGTGAAAAAGACAAATTTCCGCCGATTCAGCTGGAAGCGGGTCAAATTTGAACTGTAGCTACCTCGTAGTTTGCTTTTTATTTTTTCCAAAAATCATTTGTAGGTACATAAGTATCTATTTTATCAGAGAAACACCAAAAAAATTCCAAGATTCAACCACTAGCTAGGAACGGTCATTCCCGTCGTTTTGACCGCATTTTGAAACGGGCATAAAAAATTCAAAAAAAATCAAAAAATTGGAACACCTTTGCATTGTGTCATTATATATGACCAAGTTACCAGGAAAAATAATAAACTTGTAATACAGCAATTCTATTAAAAAAGTGTTCTCAGAAATGAGCTATCATGCGTGAAGATTCATGGCTTTCAAGCCAAATGATCAATCCTATGGCCACATTCATGGCATAGTTTGTTCAAATGATCTCATATTGTGCACAAGGGTACATCTTGGAATGGCAAACAATGTTGCCTAAGGAAGTTTTCATTTTCTTTGGACGAAAAAATCATTTTCCATTTTTCGAGTGCCCCAAAGGAGGTTTTTTTGTGAAGGACCTCCCAAATAATTGTTGCAAAATTGGACCAAATCATTTTTCTAAAATACTAGGACATATTTAATGCACAGTTGACAAAATGGTTGGGTGTAAAAAGTTTTGATCCACCTCTCATGAAAAAGACAAATTTCCGCCGATTCAGCTGGAAGCGGGTCAAATTTGAACTGTGGCTGCCTCATAGTTTGCTATTTATTTTTTCCAAAAATCATTTCTAGGTACATAAGTACCTATTTAATCATAAATACATGGTTTGGTGGCGATACGTCGAGGTTTGGGTGGTGGTCGAGGGCCCCAACTCTAGAGCGCGTAAACTCGCATGCCCGCTGCGTGGTCACCGCGTGACTGTGGCGTTGCCATGTGTTCTGGGTGGCCTAGGCATGTCTAGTGGGTTGGCCACTCCCCAGGTAGGTGCTAGGAAGAAAATTACAACATAAGATTCTCACGAGGAGACCGATCGATGCTCAAACATGAATTAGCAGCCAAGTGTTTGATTAGCGGTACGGAAAATGCACATGGCTAATGGGCGTGAGTTTTGGTTGAGGATGATCAGTTACTAAGAAGACCGTCTTCACAAATTTTCAGCTCAAAAGGAGGAGTCTAGGTGGTACTTGCTTTGCAAAGTACCACACTGGACATAAATATGAATGTTGAAGATGGGCTCAAAATAATGAATGGATTGAGCTGGCATTTGGTGGAGGATAGTTATTTGGGCATAGGAAAGTACTGTAGAAAATGGATACCATTTGGACATGCCAAAGTGGTACTTCCTTCACAAAGTGTTTTTATGAACAGAATAGGAAAATGAATATTTTTGAATTATTTTTGAACTAGGCAAGGAAGGTTTTTTACATATTTGACGAATATATGACCCAAAGAATTTATGAGAATTTTTGGGGAATTTTGGGAATGACAGAAATATAGGTTGCTTCACAACCTAGGGCAAAAACTGCCACATGGACATGACACATAGGCAAAACTGATGAGGTGGCGCCTAGTCGTAGCAACCCACCACAATTTTCAAGGTTATGACCATCTATATTGGTCACGAACAGCTAGAAATAAGGCAGCGAACCAGTGCTATCTGCTTTGTGACCATTTCGTGTAAGGAAATTATGACCTTTCTGACCAAAATGGTCGTTATAGTTTAGGGTTTGGAGCCCCCCGAACAGCTTTTGACCAATTGGTCTGAAATGGTCATAGATCTATGACCAATTCTTCCAGGGTCACTAACAAAAGGTCATAAGTTGACATATTTCTTGTAGTGTCTCCATCAACATTATCAGTTCGTCTTTCGTTCCACTATATTTTTATCACTTCATGTGTCATGTGCTATGCTTGGAGCGTCTTGCTTTTAGTTTCCTTTTTAGTTTTCTTCAGCTTTTCATAACAAGTCGGAACTCAGCTTTCTTTGTGTGGGAGAGAAACACGCTCCACTTCTACCTAGAACATAACATAGAATTTTCATGTCTATATTTGCTGTGTGTGTTCTTTGTCTTTCAATAGCTACTATCATGCTTAGCTCTTAGTTTTCATGCTTATCTTTTTAAAGAGCTTTTGTTTAGTTGGTTGCTTGAACTCTCTTTAGTTATCATGCTTATCTCATTAAGAGAGTTTGCTTCTGTTGCATTGGTCGATATGTCTATGATAAAAATGCTACGTGCATAATGGCGCTTAGTAATTCATGTTTTCTTATGGTTAGTCTCAAATAGCTGGGGGGTTCCCAATGTGTTATTGGAGTACCAACATGATTTGTTTGCCTATGATGTGGTATGGTTTAGTAATATCTTCCTTCAAGAATTTATTTTGATTGACTTGGCATATGCTCACGCATATTTAAGACTGTAAAGAAAGTCTGTCAAGCCTTGATGATCTTTTGTTTCTGAGTAGCGATATAACTGCCATGCCTGATTCAATGTTGCTTTGTCGCTCTGCATGATTATGACCGTCATTGCTCTCTTAGTTGGTCGCTCCCAGTCTTTTGCTAACCTTCGCCTGTACTAAGCGGACTGACTGCTTGTGCATCCAAAATCTTTTAAACCAGTTATGCCATATGAGTCCACCATACCTTCCTATACATGGTATTTACCTGCCATTCCTAACGAAGACTTTCATGTACTATCTCGAAATTATTCAAAAAAATGCATTTCTGTTTTGTGCCTCTGTTTTAGTTCATGAGGAAGTAGTTGTTAATTCATGATCTTTTTAAGTTGGCCAAGCTTCACCCCGGGATTGCATGTCTAATGTGCAAACCCATAATACGAGAAGGAACTAGCAAAGAGTGCGCCCGGCTCAAAATTAATATAACAAACAAACCCTCCTTCACGCTTTGTTCATGAGAAATCAGAAAACTTTGGCAGTGATAAACAAACGAGATTAAGAGGATGTGATCGTCCTCATTCGGGAGCCGTTCCTCGAAACTTGTCCATCTCAAGAAGTGATTGAGTTGTCTGCTAGCATTCGTTGACGAAACATGCATATCTAAAAAAAATTATTACCTCTGTTTTTAAAACCAAGAGCTCTGGTACATGTTTTGTCTTTGTTTCCGACTACGGGTTTTCAACTTTGCCAACAAAAGCCACGGTTCGAGAGTCTCCACCTTCTTTTAAAGCACCAACTACTGAGAGCATGATTGTCATTCTGAGTGTAATGTGCATTGTCCCAAAGTAGCATTGTCTTTTGCATGATTATGATATCGTTTATTCTGAAATCATTGTATCTAGTCATCACTTAAACCTTGGAGGTGCCCCTGCATTTATGTTTTGCTTCACTAAAGGGGGCAAGCGAGATATCACTTTATCATATTTGCACACCATGCTCATTACAAATCTATTTGATGTTTCGGTATCATATTGTAAAACTTTCAGTTCTTTGTGATTTTCTCATGAGGCAACTTAATTACTACAGATTCATTGTCTCAGTAAGCTTTTGTCATGTGACTATGAAAAAGTCCTATATGGTTAATAGCATGTCACCACAGAAATTATTCTTGTTATCATTTACCTACTCGAGGACGAGCAGGAATTAAGCTTGGGGATGTTGATACGTCCAAAACGTATCTATAATTTCTGCTTGCTCCATGCCTCTTTTGGGTGATATTGCTATGATATTTATACACTTCCATACACTTTTGATCATATTTGGACTAACCTATTAACTCAGTGCACCCCAGTGCCAGTTTCTGTTTTCTGCTGTTTTTGTATTTCAGGTTTTCCCATTACGAAAACTGCCAGAAAAATCCCGGAAAAATTATATAAAAAATCAGAGTTCCAGAAGCTTCCCGGCAGCCGAAGTAGGGCCGGAGGGGGGCCACCAGGGCTCCAGGCGCCCTGGTGGCGCGGCCCCCCTCCTGGCCGCGCCGGGGGGGCGCGCCTGGGCCCCTCAGGCCTCCGCTGATGCCCCCCTTTGGCATATATTTAACACGCGTCCCGAAACCCTCGAGACGGGAACCCTTTTTCGCGATCTCATCTCTGTTCCGCCGCCGCCGCACTTCCAAGATCGGGAGCACCAGAAGAACTCTTCCCGGCACCCTGCCGGTGGGGAGGATCACCACCGGGAGCCTCTCCACCACCATGGACGCCTCCCGGATGAGTTGTGAGTAGTCTCCCTTGGACCATGGGTCCATGACCAGTAGCTATGTGATGTTCTCCTCCCCTTCTTGTGCTTCACTAATTAGACCTCGTGAGCTGCCTTACATGATCGAGGCACATATGTAATCCTTATGCTGTTGCTATGTTGAGTTTGCTGGGATCCGATGGATTGTGAGATTATGTTCAGATTGTGTTTGAGTAATATATTTGATTCACCTCTTTTATATTTATGTTCGTAAGTAATTCTTGCATGTTCTCCGTTGCTATTTATTGCTTTGGCCAAGTAGTAGGTAGTGACTCCAAGAGGGAACGTTATGCTTGATTGTGGGTTCATGCCCCTCGATGACTAGCTTGAGTGACAGAAACATGAGTCTAGGGGATGTGCTGTTGCCACAAGGGGGAAAACAACGGTGCTTGTGCCCGCGGGAGCAAGGATTGTTTACTTTACGCAAAGTTCTTTTAATGCAGTTGTCTGTTGCTTTGAGTTTACACTATGGGTGGGACTCGCAACTTAATACCAGCGAGATGTTCTAGATAGATATCTCAAGGTGGATGATTAGTAGTAGATGCAGATGGATTTCGGTCTACTTGCCTTGGCGTACCGCCCATGCTTTGAACCTCTACCTTTCTTGCAACATAGTTAGCATTGGTTTGCGCATATAATTCTGTCAATTGCCCAGCTGTAATTCGTTTACCTCACATAGCTGTTTTATCGTCTTTTGGGAGAGAGACATCAGTAGTGAACATCATGGGACCCCGGTCCATATTACCATCACTGATCACATCCGCTATTTACTTTCTGTTTTTACTTACTATTTGCAGCAATACCTATCACTATTATCACTTGCGTTTGATCCTTTGTAAACGACAAGGCCGGAGGGATTGACAACCTCTCTGTACTCGTTGGGAGCAAAGTTATTTGTATCTATGTGCAGGTCCACGTTAATTGCTAATATCTGGCGCCGTTAGCAGTTGACACCTTGTTGAAACTGGGAGTCTCAGGGGAAATCGATCCTTGGTATCTTTGCCAAGGGAAAACTTCCGCTACACTGCATCTCAAACCTTCCACTTGGGGTAACCAACGAGGGGCGAGAAGCCATCAGTCTTGTCCATCACATCATTCTCCTAATGATGTGATCCCGTTGATCAAATGACAACTCATGTCTATGGTTAGGATACATAACCATCTTTGATCAATGAGCTAGTCTAGTAGAGGCATACTAGGGACACTCTGTTTTGTCTATGTATTCACACATGTACTATGTTTCCGGTTAATACAATTCTAGCATGAATAATAAACATTTATCACGATATAAGGAAATATAAATAACAACTTTATTATTGGCTCTAGGGCATATTTCCTTCAGAATTGAGATGCATGTCATCTCTAGATTCAATAGAAAAGCTCCTATGATGTCAACCAAATGACATCTCTTTTCCAATCCCTACTCATAGGAATTGAGATACTCCATGTCATCTCTTTCCCTACAACTTCCATGTATACATCTTCTATTCCTAAATAGCTTGTACAACCCACTAGTAGATTTTTTCCCAGACATGCAACTACGCCACAAGAACTATATAGTGTGCGAATAACTTGAAAGATGGCCGTTGGATGAAGCTAATCCGACAGTGCAGAGATGGCAAATCCGAGCACTACTGGCCGTTGGATATCATCAACATTCCACCAGATCTGCCACATGTACAATTTTGCAGACTCCATGGTTGAACTTAAGCATAATGCACAAACCTCAAAATACAAGCACTTCTCCTTTGTTCTAGAATCATCCGTATCATAATTGATTTTTTTTATAAATGAATTGCCATTATTTGTTTTTTTACTTTATGCTTTCCAATGCACAACCCTATGAATCTTAACATTTTTCTAAAACTAATTGATTTTGAATGAGATGAACTATAAGAACTAAACGAACATCTACATCATGCATATATGACTCAAAGCTTTACATGCTATAGTGTGTATTTATTCATAATTTGGTTTCGAAATCTCATGCGTTCAATGCATGTGTACCGTACTAGTTTTGAATAGAGTAGCAAATTTCACGCGGCCCCTGGTATATCAAAATGCAGGACCCATGCATCATTGCCTTTTGGTTGAACCTACGTCCACAATTTTTTGTACGTACTATATCTCCACTGGTCCCCGAACCCAAAATGCTGCCTCGTTCCCCTAAAACCAAGCGGCCCACACCTATTTAAGGCGTCAACTCAAACTCAATCCCTTTCCTGTTTACTATGACGTGGCCCTGCACGGCCTAGTAGTACTCCTACAAGCCCTACTGCCACACGCATCATCGGTTTTCTTCAAGAGGACGGGGGAGAAGCCGATTTGTAGTGGAGGTGCTTTCAAAAAAAGAAAAAATGATCTGTAGTGGAGACCCCTACCCTAGGGTGCCCTAGGAAGCTGTCGCACCACTACTAGGAAAAGGGCTATAGATGGAATGGATACTAATGGCGCACCATACAGGCAGTGCGCCATTAGTATATAATAATGGCGCACCAACATATGATACGCCATTAGAGCTCAAACTACTAATGGCGCACCTGGCCCAGGGTGCGCCATTAGTATCAAAAAGTTTTTTTTTGAACTTGTGCGCCTGTCCAAACATACTAATGGCGCATCCAGACAAAGTGCGCCATTACTAGTTGTAACTAGTAATGGCGCACCAGCAGTAAAGTGCGCCATTAATGTTCTTTTTTTATTATATTTTTTATTCTTTTTGTTGCAAAACTACTAATGGCGCACCAGCCAGCAATGCGCCATTAGTAACGTCGATTACTAATGGCGCATGGATGGCCGGTGCGCCATTAGTAAAGTAGGATAGCTAGATATTTTGGACAGCCACACCTACCCACTCACTTCCTCTTCATTCTCTCCACCTCGATCCTCCTCCAAGCTTGTGTCGGCTGCAAACTGGGTGAGTACGCATACCAGAGGTGATGTTCCAGTTGTGCCCGCTGTGCCCGCTAGCTCGTGCCCACTGTGCCCGCTGTCCCGCCGAATCGCCGATGGTCCAGTTTGAAGCCGACTAGATCGGAGCTCATGGAGTGCTAAGATCCGCGCTGCAGTGTGTTCGTCACGGCCTCCCATCTCAGGCTCCGGCAGCGGCTGGTTCGTCACCGCCTCTCCAGCATCACCACGCGTCCTCCTCGACCTCGTCGGCTGCAAGTCGTTGGTGAGCTCCATCTCAATTTTATTAGCTAGTACATGTATGATGCATATAGTTTTATTTTCTTGTGCTTGTTCATGTCAAATCTGCTCGTGCATGAATGATGCACTTTTGCAACTTCGATTTGATGCTCATACTTGTTCAAGTCTTGGTGGTTTGGCAGTCTAATTCGGGTACTCCATATGTCCTATTTCCAGCAAAGGTCATGCTGAAATTTTCTGTGAATTTTAGCACGACTTTTCTAAAAATAGGACATATGGGGTACTTAAGAGTCTGCCGGCATCTAGACAGTTGATATACTTCAGAGACATACTAGGAAAATTAAACATATGGATGACATACTAGATGGGGTTTAATTAAGTGTGCCATAGTACTTAACCTGCCATTCTACTTAACAGTTCGATCACAAACACTTCACAGTTCACAACCATACTAGCTAGTAGCGCAAAAGTTAAACATCATCAACTTCACAGAGGGTGACTACATGGGACTCATAGCCTTCAGGAGGGTTGCATGCTCTACCCTGATCTTCAGGTCCCTCCCACTCGTCTGTAAACCGCGTGCATGCGACATAAGGTGCTCATACCTCCCATCCTTGGGAATTGGCTTAGTGGTGCAGTATGGGCACCTGAACTTGCCCCACTTGTAGTACGCCGCCTTCCCCTTCTCCCTAATCTTGTTGGCTTCCTTCTCAATGAAGGACTTGTGGTTCCACTCTTCCACCTCATCTCCAGAGTTGTACTGCACATGCAAATGATTTTCATAAATACATACTTCCCATTTAGAGTAATGTAATTAACAAACATCAGATAATTGCCATTTACTAGAATTTAATGAACAAACAAACATCAGATAACTGCCATCTACTGGAATTTTAATTAACAAACATCAAATAGCTAGCCACGAACGTCCTGGAATTAATTAAACAGAAATAGACCACAGGTAAATCTAACCAAACTAAACTCAAATCATAGGCAGAAGTTCACATAATAACATAATAACATCAAGCAAATTGTGCCTGGTCGATGCTCCCAGTCCTAGATAAATGGGAACACAGAACATGATTATTACCAAAACACATAGTAGCAGCTACGACATTGAACTGGTACGCTAGATGTAGTAGACCCAACGATTATGAGTCGAACGACTAGTCTAGACTAGTCGCTGGACTAGTCTATGAGTCCCAAAGTGGTGTCCGACTCCTTTTCTCGTGTAGACTACTTGTACGAGTCGAGCCATGGATCGACTAGTCTGGACTAGTCGACTTGTTCGAGTCAAGCGACTCAAAAAAACTGGACATATATATACGATGGCTCATCCCGCGGCTGGAGACCTAATCTTCTTTCCCCTACACGAGTGAATGATATAGACCCTGATGTTCAGCTGGATATAGATCTGGATTGATTTGAGGGCTAAGGCTACAAGATTTCTGCTAAGGTGTTCTGCTATGTTTGCAATTGTCACACTAAGGTGTTCTGCTATGTTTGCAATTGCATATGGATTATGGAGGTCTGTACTTGTTTTTATGCTAGTGTTGTTGTGCTGGACTGTCAGTTCAGTGCTACAGTACCATGTCTAGACTAGTCTATGAGTCTCAACCTTTTGGAATGACTCGTCGACTCTTCGACTCATAAACGTTGAGTAGACCTTGAAGAGATCCATGGCGAGCACCCCAAACTAGCTCTAACCTATGCATCCAAACAGGGCCAAAAACAGCTTGCGATTACCTCCTCGTCGTCGTCAGAATCAGACGGGTCGTTGAACCCAGCAATGTCCAGCTTCCTCTTGTTGCCAACAGCTTCCTCATTCTGCAATATAAGTAATTAATTCAATTATACTAGTACATCCACTGGATGATTCAATCACAGATTCTACATATAACTGCCTATAAATTAATCCAATACAAAAAAAACCCCAATTGAATGATTAATTCAATCATAGATTCCACTGGATGATTAATTCAATCATAGATTCCACATATCAGTGGCTATAATTGAATCCAATACCAAAAACCCCCAACTAAACATCTAACTCAAAAACCCTAACTAGTAGATCAATCACACCAATCTTAACCTTTCACTATGAATCAATCAATCAAACATCTAAATCTACTGCTTAATGGGGGTAACTAGAAACGGAGGGGATCAACTGCTGGCAAGGATTACCTGCAGGTCCACGTGCTCGCCGCCGGCCTCCGTAGGTCCATGAGATGGGCCGCTGGACGCCGTCACGCCAAGATCCGGCACGGCGGAGGCCGCCACGGCCACCTTCTTCTCCTCCACACCCGCCGCCACGGCCACCTTCTTCTCCTCCACGGCGCGTGGGGATGTAGCACCTCCTTCTATAATGGCAGCTTCGCCACGGCCTTGCTCCATCCGAGCAGCAAGCAGGAGGAGAGAGGGAGGCGGTGGTGGTGAGCGAGCAGGTGGGGTGGCCGGTGAGGGAGACGACGAGGCAGAGGAGAGAGCAGGGGGAGGGAGGCGATTTGGGGGAAATGGGGTGGGCGATGCGGCCGGTGCCCGTTCCCCTCCTCTTACACACGTGCACGCGCACGACCACGGGGAAACGGAACCGCCAGCAATGGTTGTGGTTAGCGCACGATGGTCGTAACGGCATCTACAATGCAGAGATGCTTAGATGATTAAAAAACAAACAAAGGCCCACCTAGTGTACAGATGATTAAAAAACAAACAAAGGCCCATCTAGCATGTGAAAATGAGAAGTTTTTTATGTGAGTTGTATGTAGGATGAAGCACAAACAACCTTATACTGTACGTGTTGGTAATATGTATTATACTTTTGTTGTTGTTTTCTTCCATGCTTGGCAAACAACCTTAGCACATCATAATTACCGTCTTGTGTTTTCTTCTTTGGCTAGTGCATAGCGATGCCGTCGTATGTCGTGTACAAGGGTAAGGTTCCCGGAGTCTACGACGACTGGGAGGAGTGTCGGAGACAGGTTCACCGATTCAGCGGTAATAGTTACAAAGGGTACACCACTAGGGCCGAGGCGGAATCTAGATACGTCCGCTATCTAGCGGGAGAGGGGAGGGAGCGTTGGAGGAACCGGATGAAGACGAGTTTCATCGTGATGATGCTCATCGTGATGACCGCAGCTCTCTTCTATTTGATGGTAGTTTAGATGATCGATATCGACTTGTAATGTGAAGACAAACTCGCTACTCGCGGTCTCGAGACTTGTAATATAATGTTCTATCTTTGTTCGGTCGTTTCAATTCGGAGACTAATATGATGAATTGTATTCGGAGACTAATATGATGAATTGTATTCAGAGACTAATCTTCTATTGTATTCGATGAATCTGTTGTTGATGTGTGCTGTCTATATTCCAATTATACATTTTGTAACCTGTGCAAAAAACAGAAAATTAAAAAAAAACTAATATTCATACTAATGGCGCATCACATCACAGTGCACCATTAGTATGCCAAAGGATACTAATGGCGCATTAGAAGGCAGTGCGCCATTACTATGCCGAAGTTACTAATGGCGCATCTTACTGGCGTGCGCCATTAGTATGCCAAAGCACATGGGTATACATGGCCCCCTGGGAGGCATCCTAATGGCGCACTACTGTGCACACTAATGGCAAACACGCGGTGCGCCATTAGTATACCAGATACTAATGGCGCACAAGAGGTGCGCCATTAGTAAAATGTACTAATGGCGTGGCACTAATGGCGCACCACTAATGTGCCATTAATGGCCAAATTAGGTGCGCCATTAGTAGGCCTTTTCCTAGTAGTGCACGCATCATTGGTTTTCTCTTTTCTTTATGCTCTTGCGCCCTAGAGTCACTACAAAAAAAATACACTTCCGTGATGATACGTGTTTGTCACAGTAGGTCACGTTTTCTTTCATGCATGTACATACATGACGATTTTATGACAGAATCAAGATAGTCATACCTGTGCTGTCGTAGAAGTGTTCCATGACATTACCAAAATTATCATCACGGAAGTGTCCACTTCCATGACGATAAATCGCGCGTCATAGAAGTGCTTTCGTCAAGGGTGACCAACACGTGGCATCCACCGTAACGGAACACCGTTAAGCTATCGGATCCGGTTTTGGATCCGATAACCCACTAACAGCCCCGACAAATGGGGATTTTCCACATGTAAAATCATCATTGGCTGGAGGAAACACGTGTCGGCTCACCGTTGGGATAGATGTTATTCACTCATTGGACCCAAAGCGCCGATGATACGCCGACACCTAGCACGGCCCAACAGAATCCCATTCCTGTGAAAAGGTCGGCCCACGGCAAGCCTGTTAACGGTCTGTTCGCATATAGCCCATTTACAGCCCGCTAACCCAGGGCCCGTTTACGGCCTATACGAATTAGGCCCAGTAGCGTCATCTGGGCCGTCCAATATAATTCCAGCCCGTTTTAACTTCCGGCCCATGTATGGCCCATGATGTCTTTCGGCCCATATGAGGCCCTTATTACTCTCGGCCCATTAATGACCCGTGTTAAAACTGGCCCGTAATGAACAGTGTATCACTTTATACCCATTAATGGTCCATTATTCTGTTGGGCCATTTCCAGCCCATGTTATCTTTCGGCCTTCTCAGGGCCCACTTATTATTGGGCTCATTTCCAACATTCGTTTACTTTCGGCCCGTTACTGTCATTTTCTGCTTGTGGGCCAAATACAGCCCGTGGTTACAGTCGGACCGTTTGTGGCCCGTTAATACGATGGGCCGTTTTCATAGCGTCATCAAATACGGCCCATTTATTATTGGGCTCATTTCCAGCATTCGTTTACTTTCGGTCCGTTACTGTCATTTTCTGCTTGTGGGACAAATACAGCCCGTGGTTACAGCCGGCCCATTTGTGGCCCGTTAATACGTTGGGCCGTTTTCATAGCGTCATCAAATACGGCCTATTAACGACGGTCCGTTATGGTCGGCCCATGAACGGACGATTTTAACTCTAGCTCATTTACGGCCATAATGTGGTCTGTTATTGGCCCATGTTTGGCCAATCGATCATACGGCCCGTAGAAGGCCCATTGATGATACGCCCCGTAGAAGGCCCATTGATGATACAACCTGTAGAAGGCCCACTGTGTCAACGACCTGTAGAAGGGCCATTGTTTCTATGGCCCTTAGAAGGCCCATTGTTTCTACGGCCCATACGAGGCCCATGTTAACTACAATAAATAGGTAGCCCATTGTTAATGTGGCCTAGTTTTAAAAAATATGTTATTTCGGCCACTAGCAAACCGCGAAAAAAGAACAGCACTGACTACAGGAAAACAAATAAACAAGACAATAAGGAAATAAATAAGCAAGCAATTAACGCTAGCCTATTACCGCTATTACACATATTACATCCACTGGGCATCAAAGTTCACCACCAGTGCAAATATAGGGAACAAAGCAGCATATTACATACACTGGCCATCAAAACTGGCCACCAGTGCAAATAAATGCGGCAGCAAAACATGAGCATAATTGAAACAACTTCAGAAGAGCTCAAGAAACGTGGTATCCACCATGCTGGCAATAAGCTTAGCAAGCTTATTAGCTTTGTCCTGTTTGGCGCTAAAATCCTGCAACGCTTGCTGTTGCACCAGAAAGTATGCATCTGAATGCTCCAGGGACTTCCGCAGTCCTTCCGATTCTTGTCGCAGCACAGTTGATCGATGTCTTTCAGCTTGCAGTTGAGACTCAAGAAACCGAACTGATTCAGACAGTGAGTTTGAATAGCTTGTGCAAGCGGTAGTGGCCACTAACTCCAACACTAAACCAAGACAGGACTTTTGGGTTGTCTCACTGTCTTCAAGATAGTCTTCCTTAGCTGTTTTATCAGCTTTGTTGGAGACCAAAGGATGTGTCACTATCCTGAACCTTATATGCATTGCTTCCTTTAACATTTCTTAACAAGGCACTCTTCCCCAATATTCTGTCAGCATTCTAAAAGAAGAAACAAGCAGACACATAACAGTTTAGCATGTACTAGTATATGAAACTCATTTCGGTGAACCAGTTCATTAGTAAGGTGGACAGGGTTAAACTACCAAGTCTTCTATTGCCAAGTACTAGTACATAATAAAAGCATCAAACAAACATATATCTATGTCCTATGGTCACTGCATTGTCTTGGGAAATCAAAATAGAGACACGGTTCAAATCATATTAGTTCAAGACAAAGCAGCAGTGAAAGAATACAAAGCGTGGGAATCTACACGGCACAACAAGATTTCATATGGGTACCACGGGTCTACATGTACAACAACACTATTTGCTTTGTTGTGATGCTAGTAATGTGCATTATATGAGAAGTCAACTGTATACACAATTGAAATTGAAATCAGCAGATCTATTGATAAGAGCAAGCCTGTTAAAGAAACATGCGTGAACATACCTGATGTGCCACTGGAGTTTCGATTGGATCCTTCAATTTAAAAATAAGTTTGTATGAGTAAATACAGTGATACAAGAGCAAAGCAGTATGCACGATAGCAATCATAGTTAAAAAGGCGCGCCTAAGCGAGCGCTTAAGTGCGCCTAGGCTCTAGGCGTTGGCGAAATGCATTGCGCATAACTACGCTTAATATGTGCATAACTGCGCAAAAGCATGCGCTATGGTCAGTAGAGCGCAAGGCGGTGGCAAAACGCACAATTAACGCCTAGCGCTTTTTGGAGCTATGATAGCAATGGAATCTTAAATTGGAACAGTTGGTCTTCAGGTTTAGGCACTTGTTCAACAGGAACAGAGTACAGTAAGACGCAAGAATATAGTACTTAAAAATAGAAAATGAGCTCATAGACCTTACCACATTCTTGGTTCAGGACCAGTACAGAACAAGGCGTTCCCAGTCATCGTCCAGTAAATGTGTCTCAGGAGAACATAAGGGAATTTGATGAGTTTCTGTGCCGGTGAAGTATGTTTTCTTTAGGTAATTCCGACACTGCCACCAAGCATTCTTGAAGATAGCAGAGGTATTAGCACAGGTTACCTCATCCCGAGTTTCCAAATCGGTCCTTCTCTATAGAGAGAAAAGGGAAAATTTGTTGTATTATAACCATCATGGAGGTAGGATGTATGGGACAAAGCAAAGTAATTGCCATGAATAACATTACTTACACATAACTCCTAGACAAACACCTGCAACTGGCATTTTCCTTCATCTTTAGTATAATATTTCCAAGATGGGAAGATATGCACATACGATTTAACAACATCAAATGCGATAGATGCTAAAGTACGACTAGTTGGTTGTGCTTCCACCACAGGAATAGGCGTACTAACTGGAAGAGTTGGGGTTCGCCGTGGTAGTACTGGCCCTTTGGGCACTGGAGCTGCCTTACTAACTGCTCTTGTTTGGGAACTATGTGGTGGAGATGGTGTTGTGTCAACAGGAACTGGGTTACTATCTGCTGGGGTTGGGGTTAGATTGGGTGAAGCTGATTCTCTGTCCATCGCAGTAGGGGTACAATCTGCGAGAGTTTGGGTTATGTGTGGTAGGTCTGGTTCTCGTGCATGTACAACCGGGGTGCTATCTCCACCAAGAGGTAGCATTGTGTTATTTTAAGACCATGTGTTTAGTCCGCTAGATGCTGGCATCACCGGCTTCAATTCAAATGGCTGATAAACAGGAAACATAGTTGAATGTACAGACATTGTATGAGAGACAGATGTAATAGATAGTGTGGAAAAAAGAGGACATGAAATAGTTGACATGTATATCTTTTAACTAAAACGGATAGCGTGACATAATTTCACATATATGATGTCTATCCAAACTGGATAGCATAGCATAACACAATTCAAAGATAGGATGAATAACTAAAACGTCGTGCCAAGTTAGAGCATACACCTCGGTGGGGGGATAGGACTGGTCATCTGTGTGTGAATCCATCTCTGAGGAGCTATCGCGACCCAACAAGAGATCTACTTCGACAGGTAGCACTGTCTTCTCTGAAGGCCTTGTTTTCACTCCAGATTTTTCAATCTCCCACCCAAATGGCCGATTCACAGGAAGAGTAGTTTAATGTACAAACATTGTCGACAAATGGAAATGTAATGAAGAAAAGGATGGGCAAGATATCATTCAAATATATGATGCCTGGTTAAACAGGATGGCATTGCACACATATATTATGGCTGGCTAAAAGACATGAGACTGCATAATTCCCATATATGATATAGAAACTAAATAGGTGGCAACAGAATATGTCTAAACTAAGCAGATGGCATATATGATGTCAAAAGTAGGCACTGCAAGGCAACATATGCATGATATGACTAACATCATCATGCCAAGATAGAGCAAACACCTTGGGGGGGTAAATAGGAGTGGTCAGCGGCGTCTGAATCCGCCTCAGAACAGATATCTTCCTCTGGATTACAATCTGGAGAGGGGTGGGGAGGGTTTGCTATTGAACCCACCATGGAGCGATGTCTGCATGACACTGTATTATCGCGCAAAACTCTTCTCTTTTTCTCTACATGTTCAGCATGACTGTGTACAATATCTGACATGCATACGAAAAAAATATGGTGAGATTATGTGGAGAGTATGCAGAAATTTTCAGTGATGGTAACAACCAGTGGATGGATCCAAAAATAATGATAGCAGGCTGATGATTGCTTTGATTTAATAAAAAGACAGATGATGATTGCTTTACTATTTGTTTCCCACCCAAGATGAACAACACAGGCATACCCTAGGAGAACCATATATTAGACAGAGATACTATTCATTGCTTCCTCGATATGTGCCCCACAACTAATTTAGAACTCAAGTTTGAACATTAATTTGGACCTGACTTGGAGTCCAAGAGGTGAACAAGATGATAAAGTAGCAGCTAATTTTAAGCAATGCATAACATAAGCAAAATCAAAAGAGTGCGACCTCTCTTGTGGACCCGTGTACTCGTCAGGTTCATCTACTGAGTCGATGATAGTGATGCCGTTGCGGTGGGTGCCGGCGGCAGGGAAGGAGATCTGAGGCGGCGAAAGACGGTCAGGGGTCGTGATGTCTGGTTTGGTGGATGTTTCTGTCGATGGAGCACCTCAGGTGAGATGTACAACGTCGCGGCAGGAGCAGGACAAACCACACAAAGTTCCCTTCGACACCTACCTGTCACTGAAGTAATTCTGTAAGGGCTCACTTGGCTTGCATGATTCTAAAAATGCAGGGATAGGAAAAACACCAGAATAGGATAGGAATGCACATGGTAAATAGAGCATTTGGAAACACAGGATATCTGTCAACTTGGGTGTTTGGTTTACAGAAATTGGAAAGGCAGAGGAATGCAAAGAAACATGGCCAAAATAAAGTGAAACCATATGAAAGCGTGTACAGTTAGAATGTTATTCTGCCACTAATGCACTTGGTCTTGTTTTCATGCATAGTATTTTGAAAAGTAGGTCCAGGTGGATGTTTTGCTTCATTCCTTTCAACAAAATGCGTGAATAATTGAATAGTAGAGTGCCATTGGAAAATTCCCCATTGCTATGTTTTTCCGTCGAACCAAAATAGCCCTAATGGACCGACATGAATGTATAGTAATAAGTGATGCAACAAGTGTACAACCTCTTTGCCGTAGCCGTGTCGACCTCAGCATCATTGGGTTGGTCGCTGAAGCAGTTGAGGCAGAGGTGGATGTCGGAGGTGTGGAGGAAGATCTGAGGAATCTGTAGACAGCGTCCAGGGCACTACACTGTTGTGATGGTTCGTTCTGTCATTGGAGCAGCCACGGTGAGCCGTAAGACGTCAAGGCTGAAGCAGCACAAGACAGACATCATCAATCTCAAGTGGAATTCTAATAGCCCTGGCCCGCCCGATAGGCCTCCCGCCCCCACCCTGAACCCTAAGATAGATAGTGGGGTACCTCTCCGGCGAGCCCCCGTCCCCACTGCGGGTGGTTCTTCCTTAACTCCGGCGAGCCTCCCCACCCACTGAAAATCGACTAACCCAAAAGTCGATTCAGTCGACTGAAGTGTAGCTAAATCGGAGCAGAGCAGCAGCACGAGCGAGGGGGAGAGCAGCAGCAGCAGCAGCGCGAGCGAGAGCCGGAGCAGCAGCAGCAGCAGCAGCGTGAGCGAGCGATCGAGCAAGAGCTGGAGCAGCAGCAACGCGAGCGAGCAAGCGAGAGCCAGAGCAGCAGCAGCAGATCCGGCTGGTATGGACGCCGCTGCCGAAGGGGCCTCGCACTGGGGGAGAGCTGCTGTGGAGATGTAGTCCGCGGCACCGGCTTCAAGGTAGCCGCTCCATGAGGGTGCGGGATGGAGCACCATCGGTGCCGGGAGGTCGAGCTAAGGAGAAGGTGCGATGCGATGAGTGTGCAACCTCTTTGGTGGCGCCGAGTAGGCCTCGGCTTCGTCCGAGGAGTCAGTGAGGATGTTGCGGTTCCGATGGGGTAGGTTAAGGCGGTGTTGTGGGGATGGAGCAGCCGCGATAGACGAGGCAATCGTCGGAGCAGCTCCTTGGAGGTGGAGGACGGGGCGGCTGAACCGGCGAGACGACGAGATGGACAATGGATCCTCATCCGGGGAGGTGGACGAGGGACGTTGAGTTGTTGCGGTGGACGACGTCGCCGGGGAAGAGGCTTCGGCGGGGCAGCGGTGAGGTGGCGGACGGAGGAGGGTGGGGTTTCGCAGCTGGAGCGGAGAGGTTATGGCGGCCTGGGATTTCGAATGGCAAAAAGGAGGCGATGGAGACGCGCTTGTCCAAAATGTAGGGTGTGTAACAAAAGTACCCCCCACCGATTTGAACTAGCGGACCTTTCGCCTCAGGGTTAGAAGGGGGATTTCGAGTGTCAGGATTTGGCAGCTGGAGGGAGTTTTTGCCCGCGTTGTAATTTCGGGATAGCAATGCACGGGTTGTGAAGGCGCCAGTTTTAGGAGTACGATATCTGAATTTTCAGGGCGCGGGTTGAATTTTAGGGACAAGCCTAACGTGTAATATTGTACTTGTACGTACCAAATCAATTCGCACTTCCCTCAACCAAAAAGAAAACGAAAAAAATAAAACTATTCACACCACACAAAGAGAGAGTCTTGCCCCGTTTTACTATAAAAATAATATTTAAAGATACTCATACCAACAATTTAGTGCAATTAAATGCTATTCGGTAGTATGAATCCATGTTATGTCCAATTACATTTTTTCGCTTGCTGTATAATGCATGTAACCTACTCATACCAACATTTTAGTGCATTCCAAATGTCTTACTACCGCTGCAATTCGAACTGAATTTGAATTCGTTTCTCTATTTCAATAACAATCTACAATCATGAGTGTTGCCAACTTCAACCATCATTCGTGTATTACCTTAATAACACACCACATGATTACTATAGTGATAGATCTGAACTATGTGTACTACATGAACTCGAATTCTATTTTTTGAATACACTTGATGTTGATTCCAAATAATAGTACATTCGATGTACTAACTATATATTCATAATCTAAAACCATGTTCCATACGTGTACACCGTGTTTATCACACATAGTATAGTGCCCCGCCCCCCTACATTATGACAAGTATTTAGACCTGAGCTGCAAAAGCCACACATTAGCCCAAATTATGATCAATGTTCTATATGTTATACGTAGTACTAGCAAGATGCCCATGCGTTCCACAGAACATCAACATGATCAAGGGGAGGGCTGATTTGCAAATATGGAGAGGGGTATGGGTATCTTTTTTCCAAATTGCCATAGTTTCCTTCCTATCCGCCAGATATAAATCGGACGACCTATATTGCAGGATGACACCATCATCAACAACTCCGTTTTTTATAAGAGTACAGATAAAATATATTATATGTAGTATAACATGTTCATAACCACACCATGTGTATCACCGTTATATATATTCACACATGCATTGGTTTAAAACACTATGATAAATTCTTCAAATATCCGAATTCGCTTTTTATAATGAAGTATGATCTCTATTCGTCTTTTAGACCCACACAATCCTCTTATCTTTGTAGCTAGCTATCGCTAACTTTCTCTCGTGCATGCAGGCGCCCGCATCCCTCTCACCCTCCCTCGGCATTCTCTAGCTCCATCGCGCAAATTTGTCTTTTCACTTTAGGTCGTTCACCCATGGTGTGTGTAGGCCCCCCCCCCCCAGCTCCTTCTTTACGGCACACATCGATCGATATGCCTCTCTAGCCATGTGTGCTAGCACAAAACACAAGCTTCCCCTCTTCTCTTATCACCATCCATGCCTCACTCCCACCACTCTCTTCATCGATCTCGTACTCGCACACTCCTCCCCCTCGATACAGTATGACTCTCGCACCACCTCCTAGATGCATCCCTCTCTCTCTATCCTTCTCCCCGTGCCTCATCTGCTTCTAACACACACATGCATGTATACCGATCGATCTCCCAACATATACCTAGGTCGACTTTAACTATTCCCCCCCATCGATCGACGTACCTCACAAGTTATGTCTCTCCTTTCTCTAACAAAGGACGATTGATCTTCCTATGTAGTTATGTCTGCTTACCACATCCATATCGCCCCCCCCCACCCTCATCATTTGTGCATGCCTCTTGACCCGTCTCTCACACGCACTTGCACAGACAGGCAGCCATCCCCTCTCTTATTAATATTGCAGGCGTGCCCTCCGGTTGTCTAGCAAGCCTATCCCAACATTTGTTAGAAGCAACTCCACTACCACCCCCTCCAACACTCTAGCTTTGTCTCTCTCCCAACCTTATTCCTCTCCTACACATATGCATGGATGCCGATCGATCTCCCTTAATACATGAGGTAGATCAATCTCCCTTAATACACGAGGTAGGCCTCTCTCCTCCTCCACACATATACCAGCCATTGTACCTCTATAGTTAATCAGGCCTCCCTCCCCCCCCCACCACACACCGATAGTCGAGTGCTGTAGGTAGGTATACATGCCACAGAGACAAACTGCACCTGTCCCCTCTCACGTTCCAATAGGCCATCCACTCTATATCTTTGATGTGGGCACACACAAATTCGATGTCACTCTTTATCGACCGCGCGCGCGCACGCACAAATCATCCCTCTCTTCGATTCTATGGACACCTCAAGACGATGATACCTCCACCAAAAAAACTCTCACGAACCCACACACTATATCTCTCCACGTTTGTCTCTCTCTCGCACAACCCAACGTAGGTGGTGTACGTATACAAGAAGAGAATAGGTGCACCATGCACGTACTCACACTTCGTGCTCAGCCACACCCACGTGGGTACACGGTGGAGCTCATTTCCGTACGAAATGGCAGCCCACGTGCTATTTTGAACACGTGTAGCGGTTGTTTACCTACGGAGGTCGTGTACCACGCGTGCATGAAACAAAGTTCGACTTGATGCGTTGGCGCGTTATTTTTAAATAAAGTTATATCGCTCAATGGCACGTACACAGAATATAAAACGATTTTTATGGAGAAAAAGGTCGTCCGCTCCACTATATACAATGGAGCATGCCTGCCTGGTTTGTCTCTCTTCAGAGTATCTCACACAAGGCTGTGGTGGCCTCTCTCTCTCTCTCTTACAGTTGGTCACTGATCCGGCCGCATCCCGTCCGCCGGCGGCAAAAGGGAGGACGTGCATCGTTTCTCCATTCGACGGCGCCGAGGCAGCACCTCCCGATCTATGGTACACGCCGTTCTCTCTGACCAAGCTCCGGTGTGGTAGGGCCTATGCCACCTGCTCGCTGCTGCAGTATGGGCAGATTCCGCCCATCGCCGCTCACCTAGTTACATCCCGACGACCTCCAGGTATCCCCTCTGGCCTTGCTCCATTGCCCGTCTTCCCACATCGCTGCATGTGGATCTTCCATAGTTCTTTGCACAAAACATAGCTAGTCCGGCGTACTTTCCATATTGCAATCTCGTCCTCACACCGTTTTAGACAAACACAACCATGTTGTTATCTTCCCTTAGGACAAGGAATATGCTTCTTTTTTGTCGTCGCATGTGTCATCAACTGTTATTGGCTAGTATTTGTTTCCTTTCTACCTCTTTTTTGCAAACAGGGCTATCCATTTCACCTCGTTGCTATTGCGACCTTTTGGTGAACTGCACAAATCACTTTATTCTTAAGAGTGTTTTGTGCAGTTCTATCAAAATGTGACACAAGCAACGTCTATACATTTCAGTGCGGCTGCACAAAGGGAGATTGGTTTTTCTCTATCCTCCTCATCCAACTCCGAGCCTAATCTTCTCCAACTAGTTAGTCTTAAGAGAGACTGGAAAGGTGACCGGCTTCTATTTGTGTGTTTATTGTTTCATCAGCAGTCCTCTATTATCGTAATCACACTTAATATCTTTGGAACAGGGACGCTTAGCTGTATTTTAGTGGAACTGCACAAAATGATCGGAATGTGCATGCTCCAGACAGCTACTTTTTTCCCAACATGCCTTGTTGATTTAGACAGAGCTGGGGGACGTTGCTGCCAATGAAAGCATGGATCAATTTTAATTCAACACCTTCTCACAACTTTGTCTTCAGTTGTGATGTAAATATTAGCTATGATTAGCAAGGAAGTTAGTTTTTTGTTGTTGCCGAAAGAGCATCGATGGCAAGACACACGAAACAAAAGTTGAAACCTCACACCATTGTACAATTTCATGTCGCTGGAAAATTATTTGTATACTACGTCAATTATGTAAACAAATGATGGAAGCTTGATAGCATTGCCAGAAGCCTCTTCGGCATCCGGGTCCATGTGCCATGCACAAAATTATACTCCTTCGTTCCTATATATTTGTCTTTTTAGAAATTTCAAATGGGCATATTTTAGAGTGTAGATTCACTCATTTTGCTTCGTATGTGTACTCCCTTCGTTCCTAAATATTTGTCTTTCTAGAGATTTCAACAAGTGACTACACACGGAGCAAAATGAGTAAATCTACACTCTAAAATATGTCTATATACATCTGTATGTAGTAGTCCATTTGAATCTCTAAAAATACATATATTTGAGTAGTAACTCGTTGAAATCTCTAGAAAGACAAATACTCCGGAGTATATTTAAGAACGGAGGGGGTAGTGCACAGCCGCATGGGAGACTCACACCGTTCGTTGCGCCGCATTAATAGTGAGTAATGAGCAGTCAAATCATAGCCCCACCTTTTCCACTGTAAGTTGCTCGGAAGAAGCAACCATCAATACGCTCTTCTTTGAATCCTCTCATACTACTCCATCTGTCATTGTTTATAGAGCGCGCTTCAGAAAAAGAGAAAATCTCTGGGACCAAGGCGACTAGCGAACGGCCTGAAAAATAGCATTGGTAGTTATGGCACGGCGTCTACACATGCATTACTAGAGGAAATAATGTGTACACACATGCATGCAGTGCTTCCACCCCGGGTACACACATGCATGCACTTACTCCACTCCATAGTACTACATCGAGAGAAAATTGCGGTTACCACGCCCTAACTAATTGAGCATTAAACCAAATGCAACTAAAGTCTCTCTCGTGGTGGAAATGCATTGAGAGAAATTCATCATAATGAAGCGCGCCCTGTAAACTGTGACGGAGGGGGGAGTAGTATGAAGGTGCAAAACCAAGTACGCGTACGGCCAGTCGGCCAACGCACCTCCTCTTGGCATATCACTGACATGTGGGACCGGAGTGTGAGCAAACTGATCTCAATTGACGGCAAAATGGCCAACCCGTCGGTCCTTGAGAGAGATGAGGAGCGATAACACACAAACGGGCTCGCACGGAGGCTAAGATATATTCGATCATGGTTGATCGATATCATCATTACATGATGGGCAGCCATTTCCGCCCTTCTCTGAAATAAATGTGTAATTTATCAGAGATTAAGGAAAAATAAGAGTACAGAGGCTCCACCATGCGGTTTTAGTAGTAGTACTACTCGTACTATTAAACCTTGCACTTGGCTCTTTGCCTCTTCGTGAAGTCGAACAATGATGGTATTCCGCATGTTCGGTACTACAGTGTCTGCCTCTGGCAATCTGACACCAAATGAACTGATGCATGTCCACCGCCTGGGCGAGGGTACGTTGCATTAGTCAAAAGGCGTAAGCGAGCTTCACCTTGTCCTGCAAGCTTCTCCTCGTTCTGCGAGTTGACGGGACACCAAACAAGTAGTGCTAGTCCATACTCCCTCCTTTCCGGTTAATATGGCTTAATCTTTTTTTGTGGGTAAATGAGAGAGCTTTATTCATATATAAGCATTCTTAGGACGATCAGCCAAGACTCTGGTCACTAGGAAGCGAGGTACCGCGCAAAAAAAGAAGTAGGAAGCGAGGTGTTTCATCAAGCCAACTCTCAGCCACATTCAAAGTGCAGCAAGCACGGTTCGCACAAAGATGCGCCGCAAGGTTTGCTGACCTGTTTACATGATGAATAGCAAAAAAAAGGAAATATTACCGAGAACTCCTATTTGTATCAGGGTATGAGCCAGAATTAAGCGAGAATTGTGGCGAGTGTTCCATGCAATCAACTTCCATTATCACATGCGAGAACCCTCGAAGAAAACCAAATGTGTTGCAGATTGCTTTATCACATTTAAAAAATATAATAATAGTGCAGACGCTCCTCCATACGGTTCCTAGTGTACCTCTATAGACTACTATAAACTTTGCGCTTGGCTGTTCGCCTCTTCGGGAAGTGCAACAATAATTGTACTACTAGTATAGTGTATGCTTCGGGCAATCTGACACCGAATTAACTGTTGCTCGTCCACTGCCTAAGCGAAGGACAGATTGCATTAGTCAAAAGTTTCTCCTTGTCCTGCGAGCCACCGCGCACAAGCTTCTCCCATCCTGCAAGCTTCTCCTCGTTCGGCAAGTTGACGGGATACAGCAAAGTAATGCTAGTCCATACTAGCTCCTTTCCGGTTAATATGGCTTAATTTCAAACGAGATAAATACACTATCTGTCACTGTATATTTGTGAAAATATGGTCAGTGGACTTCATAATACGCTCATTGTGCTCAATATATACATTTTCTGGTGTTTATACTGTCACTAGCTCACCCTGGCTGAGTATGTGTGTGCATGCACGTATAGGTTGAGCACTTGAGCGTGACCGTGTGTGTTCCTTCGTGTGCTCGGACATGCATGCATTAGGGCGTCACGTGCGTTTTTGCGTCCATGTGTACGTGTGACTGTTGCATACACGTAGGGGGAGTATGTGTAGGGGCCACTAAAGGAGCAGTCAAATCACACACTAAGTTAGTCAGAAGAAGCAACCATCATTTCACTCTTCAATGACGGCCCCAGTGACAGGTCGCGTCCGTTCTGGCCGGGCATGAATGCGGCACTGACCGTTTCGGGCGGGAAGCACGCGCGGCTGATGAAGAGGGTTCGGGTTGGTCAGGAGCGGCCGCGGCAGCGGTCCGGGCGCCCGCAAACAAGAGATGTTGTACGTTAATATTGCCGCGTATATAATTAACAACGTAAATAATGTGCCAGTTGGACAAATATGATTGGCGATGGAGATGGAAATGGAATTTTACGTAAACACGGATATGCATGTCTATGTCTATGTGTGCGTGCGCGACGACTCTTGCGACCTGGAAGCGGGGGCGTGTTTTTGATCGACCTTTCTTTCTTGGTACGTTAAAAAATGTCCGCCAGTTTTCGTTTCTTTTCTCCGGGAACACGCGTATTCTATTTAAAACCACTGCTATGGAGAGATTGTTTTACTCCATTATAACCTCTTGTTTTATAGAGTTATCGCGTCTCGCTCTCTCACCCTCTCCATATCAAAACAAGATGACAGTGTCCACACTATCTCTCTCCTCACCGGTGGTCAAAGATCCGGCCAAATCCCGTCCGCTGTGGGATGTGAGGAGGTGCAGCATTGACGTTGTCGCCGTCGGTGATGGAGGAAGCCGATGCGCACCGTCCACTCGGAGCCGGTGCTGGCGCGGACGAAGGTCATCCGCGCCCTTGTTCGCTGTCGTCGTGTGGGCAGATCCCGCCCGCCCGCCTAAGTGACATCTCGCCCACCTGAGGTATAACTTCTTGTACTGGTCCAGCTCCCCAGGTCGCTGCATGCGGGTTTTCTTCTATGCGACTACTCCCCAGCTCCCCACGTATAGTAGCTAGGGTTCGTCGGCTAGTCCAACATCACCTACTACTATTATAGAGGAAATGCCACTCGAAAAGTTGTCCTGATTTATGCCTCGGTGGAGGTATACATGTTGTTTCAACAAAAAGTACATGGTGGTTGTGCGGTCATTGTCCATATGCTCCTATTGTTGCTGCTAATCTAATACTATCATTGGTTAAATGAAGAAATGCTTTTTTTCTCGGGTATCCTGGTTTAGTTCCCATCAATATAATCATGATGCTTCTGTTTGTTGGTGTACTTTTCATAATTCTTATTGACAATTGAGATGTCGTTGTTAATCTTGTAAAACAAAGTAACAACACTATATCCCTTTTTTATATTTTTGGAAACAGCGATGTGTATCTCCATACTCGGGCATGTGTTCCTCAATTTTAGTGGAACTGCACAAAATTGGATGGCCATTGTTGTTCCGCCTCACTGTCCTCTGCCACGTGGTTCTTCCTTCCTCGAGCTTGACTACTAAGAAGAAACAGACCACAGTGAGGATTTGTCGAACTTCATAGGTGCCTCACCCAAACTTGATGCCAAATGGATGATGCATCACCATGATGACCTATCGATGCTCATGGTTGCGCGTCATGGTTGCCTCGGCTGGTGAAGTTGATCGATTTTCAATGAAAAGCAAGTTGTCTTCCATCAGTGCTCTTTGCTTGTTACCCACAAAGATGATATCCTTCGTCAGTTCTGTCACAACCCTAGTTCTGGTATGCACTAGGCTAGTCTTGATGTTTGCATCATGTTTAAATTCCAAATGAAATTGAATTGAGGACTTGTGAAACCCTCATAAACCCTTTTTGAAAATGACCCAAATAAAAATTGCTCCAAAAAGGTCCAAGAAAATGTTCATGTTGCTCTCTGAAAATATTGGTTAGAGATAAAAATCTATTAGGAGCTCATAAATATTTATTTTGGGCATTTGGAATTAATGCAATGGTTATTTGCTTGGATAAATATTTATTATATATTTTATATATGTCCAAAATTCTGATTCTTTATTTTGAGGGGCTTGGATTAATTCCTAGGTCCCTGCAAAATAAAAATGTCAGAAGAAAATAATTGATTTAGTTTAGAAACTAAATCAAAACATAAATACAGAAATAGAAAACAGAAACAAATAAAAAA
The DNA here is from genome assembly GCA_902687465.1 of Secale cereale. Lineage (NCBI taxonomy): Eukaryota > Viridiplantae > Streptophyta > Magnoliopsida > Poales > Poaceae > Secale > Secale cereale. The sequence goes on from LR738713.1 coordinate 592,686,059, forward strand.
AGGAGAGGAAGGAGAGACTTACCTGTGCTGGCCCAGCACAGTGCGGCCTGGCCGGCCCAGCTGGCCAGCCCAGCCCGCCTGGCTCTCCTGTCGTCTTCCTCGTGCCAGTAGGCAGGCGCGTGGCCGACGCGCGCGCACGGCGAGTGCGCCACGCTGCCAGCTGCCTGCCTGCTTCCCCGGGACAGCACGACGCCTTGAAGCATCTCCTCGGCGCCGCCCCGATCCCCTGGACGCCCTTTCTCCCCCTCCTGCCCTCTCCCTCGTCTGTTTTCGCCACGGCCGAGCGCCGCCGTTGCTACCGCTCGCCGTTGCCGTAGCCACCGCCTCCCCCTCGCCTCTCCGACGAGCCCCCGAGCTCCGCCTCGCTGCCGTGCCCCTCTACGCCGAGCCACAGGAACCCGGACGCCCTGAGGCCTCATCCACGAGCTCGTCTTCACCGCCGGCCGCTGTGGATCCCCCTCGCCGCCCCGACCACTCCAGAGCCTTCCCGAGCCCGCCGTTCGTCTCATTGCAACCGCCGTGAGCTTCTGCCCCTGCTCCCCCTCTCCGCTCCCTCTCTCGCACGCCGTAGCTGCCGCACCATGTTCACCCGCATGTGCCGCCGCCCGCGCTCGTCGCCGGTGGTGCTCCGGTGACCTTTTGGTCCCGAGCGTGCGTCTAACATGTTCGCCGCGTCGCGTAGAAGCCGTAGGTGCTAGCGCCGCCCCGCCTAGGCCACCACAACCGCGAGCCCGAGCTCGACCGAGCTTCGGCCGCAGCCGAGCTCGTCGCCGGCGCCACTCCGGCCACCCCCCGGCCGCGTCACCATCACGGCTGGATGCGGACGAGCTCCAGCATCCCGTAGCTGTGCTCCGCGCGCCAAAAGGTGCCCCGTAGACGAATCCCGCAGATCACCGCCGTGTTTGGCCTCGTCGGCGTCGAGCCGCCGGCGGGTTTGACCCGCTGACCGGCGTGGTTTGACCCCACGATCCAGTTGACCCGCCTCCTCTCTCTCACTGACATGTGGGCCCTGTCCAGCTAATTAGTTGTTAGGATTAGTGTTAGTGCTAATATACTTAGTTAGGTTAGTCCTACAGTCACTGACTAGTGGGCCCTGCCAAGTTAGTTAGGGCTAACTAACTCAGTTAGTTTACTGAAGACACTGACGTGTGGACCCCACACGTCAGGTTTGACCTGAGTCAGCGCTGCTGACTTGCTGACGCAAGCATGACACAGTGCTGACGCAATAAACAATTTTCTGGAATTGTTTTTGTTTAGGAAAATCCAGAAAATTGTTTAAACTTCAAAAATCACAGAAATTCAACCGTAGCTCAGAATGAAATAATTTATATATGAAAAATTATTAGAAAAATTCACTCTATCCATCTGTACCATTTTCATGCATGACAAATGAAGTTATACCCACTGTTTATATGAAAACACATAAATGACATTTAATAATGTTTATTTTAGAGTTGCATTTGAACCCTTGGTTCAAATGGAATTCAACCAAATAAAATGCTAGTTGCATTAGCTCAAACAACATCATAACTTCATGCCATATTCATGCATCATATTGTTGCATATGCTTGTGTTTGATTGTCGGCACCGTTCTTCTCGATAGGTCCAGCTCCGGAGACCAATCCAGAGTACCTGTTAGAGGAGCAGTGCTCTGCACGTTGTTTTACCAGGCAAACAAACCCCCCTTGTTCATTTCGATACAACCCCTCTCTCGCTCCTGCTCTCTGTTATTGCATTAGGACAACAACGACTTCAACTGCTACTTTATGCTGCGGTAGTTGAACCCATTCCTCTGCATGACCTGTCATTCCACAGTAAATAGTTGAAACCCACTAGCATGTGTAGGAGTTGATTGCAGCCATGTTGTGATCTTACCATGCCTTGCTTGCTATTGCTTAGAGTGTGTCAGGTCTGATTCATCGGGAATGAATTGGAGAGCAGTGTTATGTTCTGATGCTGAGAGTTAAGTGTGTGAACACGATTCGGTAAAGGTAGTGGTGAGAGGCCATGTAGGAGTACATGGTGGGTTGTCTCACTGGAACCGTCCTTAAGAACTGAGTTCTGTGTATGTTGTCCAATGACCAGCTACTACCACGCATTGGAATGCTTAAGTGCCCCTCTCGACTTATTAACCGACTTGGTCTCTGTCCAGGAGTTGCAACTAGTTTCTGGTGTTTGTAGGTAGTGTTAGTAGTCTACCAAGTGGCACTCGGCCAGGTGGGCTTGGGACAGAATAGGCACCGTGGCACGGTGTACCAAGCGTAGATCCACTCGGCGAGGTGGGCTTGGGAACCCTGCGCACATCATTTGGGGCCGTGAGCAACACCCCGGTCGGATCTCCTTACGGATGGAACCCGAATAGGCGATAAACCTGGACTAGAGTCTTGTGCGGTTAGTCAGGTCGTGGCCGACACCCTCGCCAGGCTTCCGCTTGAAGGTTGCCGAGATACACGAGATGTACATGGCGGTAAGTGGCGAGAGCGTGTGTGAAGAAGTACTCCCCTGCAGGGTTAACATGATCTATTCGAATAGCCGGGTCCACGGTTATGGACTTCTTGGATGCTTACGTGGTACATAGACAACTTGAAGTGGATACTCTAAAATACTCAAGACAAGTGTGAGTACTATGGATGGCCTTCTCGTAGGGAAACGAGAATGATTCCATAGTGGTGTATTGTGTGGTGCTTAGTGGACTCGTGTGCGCCATCTCAAAGAGTTACCAGCAGTCGTAGAATAGGATAGCCACTGAGTCAAAGCTGGCTTGCTGCAACTAAACCCCACTTTGCCTTTTATGGATACAAGTGCATGTACAATAGGATCTGATGTAAGCCTTGCTGAGTACCTTTGTACTCATGTTTGCTTAATTTATGTTTTGCAGATGAGATTGATGTCTCACTAGTAGTTCCGCTTGGACTTCGACAAGTAGCTTGTTACCTCAGCTACGATCTTGGACGAGTGTTGTAGATAGTCAGGCTCTTCAGCCTTTTTCATTCGTAGATGTCTGTACTCAGACATGTTGTGCTTCCGCTTGTTGCTTGTATGCTCTGAATGTTGGGTCGTGAGACCCATGTTTGTAATATCTGGCTCCTCGGAGCCTAATGAATAAATACTTTGTTTATTAGAGTCTTGTTGTGATGCCATGTTGTATTTGCACATATTGAGCATATTGTGTGTATGTTATTGAAATGCTTGGTATGTGTGGGATCCGACACCTAGTTGTTTACCCTTGGTAGCCTATCTTACAGGGAAATGTCTCCTAGTGCTTCCACTGAGCCTTGGTAGCTTGCTACTACTTCGGAACACTTAGGCTGACCGGCATGTGTCCTTCTTCGTTCCTGTGTCTGTCCCTTAGGGGAAATGTCACGCGTTGTTCCTTTAAGTCCTTGTAGCTTGCTACGACTTGGGTTCATACGTTGATGACCGACACGTTCGTTGCTAGGTCATGTATGCCTGTCTCTGTAAGTTAGTGCCTCTTTTGGTTTATAACTCGTCATGTCGGCCCGGGTTCTTTGTCATATGGATGCTAGCGACACTATCATATACGTGAGCCAAAATGCGCAAACGGTCCCGGGCCAGGTAAGGTGGCACCCGTGGGGATACTGTGCGTGAGGCCGCAAAGTGATATGGTGTGTTACATGCTAGATCGGTGTGACTTAGGATCGGGGTCCCGACAACTTTGGTATCAGAGCCTGACTGCCTGTAGGATTACCAAGCCAAACTGGTCGAAGTTGAGTCTAGAAATTCTTTAGTTATATAAGGGAATTGATTGTGGAGGGGAACGTAAGGCTCCTTTTACTCCGTATACCTCATGCCTTCTGATCTGAGTCATCCTACCTTTCCTACGGGGTTAAGAAACTAGGCTTTCTCTTCCGTCTTTCAGGATCACGAGTTACTACTCCGTAGTTCCATAGGATTGGTTGATCAGAGTCCTACTCCTGTATTCAACTTCTTCCAGTGTAGTTGTTTAGTACTATCATAGAACCTTGAGTGATGATGTTTAGATGTTGAACTACCCTTTGTTAGCAGGATGTCTCATTCTGAGCATTTTACTGCCGTTATGCTGCCGAAATTATCTTAGTAGTTCGAGAGATACTAATTTCTTGTTCTACCTTTATGCATCCTATAATTGTTGATGTTTCCGTCCTCGGTTTCGCTTCTCAGGATGTCTTCAGTTAAGCGAAGCTCAGCTGCTCGTAGACAGAACCACGGAGGTGGTAGGGATGAGGAGGATCCTTCCGACCAGTCTTCATTGGCAGAGTTAATGTTAGAGATGGAGAGAAACAAGCGTGAGTCTAACCGCTTGTTGGCACGTATTGAGGAGAACACTGCACATCAGTGCAAGGAATCAGCAACCATCCATGACTTCATTCGTCTGAAACCACCCACCTTCCATCATCCCATTGAGCCACTCGATGCAGATGACTGGCTCCGTAGTATCACTCACAAGCTGCGTTCTGCGAACGTAGCTGAAGATGACAAGGTCATTTATGCCACTTATCACCTGGAAGGTCCTGCTAGTCTTTGGTGGCAGAACTATGATGCCATGATTCCAGCTGGCCAGATTCCTACCTGGAGAGATTTTATCGAGGCTATTCGTGAGCATCATATCCCTCAAGCTCTCATCGATCGCAAGAGAGAAGAGTTCTGTAGTCTTACACAGGCTAAGATGGTCGTTGATGCTTATAGTAGAGAGTTTGAGAATCTCGCCCGCTATGCTACAGAAGAAGTGTCCACGGACGCCAAGAAGCAGGCTAGGTTCCGAAAGGGTCTCAACCCCAAACTGTGTCGTGATCTCCACTTGCATCATTGCAACACATTCCAGGCTCTTGTGAACAAGGCCATCAATGCAGAGACAGCTCAGCTCACATACGAGGAGTCTCGTAAGCACATCCTTGATTTGGGATCTTCCTCCAGTTCTAGTTCTCAGAAGCACCGGATTTGGGTTTCAAACTCTATTCTTCCACCCAGTTGTACACCGAGGCCATCTTGTGTGGTACCTCTTCCAGTTCAGCAGTATGCTCCACCCAGGCCTATTGATGGACCGTTTGCCAATGCGGGTCCACGTCCTACATCCAGGATTTGTTACAAGTGCGGAGAGCCGGGCCACATTGCTCGTATTTGCACTCAGACCCGTGTTGCTCCACCCCAGTCCTCGAAATCTGTTGGCCGTGATAAACCATCACGCAAGATGATCAGTGTTAAGTCAGCTCCCACTGAACATGGACGTGTGCATCACGTCTCAGCCAAAAACGCTCATGATGATCCAGATGTCCTTCTTGGTACACTCCTTGTAAATTGTCATCCGACATTGGTTCTATTCGATACAGGAGCATCTCATTCTTTCATTTCCGAAAGTTATGCCCACTTGCACGACATGTCATTTTGTGATATGCCCTCCCCACTACTCATTCAAACTTCTGGATCCAAATGGCAAACTTCTAGCGTAAGCCATGGTAATGAAATCCTTGTTGACAGACTTGTGTTCCTTGCATCACTTGTAGCCCTCAAGTCTTCAGATATTAATATCATCTTGGGTACGGACTGGATGACAGCTCATCATGCCAAGATTGATTGTTTCACTAGGTCTGTTCAGCTTACACATCCATCCGGCAAGATAGTCACTGTCACCACTAGAGTTGCAAAGCGTCAACTCTATTACCTTAATGCCAGCCCTCTTCCAGATCTTGAAGATGTTCCGGTAGTCCGTGACTTTCCGGATGTCTTTCCAGAGGAACTGCCAGGTGTTCCACCTGACCGAGATGTAGAGTTTGTTATAGATCTTATCCCAGGAACCGCTCCAATATCTAGGAGACCTTACAAGATGGCACCCTAAGAACTAGCTGAGCTTAAGAAACAACTTGATGAGTCCTTGCAAAAGGGTTTCATCCGTCCTAGTTCTTCTCCTTGGGCTTGCCCCGTCCTCTTCGTCAAGAAGAAGGATGGTACGGATCGGATGGTTGTAGATTATCGTCCCATTAATTTGGTCACGGTAAAGAACAAGTATCCGCTTCCCAGGATCAACGACCTGTATGATCAGCTCGCTGGATCCTCAGTCTTCTCCAAGATGGATTTGAGGTTGGGATACCATCAAATCAAGATTAGAAATGGGGACATTCCCAAGACGGCTTTTGTTACTCATTATGGTCAGTACGAGTACACCGTCATGTCCTTCAGTCTAACCAATGCTCCAGCCACTTTCTCCCGCTTGATGAACTCGATCTTCATGGAGTACTTAGATAAGTTCATCGTGGTTTACCTCGATGATATTCTTATTTACTCGAAGAACGAGGAAGAGCATGCCGAACATCTTAGGCTTGTTCTAGAAAAACTCAGAGAGCACCGCCTTTATGCCAAGTTCTCCAAGTGCGAATTTTGGTTGCCAGAAGTGACCTATCTTGGCCATGTAATCTCTGGTAAGGGCATTGCTGTCAACCCTGAGAGAGTTCAGGCCGTCCTTGAATGGACTCCACCTGAAACAGTTAAACAAGTTAGGAGTTTCCTTGGTCTAGCTAGTTACTGTCGCCGCTTTGTTGAGAACTTCTCTAAAGTGGCCAAACCTCTCATGGAACTTCTCAACAAATATAAAAAGTTTGAGTGGTCCCCACAGTGTGAGCACAATTTTCAGGAACTGAAAAGACGCCTGACTTCTGCCGCCATACTTGTGCCACCGGATTTCACTAAAGATTTTGTTATCTACTGTGATGCTTCACGACAGGTTGCATTCTTATGCAGGATCGTCATGTGATTGCCTATGCATCTCGACAATTGCATCCACATGAGGATAATTATCCTACACATGATCTAGAGCTTGCAGCCGTAGTGTACGCACTTAAGACCTAGCGACATTACCTCCTTGGTAACCGTTGCGAGATCTACACCGATCACCAGAGCCTCAAGTATGTCTTCACCCAACCAGATTTGAATCTTAGGCAAAGACGTTGGTTGGAGTTGATCTCAGATTACGACTTAGGGATTACCTACACCCCAGGCAAGGGAAATGTTATGGCTGATGCTCTAAGTCGTAAGTCCTATTACAACAATCTCATGTTGCAGCAGGGCCAACCACTTCTCCATGAGGAATTATGTAAGCTTAACCTTCACATTGCTCCTCATGGATTCCTTTCTACCTTGGTGGCGAAACCTACCCTTGAGGATCAGATCATTTCTGACCAGAAGTTTGATAGGAGTGTTATCCGCATCAAGAAAAACATTAAGAAGGGAGTTGGTGGATGTTTCTCTATGGATGATCGAGGTGTTGTTTTCTTTGAGAATCGCCTGGTGGTTCCCAAGAATCAACATCTGTGATAATTGAACCTTAAAGAGGCTCATGAATCTCCTCTCACGATTCATCCCGGTAGTACTAAAATGTATCAGGACCTACGCCAGAGGTTCTGGTGGACTAGGATGAAGAGAGAAATTGTTGAGTTCATTGCTAAATGTGATGTTTCTCGTCGCGTTAAAGCAGAGCATCAAAGACCTGCTGGCACCCTTCAGCCTCTAGCTATTCCTGAGTGGAAATGGGATAAAGTTGGTATGGACTTCATCACCGGCTTTCCCAGGACCAAGAGAGGGAATAATGCTATCTTCGTAATCATTGATCGTCTCTCCAAAGTGGCTCACTTCCTACCTGTTCGAGAGAGTATCACTGCTAGTCAGCTCGCTCACTTGTATATTTCTCGAATAGTGTCACTTCATGGTGTTCCACTAGAGATCAATTCAGACCGTGGTAGTCTTTTCACTTCTCATTTCTGGGAGAGTTTCCAGACTACCATGGACACCCATCTTTCCTTCAGTACCGCTTTCCACCCTCAGCCAAGTGGTCAGGTGGAACGGGTTAACCAAATTCTCAAAGACATGCTCAGAGCTTGCGTTATCTCATTCGGTATGGATTAGGAGAAATGTCTTCCTTTCGCCGAGTTTGCTTATAACAATAGCTATCAATCCAGTCTCAAGCAAGCTCCTTTTGAGATTCTCTATGGACGAAGATGTCGAACACCGTTGAGCTGGTCAGAAACCGGTGAAAGACAATTCTTTGGACCGGATATGATCCAGGAAGCAGAAGAGCAAGTTCGCATCATTCGTGAGAATCTGAAAACAGCCTAGTCTCGTCAAAAGAGCCAGTATGATCGTCATCATAAGGAAGTGGCTTATGAGGTTGGTGACAAAGCTTACCTTCGGGTTACTCCTTTGAAGGGTACCCATCGTTTCGGTATCAAGGGCAAGTTGGCTCCTCGTTACATTGGTCCTTTTCGCATTCTCGCTAAACGAGGAGAGGTTGCCTACCAATTGGAACTACCCCCACATCTTTCTCGAGTTCATGATGTCTTCCACGTCTCTCAACTCAGGTGTTGCTTCTCGGATCCCATCCGCGGAGTGGACCACGAAATGCTTGATCTCCAAGATAACCTCACATACTGTCAGGGATATTACTAGCAGGTATAAACCGGCTAGTATAAACCAGATTATGGTAGTTTAGTTGTATGCTTGTAAATATCCAGTAGGGGTTACGGACCATGAAGGCTTAAGGCCCATGTGTAGAGTTATGGTTTATAAACCGACTAATCATGTAACTTGAGAGATAAGGAAGAAAGAGCAGAGACCGAGGCGGACGCGATTATGAGCCGGCCTCGGGACTCTGTAAACCGGATCGGGCGTTACCTCCTATATAAAGGGACGACCCGGCGACGGTTCAAGGGCAAGAAACAACCCGTCGAGACACAGGCAAGCAATCTGCTCCCTGTTCATCGATGCCCAAGCAATACCAAACCAAACTAGACGTAGGCTTTTACCTTCCTCGAAGGGGCCGAACTAGTATAAACCCTCTGTGTCCTTCGTGTGCTTTTAACCCCTTCAAGCTAACCCGTGCGATGGTTCCTCAAATAAGTCCGTTAAACCGGACATCTGCCATGTTAATTCCACGACAGTTGGCGCCCACCGTGGGGCCTCCGCACGATGGTTTAGAGTTCTTGAAGGGCAGCTTTGAAGGGCTCAGGGGCTACGTGGTTGGCCGGATGACCAAGAGTCGCCGCGGCCGGATCTACATCGACGATGCAGGTTGGGGACCAGAGGCCGATTCAATTGAATACGGGTACCGGGTTCCCTTCGGCGACATCCACGTCTTCATCGGCAAGATCGGCGAACCGGGACCTGAGCCGGACGTCTTCCCCAACATCATCGAGCCGGCTCAGCGTGCGAGATCGGCCCAGATTCAGCCCGCCATGAAGCACGTTTTCGTTGGAGCAGTTCACGGGGTTCAAGCCGAGGACGGATCGGATTCCGTTGGCGAGACAGTTATCTATTCCGACGATGAATCTTCATCCGGAGGAACTGAGTCTTTGTATCAGTTGCGGGACGGCCGGTCCGAGGGTGTGTCCGAGGAAGATAGTATTCCGGACCCCTTTGATCCGCCAAACCGAGTGGCTGTCTTTATGGACGGTTCACAACCTACGCCGCAGTCCACGGTGAACAGGGCGATGACAGCAGAAGCTGGTGTAGCGGGGAGCGGCCAGGCCCTCTCGCCCTCTGACGCTCTATCCACCTTGATCAAAGAGTTCACAGCCCGAGCCATGGCAGAGGTAGCTCCAGCAGACAAGGCGCAACACGATGCAGAGCTCCTTCAGCTGAAGGGCCGGATTGATCAAGCAAAATAAAATCTGAAGGCGAAGAAGGCTATGATAGCCATGAGGCAAGCAGAGTTGGATGATCAGGCTTTTCAGCTAAGGATGGAACAGGCCTCTGTACATGGAGTAAGGAGTCGGAAGTACCAGTCTCGTCTACCGCCGGTTTACGAGGCAACGAATCTCTTCAGGACGCCAGGAGCAGGAACCAGCAATGATCCAGCGACAAACCGGAGGGCGGCCCCGGCTAGGGATGAACCGGTTCAACAGCCCACTGCAGAGCAAGATCGGCGGGTCATATCGGTGCCTCATATCCCGACCCCTCCGGGTCATTACTCAAACCCTTTGGACAACATTATTGCTGCCGCTTCACGCCTGGCCGCTTTACCCATTGAGGGGACATCCCCCGTGGCGTTAGAGGCACGCAGGGTCAAGGATCTGCTTAACACGGCATTAACACAACAGCAAGCATATTCTTATAGCAGGGAGAGGCTCCACTCAACACCACGCCACAGCCGGAGTTACACTAGGCATTGGGAGGAACCAGAAGTGTCTAGTAGTGAACGCCGGCGACACCGCCACAGACAAAATAATCCGGCAGGTGCGGATGCTCCAGTTTAGGATGCAAACCGGGTTAGATCGGTGGATCGTGAGGGGATCCATCAAGCGACGCCGGTTCACACAACCACAGCAGAGACAGGAGTCACAACGAGTTCCTTTGGGGTACAATGTCTTATCCCCGCTTTACGGAGCGTGAAGCTGCCCAAGGATTTTAAAGGTCCACGTAAGGTGCCTAATTACACAGCAGATTTGGCTCCAGAAGCTTGGGTTGAAAGTTACGAGATGGCCATGGAGATGCTGGACGTGGATGAAGCGGCTTGTGCGAAATACTTCACCATGATGCTTGAAGGTACAGCCCGGACCTGGCTGAAGGGTTTACCCCCTAATTCTACCGGATCGTGGGGAGAGTTACGTCGCCAGTTTATCAAGAACTTCAAGGATACATGCAAGCAGCCGATGTCAATAGTAGATCTAGCAGCCTGTGTGCAAGGGGAGCAGGAGTCTACAAGTGCATGGGTGCGGCGAGTGTCAGAAATCTTGCACTCTTCGAATGGTATCAATCCCAGTACGGCAATAGTGACACTGGAAAACAATTGCCGGTTTGAGTCTCTAAAGTTAAAACAGGGACGGCTTAAATGGGATTGTAATGATATGGGAACTCTCATGAGCGCTCTGGTGAAGTACGGGGACTCCGACAACAGTAAGTATCCAGAAGCGGAGGGAGACAAAGCTGGAAAAGTCAATAAGCATGGTAAACCGGCGCAGGTTAACCCGGCTGGTACCAGTTTCTTAGGCAAGCGAAAAGCGGAGGGTGGCTCTGATTTTGTGGCCAATACCCAAGTTCAGGGGGGTTTTCAGCGCAATAAGGGCAAACCACCTCCACAAACTGGCGGAGGGAATGTTAGCTGGGAGCAGGAGTTAAATGAGCCTTGTCCGAAACATAGCACAAGGGAACGACCAGCAAAACACACTATAGGAGAATGCAAGCCTTTGATGGAAGCCATAATGAGCCGCTTCAGCTCTAACAACGGGCCTCCAAATGGCGGTTCAGGCCCGGGGTTTTACGGTCCGGATCACCAGGGGAACGGCTCCGGATCAGGATACCGTGGCAACAACAGTGGTTATAATAACCGAGGCAATAATCAATATGGTCGAGGCGGTTACAATAACCAAGGCAATAAGCAGCATGGTCAAGGTGGTTACAATAACCAAAACAACCAACAGCAGGGCCAGGGTAATCACAATAACCAAGGCAGTCAGCAGCGTCAGCAGCAGCAGCAATCCGGATATCAGAGTAATCCGAAGAAGCTGAGTAGTGGGCAGTATCATGTGTTTACTACAAGTTTGTGTAAACGGGATCAGAAAGTTTTGAAGCGAGCGGTCCATGCGGTTGAACCGATGACACCGCAATTCCTGCGCTGGTCGGAGCAACCTATTGTGTGGAGCAGGGAGGATCACCCATTGCGAGTTGATAATCCAGGCCACTTGGCCTTGGTAGTAGCACCACAGGTGGGTGGCTACAAGTTCACTAAAGTCCTAATGGACGGCGGCAGTAGCATCAATATCTTGTATTATGAGACTTTCCATCGCATGGGGCTGACGGATAAGAAGCTAAGACAATCGAACACAGTGTTTCATGGAGTAGTGCCAGGTAAATCAGCTTACCCAGTTGAAAAAATTGACCTAGAAGTTACCTTTGGAGATGAACAGGATTCCAGGTCAGAGATGACAACTTTTGAAGTCGTCAAGATCCGGAGTCCTTATCATGCTCTGTTCGGGAGGACGGTTTATGCCAAGTTTATGGCTAGACCGTGTTATGTTTATCTACAGCTCAAGATGCCGGGTCACAAAGGAACAATTACTGTTCATGGAAGTCGCAAGATTGCATTGGAGTGTGAAGAAGGAGACGCTGCTTACGCGGAGGCAGTATGTGCTACGGAGGAGTTAAAATTTTACAAGGACAACGTTGATCCGGCAGATAAGTCCCCGTTGAAAAAACCAACTACGGAGAATGATCCGGCGTTGAAATTTAAGTCAGCAGAAGAGACCAAGCACGTTGACTTTGTGCCAGGCGATTCATCCAAACAGTTCACTATCAGCGCTAACCTGGATCCCAAATAGGAAAGCGCGCTCATTGAGTTCATCCGTGAGAACCGGGATATCTTTGCATGGAAACCTTCTGACATGCCAGGTATACCGAGGGAACTCGCTGAGCACAGTCTTAACATTGATCCGAAGTTTAAACCGGTCAAGCAGTATCTGCGCTGCTTCAACGAAGAAAGGCGCAAGGCTATAGGAGAAGAAGTGGCCAGGCTTTTGGCTGCAGGGTTCATAGTTGAAGTTTTTCACCCGGAGTGGTTGGCTAATCCGGTGCTGGTGTTAAAGAAAAATGGAAAGTGGAGAATGTGTGTGGATTACACGGACTTAAACAAGGCTTGTCCAACTGATCCTTTTGCTCTCCCTCGCATTGATCAGATCATCGATGCTACAGCGGGATGTGAGCGGCTAAGTTTTTTGGATGCATATTCAGGGTATCACCAGATCAAGATGGCAGTTAAGGATCAGGAGAAGACGTCCTTCATAACGCCTTTTGGTGCTTTCTGTTACGTTTCTATGCCCTTTGGGCTCAAGAGTGCCCAAGCAACTTATCAGCGTTGCGTGCAGAATTGTCTTAAGGGGCAGATAGGGAGGAATGTTCATGCCTATGTGGATGATATTGTGGTGAAGTCAAGGAAGGAGGAGACGCTGATAGAGGACCTCAAAGAGACTTTTGACAATCTTCGAGCCTATAAAATGATGCTTAATCCGGAGAAGTGTGCTTTTGGTGTTCCGGCGGGCAAGCTCCTTGGATTCTTGGTGTCAAACAGAGGAATAGAAGCTAATCCGGAGAAGATCAAGGCAATCACATCTTTGACTAAACCGGCTTGCATCAATGATGTTCAGCGTATCGCCGGCCGGATCACAGCATTCAGCCAGTTCATCAGCCGTTTGGGAGAGAAGGCGATTCCGCTTTATCAGATGCTGAAAAAGACGGACCGGTTTATATGGAGTGATGAGGCGAACGCTGCGTTTGAGGATTTGAAGCGGCAGATGGCAAAGCCGCCGGTCCTGGCGGCCCCTGTTGATAATGAGCCGTTGCTGTTATACGTCGCCGCCAATGCACGGGCAGTCAGCGTGGCAATCGTGGTTGAGCGCAAGGAAGCAGGGAAGGAATACCCGGTCTAGCGTCCAGTTTATTATGTTAGTGAAGTCCTCATCGAGTCCAAGCAAAGGTACCCGCATTGGCAGAAGTTGGTATATGGTGTGTTTATGGCAAACCGGAAGTTGAAACATTATTTCCAAGGGCACCCAATAACTGTTGTTAGTTCGGCACCGTTGGGAGATAAAATCCAGAACAGGGAAGCTACTCGCAGAGTAGCAAAGTGAGCCATCGAGCTTAGCCCACACGAACTGAAATATGTGCCACGCACCACTATCAAATCCCAGGCATTGGTGGATTTCATAAATGATTGGACGGAAATACAAACACCAGAGGAGAAGCCGGATCTTACATATTGGACGATTCACTTTGATGGTTCAAGGCAATTAGAAGGCTCGGGGGCTGGAGTTGTTTTAACTTCCCCGCGAGGAGATAAGTTTTGTTACGTCCTCCGTCTATTGTTTCCTTGTACTAATAATGCAGCAGAGTATGAAGCGTTACTTCATGGCTTACGGATAGCTAAGGAAATGAACTTGAGCCGGGTCAAGTGTTTCGGCGATTCAGATTTGGTGGCACAACAAGTATCCGGCAAGTGGGATTCAAGAGATCCTCTCATGGCAGCTTACAGACGAGAAGTGGAAGCAGTTGCCGGATATTTCAAAGGGTATCAGGTGGATCACATAGACCGGCGAAGGAATGAAGCGGCCGATGCTTTAAGCCGGCTGGGTTCTCAACGTAAACCGGTACCACCGAATACTTTTTTGGATGAGCTGCACAGTCCATTAGTTCAAGTACCATCGGAGGAAGACCTGGCTGTTCCGGATCTGGAGGCGCAGCTAGTCGCAGCACTTCATGTTATTCCGGACTGGACGCTACCTTATCTGGCGTATCTAAGCCGGGGAGAGCTACCGGACGACGAGATCGAAGCACGACAGATAGTCCGGCGTTCTAAGTCCATGACAATTGCAAACGGGGAACTTCATCATCGCAGCGTTTCTGGAGCATTTCAGCGGTGTGTATCAGCTGAGGAAGGTTGTGATATTCTTCGTGAGATCCATGAAGGGGATTGTGGCCATCATGCCGGTTCAAAATCCTTGGTGGCTAAAGCTTTTCGACATGGGTTCTATTGGTTGACAGCCCATGCTGATGCGGCAGATCTAGTCCGGAAGTGTGATGCTTGTCAGAAGTTTTCACGACGTGCTCTTGTTCCGGCACAGGAGCTCCGGATGATACCGATAACTTGGCCGTTTGCGACTTGGGGGCTCGATATGGTTGGAACCTTTAAGCGATCCCAATATCAAAAGACTCATCTACTGGTGGCTGTGGATAAATTTACAAAGTGGATTGAGGCAGAGCCTGTGAGCAAGTGTGATGCGGCAACAGCGGTTAAATTCATCAAAAAGATAATTTTACGGTTTGGCTTTCCACACAACATCATCACAGACAACGGCACCAATTTATCTAAGGGTGAGATGGAAGAATTTTGTCAACGGGAACATATTCGCCTAGACGTGTCTTCTGTGGACCATCCTCAATCCAATGGTCAAGCTGAAAGAGCAAATCAGGAGATTTTGCGAGGTATCAAGCCCCGGCTTATGACTCCCTTGCAAAGAACACCAGGATGCTGGGTTGACGAGTTACCTTCTGTCCTTTGGAGTATCAATACTACGCCAA
The DNA here is from genome assembly GCA_902687465.1 of Secale cereale. NCBI lineage: Eukaryota > Viridiplantae > Streptophyta > Magnoliopsida > Poales > Poaceae > Secale > Secale cereale. Next base: position 592,701,110 of record LR738713.1, read on the forward strand.
ACCGGTCCACAGGTTACACACCTTTCTTTATGGTATATGGTGCTGAAGCGGTCCTTCCAAGTGATATCCGTCATGATTCGCCAAGGGTGACGGCCTATGTTGAAGCGACCAACGAGCAGGCGAGACAAGACAGTTTGGACCGGCTGGATGAAGAGCGTGATATAGCAGCAGCACGGTCTGCGATTTATCAACAAGACTTGCGCAGATATCACAGCCGCCGGATCAAGACCAGGACGTTCCAGGAGGGAGACTTAGTACTCCGGCTCATCCAAGATCAAACAGATATGCACAAGCTATCCCCACCTTGGGAAGGACCCTTTGTGGTCAGCAAGAATCTGCACAATGGTTCATATTACCTGGTGGACGTTCGAGAACACAAGGACTCACGGACATCGAAAGAAGAGACAAAGAGGCCGTGGAACATCGCCCTCTTGCGGCCCTACTATACCTGAGCCATGAGCTCTGCTGTATCCTATGTATATATTATGATTAATGAATAAACCGGCACCCTCGGTAAACCGGGGGCTCAGCCTTTTTCCAATACAAGTATCTTATGGTGACAACCATACATTTCTTATCATATGTCATATTTCAAACACTTCGATCGGTTTAAACTGGTTGTGCAGGGCATATGTACTCTAGAGCAATAACTCACTGAAGGGCTTCCTGTTCAAACATAGGTCGTATTCGAACCAAAGAGAACATAGCCAAACTTACTGAAGGGATTCCTGTTCAAACATAGGTCGTATTCGAACCAAAGAGGACATGGCATAAGGCCCTCTAGATGGTACCCGCATCCATTGATTGGCTAAAGTTTTATATGGCCAGCAGGGGGCAGGATTGTACCCGAATCCTAGCTCAAATCCCTGCGGTTGTCTCTGTTTCCTATGGTTGTACCCGAACCATAAGGCCCTCTGGATGGTACCTGTCGTGGAATTAACACGTCAGATGTCCGGATTAACGGACTTTGTCGTGAGGCCGCGCATCTATGTGGTAGCTTGAGAGGGGTTGAGCGGGATCGAGAGACGCGATGCAAGACACGGATTTAGACAGCTTCTGGCACCGGGAAACATCATCCGGTAATAACCCTACGTGCTGTTTGAGGCTAGGTCTCATTATGATCCTCGTGGTGTCGCCGGTAAACCGGCTCTTTGTGTCTAACCTAGAAACCTGTCTAAACTTCTCCTCTAACTTGTAACTCTTGTCTAACTTGTAACTTCTAACCCGTCCCTCTTTGGGGAGCCCTGCCCCTCCTTATATATGTTGAAGGGGCGGTTTACATGACTAGTCCTAATAGGACTAGGATTACAAGTGGAGTCCTAGTCTTACTTCCTTTGTATGAGAATATTCCTTATGCTTTCTTCATAAACCGGCCCACTATTAATATGAACCGGCCTTCTGGGCCTTGGGCCTTGTCGTCCATGATCCGCCTGCCGGGTCACCAGTAACTTGCCAAATATAAACCGTCTTAAGTGAAATACCAAGTCCGGCCGGGTCATAATTCCGGCCGGTTCATACCGCGGGGTATATCCCCGACAGTACCCGCATCCATTGATTGGCTAAAGTTTTATATGGACAGCAGGGGGCAGGATTGTACCCGAATCCTAGCTGAAATCCCTGTGGTTGTCTCTGTTTTCTATGGTTGTACCCGAACCATAAGACCCTCTGGATGGTACCCGCATCCATTGATTGGTTAAAGTTTTATATGGCCAGCAGGGGGCAGGATTGTACCAGAATCCTAGCTTAACCCCTGTTGGTTGTATCCGGTTCCTATGGTCGTATCCGAACCATAAGGCCCTCTGGATGGTACCCGCATCCATTGATTGGCTGAACCTTGCTATGAACCTGGCAGCTCACAACAAGCCTCGACTACATGGTTTTATTTGCAAACTTAAATTTCTAGTATTTATGTTTTATGGTTCTTTAATCCAGAGTGGGACAACTCCAGAGTTGACCACATATCTTCAAAAGTCTGGACAGAGTTCCAGCACGATCTAAACCGGAGCTTCTATTAAACCCGGAATTATTATTGGATCTATCACAAAGGTTCCCTCAGAAAACTGCAAATTTTGCCGGATCAAGAGTATCAAGCATACTTGATCTCAGGTATAAAGTCATTTCTGGTACAAACAGAACACTTATTTGATATATTGTGAGAGCAATTTAATTGGTCCATCGGTAAACCGCTAGGACATATTTTCAGTGTTATCTATGCAGGAACAGATAATATGCAGGATAAACCATATCAGACCAGATTTAAATTGGCAACGTCAAAACAAGAAGTTGGAACATCCGGATCAAGACGAATAATGTTTTATGCTATCCTATTACAAGGCATAGCAAGCCTGAACGGATTAAAGACTGTCCAGCAAAATGAGACTGCAACTACCAATTACACTATGGCCTACGCCTCCTCGTGCTGCGAAGGCTGGGAATCAACTTGTTCCGGAGTTTCTTCTTCTTCCGGAAGCGACTGGAAGTCAGGGACGCACCAGTCGATTTTCGTTAAAGTACGAAAGTACATCTCTTCCGTGATAAGTTCAGATGGATCAATATTTGGGGCGAAAGTATGAGGGCGCACTGGTGGGATTAGATTCACGATATCATAAACCGGCCGATCCACCCGCTCATTTTTTAAATCATATCCCGGATGGTACCTGGACAAATCTGTTTCGGCAGCCAGTTTGCTCGCGAGAGGACGCATCTCCTTAGTTAAAGCGTGAAGATCCTTGGCATTGAAAGCTGATCCGTCTTCTTTAGTACCGGGATACCCGTTCAAGGCCTCTTCCGGTTCAAAATCTGGAACCCATGCTTTAGCTCTGGTAAGTGCCATGAGAGAGCCGGCTCGAGCGGCAGATTTCTTGACTTCCTCCAAGCGCACTGGTAAGACAGACAGTTTCTCTAATGTGCCTTGGATAGTGTTGGGGGCCGGTTTATTGAAAGATGTTGCGCTTATGATCCTTTGAGCGCCGGAATACAGCTGCTCGACCAGAGTATAACACGCCTTGAGTTTTTTCCGTAAATCATCCCCAAGATGGGTGACACGGCGCCCTGCATATGATTATCACAGTTAAACCAGAACGGATTAAAGATTGCAAGGACGAAAGCAGGAATACATATTAAGTACTTACCGAAGACAGCAGAAGTCATCAGTTCTATTTGCTGCTTTAAACCGGTTAACTCTTCAGTCACCGGATTAAGAGCTTCCTCAGCGTCCTTTGCCCTTTTTTCCAGATCCTTCTTTTGTACTTCAAAGGCTGTCCGCTCCTCTTCAAAGAACTTCTTCAGCTGTTCAGCGGTAGTTAAACTTACCGCTAAATCTTTATTGGCCTTAGCAGCAGCAGATTCAGTTTCGGCGAGTCTATTCCGGAGTTCAGTAATTTCGTCAGCCCGCCGGTTCAAATCAGCCTGCAAGGAAAATCAAGTGGAATAAAGGTAAAAATCAGGCAAGTCTCAAGCACATAACCAAGTTATCCACTTGACGCTTGGGGGCTAATGGGCAGTTGAAGCGTCAAACAATAACACTTCAAAGACAAGTCTCAAGCACACAAACAAGTTGTCTACTTGACACTTGGGGGCTAATGGATAGTTGAAGTATCAGAGGAAAAATTCAAACAAGTCCCAGGCACATAAACCGAATTATGCCCCTGGCACTTGGGGGCTAATGTTAGATCATCTGCTCAAACAGGAAGTTCCGGTTCACCTTATAAATGCAGCTAAACCGGAACTTGGGGGCTACCATGGTATGGACAGAAACACAACAAAAGTAAAACAAAGACAAGGGAGTTACCTCGTATTTTTCTTTCATCATACTGATTAAGCCCGCTTCATAGTCCCGGCCGGTGTGAAGCCGGTTCAAGTACCCAGAATAGAGCTCTTGGGCACTCAGATCGGCGAAACCAGACAACTCCGTGCTCCATTTACCCTTCTCTTGATGGATTTTTTTCCGCTTGAGCTGTGTGCTTAGCTAAAACAGTGGGTTCAGCAGGAGCAGTATAAGCAGTACCAGTTATCTGGACATCTGGAGAAGGGGCAGTTGCTGGTGGTGGAGTAGCGGTGTGAACCGGACTACTGCGAGCAGGGCTAGTGTGAGGAGGATCGACCCGGGCAGGAGTCGCCGGTTCATGGACGTTCTCAGTGTTGGGATTTTCAGGCATAGTAGTATGGTCCATAGGAGCAGGGTCTTCAAGCGGAATTGTGGGCTCGCCTTCTGGAGGGACGGTTGTATCCGGGTCAACTACCGGATCATCAGTGGCAGTCTCAGCAGTTGTTTTGTTGGCTTTGGCCCTTTTGCTGGGTTTAGGCTTGCTGAAAGAAATTGGAAAAAAAAGTCAGAACTGTAAGGCAAACACAAAGATAAACCGGATAAGATAAATGACTTACCCAGGGACGGTCTTCAGAGGAGGAACTTGCGTGGCAGTAGATTTGCCAAAGGAAGATAAGGGAGTCTCCTGATAATTAGGGTCAGACGGTTTAAGCGGTTTGCGTATAAGCCCGGCCTTGGGATGAAGAAGAGTTGGGGAAAGTATAACCTCAGAGCGGCGCCTCCGAGCCGGAGTAAGAGATATTCCGAACGAATCAACTGCAAGGCCGCTATGGCGGGTAGTCCGGCGAAGGGCTTCATGTTGATGTTTCTTCAAAAGAAAATTGGGATCCAATTGAGCATAAGGGTGAGAAAACTGATATTTCCGGACTGTCCGACGAATTTTTGGTGGAGGTAGTTCTGAATCTGAAGAGAGAATAGTTACCTCAACTTCTGCCAGTTTATCTCCTTCATCCAACTCCTGTGAAAAGATACCGTTAACACAAATCTGGATAAAAGTGAGCAAGTCATAGCCGGATTTACTTGTACCTCAGAATCCGGATCCTCATCTTCAGCATGAGAACCGGAGCCAGCAGCCGCCTTTTTCTTCTTGATAACGTAAGTTTTCCGGCGTGGCTGTTTTCCAGCCTTCTCCTGAGGCTTCCTCTTCCAAAAAGGATCATCAGCCTGTTCACAAGGTGAAAGATAATTGAAAGAACGATTTACAGGAACGGATTACAAAAATATGAAAGAGAGTAAGACTTTCTGCAGGCAGCTTGTTCTTCTTATAATATGGAGCTAATCCGGTTTTGCTACATTCTTCTAAGGAGACATTGAGCATCTTCTTAGCAGATTCAATGACTTCCGATTCAGAAAGCTTTTCCTTAGAAAACCGTTGAGGATCATCTGGTTTACTAGAATATTTATACATCAGACTCGGGCGCTGACTCAGAGGAAGGATACTCCAAGAAAGCCAGCAGCGCATAAAATCAATTCCGGTTAAACCATTGGCCATAAAAGCTTTCAACCTGGCGAGTTGGGAAGCAAACCGGGGCCGTTCTGAGGAGCTGAGGCGTTGCGGCAAAGGGTGATCCTCCGGAAGACGATGCACGCGATAACCCGGCAGTGGGTTTTCCCCTACAGGTGAAGTATCAATGCAATAAAACCAAGACTTGTTCCATTCTTTGGGGTGCGTGTGGAGAGCGGCATGAGGAAAGACTGCGTCTCTTCTCTTCTGAATGCTGACCCCGCCCAGTTCCTGATGAGGTCCGCCGGTGAACTCAGTTCGCCGGTTCAACTGGAAGAAGTCCCGGAACAGGTCGACTGATGGCTCTTCTTGCAAGTACACCTCTGAGAAAACTTGGAAATCGCAAATATTTGAAATAGAGTTGGGACCTATGTCTTGAGGGTGAAGTTGGAAAGCGGCAAGCACATCCCGGAAGAACTTTGAACCGGGAGGAGTGAAACCTCGAGCAATGTGGTCGAAAAAGACAATAACCTCCCCTTCTCTGGGAGCAGGAGGACATTCATTTCCTGGGGCCCGCCATTTCAAAACGGACTGAGGGCCTAGAGTGCCGATTGCAGCAGCATTGACTAAATCTCCTTCTGTAATGACAGAAGGAACCCAGTCACAGGCAACAAACTGTTTGGCAGCCATGGTAACAGAATGAAAGTGCTGAAAAGATAAAGTATAAAAACCGGATTACTCAAAGACAGATATGTAAACCGGATCGCATATGCAAAATCATGCCGACGGTTTAGACAAGGGACTAATGGCATAGCTAACCCGGAAGTAAGCAGAGAATGTATTACTGCCGGTTCAGAAATAACAAAAGAGAGGAGCTAAACCGTCGTGTTCATTGTCGATGCATTACAGAAGCGATATTTGACTGACTAAACCGGAGAATATTTTACAGATCTACAAGGGTGAAGAAACAAGTTTTTACAGATAGCTAAAGTAAGACAGATCTGAGCGCCCAGGAAAAACAAAAACAAATGTAAGACTATTACAGGAAGAACTGCAAGGGTCCTATACAGAGCGGACAAATTTAAAAGTTTGAATCTAAAACGCAGAAATCTAAGAACACGGCAGCGGAACAGAGGCAAGCTTTAAGGGCAAGATCTAAAGGCTGAAACTACTTCGAACTGGGTACCTAAGACGAACAGATAAAGCTTTCTCCGAGGTTTAATGGCGGAGGCGCGAGAAGAACCCTAACGCTATAGATCTACAGCAAGGGAGATGGAGTACCTGAAACAGCAAGAAGCGGCGGTGGAGTTTCTCTGGTCGCACTCAGGTTGATGCAGCGGCCGGCGAACGAAGGCTTGACGGACGACGGCGAAGGAGAGCTTGACGGACGACGGCGGAGGTCTGAGCTCGGGCGACGGAAGAAGAGGATGAGCGGAAGGAAAATGAGGAAGAGAGATAGCGGTATTTATAAAGGGGCAGAGAACGAAAGGGCAGGCGCGAGATTTGAGGAGGCAGAAGATTGGATAAAGATTCCCTGTCGCCTCGATTCTCGGGATGGCCTTTAAACAAAGGTGATAGACAGCTGCGCATGTTAAATGCGGAAGTGATGTCACGGTTAAATTAAGTGATTTTAAAGGATGATGTCATGGTCCGGTTTGCAAAAATGAGAAGACACAAGAAGAGAAGATCATGCAAGACTGAGAAGATTGATGTGAACAAGTTCAAATCATTCTGGGGCCTAATGTTAGGGATATTACTAGCAGGTATAAACTGGCTAGTATAAACCGGATTATGGTAGTTTAGTTGTATGCTTGTAAATATCCAGTAGGGGTTACGGCCCATGAAGGCTTAAGGCCCATGTGTAGAGTTACGGTTTGTAAACCGACTAATCATGTAACTTGAGAGATAAGGAAGAAAGAGCAGAGACCGAGGCGGACACGATTATGAGCCGGCCTCGGGACTCTGTAAACCGGACCGGGCATTACCTCCTATATAAAGGGACGACCCGAACCGGTTCAAGGGCAAGAAACAACCCGTCGAGACACAGGCAAGCAATCTGCTCCCTGTTCATCGACGCCCAAGCAATACCAAACCAAACTAGATGTAGGCTTTTACCTTCCTTGAAGGGGCCGAACTAGTATAAACCCTCTGTGTCCTTCGTGTGCTTTTAACCCCTTCAAGCTAACCCGTGCGATGGTTCCTCAAATAAGTCCGTTAAACCGGACATCTGCCGTGTTAATTCCACGACACATACCGAGAGTATCCCGTTCGCATTCTGGATCAAGCAGAGCGTGTCACTTGACGTCATAACATCAAGTTTCTCAAGGTTCAATGGTCTCATCATTCCGAGAGAGAAGCTACTTGGGAGCGAGAAGATCGTCTCCGACTGGAGTACCCCACCTTCTTTCCGCCTACTCTTGAATGTCGGGACGAGATTCCTTCGAGTGCAGGCGAGTTGTCACAACCCTAGTTCTGGTATGCACTAGGCTAGTCTTGATGCTTGCATCATGTTTAAATTTCAAATGAAATTGAATTGAGGACTTGTGAAACCCTCAGAAACCCTTTTTGAAAATGACCCAAATAAAAATTGCTCCAAAAAGGTCCAAGAAAATGTTCACGTTGCTCTCTGAAAAAATTGGTTAGAGATAAAAATCAAACCAATATTATTAGGAGCTCATAAATATTTATTTTGGGCATTTCGAATTAATGCAATAGTTATTTGCTTGGATATATATTTATTATATATTTTATATATGTCCAAAATTCTGATTCTTTATTTTGAGGGGCTTGGATTAATTCCTAGGTCCCTGCAAAATAAAAATGTCAGAAGAAAATAATTGATTTAGTTTAGAAACTATATCAAAACATAAAGACAGAAATAGAAAACAGAAACAAATAAAAAAAAGGAGAGGAAGGAGAGACTCACCTGTGCTGGCCCAGCACAGTGCGGCCTGGCCGGCCCAGCTGGCCAGCCCAGCCCTCCTGGCTCCCCTGTCGTCGTCCTCGCGCCAGTAGACAGGCGCGTGGCCGACGCGCGCGCACGGTGAGTGCGCCACGCCGCCAGCTGCCTGCCTGCTTCCTCGGGACAGCACGACGCCTTGAAGCATCTCCTCGGCGCCGCCCCGATCCCGTGGACGGCCTTTCTCCCCCTCCTGCCCTCTCCCTCGTCTGTTTTCACCACGGCCGAGCGCCGCCGTTTCTGCCGCTCGTTGTTGCCGTAGCCACCGCCTCCCCCTCGCCTCTCCGACGAGCCCCCGAGCTCCGCCTCGCTGCCGTGCCCCTCTACGCCGAGCCACAGGAACCCGGACGCCCTAAGGCCTCGTCCACGAGCTCGTCTTCACCGCCGGCCGCCGTGGATCCCCCTCGCCGCCCCGACCGCTCCAGAGCCTCCCCGAGCCCGCCGTTCGTCTCGTTGCAACCGTCGTGAGCTTCTGCCCCTAGTCCCCCTCTCCGCTCCCTCTCTCGCACGCCGTAGCTGCCGCACCGCGTTCACCCGCACGCACCGCCGCCCGCGCTCGTCGCCGGTGGTGCTCCGGTGACCTTTTGGTCCCGGGCGTGTGTCTAACATGTTCGCCGCGTCGCGTAGAAGCCGTAGGTGCTAGCGCCGCCCCGCCTAGGCCACCACAACCGCGAGCCCGAGCTCGACCGAGGTTCGGCCGCCCGCCGAGCTCGTCGCCGGCGCCACTCCGGCCACCCCCCCGGCCGCGTCACCACCACGGCTGGATGCGGACAAGCTCCAGCATCCCATAGCTGTGCTCCGCGCGCTAAAAGGTGCCCCGTAGACGAATCCCGCAGATCACCGCCGTGTTTGGCCTCGCCGGCGTCGAGCCGCCGGCGGGTTTGACCCGCTGACCGGCGTGGTTTGGCCCCACGGTCCAGTTGACCCTCCCCCTCTCTCTCTCTGACATGTGGGCCCTGCCCAGCTAATTAGTTGTTAGGATTAGTGTTAGTGTTAATTTACTTAGTTAGGTTAGTCCTACAGTCACTGACTAGTGGGCCCTGCCCAGTTAGTTAGGGCTAACTAACTCAGTTAGTTTACTGAAGACACTGACGTGTGGACCCCACACGTGAGGTTTGACCTGAGTCAGCGCTGCTGACTTGCTGACGCAAGCATGACGCAGTGCTGACGCAATAAACAATTTTCTGGAATTGTTTTTGTTTAGGAAAATCCAGAAAATTGTTTAAACTTCAAAAATCACATAAATTCAACCTTAGCTCAGAATGAAATAATTTATATATGAAAAATTATCAGAAAAATTCAATCTATCCATCTGTACCATTTTCATGCATGACAAATGAAGTTATACCCACTGTTTATATGAAAACACATAAATGGAATTTAATAATGTTTATTTTAGAGTTGCATTTGATCCCTTGGTTCAAATGGAATTCAACCAAATAAAATGCTAGTTGCTTTAGCTCAAACAACATCATAACTTCATGCCATATTCATGCATCATATTGTTGCATATGCTTGTGTTTGATTGTCGGCACCGTTCTTCTCGATAGGTCCAGCTACGGAGACAGATCCAGAGTACCTGTCAGAGGAGCAGTGCTCTGCACGTTGTTTTACCAGGCAAGCAAACCCCCCTTGTTCATTTCGATACAACCCCTCTCTCGCTCCTGCTCTCTGTTATTGCATTAGGACAACAACGACTTCAATTGCTACTTTATGCTGCGGTAGTTGAACCCATTCCTCTGCATGACCTGTCAGTCCACAGTAAATAGTTGAAACCCACTAGCATGTGTAGGAGTTGATTGAAGCCATGTCGTGATCTTACCATGCCTTGCTTGCTATTGCTTAGAGTGTGTCAGGTCTGATTCATCGGGAATGAATCGGAGTGCAGTGTTATGTTCTGATGCTGAGAGTTAAGTGTGTGAACACGATTTGGTAAAGGTAGTGGTGAGAGGCCATGTAGGAGTACATGGTGGGTTGTCTCACTGGAACCGTCCTTAAGAACTGAGTTCTGTGTATGTTGTCCAATGCCAGCTACTACCACGCATTGGAATGCTTAAGTGCCCCTCTCGACTTATTAACCGACTTGGTCTCTGTCCAGGAGTTGCAACTAGTTTCTGGTGTTTGTAAGTAGTGTTAGTAGTCTACCAAGTGGCACTCGGCCAGGTGGGCTTGGGACAGACTAGGCACCGTGGCACGGTGTACCAAGCGTAGATCCACTCGGCGAGGTAGGCTTGGGAACCTTGCGCACATCATTTGGGGCCGTGAGCGACACCCCGGCCGGATCTCCTTACGGATGGAACCCGAATAGGCGATAAACCTGGACTAGAGTCTTGTGTGGTTAGTCAGGTCGTGGCCGACACCCTCGCCAGGCTTCCGCTTGAAGGTTGCCGAGATACATGAGATGTACATGGCGGTAAGTGGCGAGAGCGTGTGTGAAGAAGTACTCCCCTGCAGGGTTAACATGATCTATTCGAATAGCCGGGTCCACGGTTATGGACTTCTTGGATGCTTACGTGGTACATAGACAACTTGAAGTGGATACTCTAAAATACTCAAGACAAGTGTGAGTACTATGGATGGCCTTCTCGTAGGGAAACGGGAATGATTCCATAGTGGTGTATTGTGTGGTGCTTAGTGGACTCGTGTGCGCCATCTCAAAGAGTTACCAGCAGTCATAGAATAGGATAGCCACTGAGTCAAAGCTGGCTTGCTGCAACTAAACCCCACTTTGCCTTTTTTGGATACAAGTGCATGCATAATAGGATCTGATGTAAGTCTTGCTGAGTACCTTTGTACTCATGTTTGCTTAATTTATGTTTTGCAGATGAGATTGATGTCTCACTAGTAGTTCCTCTTGGACTTCGACAAGTAGCTTGTTACCTCAGCTACGATCTTGGACGAGTGTTGTAGATAGTCAGGCTCTTCAGCTTTTTTCATTTGTAGATGTCTGTACTCAGATATGTTGTGCTTCCGCTTGTTGCTTGTATGCTCTGAATGTTGGGTCGTGAGACCCATGTTTGTAATATCTGGCTCCTCGGAGCCTAATGAATAAATACTTTGTTTATTAGAGTCTTGTTGTGATGCCATGTTGTATTTGCACATATTGAGCATATTGTGTGTATGTTATTGAAATGCTTGGTATGTGTGGGATCCGACACCTAGTTGTTTACCCTTGGTAGCCTATCTTACAGGGAAATGTCTCCTAGTGCTTCCACTGAGCCTTGGTAGCTTGCTACTGCTCCGGAACACTTAGGCTGAACGGCATGTGTCCTTCTTCGTTCCTGTGTCTGTCCCTTAGGGGAAATGTCACGCGTTGTTCCTTTAAGTCCTTGTAGCTTGCTACGAATTGGGTTCATACGTTGATGACCGACACGTTCGTTGCTGGGTCATGTATGCCTGTCTCTGTAATTTAGTGCCACTTTTGGTTTATAACTGGTCATGTCGGCCCGCGTTCTCTGTCATATGGATGCTAGCGACACTATCATATACGTGAGCCAAAATGCGCAAACGGTCCCGGGCCAGGTAAGGTGGCACCCGTGGGGATACCGTGCGTGAGGCCGCAAAGTGATATGGTGTGTTACATGCTAGATCGGTGTGACTTAGGATTGGGGTCCCGACAAGTTCACCTTGGTTGCGTTGAGACGCAGTCATCTTTCACGTTGGTGCAATTTTATCACACAATTGGCTATGAACCAAATGTTTCCTCGAAGAAGGATCGACATTGGTACTAAGAGCATAAGTTTTGTATTGATTTCTAAGCCTTCTCACAACTTTGTCTCCAGCTCCCCTATAATTTTATTTGTCCAGCTATTAAGTTTGATTAAAAAAATGGTGTGGACTAAAAACCTGGATGGACGTAGTAGGCCTCCATTTTTATTTAATCCGCATATTAGATTTGACTGAAGTCAAACTTTGTAAAGTTTGACCAAGTTTAGGCCGAACACAATAAACCATAATTATTAGAGAGGGAAAACTGTACATACTCTCAAACCTTTCCGATAATTGAAATTAAAATTCTTTATTTGTACACATTCTCACACGTTTCCGATAATTTGGCGCATGTGTGGTTGTTCACTTAAGGGAGGGTAGTGTACCGCACGTGAAGGACATGAAGTGCGACCAGGACGCATGGATCGTTAGTTCATCGGAAGTACGTAGTAGTTTTCTTCACTGGTATGTTAAATAGAGATTTTCGTTTCGTACTTACACAATTTAAAATGATTTTTATGGAGAGAATAAGAAAACCACTCCACTATATATTAGTCGTATACACGAGTACTATATGGACGCAGCTTCATTGACTTCACTGCACCTGCCTTTGGGTTTATGACAGGTGGGCCCTAAATGTGGCTGGCCCACCTGTCATACAGCCAAAAGCAGGTGCAGTTAAGGCACCGGAGCTCAGTCCGTACTACAGTATATATATATAAGCGGGAGCCTTAGCGCTTGTTCACTAGGGTTTGCACTCTCCACACTCTCACCGCACGGTATATACACTCTCCACACTCTCACCACACTCTCAGTCCGTACTATAGTATATATATAAACAAGACTGCGTTGTGGCCTCTGTCTCTTTGACCCCCCTCACAGCTGGCGAAGGAGGCGTCCGGATCCCGTCGCACCGGGGAGGGGAGGACGTGCAGCGTTCAATCTATCGCCTTCGGCGAGGGAGGCAATCCACTGCCAGCTCCGCTTTTCTCTTTCACCCAGCGCCTGTGCGGGAGGGCCACCGACCCCTTCTTCCTCGCTGCCGTACGTAGTGTGGGCAGATCCGACCTCCCGCCGCACGCCTTGCCACATCCCGACGACCCTAAGGTATAAGTTTCTTTGAAACCGTCCTTGTCTAGTTGCATGCTGGTCTTTTTTGATTCTGTAGTCGAATCTAGGTCTTGGTTCAAAGAGGAAAGAAGGGTGCGGTGGGGTGGAGCATGAATCTAGGACGTGGTTCAATGAGGAAAGGAGGGAGGGAAAGTAGTATAGACTAGCTATCCAGCCGCTTTGTTGGTCGAAAAGGGAAAAAGGGGGTAACCCAGTACACACATCTGTAAGGAACCGAACTCTTTGTTGAAAAGGGAAAGAAACTAGGGGGTCGGGTAGTTTGTGCAGGACTAGATTTGCTGCCCTCACATCGCAAAAAGTTTCAAAGAGAACAAATATGGGACCAACGCAGATATGTTGCTTGGCTACATACTCTGCATCACCCATTTATACGTGTGGACGCACATGGTGCTGGCATGTCCCATGTCCCATGCACCCACATGATTGTGCAGTGTGTTTTGAGATGTTGTGCTACTTGTATTGGTACTATTTTAAATAAACTCTGCATCAGCTCCTTTATAAGTAGATGGAAGCACATGTTGTTGTTGCTCCCACTCTCCCCTGGAACTGTTTATGCTTTTTGTTAAACTAATGCCGCTGGTAAAATTAAGCAATGCCACTCTCAGAATTAACTACTGAATCTTATTTCAAAATTGCAAGACTTGTTAGGGATTGGCGGGATTACCATTTTTGTGGCCGCATGTTTCATCGTCCTTTATTGCCCAGTAATTGTTTCCTTTTTTACCTCTGTTAAAACAGGGATATCTTTTCAACTTGTTGCTATTGCGACATTTTGCTTCGCTTAATTTTGCTGGAACTGCACAAAATGAGACCGGATTTCCATATATGTGTTGAGATCTCTTTGAGGTCTTCGTCACGCATTATTTCAAATCTTGGTCTTGAAAGGTCAGTACCGACTTTCCTCATAATTAAATAGTGAATCTTAGTTCAAAACTACAACACTTGTTAGGGATCGGCGGGAGTACCATTTCTGTTAGGGATCGGTCGGAGTCCATGTTTATGAAATGTATTGTTCAGATAGTGTCTCTGTTATTATATATCAGTTTCAGTGTTTTACAAATGGTACTATCATACTTTGTAATTCTTTCTATATGTTTAACCAAGGTATTGTTAAGATAATGTCTCTGTTAAAATGAATCAGTCGCATTGTTTTAGGAATGATACTTTTCTGCTTTGTCGTTCTTTATATATGTTGAAACCATGCATTGTTAAGATAATGTCCCAGTTAATATGAATGAATCACACTAATTGAGAATTGCTACTCTCCTGCTTTGTTTCCCATTAAGATAAGGTAGATCAGTAGATGTTTTTCTTCTGGGAGTACAAGTCATCAACCGTTATTTCTCAGTAATTGTTTCCCTTATACCTTTTCACAAGGATATCAAAATTAAATTTCGGTTTCATTCTGACTTTGATTTTAGTTGAACTGCACAAAAGGAGCCACTGTGTCTAAGGCAAACTGCTGCATTAGTGGGTCCAGTTGGTCTTACCACTTTGTAGAAAGAAGCAGTCACTGTTTGCGCTGCATTTCACAAGGAATGATCGAGAAGCTTTACAGAGTATTAGTAGACGCTGGTGAGATGACGAGTCTGCAGAGAGCATAGGGAACTCTACAACACGTGGAGTGCACTGGGCAAAAACTGCCCAAACAAGTACAGGAAGCCAGGACAGGACTCCAAATCTGTCAATGTCATTCTAAGCAACAACGATGGGGCATCTGGGTATGGCAATCTGTTTACCGTACTTTCAGTTTGTTAGTCCACCGATTGGTGGGTTGACACTGGGGCCAATATTCATGTGTGTGCTGATGTGTCTTTATTTTCTGGCAGCATATTGATACGTCCAAAACGTATCTATAATTTCTGCTTGCTCCATGCCTCTTTTGTGTGATATTGCTATGATATTTATGCACTTCCATACACTTTTTGTTCATATTTGGACTAACCTATTAACTCAGTGCACCACAGTGCCAGTTCCTGTTTTCTGATGCTTTTCTATTTCAGGTTTCCCCCATATTAAAAGTGCCCTAAAAATTCCGGGAAAAATACAGGAAAAATCAGCGTATCGGGAGCTTCCAGAAAAACCAAGGCAGGGCCAGAGGGGAGCCTGGGGTGGCCCAGGCGGCCACCCGGTGCGGCCCCACCCCTGGCCGCGCCAGGGGGGCGCCTGGGGCCCCACCTCCGCCTCTGGTGACCCCCTTTTTCATATATATTGCTCGCGTCCCGAAACCCTCGAGGACGGAACCTTTTTCGCGATCTCGTCTCTGTTCCACCACCGCCGCGCTTCCAAGATCGGGAGCACCAGGAGAACTCTTCCCGGCACCCTGCCGGAGGGGAGAACCACCACCGGGAGCTTCTCCACCACCATGGACGCTTCCCGGATGAGTTGTGATTAGTCCCCCTTGGACCATGGGTCCATGACCAGTAGCTATGTGATGTTCTCCTCCCCTCTTTGTTCTTCATCGATTAGACCTCGTGAGCTGCCCTACATGATCGAGCCACATATGTAATCTTTATGCTGTTGCTCTGCTGAGTTTGCTGGGATCCGATGGATTATGAGATTATGTTCAGATTGTGTGTGAGTAATATATTTGATTCACCTCTTTTATATTTATGTTCTTGAGTAAATCTTGCATGTTCTCCGTTGCTGTTTATTGCTTTGGCCGAGTAGTAGGTAGTAACTCCAAGAGGGAATGTTATGCTTGATTGTGGGTTCATGCCCCTCGATGACTAGCTTGAGTGACAGAAACATGAGTCTAGGGGATGTGATGTTGCCACAAGGGGGAAAACAACGGTGCTTGTACTTGCGGGTGCAAGGATTGTTTACTTTACGCAAAGTTCTTTTAATGCCGTTGTCTGTTGCTTTGAGTTTACACTTTGGGTGGTACTCGCAACTTAATACCAGCGAGATGTTCTGGATAGATATCTCAAGGTGGATGATTAGTAGTAGATGCAGATGGATTTCGGTCTACTTGCCTTGGCGTACCGCCCATGCTTTTGAGCCTCTACCTTTCTTTACAGCATAGTTAGCATTGGTTTGCGCACATAATCCTATCAATTGCCCAGCTGTAATTTGTTTACCTCGCTTAGCTGTTTTATTGTCTTTTGGGAGAGAGACATCACTAGTGAACATCATGGGACCCCGGTCCATATTACCATCACTGATCACACCCGCTATTTACTTCCTGTTCTTATTTCCTAGTTGCAGTCATACCTATCACTATTATCTCTTGTGTTTGATCCTTTGTAAACGACAAGGCCGGAGGGATTGACAACCTCTCTGTACTCGTTGGGAGCAAAGTTATTTGTATCTGTGTGCAGGTCCTGTCAAGCAAAAGTTTCTGGCGCTATTGACACCTTCTTGTCGACCCTCGGAGTCTCACGGGATTCGATCCTTGGTATCTTTGCCAAGGGAAATTTGCCGCTATGCTACATCTCAAACCTTCCACTTGGGGTAACCAACGAGGGGCGAGAAGCCATCAAGCAAGTTTCTGGTGCCGTTGCCGGGGACTCCACTGTTCAAGATAGGGGAGTTGCATGCTATCTTTTATCTTTGCTTTTTAGTCTTGTTAGTTTACCTTTCAGTTTTTGCTTTAGTGTCCCTTACCAAAAATCACAAAAATAGTTATCTTGCTTTTAGTTGGCATTATGTCTGGTCCTTTTGCATTTGGTGAGGCAGAAGTGCTAACCTTTAAACAAAGAGGTGGTGAGATTCTAAAAGATGCTTGGTATAGAATTAATGATTCTCAAAAAAGAGCCACCAAGAAGCAATCTACTATTATCCTGCTTAGAAATTTTTATGTTGGAATTACTTCTTGGAATAGGTTTATTCTAGATTCTGCTATCAATGGAAATTTCCTAGAAGCCCCAGTTTGGGAATCTCTTAGTATTATGGAAAATCTTGTTGGAAATCCCCCTGTTGTTAGCATTCAAGAGGACATTACCCTAGCTCACATTATGAAAAAACTTGAAAAGATAGAGCTAGAGATGCCAAACATTAATAAGATAAATGAGTTGGACCGTAAGATCCAAGGGAGTTTAAATAGGCTTGATAGCTCCATGCATAAAATTCTCAAAACTTTGGAGACCATCAAATCCCATGACTTGGATTCTCCTAGGATAGACAAGATTGAGGAAATCTTTGACACTTTAGGAACTACTTTCTCCTCAATCAAAACCAAAAAGGTAGAAACTCCGGCAAAGAATGAGCCTAAGTTCGTTTACGTTCCAAAGGCTCCTCGTTCCAAAAGTAATCCATCTATTGCCAAAGGGGTTGAAACTGTGAAGACTTTGGAAGAAACACCTCTCTTTGATAAATTTATAAATGAATCTTCCATTGACTTTTTACCTTTTGGTCTTCTCCCTAGAAGTATCTCTATTAGGCCTTTATTTGAAAGTCCTCTTAAGACTAGTTGTACTATTGAAGAGCTTTTTGATGATCTTGATGATGGTTCAATTGATACAACTTGATCTCTTTGCATCATGCCTAGCTTAAAGGCATAAAAGAAAGCGCTTTTGGGAGGCAGCCCACAACGAATTAGGACTTATATTTTGCTTTTGTTGTGTCTTGATGTTTGTTACTACAGTAGCATCATCATTGTATCTTTTCTTTTCTACTTTGTGCCAAGTTTAGCCCCCGATTGCAAGAAAGTTCAAAAGTTGTGACGTGCAGTCCAGAAAACAGATTCCGTCATTGGACAGAAAAATTCGTATAAAATCACCAGATCATCTTTTTGATCTGAATTTTTTTGACAGCGTGCTCTATACAATTGGCTTTCGGGCGTCTGTTCTGAGTTTTTTGATTTGAGTTGCAGAAGTGCCCCGAAAAAATTAGTTACTACCTGCTGCTCTGTTTTTCACAGATTCTGTCCTGTTTTGCCTTTTCTTCGTTTTGCAAACCTTGAGCTTGATTGTTCTTTGCAAAAACCTTTTGGCAATCTTGAGAAACAGTAGCTCTTCAAGATTATCTTTATTTCCAGCAAGGAAAAGTTATTTTATTATGGGTACTAACCTCGCTAATCAGATTATGATGAGTTATGTATGAAGGGAGTTTTCAAGTGTGCGAGGGAAGATGATAAAAAGATTCAGGTGGTTCAAACGCTCAAGCTTGGGGATGCCCCCGTGCACCCTCAAGAAATATTCAAGAAGACTCAAGCGTCTAAGCTTGGGGATGCCCCCGTGCATCCCCTTCTCCATCAACAATTATCAGTTCGTCTTTCGTTCCACTATATTTTAATCACTTCATGCGTTATGTGCTATGCTTGGAGCGTCTTGCTCTTAGTTTCCTTTTTAGTTTTCTTTAGCTTTGCTTGTTGTTCATAACGAGTTAGAACCCAGCTTTCTTTGTGTGGAAGAGAAACACGCTCCACTTCAACCTAGAACACAACATAGGATTTTCATGCTTATCTTTGCTGTGTGTGTTCTTTGTCTTTCCATAGCTACTGTCATGTTTAGCTCTTAGTTTTCATGCCTTTCTTTTTAAAGAGCTTTTGTTTAGTTGGTTGTTGAACTCTCTTGAGTTTTCATGTTTATCTTGTTAAGAGAGTTTGTCTGTTGCACTGAGTTGTGTGTCTTAACTTAAAGTAGGTAGTTGAGGTTGCTATTTAATTTTAGTAGTAACTTGCAATAGTTTTGAGGTATTGCCATGAGTAATGTCTGAACTTTTGGTGTCAAGAGCTTTAGCCTATTAGTGATAGATGTCGTATTTTGGGCAATCCGTGTTTATTTTCGAAAACCTACAAAATAGTTGAGAACTTTAGCTACTAAATGGATCACTAATCTTTGGAGGGATCGAATATTAGAGTACACTCACGTACCATGGGTCGAGGATGTGCAAGGGTAACCAAACCCCCATACACACCTCCTCGGGGTACTTGTCTCTTTGTGAACCTCCTAATTAGATTGAGAGTTACCGATAATAAGTGCATGAGTTCTTCGGACTAATGTGAGTATTCGAAGGTTGACACTTCCACCTAACCATATTTTTCTAGCCTCTTCGGTACCGTGCATTGCCCTTTCTCACCTCGAGAGTTGGCGCATACTTCGCCAGTGCATCCAAATCCTTGGCACGATACGCTCTGTCATCATAAGCCTCATTATATCCTTCCTCAAAGCAGCCACCATACCTACCTATCAAGGCATTTCCATAGCCTTTCCGAGATACATTGCCATGCAACATCCATCTTCTCATGACTTGATCTTCATGTCATACATGCTTTTTGCTTGATCGATGAGCCGCATGCTAGTTGGGCCTTGCCCTAATCATTGCTACATGACGCGCTAGTATCATTGCATATCCTGCTACATTGGCAGAGGCATACATTTGCATACATCATGATAGTTTCATTTTCTTTATGTTGAGTACTTTTGTAAAGTGTGAAAGATCTTCTATACTTCTTGTAATACATAGAGTGTTGCCCCTAAAGTGAGGAAAAGATCCCAAAGAGGACAAATCAAAAGATCCCAAAGAGGACAAAATCAAAAGATCCCAAAGAGGACAAATGAGAGATAAATAGAAAGAGCCATTGAGGCCACAAAAAAAATAGAAAAAGAAATAAAAAGAGAGAAGGGGGCACACTACTATTTCCTTTTGAGAGATCCACACTCGTACTCCATCTTATACCTTGTACTCCATAGAGATTATCATTCATGCATATAGCTATGTGGGGACCTTTACACTATAGAACTTGGCTTGTATATTCCAATGATGAGCCTCCTCAAAAGAGCTCTAGGTCTTCTTGAGCAAGCAAGTTGGATGCACCTCCACTAGTTCCATTGGAGAGCTTACCTTAGCTCATATGTGCATCCGTTGCATGGCAATCTGTCACACCCTGCATTTTGTAACATGTTATTTGTAAACTTTGAGGCATGAAAATTTGGACCAGCAAAATTTTTTAGCATCATTTGGCTTTTATTTGGAACTGAGTTTTCTTCATGTGCTTTTTCATGTGCTCATTAAAGTCAACTATGATCTCTTGTAGATTTCATCTCATTATCCAAAACTCCTGCCCAATGATCATGCCAAGTGTTATATAGCAGTATAGTATTTTCTTACAAAATTAATTTGGCCAAAAAGTATTTTATAAAATTAGTTTTCCCAAAACCCCTGAATTGAGATTTGCACTACAAGTACTTGATTAAGGGTGTGAAAATTATTTAAAAAGGTTTATTTGAGACCTAGTAGTCATAGGACTCCCAGAAACCACAAAGGTATAATTTTAAAAGTTATTTTCCTATTTTATTTAAAAGCTTTTTCTTAAGGCCAGAAATGGTCTTTAATAGGGGAAAATTATTTAACTGTTTCAAAAATATTTGCCAAAATTCAGAGAGACTCATAGGACATATATTGTCCATATATAAGAGTTTCAACACTTGGTCATGTTCAAAATAATGGGCTAAACCCTCTAAAACCCTTTCTGGATATTTCAAGCTTTTGGAATATTTACAAAGGAATTTTTCTCCAAAAATTCCAGGGAAATTCTATCATGTCATATATGACATAATTAATGATCTTGCCAAGTCCCATGCCTTGGGAAGCAAGAAAACCTCCTCAAACCCCTTCATAACCATTCTGTCCATATTTGAAGTTTGAGCAACTTTACATTGCCAAACTTGTCCAAATGCTCTCAAACTTGGTGCACATGCTAGAATAACCTAATAAGGCACCTAGACCAAATGGCACAAGATTTGAAATAGAGCAACTTGATCAGATCACCTCAAAACCCTTTCTGTTCAAATGCAAATTTGAACAACTTTACATTACCAACTTTTTATCTGGAGCCTCAAACTTTGTGGGCATGATCAATACCCCAAATGATGATGCTACAACAAGTGGTGCATCAAGGGGAGATGATTAGCTTGACTCAATCAAGATGGAACTGTTTCTGTTGATTTCTAGGGTTCACCAAAGTTACATTGGCTAGTTTCTTCAAATGAGCCCAAATTTGGTGAAGCACCCTATTTTCTCATGTCTTTCAACCCTGTCAAGTGCCATGTCAAGTGGACCTCATTTACTTGATCCAACACAGATCAAACACCTTCTGCAGAAATTCTAAAACCTCCAACTTGACCACTTTCACCTTTCTCCATAGCCTCAACTTCTTACCACAGGCCCATTGAGTTACTAGCGACCCCCAGTAACTCCCCCAGCACCTCAGCTCCATGATTGGGGGGTGAAACCCCAGCTTTACCTTGCTGTACAGCCAGCTTTCACCATTTTTACCAACACTCTCACTCTCTCTCTGCACCCTAGAGCATCCAAGGCCTCAGGGCAATTCTTTACTCCCCCCTCTATGCCCCAGACACTGTTGGGCACGCTGGAACGGACCAAGCCGGCGAGAGCATGCTGATGCCAGCCATACGCGCGCTCCAGAGCGCGTGAACAGTGCGCCTCGCACGCTGGCTCGGGCCAATCACCGCTCCCCGACAACCTCGAGCCTCCCCCTCGCGCCAGTCGAGGCGCCTCGACGTCTGCGACGTCCCCGGCGCTGTTCCCCCTCCTCCTGCGCCCTCCAGTGAGCGTCGCCGCACGCGCACCGGCCGCCCGCTTCGGCCATTCCTCTGCCTCGCACGCGCGCGCATCCTTGTCACTCCCCCGCTCCTCCTTTTACCTCAGCTGGACGTGGAACTCGTCCAGCAACTCCCCTGACTCATCCCCGTAGCCTCCCGTGCGCTGTAGCGACGAGCCGGAGCTCGCCGGCGCACTGGACCACGGGTCCTCGTTGAGCTCCTATATATAGGCCTCCCCGAGCTCCTCCAACACCACCACCAGCCTCACAACTCTCCACTGATCCCTCCTGCATCACTAGTTCGACCCCGGAGCGCCCCAGTGCTCGGGATCGACCGGAGCTCCGCCGCGTCGGGCCGCCGGCGATCTCGAGGTACAGGCCTCCCCTGCCTCTCCTTCCGCTCGTTTTGGAACCACCGCACCTCACTGACCCTTTCCCCTCTCTTTCCCCCTCCATTTGCAGTCGGAAACAACCCCGACCACCGTCCTCCGACGAGCCTCCGCCGTCGCACCTCGTCGCCGGCGAACCAGGGCTCCCCGCCGTGCCGCGCTACCACCACTACAACCGCAACACGCCGCTGAGTCCGTCCCTGGCCTCCGTTGCCGTCGCCGTGGCCGGTATCGTCGCCGGTGAGCTCGCCGCCGCCGTGGCCGAGGGGTTAGAGATGACAGGCGGGCCCCGCCTGTCATCCACCCACCTCTCTCCCCTCCTCTGTGCCGCTGACCCACGGGCCCCGCCCGTCAGGTTTGAAACCTGACGTGCGCGCGCGCTGGCACCGTGCGGCTGGGCCAGTCCGCCTGGGCCGTGCACTGTGGCCTCTTCTGGCCCTGTGCACAGGACCCTTTTTCTCTTTTTTCTTTTCTGTTAATGTTTTAAACATTTATGCAGAAAAGAATATTGATCCAAATTAAATAATTCCAACTCCTAAAATCTTGTAATATTTCAGCCTGTTTAATGGTACTACTTTCATTCAAATCCATGAAACTTTTCTGTACTGTTCAAATTTAAATTCAAATTTGAGCAGTATAACTCATGTTCAAAAATCAATATATCCTATTCTGTAACTCCAAAACTCCAACTAAGATTTTTCCCCATCTTAGAAAACCCTCTAGTATTTTACAAAAATGAGTTGACATTTTTCTGAGCACTTTGGTTTTTCTGTTTTATTTGTATTCTTATTTTTCCGTGGTTATTATGCGACGTATAGATCCCGTATTTGACGAAGTTGCTGTGGAAGAAGAAGGAGAAGGATTTGAAGACTTTGAAGACCAAGCCAATCCAGGCAAGCAGCCCTTTGACCATGATACACTTGTTCTTCGGAACCTATTTGTTTCCGACGCATGATGATTAGGGTTACGATGGTAACCTAGATGAACCACCACATGATGCATGCTTTATTCTTGATCTTGCTATATGCTAGACAACATGCAATAGGTGGCCATGATGCTTATATGATGCATGACATGATCTTGATCTTGCTATGTGCTAGATGACTTGCATATGGTTAGTAGTTTTGGAAAGTGATGCATGTGTGACATAAACCTACATGGTTGAAGTCTTTGCATAAAACCCCGTCGGGTGCCATTTATGCCCGAGGGAGATGATGATGATAAGTTGGGTGACCACTTGATGACGAAGTGGTGTGCCAAGGCAAGTGTGTGTGTTTTTCAAACGGATTGGTTGAAGTTGCGACCGTTATTCCAACCATACATGTGCAACCACACTACCCCTTATGGGATGGGGCTTTATTGATTACTTAGGTCGATACTAGCATGGTGCCCGCATTACTAGTGACGGGAAGACTTGAGGTCTTTCCCGGGACGGGGTCGTGCTTGGATAGACGGCCATGACTGTTTTTACAGGGCACCGGACACACCGTTGGTCCCTTCGGGTACGCGTGAACATTGAATTAGGGCAAGTCCCGTGATCTATTGTTTGTACCCGAGGGCCGTGTGCCAACGAGTGGACTCTATGTTAGTGTCGTCTAAGGAAAGGTAATGACCGGGTGCTTACCCCGGGTACTTGAGGTACCGCGGGTCGTGGTTGACACGGAAGTTCCCCGGATCTTGTGGGTAAAGTGCGCAACCTCTGCAGAGTGTCAAACTATTCGAATAGCCGTGTCCACGGTCATGGACAGTTGGGTAACCGCTCTTGGGCTATGTCCAATGTTTGTGAAACCATGCATGTGTGTGTGAGTCAAGGTGGTGACTTGACTCGATGAGATGAATCACATTCATGTTGATGTCGGTAACCTGTTCTCGAGGTTACGCGAGGTTATTGATGCATAAGCTTGATGATAGCATATTGTTCTAGCCTCCTGCTAGATTGTTCATTATTATTCAGTTGCATTATTACTTGAACCACATCATGGGTTGCTTGCGAGTACATTCAAAGTACTCATTGGCTTGCCACTGGTTATTTAATTGGCCAGGCATGGAAGAGCAGGATTATGAGGAAGAGTTCTTTGGAGACGATCATGCGAACTAGGACGCTATCCCAGTCAGAATGCCTGTAGGGTTAAGGCAGATGGCATGGGTTCTACCCGTTTTATCGAAGACTTCCGCTACTTGAGTTATTTGCTATTCAGCCGTGAGGCTCTATCTATGTAAGACTTGGCCATAATGGCCTTAATTCGTGTAAGACTATTTGTATGGATGTAAGACTCTTGTTATTTCAGTTTCTGTGTGTTCAGTGAGCATTGATCTCTGAGATCACTGTACACATGCATTCGGTGATCTCGACTTCCAAGTCGGGGTCCCCACAGAGCTGGTATCAGAGCCATCCTGACTGTAGGAAGCCTTATTTAGCATGGGCGTTAGTTAGTTGAGACTCCTTTTTCAAAACCTTCTGAACCTCTCTTCTTTTCTAAACCTGAGATTCTCTCAGCTTATTAACCCCTCCTATTCCACCTTTGTAGATGGCCGCTGTTCCCGAAGAGCACCTGACCACTGGGTTTCCCCTACTTCTCGAGGATAGCCTCCAGGAGTGTCAGTTCCACCGAGCACCCATCCTCACCTACCTTGAGCATTGGGTGAGCGATACTGAGGTGGAGTACCATGTGGAAGTGATCGTGAAGGCAAACGATCCTCCCACAAGTTGGTTCTTCGAGGGACCCCAGATGGCGACACTACCACTCGCTGTCGAGGCTGCTGCACTCAAGGCACTAACCCGTCTCCGCGAGCTTCTTCCGGAGATGGCAGCCAAGATGGCAACTCGCTTCTTACCTTACCGGAAGGAAGGTGACAAAGAAAGCAGCGCACTAGCCCCTCCACTGAAGGATGGACTCTCGCTTCGGTTCCAGACCTACTTCAGTCTATGTGCCGACAGCTTGGCACAAGACTTGGCCTCGGAATCAATGAAGCTTCGAGAAGAACTTTACAAGACCAAGGCACTTCTTCGTCGAGCTCAAGAGAAGGCAAACAGGATCAAGAAGGAAGGAGCACCTTCTGGACAATCCGCT
The DNA here is from genome assembly GCA_902687465.1 of Secale cereale. Taxonomy (NCBI): domain Eukaryota; kingdom Viridiplantae; phylum Streptophyta; class Magnoliopsida; order Poales; family Poaceae; genus Secale; species Secale cereale. The sequence goes on from LR738713.1 coordinate 592,726,144, forward strand.
ATCGCATATCGAGGCGGAAGGCCCTCCGAGGATGTGTCTTCCAAGGGTGAAGAACCACCTCGGCGACGCCGGATGACCGCACGGGAATATCGCAAGCTTTTCCCTGCACCACCGTCGAAGCACCGTCGTATCCAACTCCTCCACTCCCCCACTCCCTCAAGTGACAAGGGAGCCCAGTCAGATGAAGACAAGGAGGAAGACCCAGAAGAGCCGGAATACGCGACCGAGCATTCCGCCGCTTAGGCATTATTCGCTACTCGGATATGCCCGTTGTAACCCCTACGGTAGGATAGGTCGTGTAACCCCTATGCGCAGTCGAGTCCTTGTATGGTTCATATGAAACCATCTAGCGTTTGCTTTTGGTTGTGTCTGGATGTATGTCGTATTCTTCCTTCGGGAAGGTGTAAACGACTACATCACCCATTTGGATTTTAATGAAAGTGTTTTGGCCTTACGGCCCTTGCATGATTTGATATAGTGTCACACCCACCCCCATACTAGGCACCCATCTATCTTGCTTTTTCTCTTCCGAGTCATGAGACCTTTTACCGCTCCAACAGGATGCCTGTTGTAACTCGTACTGGTACCTCTACCCAGCAGCCCGAAGCCGGAGCATCCTCTCAGCCAGAGGCAGACCACGACCAAGCTCCACCACCACCTCCTCCAAGCATGGACATGGCTCAGCTTCTCCAAGCTTTCCGAGAGGAACGCCAAGCCAACACTGCAGCTCTCCAGCTGATTGCTCAAGCTGTCGCCAACAACCGCCAGCCGGCGGGGAATGGCAATGGACGTTCCACGTTGGCAGAGTTTAAGAAGCATGCACCGCCAACCTTCATCGAGACTGCTGAACCCCTGGATGCTGATGACTGGGTCCGTTCCATTGAGGAGATTCTGGAACTAGTCGGATGCACCGAAGATCGCGAGAAGGTGGCTTATGCAATCCACTGCCTCGGGGGAACCGCAAGAGCTTGGTGGGATGGATTCAAGGTCATGCATGTTGAACAAGACATTACTTGGGTGAACTTCAAGGCAGAATTCCGCAAGGCCCACATTCCTTCTGGAGTCATGGCTATCAAAAAGCGCGAGTTCCGAGCCCTGAAGCAAGGAAGTGGCACTGTCAAGGAGTACATGCAGAAGTTCAGTATTCTGTCGAGGTATGCCCCTGAGGATGTCAGCACTGATGCTGCCAAAAGGGAGCGCTTCATGGAAGGCCTTAATCAGACTCTGCAATACTCGCTTGTCGTGTGCGACTGCCCGTCTTTCCCTGACCTGGTGAACAAGGCACTTATGCTTGAAGACAAGCGGCGTGCTTTGGAAGACACTCGCAAGCGCAAGTTGGTCAGTAAGGGAAGTTCCAGCAACCAGAAACCTCGTCCGTGGCAGTCAGCCCCGGCCAAGCCAACCTATCAGCAGCCAAGAGCTCCTGCACCTCGTGCCAATCCTCAGCCTCAGCAGTATGCCAACCCCAGGCCAGCTTTCAACCCCAATACCAGAGGTGGCAACAAGATCAACACTCCAAATCAAGTCACTTGCTTTGGGTGTGGTCAGCCCGGACACATCTCCAGGGTGTGCCCCAACAAGAAGCCTGATGCCCCGCGCCCCAATGCGCAGAACCAGGGACAATGCCGTGGTATGCCACCAAGGAACCCAGCTCCTCGCAACCCACCGAACTATGGGAAGGGGCGTGTGAATCACGTCACTGCTGAAGAAGCCCAGGAAGACCCGGACGTCGTGCTGGGTACGTTCCTTGTCAACTCAGCACCTGCAACTGTCTTGTTTGATTCTGGAGCAACGCATTCATTTGTCACTCAAAGATTTGCATTAAAAAGTGGCATGACCCCTACACCCCTGAATAACCCTATGGTGGTACAAACCCCCGGAGCCGAGATGAGAGCCAAGATAGGCTGTAAAGGAGTCAGTATTACCATTAACGGTGTAGACTTCCTAGCAGACCTTATTGTCCTGAGATCGCAAGGCTTGGATGTGATCCTAGGAATGAATTGGCTCAGCAAGCACCAAGGCTTGTTAGACTGTGCCAATCGGACAGTCACTGTGACCAATGACCAAGGAGTAGAAGTCAAGTTTGCCCCCAACTCCTCTTCCGCTCAAGCCGCTAAAGTCAACTGTCTGTCTGAAGTTGGGCTAGACCAAGTACCGGTGGTATGTGAGTATCCTGATGTCTTTCCGGATGAACTACCGGGAATGCCCCCTGACCGTGACATTGAGTTCATCATCGAGCTCGTGCCCGGAGCAGGACCCATCTATAAGAAGCCTTATAGAATGGGAACGGAAGAACTAGCCGAGTTGAAGAAGCAGCTAGAAGAGCAGCTAAGGAAAGGATTTATCCGCCCGAGTGCCTCCCCTTGGGGATCTCCTGTTCTATTTGTGGCAAAGAGGGACGGTACCATCCGCTTATGCATTGACTATCGTTCCCTCAATGAAGTTACAATCAAAAACAAGTACCCACTTCCCAAGATCGAAGATCTGTTTGATCAACTCAGCGGAGCCAAGGTATTCTCCAAGATCGACCTCAGATCTGGGTATTACCAGCTGAAGATCAGACCCCAAGATATTCCGAAGACGGCATTCGTAACTAGATATGGCTTGTACGAGTGCACGGTCATGTCTTTTGGGTTAACCAATGCCCCAGCTTACTTCATGTATCTCATGAATAAAGTCTTCATGGAATATTTGGACAAGTTCGTTGTTGTCTTCATTGATGACATTCTTGTGTTCTCGAAGTCGGAGGAAGAGCATGAGCAACATCTGAGGATGGTCCTAGACAAGCTTCGTGAGCACCAACTGTATGCCAAGTTCAGCAAGTGTGAGTTCTGGCTACACAAAGTTGGATTCTTAGGTCATGTCTTGACCGAGGAAGGATTATCTGTTGATCCTGCAAAAATCGAAGCTGTGACCCAATGGCAATCTCCAACGACCGTCAAGGAAGTCAGAAGCTTCCTCGGATTGGCGGGCTATTACCGCAAGTTCGTGGAAGGATTCTCTAGCATTGCACAACCAATGACTCAGCTCCTCAAGAAGGACAAGAAGTTCGAGTGGACGCCAAAATGCGAAGAGAGCTTCCAAGAGCTCAAGAAGAGATTGACCACCGCCCCAGTTCTGGCAACACCTGATATTCACAAGGAGTTCGTGATATATTGTGATGCCTCTCGAACCGGATTGGGAAGCGTTCTGATGCAAGAAGGCCGCGTCATAGCATACCTCTCCAGGCAGCTACGACCCCATGAGGAGAACTACGCTACTCACGATCTTGAGCTAGCGGCAGTAGTTCATGCCTTGAAGACATGGCGGCATTACCTCCTAGGGAAACGGTGTGAGATTTACACACACCACAAAAGTCTGAAGTATATTTTCACCCAAAAAGAGTTGAACATGAGGCAGCGGAGATGGTTGGAACTCATCAAGGATTATGACCTCAGTGTTCAGTATCACCCTGGGAAGGCCAACGTGGTGGCCGATGCCTTAAGCAGGAAGGCTTGCTCTTTGAATGTCATTATTCAAGAAAGACAGCCAGCCTTGTTTAAGGAGATCGAACAATTCAGTTTGGAATTGGTCACCCCTGGATTTCTGGATCATTTGGAAGTCAGACCGACCCTGCTAGACGACGTCAAGAAGGCTCAAGATGGACACGCAAGCATCGAAGGTATCAAGAAGAAGATGAAGATGGACAAGACCCCAGGATTCTCCGAAGACGAGCACGGGATTGTTTGGTACAAAGGTCGTCTCTGCGTACCAAACAACACCGAGTTGAAGACGCTGATTCTGCAAGAAGCCCACGACACCCCGTATTCCATCCACCCCGGAGGAACCAAGATGTACCAAGACTTGAAGGCACGATTCTGGTGGCACGGTATGAAGAGAGAGATTGCAACCTATGTTGCAAAGTGTGATGTGTGCCAAAAGGTCAAGGCTGAATATCAGCGACCCGCTGGATTGCTCCAACCACTCAAGGTTCCTGAGTGGAAGTGGGATAAAGTCGGAATGGACTTCATCACTGGATTACCAAGGTCGAATAGAGGACATGACTCTATCTGGGTCATAGTCGATCATTTGACCAAGGTGGCTCATTTCATTCCTGTCAAGACTACCTACTCAGGCAACCAGCTGGCAACTCTCTATATCAACCGAATCGTAAGTCTTCACGGTGTTCCCAAGGAGATTGTGTCAGATCGAGGCACCCAGTTCACTTCAAGGTTCTGGAAGCGATTCCAAGAAGCCTTGGGAACCAAGTTGTCTTTCAGCACAGCTTTCCACCCACAGACCGGAGGTCAAACTGAGCGAGTCAATCAGATTCTCGAAGACATGCTCCGAGCCTGTGTCCTGGCATATGGAGCCAAGTGGGAAGACTGTCTCCCTTTTGCCGAGTTCTCCTATAACAACAGTCACCAGTCAAGCCTTCAGATGGCACCATTTGAGGTGTTGTACGGACGCAGATGTCGCACACCCCTCAACTGGTCAGAGACTGGAGAAGGACTAGTCTTTGGACCGGATATTCTCCGCGCAGCAGAAGAGCAAGTCCAACTAGTCAGAGAACGATTAAAGGCAGCCAAGTCAAGGCAAAAGAGTTATGCTGACACTCGACGCCGAGACATGAGTTTCCGTGTCGGAGATCATGTGTACCTGCGGGTAACTCCTCTGAAGGGAACCAAACGTTTCCACGTCAAGGGGAAGCTCGCACCAAGGTTCATTGGCCCTTTCAAGATCACCGACCAACGAGGAGAAGTGGCTTATCAGTTGGAACTACCACCTGAGCTATCCGATGTGCACAATGTATTCCATGTGTCACAACTCCGGAAATGTCTCCAGGTTCCGGACAAGCCCAGTCTCTACAAGGATGTAGATCACCAAGCCATTGATCTGCAGCCCGATTTGACCTACCGCGAGAAGCCCATTCGTATTCTGGACGAAGCAGAACGTCGTACGCGGAGCCGTACCATCAAGTACTTCAAGGTCCAGTGGAGCAACCACACCGAAGCAGAAGCAACCTGGGAACGAGAAGACTATCTTAGATCCGAGTTTCCCGATCTCTTTTAAGCCCTAGTTTAGGAATCTCGGGGACGAGATTCTTGTAAGGGGGGTAGGTCTGTCACACCCTGCATTTTGTAACATGTTATTTGTAAACTTTGAGGCATGAAAATTTGGACCAGCAAAATTTTTTAGCATCATTTGGCTTTTATTTGGAACTGAGTTTTCTTCATGTGCTTTTTCATGTGCTCATTAAAGTCAACTATGATCTCTTGTAGATTTCATCTCCTTATCCAAAACTCCTGCCCAATGATCATGCCAAGTGTTATATAGCAGTATAGTATTTTCTTACAAAATTAATTTGGCCAAAAAGTATTTTATAAAATTAGTTTTCCCAAAACCCCTGAATTGAGATTTGCACTGCAAGTACTTGATTAAGGGTGTGAAAATTATTTCAAAAGGTTTATTTGAGACCTAGTAGTCATAGGACTCCCAGAAACCACAAAGGTATAATTTTAAAAGTTATTTTCCTATTTTATTTAAAAGCTTTTTCTTAAGGCCAGAAATGGTCTTTAATAGGGGAAAATTATTTAACTGTTTCAAAAATATTTGCCAAAATTCAGAGAGACTCATAGGACATATATTGTCCATATATAAGAGTTTCAACACTTGGTCATGTTCAAAATAATGGGCTAAACCCTCTAAAACCCTTTCTGGATATTTCAAGCTTTTGGAATATTTACAAAGGAATTTTTCTCCAAAAATTCCAGGGAAATTCTATCATGTCATATATGACATAATTGATGATCTTGCCAAGTCCCATGCCTTGGGAAGCAAGAAAACCTCCTCAAACCCCTTCATAACCATTCTGTCCATATTTGAAGTTTGAGCAACTTTACATTGCCAAACTTGTCCAAATGCTCTCAAACTTGGTGCACATGCTAGAATGGCCTAATAAGGCACCTAGACCAAATGGCACAAGATTTGGAATAGAGCAACTTGATCAGATCACCTCAAAACCCTTTCTGTTCAAATGCAAATTTGAACAACTTTACATTACCAACTTTTTATCTGGAGCCTCAAACTTTGTGGGCATGATCAATACCCCAAATGATGATACTACAACAAGTGGTGCATCAAGGGGAGATGATTAGCTTGACTCAATCAAGATGGAACTGTTTCTGTTGATTTCTAGGGTTCACCAAAGTTACATTGGCTAGTTTCTTCAAATGAGCCCAAATTTGGTGAAGCACCCTATTTTCTCATGTCTTTCAACCCTGTCAAGTGCCATGTCAAGTGGACCTCATTTACTTGATCCAACACAGATCAAACACCTTCTGCAGAAATTCTAAAACCTCCAACTTGACCACTTTCACCTTTCTCCATAGCCTCAACTTCTTACCACAGGCCCATTGAGTTACTAGCGACCCCCAGTAACTCCCCCAGCACCTTAGCTCCATGATTGGGGGGTGAAACCCCAGCTTTACCTTGCTGTACAGCCAGCTTTCACCATTTTTACCAACACTCTCACTCTCTCTCTGCACCCTAGAGCATCCAAGGCCTCAGGGCAATTCTTTACTCCCCCCTCTATGCCCCAGACACTGTTGGGCACGCTGGAACGGACCAAGCCGGCGAGAGCATGCTGATGCCAGCCATACGCGCGCTCCAGAGCGCGTGAACAGTGCGCCTCGCACGCTGGCTCGGGCCAATCACCGCTCCCCGACAACCTCGAGCCTCCCCCTCGCGCCAGTCGAGGCGCCTCGACGTCCGCGACGTCCCCGCCGCTGTTCCCCCTCCTCCTGCGCCCTCCAGTGAGCATCGCCGCACGCGCACCGGCCGCCCGCTTCGGCCATTCCTCTGCCTCGCACGCGCGCGCCTCCCTGTCGCTCCCCCGCTCCTCCTTTTACCTCAGCTGGACGTGGAACTCGTCCAGCAACTCCCCTGACTCATCCCCGTAGCCTCCCGTGCGCTGTAGCGACGAGCCGGAGCTCGCCGGCGCACTGGACCACGGGTCCTCGTCGAGCTCCTATATATAGGCCTCCCCGAGCTCCTCCAACACCACCACCAGCCTCACAACTCTCCACTGATCCCTCCTGCATCACTAGTTCGACCCCGGAGCGCCCCAGTGCTCGGGATCGACCGGAGCTCCGCCGCGTCGGGCCGCCGGCGATCTCGAGGTACAGGCCTCCCCTGCCTCTCCTTCCGCTCGTTTTGGAACCACCGCACCTCACTGACCCTTTCCCCTCTCTTTCCCCCTCCATTTGCAGTCGGAAACAACCCCGACCACCGTCCTCCGACGAGCCTCCGCCGTCGCACCTCGTCGCCGGCGAACCAGGGCTCCCCGTCGTGCCGCGCTACCACCACTACAACCGCAACACGCCGCTGAGTCCGTCCCTGGCCTCCGTTGCCGTCGCCGTGGCCGGTATCGTCGCCGGTGAGCTCGCCGCCGCCGTGGCCGAGGGGTTAGAGATGACAGGCGGGCCCCGCCTGTCATCCACCCACCTCTCTCCCCTCCTCTATGCCGCTGACCCACAGGCCCCGCCCGTCAGGTTTGAAACCTGACGTGCGCGCGCGCTGGCACCGTGCGGCTGGGCCAGTCCGCCTGGGCCGTGCACTGTGGCCTCTTCTGGCCCAGTGCACAGGACCCTTTTTCTCTTTTTTCTTTTCTGTTAATGTTTTAAACATTTATGCAGAAAAGAATATTGATCCAAATTAAATAATTCCAACTCCTAAAATCTTGTAATATTTCAGCCTATTTAATGGTACTACTTTCATTCAAATCCATGAAACTTTTCTGTACTGTTCAAATTTAAATTCAAATTTGAGCAGTATAACTCATGTTCAAAAATCAATATATCCTATTCTGTAACTCCAAAACTCCAACTAAGATTTTTCCCCATCTTAGAAAACCCTCTAGTATTTTACAAAAATGAGTTGACATTTTTCTGAGCACTTTGGTTTTTCTGTTTTATTTGTATTCTTATTTTTCCGTGGTTATTATGCGACGTATAGATCCCGTATTTGACGAAGTTGCTGTGGAAGAAGAAGGAGAAGGATTTGAAGACTTTGAAGACCAAGCCAATCCAGGCAAGCAGCCCTTTGACCATGATACACTTGTTCTTCGGAACCTATTTGTTTCCGACGCATGATGATTAGGGTTACGATGGTAACCTAGATGAACCACCACATGATGCATGCTTTATTCTTGATCTTGCTATATGCTAGACAACATGCAATAGGTGGCCATGATGCTTATATGATGCATGACATGATCTTGATCTTGCTATGTGCTAGATGACTTGCATATGGTTAGTAGTTTTGGAAAGTGATGCATGTGTGACATAAACCTACATGGTTGAAGTCTTTGCATAAAACCCCGTCGGGTGCCATTTATGCCCGAGGGAGATGATGATGATAAGTTGGGTGACCACTTGATGACGAAGTGGTGTGCCAAGGCAAGTGTGTGTGTTTTTCAAACGGATTGGTTGAAGTTGCGACCGTTATTCCAACCATACATGTGCAACCACACTACCCCTTATGGGACGGGGCTTTATTGATTACTTAGGTCGATACTAGCATGGTGCCCGCATTACTAGTGACGGGAAGACTTGAGGTCTTTCCCGGGACGGGGTCGTGCTTGGATAGACGGCCATGACTGTTTTTACAGGGCACCGGACACACCGTTGGTCCCTTCGGGTACGCGTGAACATTGAATTAGGGCAAGTCCCGTGATCTATTGTTTGTACCCGAGGGCCGTGTGCCAACGAGTGGACTCTATGTTAGTGTCGTCTAAGGAAAGGTAATGACCGGGTGCTTACCCCGGGTACTTGAGGTACCGCGGGTCGTGGTTGACACGGAAGTTCCCCGGATCTTGTGGGTAAAGTGCGCAACCTCTGCAGAGTGTCAAACTATTCGAATAGCCGTGTCCACGGTCATGGACAGTTGGGTAACCGCTCTTGGGCTACGTCCAATGTTTGTGAAACCATGCATGTGTGTGTGAGTCAAGGTGGTGACTTGACTCGATGAGATGAATCACATTCATGTTGATGTCGGTAACCTGTTCTCGAGGTTACGCGAGGTTATTGATGCATAAGCTTGATGATAGCATATTGTTCTAGCCTCCTGCTAGATTGTTCATTATTATTCAGTTGCATTATTACTTGAACCACATCATGGGTTGCTTGCGAGTACATTCAAAGTACTCATTGGCTTGCCACTGGTTATTTAATTGGCCAGGCATGGAAGAGCAGGATTATGAGGAAGAGTTCTTTGGAGACGATCATGCGAACTAGGACGCTATCCCAGTCAGAATGCCTGTAGGGTTAAGGCAGATGGCATGGGTTCTACCCGTTTTATCGAAGACTTCCGCTACTTGAGTTATTTGCTATTCAGCCGTGAGGCTCTATCTATGTAAGACTTGGCCATAATGGCCTTAATTCGTGTAAGACTATTTGTATGGATGTAAGACTCTTGTTATTTCAGTTTCTGTGTGTTCAGTGAGCATTGATCTCTGGGGTCACTGTACACGTGCATTCGGTGATCTCGACTTCCAAGTCGGGGTCCCCACACAATCCCTACTCCTCACAGCATATCTATCATTTGGCTTTCTCTCGCCGATGATTGTCCTCATTGATGTGAGCCTTTCACACCTTTTTTGTCTTCCCCCTTCATCATTTTTCTCTCTTTGCCATCCTAAGTGTCGACTTTCTTGCTTACGCTCATCCATTGCATGAGTGCTCAAAATATCGAAAGGGAGTGGATCATTTTGACTTGTACCTGGCTGACGGTCTGGGGATGAGTCAAGATAAGATTCCAAAGAAGACCAAGTGTGAAAGTTTAGTAGATTAAGTTCTCAACAATACAAAAACTATGTTTTACTCTCTCATATATCCCTATCCCCTTTCTTGCACGCAAACACCATTTGGAGACATTCGAGTCACGGACAGCGAGAGCTCTTGCACCTTTATGTTCTTATGTTACTTGATACAATGCTAATATAGACTCTTGTTTGTTATGACTTGAATTGAATTACATGCCTTGATTGCTTTACTTAAAAGTTCTTATATGGTTGATAGCATGTCACCACAGAAATTATGCTTGTTATCATTTACCTACTCGAGGACGAGTAGGAATTAAGCTTGGGGATGTTGATATGTCCAAAACGTATCTATAATTTCTGCTTGCTCCATGCCTCTTTTGTGTGATATTGCTATGATATTTATGCACTTCCATACACTTTTTGATCATATTTGGACTAACCTATTAACTCAGTGCACCACAGTGCCAGTTCTTGTTTTCTGCTGTTTTTCTATTTCAGGTTTCCCCCATATTAAAAGTGCCCTAAAAATTCCGGGAAAAATACAGGAAAAATCAGCGTATCGGGAGCTTCCAGAAAAACCAAGGCAGGGCCAGAGGGGAGCCTGGGGTGGCCCAGGCGGCCACCCGGCGTGGCCCCACCCCTGGCCGCGCCAGGGTGGCGCCTGGGGCCCCACCTCCGCCTCTGATGACCCCCTTTTGCATATATATTGCTCGCGTCCCGAAACCCTCGAGGACGGAACCCTTTTTCGCGATCTCGTCTCTGTTCCGCCGCCGCCGCGCTTCCAAGATCGGGAGCACCAGGAGAACTCTTCCCGGCACCCTGCCGGAGGGGAGAACCACCACCGGGAGCTTCTCCACCACCATGGACGCTTCCCGGATGAGTTGTGAGTAGTCCCCCTTGGACCATGGGTCCATGACCAGTAGCTATGTGATGTTCTCCTCCCCTCTTTGTTCTTCATCGATTAGACCTCGTGAGCTGCCCTACATGATCGAGGCACATATGTAATCTTTATGATGTTGCTCTGCTGAGTTTGCTGGGATCCGATGGATTATGAGATTATGTTCAGATTGTGTGTGAGTAATATATTTGATTCACCTCTTTTACATTTATGTTCTTGAGTAATTCTTGCATGTTATCCGTTGCTGTTTATTGCTTTGGCCGAGTAGTAGGTAGTAACTCAAAGAGGGAACATTATGCTTGATTGTTGGTTCATGCCCCTCGATGACTAGCTTGAGTGACAGAAACATGAGTCTAGGGGATGTGCTGTTGCCACAAGGGGGAAAACAACGGTGCTTGTACTTGCGGGTGCAAGGATTGTTTACTTTACGCAAAGTTCTTTTAATGCAGTTGTCTGTTGCTTTGAGTTTACACTTTGGGTGGGACTCGCAACTTAATACCAGCGAGATGTTCTGGATAGATATCTCAAGGTGGATGATTAGTAGTAGATGCAGATGGATTTCGGTCTACTTGCCTTGGCGTACCGCCCATGCTTTTGAGCCTCTACCTTTCTTTACAGCATAGTTAGCATTGGTTTGCGCACATAATCCTGTCAATTGCCCAGCTGTAATTTGTTTACCTCGCTTAGCTGTTTTATCGTCTTTTGGGAGAGAGACATCACTAGTGAACATCATGGGACCCCGGTCCATATTACCATCACTGATCACACCCGCTATTTACTTCCTGTTCTTATTTCCTAGTTGCAGTCATACCTATCACTATTATCTCTTCTGTTTGATCCTTTGTAAACGACAAGGCCGGAGGGATTGACAACCTCTCTGTACTCGTTGGGAGCAAAGTTATTTGTATCTTTGTGCAGGTCCTGTCAAGCAAAAGTTTCTGGCGCTATTGACACCTTCTTGTCGACCCTCGGAGTCTCACGGGATTCGATCCTTGGTATCTTTGCCAAGGGAAATTTGCCGCTACGCTACATCTCAAATCTTCCACTTGGGGTAACCAACGAGGGGCGAGAAGCCATCACATATAAATACGAAATCCACAGGGATGCTCGGCTTGATTTTAGTGGAACTGCACAAAATGTTCAGACGGTTCGTGTCCTCCATAATAATACTTCATCATGCACAATACATCGAATGGTTCTCTAATCATTCGTCGTCACCTTGAGCCACCGGACTATCAGATGACAAACTGATGACAAACCCTGCCCGTTCCACAATCATAGGCATTACATATTTTGAACGGGAAAAACATGTCAAAGTTGACATTAGTTTAATATATTGGAATTGGAAAACCTTGTCAATTTTTGCTAATTGATGTTAGCCTAAAGACATGCATTTGATATTTTTGAGTGGGACGCCCTTGCTGTGAGCAACCTCGATTGTTTTTTCCTATTCATGTCTTGAGTTCAGAAGTAAATATTTACTCTGCTGAGATGCATAGTCACATGAATGTTGACTTATCTAAGATATTTTAAGAGTTTCTTCTGAATATTGTCTATGTAATACCTTGCCGGGCCTTGTGTTTGATTGTAAAGTTGAGCTTGGAATGTTGTGGCATGCGGCATCATGAGCTTTTCACCGTGCCTCCTGAGAATAATGCTTCGTATTGTTTTGCATGTTGATCTAATGCCAGTGATTTGCTTGTTAGGAAGATCATCCTCCTATGTTGTTTCCGTGCTTAAGAAGTTCATCGTCTTATGTTTCATTGATAGCCTATACGACAAGTCGGGTAGGTTAGACGTGAAATCATATGATCTTCCGACCAACTCATCATCTTAGGCCGTGATTGGATCGTTGTTTTCCAACCAAAAGCGCTTGTAAAACTGACGCTTGTAAATAGAAGCAGATGGTCTCGGGCGAAGCACTAGGTTGGTCGATTTCGACTAGTAAAATATACACCAGTCTCTCGAATTACACGTGTAACCCACCGGTTTTACTTACAGACCTCGGGCCCTCAGTTTCATTACGCATGTATTTGACGCGTTGTTTCCGATGACGAGTAAATTACACTTGTATCTTAATACAGGTGTGAAATAAACCAGAGCTCTCAAGCGCGGCCTTACCGTTTCATGCCGTCTCAGTCTCTCGAAGGTGCTCATAGGTGTCCGATGATCCTGGCTTCCTAAATGAGCAGCGGGCGCTGTATCAGACCATCCGTAGGGCCCGCGAGGCCCTCTTCGTCGTCCTTCGAGTTGTTGCGCTCGCCGTGGCTCCGAGTATTGTTAACATGGTCAATGAACATGTGGATTCAGGAGATGACTTTATTTTGACTAGTTGACAGTAGGGGCCCACTTGGGCCATAGCCGTACGTACGCAAGTGCCTCCTTATTATGTGCAACTATATTTTTTTTGCTTCCTCCTGGTTTCCTGACATCACGGTCCCACACCATTGTCAACCCATGTAGTCAATATAAACGAGAGAACTGCACAAGGTGCGGCCGACAGCTGGGACCAAGCAGCTCGAGCAGTATTTGTGTTTCTGAGGCGTGAGCACTGCAGAGTTTTTCTTGGCGATGTTTTCGTTGTTGTTCAGAGGAGAACAGGGTATTAACTGGGCGGGCTGTGGCCCGTCTAGCCCAGGATAGATATCCAGCCTAGATATTAATTTTTTTCAAGATGAAAATGGCTAGCCCAGCTATACGTTTTTTTGAGGAATACCCAGGCAAGGTCAACTTGTTATTCTCCGCCCCGATGGGCTGCAAATCTTTCCTAGGAGGGATGCATTACCCTTAACAGGAAAATGAGCTTTAAAAAATAATAAATGGGATGTAATTATAAAAACTGGGCAGTAACTATAAAAAAATACACCAAGCACCAAATTAGTTTATAAAATATTATTTATGGATTTTGAAAATCTTAATTTTTAATTGTTGCGCGGGCAATGTTTCGTTAGATTTTTACGTAATACAAATTTATATTTAATCTGACTAGAAATTTCGGGATAAAAATATTTCGGATCCCATCACAATGTGGGAAATTTTATTGAATTCTGACTTGAACGGTTGGTTGAAATTATTAATCGTTGTACTACCTAGAAAATGGGTTGTACTTTTAACAAACTGTAAAATGATCCCAGTTTATTTTTTCTAAAGAATACCCAATCCAGGCCTATTTATTTTTCTACGCCCTGATGGGCTGCAACTCTTTCAAGACGCCTGCAAATCTTGAAAGTAATACGAAATTGGTTGTAAATATAAAAACAGATGACAAATTGGCAATTACTTTATAATTTCTGAATTTTTTCACATTTTCAGATTCCTATTTCACTGGGGATTAACCGAATTTGAATATATCTTAAAAGTACTGTAAATCTAGCTCGACATTTCGATATAAAAAATAGTTTGGAACCCACATAAATATGAGAAATTGGCCTGGCCAACCTAAAAAACGGACTACAATAAATTGCATAAGAAGTCGCAATGAGCTATACATAAATTATTAAAAAAAGAGGGAATGATCTAACTTATGGGCCGATTAAGTTGACGCGTATGCAAGATTTTTTTAGTTATTATATACGTCAAAACATGATTCTACCAGACGTAATCGTTGGATGTCAATCCAATGGCCGTCGTGTTTCTTCAATCTCCGATCTTCTTGCTCCAGCCGCCAAATCCAATGCCGGCAGGACCGCCTACTCCCGCCTCACGTGCAGGACTCCCCGCCCCTACTACTCCCATCGCTGGCCAGGGCATCCCTCTACTCACCCACACCCCCTGTTATTCTGCAGCGACCGCAGCCTCACACCGCAGCCGAACCAGTGAACCCTCGTACTCCTCTCCGCGTGGGCATCCACTGCCGCGTCTTCCCCAGCTCCGCGTCGTCCCCCTCCTAGGCCTCGCCGTTGTCCACCGCCCTGGTGCTCTGGGCACGGCCTAGTCAACGTGGTCAAGGAACGACTTCCATCGGAAGAGTACTGTCGTGGAGAGGCTGACAGCTGGGTCCACGGTAGCTGCAAGGAAGTGCCTCCTTATTACGCGAAAAATAATTATTCCTCCACCTGACAGCAGGGACCCACCGGACAGGCCACCGTATTTGGCGAAAAAAATGTTTCCCCCTGACTGTTGGGACCCACCGCACGGGCCACCGTATTTCGCGAAAAAAATGTTCCCCCCGCTGTCAGCTCGGACCCACCGGAAGTGCCTCCTTATTACGCACAAAAAAATGAAAACTCCCCTTGCCAGCTGGGACCCGGTATAGTGGGAGGCTGACTTGTGGGCCTACTAAGTTGACGGGGACGGAGGGCTTTGTCAACTTAGTCAATATGCATGATTCTAGGTTCATTGACCGTACGATGTCCATCCAACAGCTGTAGTGCTTCTTCAACCTCTGGTCTTCTTGCTCCAGCCGCCCAAACTAGTGCCGATCGTGCCTCGTGCTCCTATCTCCCGTGGCCGGCTGCATTCCCGTGGAGGCCTCACCGCCCCCTACTACTCCCACCGTTGGCCAGGCCATCCCTCTACTCACCCACACCCCTGTTATTCTGCGGCGACGGCAGCCTCACACCCTAGCCAAACCAGTGAACCCTCGTACTCCTCTCCGTGCGGGCTTCCACTGCCGCGTCTTCCTCGGTTCCGTGTCGTCCCCTTCCTAGGCCTCGTCGTCGTCCACCGCCCTGGTGCTCTCAGCGTGGCGTGGTCAACGTGGTCAAGGAACGACTTCCATCGGAAGAGTACTATATGTGGAGAGGCTGACAGCTGGGTCCATGGCCGTAGCAAGGAAGTGCCTACTTATTACGCGCAAAATAATTATTCCTCCACCTGACAGCGGGGACCCACTGGACGGGCCACCGTATTTCGCGAAAAAAATGTTTCCCCCTGACTGCTGGGACCCACCAGCTACATCTTCGCACGCGAGGAAGTGCGTCCGGGTAAAAAACCGATTCGCCCCCCTGACTGCTGGGACCCACCAGCTACATCTTCGCAGGCAAGGAAGTGCCTGACAGTCGGGACCCACCTGGTCGAAGCGTACGTAACGTTGTCATTCTGGTCGCGAACGTGTACGTACATACTGGTCGATGTAGAGGCACGCACGTGTCGTAGTAGAGGCGCGCACGTAGCATGTACACGTACGTACAGCGGCAAGTGTGTAAGAAAGAAAATACGTCCACGTACGTACATACGGGCAGGGTCTCGAATGCCTACTCGCGCATACGTACAGCCAGGGCTCGTGTACATGGCTGGGTCGGAACGGAGAAATAGTGTCGTCGTCGTGTTCATGGGGAGCCAACCGACTGGGTCGGAACGAAATGCGTCGTCGTGTTCATCGGGAGGGCTTGGACGGAACAGCCGATGGAAACGAGGCGTGGCGTACCGCAGAACGGAGGAAACGACCTTGTGTTCGACCGGCCATGTTCGAAAGGGATCATGTTCATCGGGAGGGGTCTGGCATACCGCAAAACAGAGTAAACGGACTACCTACGGTCGAAATGGGAGTCCTGTTGATCGGGAGGGGTGTGGCGTACTGCAAAACGAAGAAAACGGACTTGTGTTGGAGTGCTACGGTCGCAGTGGGGGTCCTGTTGATCGGGAGGGGTGTGGTGTACCGCAAAACGTAGGAAATGGACTTGTGTTGGTGCGCTACGGTCGAAACGGGGGTCATGTTCATCAAGAGGGGTGTGGCGTACCGCAAAACGGGACTCCACGGGATACTGTCCATCACCACCGTCGACCCCCTCCAGCTTCCATGGGCTACTGTTCATCCACCGTCACCCTCCTCCAGCCTCCACATGCGGTTGTTCAGCCTCCACCGCGCGCTACTCCACCGTCTACTGTTCAACCAGCCCTCTCCACGGGCTCCTGTTCAACCACCCCTCCACGGGCTACTGTTCATCCAGCCCTTCACTGTGGTCCTATTCATGCAGCTCTCCACGGGGTGGTCCTGTTCATGTAGCCCTCCACGGGGTCCTGTTCATGCACCCCCAACCGGCTCGATTGAACGGGGTCCTGTTCATGCAGAGGCAACACCACGGGGTCCTGTTCAGCCACCCCCGCCGGCAACTGTTCATCCAAACCCCTCAGCAACGCTCACTGTTCATGCAGAGGCAGCATCGATCGGCTTCAGTTAGCAGCAGTAGCGAAGGAATCGCTCGATCGGGTTCAGTTAAAAGACATCGATCGATTGCTTGGGTTCAGTAACGCGTAGCCTGCAGTGCAATCTCTCGGGTTCAGTTAGAGCCCAACGCCTCGCTCGGGTTCAGTTAGAGCCCAACGTCTCACACCCACGCGCGTGCGTGTACGAGAGAAACGCGCATCGCTCGGCCCCGACCACCCACCGTAACCGGGAACACCCCGATATTTTCCTCGCCCTCGCTTCTACCATGGTTTTTTCCGTCATGGACGGCCCAAAGAATGTCATGCAGCTGCGTCTCCGGCCCGCCCAGGACGAAAATCCCATTTTCTGTCATGATCTTTTGTCATAGAAGTAGGACCCCACCACATCTATCATGATACCGTGTTTTGTCACAATTATTGTCATAGAAGTGTCATAAGTATTGACATCTATCATCGCTCATTTTCTACTACTACGGCTCTACGACCGGGGTGCCTCCAATTCCAACCGCTGCTTCGAACTGTACATGGAACAAGATGGTGGATGAGCCACATGTCGACCAAAGGGGTCCTGTTAAGTGTGCGGACTGACCCTGCTTGAGTCGCTACGCCAACACGACAGGTGCAGCCTACCACTTGGTTTTGCTCCTTGGTGAATCCCGACTATATTGATCTAAAAAGATACGTACTGAAGTACCCTCTCCGTCTCGTTTTTTAGACGTCTCGGTTTATAGGGCATGCACGTAGTTCTAGGTCATCCATTTGACTAACTAAATCTGAGTTACTATGTCACAAAAAGTATATCATCGAATTATTAAGCGGATGTAGTTTCTAAACATATACTGTTCATCACATATATAGTCAGTTAAATTATCAACCTAGGACGACGTGCATGCCATGTAAACCGATATGGAGGAAGTATAGTAGTAAAAATGAGGTGATTTTACCAAGCGATCGGCGGGGGAGCATGGCCTGTCATGCGGTCCCACGTGTCATGATGTACCAAGGCGATGTGCGTGTCCCTCTTGAGGCGGAAGCAATACTACCTGGTTTGAGATGATGGCGAACCGAAGTGTGAAATAATGGTTGCTTTAGTCTGCCTGGGAAGGTGCGGCATTGTGATTTGATGTCTCATTGCTCATTACTACTACTATTGGGGCGGTACGACTGGGGTGCGTCCCCCTGCTGTTCTGCACTGTTATTTCATGGTTGACACGTCGACCCAGTTGCTTTATGTCCCACATGTCGGCGACAGGAAGTACAGAATTCATGAAAGTGAGCATCGATGGAGGAGTACAAGACACGGCTTGGGTTTTTACTGCTTCGCGCGATCCATCGATACAAACCCGGACTAAAAAAGGCGAGGGCGGGTCTTTTCCCGTGCGGCAGGCAGGGGAGTTTGGCATAGTCTGTTCGAGGCAAGGAGGCAGGAAGGGAAACAAGCAAATAAAGGTTGAGCAACTTAGTTTTGGGAAAATCTGATTTTACGGAGTACGTACCCTCCAGGGTTTATAGGGCTCATCTAAAAAACTTTCGTTTTTCCGTTTTATAAGTCTCATTTCTCTTGGGGATCGTTGCAGAAATTCAAAAAAATTATACGCATCACCAAGATCTATCTATGGAGTTTACTAGCAACAAGAGGGGAGAGCATCTTCATACCTTTGAAGATCATGATGTAAAAGCGTTGCAAGAACGCGGTTGGTGGAGTCGTACACGAAGTGATTCAGATCGTGGCCGGATCTGATCAAAGCACCGAACAACGGTGCCTCCGTGTTCAACACACGTGCAGCCCGGTGATGTCTCCCGCGCCTTGATCCAGCAAGGAGAGAGGGAGAGGTTGGGGAAGACTCCTTCCAGCAGCAGCACGACGGCGTGGTGGTGATGGAGGAGCGTGGCACTCCAGCAGGGCTTCGTCAAGCACTGCGAGAGACGAGGAGGGAGAGGGGTAGGGTTGCGCCAAGAGAGAGGGAGACTTGTGTGTCTGGCAGCCCCAAAACCCCCACTATATATAGGGGGAGGGGAGGGGATGCACTCCCATCTAGGGTTCCCCATAGGAGTGGCGGCCAGCCCTAGATTGGTCTAGGGGGCGGCCAGAGGGGGGAGAGAGGAGGCGCACCTAGGGTGGGCCTTAAGGCCCATCTGCCCCTAGGGTTTGCCCCCTCCCCTCTTTCCCGTGCCTTGGGCCTTGGTGGGAGGCACACCAGCCCACCTAGGGGTTGGTTCCTTCCCACTCTTGGCCCACGCAGGCCTCCGGGGTTGGTGGCCCCTCCCGGTGGTCCCAGTACGTTACAGATAATGCCCAGAACAATTCCGGTGACCAAAACGGGACTTCCCATATATAAATCTTTACCTCCGGACCATTCCGGAACTCCTTGTGACGTTTGGGATCTCATCCGGGACTCCTAACAACAGTCGGTAACCACGTACATACATTCCCTATAACCCTAGTGTCATCAAACCTTAAGCGTGCGTAGACCCTACAGGTTCGGGAACCATGCAGACATGACCGAGACATCTCTCCGGCCAATAACCAACATCGGGATCTGGATACCCATGTTGGTTCCCACATGTTCCACAATGATTTCATCGGATGAACCACGATGTCAAGGATTCAATCAATCTCGTATACGATTCCCTTTGTCTACCGGTATAGTACTTGCCCGAGATTCAATCATCGATATACCGATACCTTGTTCAATCTCATTACGGCAAGTCTCTTTACTCGTTCCGTAACACATCATACCGTGACCAACCCCTTAGTCAGATTGAGCTCATTATGATGATGTCTTACCGAGTGGGCCCAGAGATACCTCTCCGTCATACGAAGTGACAAATCCCAGTCTCGATTCATGCCAACCCAATAGATTCTTTCGGGGATACCCGTAGTGTACCTTTATAGCCACCCAGTTACATTGTGGCCTTTGTCACACCCAAAGCACTCCTACGGTATCCTGGAGTTGCACAATCTCATGGTCTAAGGAAAGGATACTTGACATTGGAAAAGCTTTAGCATACGAACTGCACGATCTTGTGCTAGGCTTAGGATTGGGTCTTGTCCATCACAGCATTCTCCTTATGATGTGATCCCGTTATCAATGACATCCAATGTCCATGGTCAGGAAACCGTAACCATCTATGGATCAACGAGCTAGTCAACTAGAGGCTCACTACAGACATGTTGTGGTCTATGTATTCACACATGTATTACTGTTTTCGGATAATACAATTAAAGCATGAACAATAGACAATTATCATGAACAAGGAAATATAATAATAATAACCATTTTATTATTGCCTCTAGGGCATATTTCCAACAGTCTCCCACTTGCACTAGAGTCAATAATCTAGTTACATCGTCATGAATCGAATACCCATAGAGTTTTGGTGTTGATCATGTTTTGCTCGTGGAAGAGGTTTAGTCAACGGATCTACGACATTCAGATCCGTATGCACTTACAAATATCTATGTCTCCATCTTGAATATAATTTTGGATGCAATTGAAACGGCGCTTGATGTGCTTGGTCTTCTTGTGAAACCTGGGCTCCTTGGCAATGGCAATAGCTCCAGTGTTGTCTCAGAAGAGTCATCGGGCCCGACGCGCTTGGAATAACTCCTAGGTCGGTTATGAACTATTTCATACAGACTCCTTCATGCACTGCTTCAGAAGCAACTATGCACTCCGCTTCACATGTAGATGCCGCCACGACGCTTTGCTTGCAACTGCACCAGCTGTCTGCCCCACCATTCAAAATATACACGTATCCGGTTTGTGACTTGGAGTCATCCAGATCTTTGTTGAAGCTAGCATCGACGTAACCCTTTACGACGAGCTCTTCGTCCCCTCCATAAACGAGAAACATATCCTTAGTCCTTTTCAGGTACTTTAGGATTTTCTTGACCGCTGTCTAGTGTTCCATTCCGGGATCACTTTGGTACCTCCCCACCAAACTTATGGCAAGGTTCACATCAGGTCTGGTACACAGCATGGCATACATAATAGAACCTATGGTTGAAGCATAGGGGATGACACTCATCTTTTCTCTATCTTCTGCCGAGGTCGGGCATTGAGCTGTGCTCAATCTCATACCTTGCAATACAGGCAAGAACCCTTTCTTGGACTGATCCATATTGAACTTCTTCAATATCTTGTCAAGGTATGTGCTTTGTGAAAGACCAATGAGGCGTCTTGATCTATCTCTATAGATCTTGATGCCTAATATGTAAGCAGTTTCTCCAAGGTCCTTCATTGAAAAACATTTATTCAAGTAGGCCTTTATGCTTTCCAAGAATTCTACATGATTTCCCATAAGTAATATGTCATCCACATATAATATGAGAAATGCTACAGAGCTCCCACTCACTTTCTTGTAAATACAGGCTTCTCCCCAAGTCTGTATAAACCCAAACGCTTTGATCACCTCATTAGAGCGAATGTTCCAACTCCGAGATGCTTGCACCAGCCCATAGATGGAGCGGTGGAGCTTGCATACCTTGTTAGCATTCTTAGGATCGACAAAACCTTCCGGTTGCATCATATACAGTTCTTCCTTAAGGAAGCCGTTAAGGAATGCCGTTTTGACATTCATTTGCCATATATCATAATCATAGAATGTGGCAATTGCTAAGATGACTCGGACGGACTTCAGCATCGCTACGGGAGAGAAAGTCTCATTGTAGTCAATTCCTTGAACTTGTCGATAACCTTTAGCGACAAGCCGAGCCTTATAGATGGTCACATTACCATCCGCGTCAGTCTTCTTCTTAAAGATCCATCTATTTTCTATGGCTTGCCGATCATCGGGCAAGTAAACCAAAGTCCATACTTTGTTATCATACATAGATCCTATCTCGGATTTCATGGCTTCAAGCCATTTGTTGGAATCCGGGCCCGCCATCGCTTCTTCATAGTTCAAAGGTTCATTGTTGTCCAACAACATGATTTCCAGGACAGGGTTGACGTACCACTCTGGTGCGGAACGTGTCCTCGTGGACCTATGAAGTTCAGCAGTAACTTGATCCGAAGCTTCATGATCATTATCATTAACTTCCTCTCTAGTCGGTGCATGCACCATAGAAACATCTTCTCGCGCTGCGCTACTTTCCGGTTCGAGAGGGGTGACAATCACCTCATCAAGTTCCACTTTCCTCCCACTTACTTCTTTCGAGAGAAACTTTTTCTCCAGAAAGGATCCATTCTTGGCAACAAAGACCTTGCCTTTGGATCTGAGGTAGAAGTAATACCCAATAGTTTCCTTAGGGTATCCTATGAAGATGCATTTTTCCGATTTGGGTTAGGTTGAAGTTTCTTGACATAAGCATCGCATCCCCAAACTTTGAGAAACGACAACTTAGGTTTCTTACCAAACCATAGTTCATACGGTGTCATCTCAACGGATTTAGACGGTGCCCTATTTAAAGTGAATGTGGTAGCCTCTAAAGCATAACCCCAAAATGATAGCGGTAAGTCGGTAAGAGACATCATAGATCGCACCATGTCCAACAGAGTACGATTACGACGTTCGGATACACCATTACTTTGAAATGTTTCGGGTGGCGTCAATTGTGAAACAATTCCACATTTCCATAGGTGCGTGCCAAATTTGTGACATAAATATACTCCTCCACGATGTGATCGTAAGAACTTTATTTTTCTGTCACGTTGATTCTCAACCTCATTTTGAAATTCCTTGAACTTTTCAAAGGTCTCAGGCTTGTGTTTCATTAAGTAGACATACCCATATCTACTTAAGTCATCAGTGAGGGTGAGAACATAACCATAGCCACCGCGAGCTTCAACACTCATTGGACCGCACACATCGGTATGTATGATTTCCAACAAGTTGGTTGCTCGCTCCATTGTTCCGGAGAACGGAGTCTTGGTCATCTTGCCCAAAAGGCATGGTTCGCACGTTTCAAATGATTCATAATCATGAGACTCCAAAAGTCCATCTGCATGGAGCTTCTTCATACGTTTGACGCCAATATGACCAAGGCAGCAGTGCCACAAGTATGTGGGACTATCGTTATCAACCATACATCTTTTGGCATTCACACTATGAATATGTGTAACATCACGTTCGAGATTCAATAAGAATAAACCATTGACCAGTGGGGCATGACCATAAAACATTTCTCTCATATAAATAGAACAACCATTATTCTCAGATTTAAATGAGTAGCCATCTCACATTAAACGAGATCCAGATACAATGTTCATGCTCAAAGCTGGTACTAAATAACAATTATTGAGGTTTAAAACTAATCCCAAAGGTAGATGTAGAGGTAGCATGCCGACGGCGATCACATCGACCTTAGAACCATTCCCGACGCGCATCGTCACCTCGTCCTTCACCAGTCTCCGCTTATTCCGCAACTCCTGCTTTGAGTTACAAATGTGAGCAACTGTACCGGTATCAAATACCCAGGAGCTACAACGAGCGCTGGTAAGGTACACATCAATAACATGTATATACAATGTACCTTTGATGTTGTCGGCCTTCTTATCTGCTCAGTATTTGGGGCAGTTCCGCTTCCAGTGACCCGTTCCCTTGAAATAAAAGCACTCAGTCTCAGGCTTGGGTCCATTCTTTGGCTTCTTCCCGGCAACTAGCTTACCAGGAGAGCGCCACTCCTTTGCCGTCCTTCTTGAAGTTCTTCTTACCCTTGCCTTTCTTGAACTTAGTGGTTTTATTCACCATCAACACTTGATGTTCCTTCTTGATCTCCACCTCCGCTGATTTCAGCATTGAATATACCTCGGGAATGGACTTCTCCATCCCTTGCATATTGAAGTTCATCACAAAGCACTTGTAGCTAGGTGGGAGCGACTGAAGGATTTTGTCAACGACCGCGTCATCTCGGAGATTAATTCCCAGCTGAGACAAGCGGTTGTGCAACCCAGACATTTTGAGTATATGTTCGCTGAGAGAACTATTCTCGTCCATCTTACAACTATAGAACTTGTCGGAGACCTCATATCTCTCGACTCGAGCATGAGCTTGGAAAACCATTTTTAGCTCTTGGAACATCTCATATGCTCAGTGCTGCTCAAAACGCTTTTGGAGCCCTGATTCTAAGCTGTAAAGCATGCCGCACTGAACCAGGGAGTAATCATCACTACGTGATTGTCAGGCATTCGTAACGTCTTGAGTTGCTGGGAAAACGGGTGCATCACCTAACTGTGCTTCAAGGACATATGCTTTCTTGGCAGCTATGAGGATGATCCTCATGTTACGGACCCAAAACGTATAGTTCCTACCATCGTCTTTCAGCTTGGTTTTCTCTAGGAACGCATTGAAGTTGAGGGCAACATTAGTGTGGGCCATTGGATCTACAAGACATGTTGTAAAGATTTTAGACTATGTTCATGACAATTAAGTTCATCTAAGCAAATTTAATGAACTCCCACTCAGATAGACATCTCTCTAGTCATCTAAGTGCCACATGATCTGAATCGACTAGGCCGTGTCCGATCATCACGTGAGACGGACTAGTCATCAACGGTGAACATCTTCATGTTGATCATATCTTCAATACGACTGATGTTCGACCTTTCGGTCTTCCATGTTTCGAGGCCATGTCTGTACTTGCTAGGCTCGTCAAGTCAACACTAAGTGTATTGCGTGTGTAAATCTGGCTTACACCCGTTGTATGCGAACGTTAGAGTCTATCACACCCGATCATCACGTGGTTCTTCGGAACAACGAACCTTAGCAACGGTGCACAGTTAGGGGGAACACAATTCTTGAAATTTTAGTGAGAGATCATCTTATTTACTACCGTCGTTCTAAGAAAATAAGATGTAAAACATGATAAGCATCACATGCAATCAAATAGTGACATGATATAGCCAATATCATTTTGCTCCTTTTGATCTCCATCTTCGGGGCTCCATGATCATCATTGTCACCGGCATGACACCATGATCTCCATCATCATGTCTTCAAGAAGTTGTCTCGCCAAACGTTACTTCTACTACTATGGCTAACGGTTACCAATAAAGTAAAGTAATTACATGGCGTTTTCAATGACACGCAGGTCATACAATAAAATAAGACAACTCCTATGGCTCCTGCCGGTTGTCATACTCATCGACATGCAAGTCGTGATTCCTATTACAAGAACATGATCAATCTCATACATCACATATATATCATTCATCACATCCTTTTGGCCATATCACATCACACGGCACATGCTGCACGAACAAGTTAGATGTCCTCTAATTATTGTTGCAAGTTTTTACGTGGCTGCTATAGGTTTCTAGCAAGAACGTTTCTTACCTACGCCAAAACCACAACATGATATGCCAATTTCTATTTACCCTTCATAAGGACCCTTTTCATCAAATCCGATCCGACTAAAGTGGGAGAGATAGACACCCGGTAGCCACCTTATGCAACTAGTGCATGTCAGTCGGTGGAACCTGTCTCACGTAAGCGTACGTGTAAGGTCGGTCCGTGCTGCTTCATCCCACGATGCCGCCGAATCAAGATAAGACTAGTAGCAGCAAGTAATTTGACATGATCTACGCCCACAACAACTTGTGTTCTACTCATGCATAGTAACTACGCATAGACCTAGCTCATGATGCCACTGTTGGGGATCGTTGCAGAAATTCAAAAAAATTCTACGCATCACCAAGATCTATCTATGGAGTTTACTAGCAACGAGAGGGGAGAGCATCTTCATACCTTTGAAGATCGCGATGCAGAAGCGTTGCAAGAACGCAGTCGGTGGAGTCGTACACGAAGCGATATAGATCGTGGCCGAATCCGATCTAAGCACCGAACAACGGTGCCTCCATGTTCAACACACGTGCAGCCCGGTGACGTCTCCCGCGCCTTGACCCAGCAAGGAGAGAGGGAGAGGTTGGGGAAGACTCCTTCCAGCAGCAGCATGACGGCATGGTAGTGATGGAGGATCGTGGCACTCCAGCAGGGCTTTGCCAAGCACTGTGAGAGACGAGGAGGGAGAGGGGTAGGGCTGCGCCAAGAGAGAGGGAGACTCATGTGTCTGGCAGCCTCAAAACCCCCACTATATTTAGGGGGAGGGGAGGGGTTGCGCCCCCATCTAGGGTTCCCCCTTAGGGGTGGCGGCCAGCCCTAGATTGGTCTAGGGGGCGGCCAGATGGGGGAGAGAGGGGGGCGCACCTAGGGTGGGCCTTAAAACCCATCTGCCCCTAGGGTTTGCCCCCTCCCCTCTTCCCTGGGCCTTGGGCCTTGGTGGGAGGCGCACCAGCCCACCTAGGGGCTGGTTCCTTCCCACTCTTGGCCCACACAGGCCTCCGGGGCTGGTGGCCCATTCCGGTGGTCCCGGTACGTTACCGATAACGCCCAGTTCAATTCCGGTGATCAAAACGGGACTTCCCATATATAAATCTTTACCTCCAGACCATTCTGGAACTCCTCGTGACGTCCGAGATCTCATCCGGGACTCTAAAAAACATTTGGTAACCATGTACATACATTCCCTATAACCCTAGCATCATCGAACCTTAAGCGTGTGTAGACCCTACGGGTTCGGGAACCATGCAAACATGACCGAGACATCTCTCCGGCCAATAACCAATAGCGGGATCTGGATACCCATGTTGGTTCCCACATGTTCCACGATGATCTCATCGGATGAACCACGATGTCAGGGATTCAATCAATCTCGTATACGATTCCCTTTGTCTTCCGGTATAGTAGTTGCCCGAGATTCGATCATCGGTATAGTGATTCCTTGTTCAATCTCGTTAAGGCAAGTCTCTTTACTCGTTCCGTAACACATCATCCCGTGACCAACCCCTTAGTCACATTGAGCTCATTACGATGATGTCTTATCGAGTGGGCCCTGAGATAGCTCTCCGTCATACGGAGTGACAAATCCCAGTCTCGATTCATGCCAACCCAACAGATACTTTCGGGGATACCCGTATTGTACCTTTATAGCCACCCAGTTACGTTGTGACGTTTGGCACACCCAAAGCACTCCTACGGTATCCGAGAGTTGCACAATCTCATGGTCTAAGGAAAGGATACTTCACATTGGAAAAGCTTTAGCATACGAACTACACGATCTTGTCCTAGGCTTAGGATTGGGTCTTGTCCATCACATCATTCTCCTAATGATGTGATCCCATTATCAATGACATCCGATGTCCATGGTCAGGAAACCGTAACCATCTATTGATCAACGAGCTAGTCAACTAGAGGCTCACTAGGGACATGTTGTGGTCTATGTATTCACACATGTATTACTGTTTCCGGATAATACAATTAAAGCTTGAACAATAGACAATTATCATGAACAAGGAAATATAATAATAATAACCATTTTATTATTGCCTCTAGGGCATATTTCCAACAAATTCTACTACTAGTAGTAGTACCATCACATATTGGATTTCGAGGTGCGTTAGATCACCCGATGCAAGCAGTGTCAAGAGAATACTCTCTAACCAAGGTAGTAGGGATGAGGAGTAAACGGAGGGAGTAGTAAAATTTTCTCTCTAACCAAGGTAGACTGACATGTATTTTTGTATAGTGGCCTTGTATAAGTAAAGGGAGGGAGTACTAAAGGACATATATATTCCAAACAATATGGTAATCTCTCTAACCAAGGTAGTAGGGGCAAGGAGTAAACGGAGGGACTATTAAAATTTTCTCCTCGTCCTACGAGCCACCGCGCGCGTGGGCGAGGGAGCGGGTGTAAGGAGTAGTAAGCAAGCTTCACCTCATCCTGTGAGCCACCGCGCCCGTGGGCGGGGGAGACGGCGTACTAAGCAAGCTTCTCCTCGTTCTGCGAGTTGACGGGACACATCAAAAGTACTCCAGTGTATAGAGCCTTGCCTCTAAGGTAGGCCCTAATACGTCTCCTACGTATCTATAATCTTTTATTATTCCATGCTATCATTTATGAAGTCTTGGATGTTTAATGGGCTTTATCATTCACTTTTATATCATTTTTGGGACTAACCTACTAACCCAAAGACCCAGTCCAGATTGCTGTTTTTTGCCTATTTTAGGGTTTTGCAAAAAAAGGAATATCAAACAGAGTCCAAACGGAATGAAACCTTTGCGAGAGATATTTTTGGAGGAAATCACGCTTGGGAATCTTCGGGACCAAGTCAGGGGATGGAGAGCCAGCCCTCGATGGTGG
Organism: Secale cereale; assembly: GCA_902687465.1. Lineage (NCBI taxonomy): Eukaryota > Viridiplantae > Streptophyta > Magnoliopsida > Poales > Poaceae > Secale > Secale cereale. Next base: position 592,754,095 of record LR738713.1, read on the forward strand.
GGGGCGCGCCCCCCTTCCTAGGGCGCGCCCCCTTGTCGGGGAAACTGGACGCCCACGAACACCTATGGGACCGGAGCCCCTTTCTACGGTACGGAAAGGGTGCGGAGGGAGCACGAAGAGCGGATCGAGGAGCACACGCGAGAAGTTTACCCAGGTTCGGGCCGCGCGGACGCGTAAAACACTACTCCTGCCTTGGTTGTATTGAGTTCTTGAGCTCGGGAGCTTGAAGATCTACAGTACTAGCTGCACCGAGCGAGGGAGTGGCCTAGTTTCTGGGATCGAACCCCCTCTACGTTGTGCATGGGCCTCCTTTTATAGCTCAAAGGGGTCACCGACAGGTGTCAACGTAGATGAGGGTAAAAATGTAAATCTGGTGGTAGTTGTAACAGTGCATGAACAATGCGTGAACAGTGGTCTTCACCTAACTCTGACGGTGGGGGACAAGGGCATTGAATGCCCGTCGCCTTCGCCCCAAAAGCGTCCGTCCATGCGTCTCCGTTCGCCACGGCGACAACCCCGTCACCGCGGCTCGCCACCGTGTACCCCAGGCTGCACAGCCATCTGCCACGTGCCCCTGGAAGGGCCCCGGGGCGACGCGTGGCCAGATGAGCTGGAGCGCGGGCACACAGTGTAAGCCTCCCCCGGCAAGCACCTTGTCGGGGCTGCTATCTTGCCGGGCCCGGAAGCTTGTCGCTCTCCGGGTCCTGCCGGGGCGCATGATGCGCCACGATATATCTTCTGAGGCGCTGTTTCCTGGTCTTCCTGGCAGGCTCCTATTGCCAGGGTCTTGTGAGAATAGAGTGGTCTTGTGCTTGGAGCAGCCTTCCCGGCAAGCTCCTCTTGCCGGGGCCTTGATCTTCTGACTTGTATACTTTGTTCTTGAATGGCTCAAAAGGGTCTAGAGCGGGCTTCGGCGGGCGCGTGGTGAGCCAGACCACGGGACGCTGCTACTGCCCGTGCACAAGTTGGGATACTAAGGTACCCCTACTTTAGTACACCGACAGGAGCCCCCGGGCCTGGGCCACACACGGTGCCGAGCGCTGTTGGGCCAGGCCCAGAACAGTGCACGGGCACACGCGGCCCATGGCGCGCCGTTTCCCACTCCAGATTCGCCGCATCCCTCCCTAACGGCACGCGTCGATTGCGGCGTCGTGGGAGAGATCGTGGCCTGTTTCTTTAATGGGGAAATGCGGAACGTCCCCCACTCCCCCCTTAAAAGCAGAGGAAGCACTGGCAGTTTTTCCCCATTGCTTTCATCGCGCCTTGAATCTTCAGAAACTCCCGCCGCTCCCTGCTTCCGCCCTTCCTCCGCCGTCTTCCCCACCCGTAGTGCCGCCGTCCTCCCTCGCCGTCCCCGCCATGGCCCCGAAGAGCGACCAGGCGAAGAGCGACAAGGCGAAGAGCGACAAGGCAAAGAAGGAGAAATCTAAGCAGGCGGCGAAGCTGGCAGCTATGCGGAGAAGAATGGTGGTCTTCCCGCCGAGGCTCGGCCCGAGGGAGCTGCGGGACAAGTACTACTTGTTCTGGGCGAGGGAGACGAAAGCTCATCCCCGCACCAGAGTCCTCCCCGCCGTCGCCGTCGACATGTTCCCGGGAGGTTACCACTATTTCGCTGCATTCTTCCATTGCGGTCTTTGTCTTCCGTATTCGGAGTTCTTCTGTGATGTGATGAACACGTATGGCCTCCGCCTCCTAGATTTCACCCCAAATGCCGTTCTCACCTTGCCGTTTTCGCACATCTGTGCGAAAACTTTGTCGGGGTCCACCCAAACGTAGATCTTTTCCGCCATTTCTTCACGCCTAGAGTAGAATCAGGATCTCCACTCTCCGGCGGCATCTCATGGATCTTTAGGCTGAACAAGAAGGATGCATACTTGAAAGGAGAGCTTCGCGGCAAGTGGGAGGAGTGGAGGGCTGACTGGTGTTGGATTCTGGAAGATGAGCCCGAGCAGTTTACCTTGGCGCGCCAGACTGCAATAGTGCGCGGCAAGGATTGGAGCGATTTGGCCCTGGAGGACGACAAGCTGCAGATCGCTCTTACTAGGATTCTTCGTCTCCGGGCTGCCAATCTGACTGTGGGAGAAGTTGGGGCTGATTTCCTCCGCCGCCGCATTGCCCCTCTGCAGGAAAGGAAGAGACCCGCTTGGGAGTTCGGCAATGCGGCAGACTGCATGAGGCTGCGCCCCGGGCTGAACTATAACTTCACCGTCCTGGAACTGAAGGGGATGGTCCGGGAGCTGTTCAAGCACGACCCCAAGCACCCGGAGTGGTTCAAACCGTCGGTCGGAGTAGTTCCTTTGTGCAACAATACTGCCCTCAGTGCCATCCGCGCGGTGATGCCTGAGTGCGACTCCCACGGGATCGCGCCCACTTGGTTGGTGCCTTCAGCGGAGACCGTGCAAGCCTTCTTCGACAACCTGGTTGAAAAACCACGCAACGCCGAGGAGAAGAAGGGGCTCACCCGGGAGACCACCGAGCGAGATGTGGCGTACATTGCCTCCAGGATGGAGGAGGCCGCCGCGGCTGCGGCGGCAGGTGAATTTGGATACACTGTGGATGAAGCGGAGGCGGCGGAAGCGGTGAGCCAGGCTGAGGAGGAGGAAATCCTCAAGTTGCTGAAGCTTGCGCCCGAGGAGTTTGCTGGGGAGCCTACCGGGGAGCCTGCCGGGATGAGCGAGGCTGCCGGGCAGGGTACAGACTCCAGCGGGCCCGCCGAGGAGGAGGAGGACGCCGAGTCCGGTGATTCTGACGAAGACTCTGGCGGGTCTCTGAATCTTGACGACGACGCCTCCTCATCCTCGGAGAATTCTCCACCGCCACCAAGTCCTCCGGCACAGCAGAAGAAGCGCCTCCGCAAGGCAGCTGAGACGACGAGGCCACAGGCGCCTCGACAGCAGCCGAAGCGCCGTGCAACGTGTGCCACCACGACGAGCGAGGTCGTCAAGGAGGCGCCCCGTGCCCGAGCGACAAGTGGAGGGGGATCTTCCCGGAGTGGCTCAGGTGCCCCTTCTGCCCCTCGGTCCTCTGCGACGACCGGTGCTGGGTCTTCACAGCCCGCAGCCCCGGAGCCCGCCAAGCGCCCGAGGGAGCCTTCTCCTCCAGCTCCTCGCGCTGGAGCACGCGAGGCGGGGTTCGACTTCTCCGCCCTCAGCTCCGACGAAGAGGAGGAAGAGTAAGCTTTTGCGATTTTAATTTCCTTTTGTTTTTGTCTTGATTTCTTTTTCATCTAACTCTGATCTTGTTTGGCTTCCAGGACCTTGACCCAGCGGATGGCGAAGAGGGCCAAGATCCCTGTGGTTGATCTCGAGGACGACGAGCCTGCCGCAGTGACGGGCGATGTGCCAGCGACAGGCTTGCCGGACCAGCCTGCTGCTCCGGAGAGCAGCCCCCAGCGCAGCCCCCAGCGTAAGTCTGGTATTCATCATTTTTTTGCTTGACGGGCGCGCTCGAGGTTGTTATCCTTATTGATATCTTGTTGTCTTGTGCAGAAGTGGAGCCACAGCCGCAGGAGCACCAGAAGGTCGCCTCCGACGAGCCGCTTGTTCCACCCTCCCCGCCAAGGATGAGCTCCCTGGCAAGGGACAGTGCTCCGCCAAGGACGGGTACCCCGCCAAGGGCGAGTACCCCGCCAAGGGCAGACTCCCCGCCAAGGGAGGGCACCGGCGGCCCTCCGCCGGCGGGGGCTTCCTCTACGCCGCCAAGGGATAACTCCCCGGCGAGGGACCCCGTTGTTGAAGAGGCCCGCGAAGGTAACTCTTGTAACTTCGACTTCTTGGATTCTTCTTTTTGGATATTTGCTTGACAAATCTTTCTTTTCTTTTTCTTCTGTCGTCAGACCCGCCCGCCCCGGAGTCGATGGAGACGGAAACCATTGCCGAGGAGGAGGTGCGTGGCGACGCTGGCGATGCCACCGCCACAGAGGGAACGGTTGGCGCCGATGAGCCAGCCGCCGAGGAGACCGCCCCGACCGCTGACACCGTGGCTGGGGAAGGGACCGGCGACCGCACTGCTGGCCCGGAGGCCGCAGGAGCGCCGGACGCTGCACCGGCCACCGATCCTTCCGCCTCTGCGGCTGGGTCGGGCGTCTATCTGGAGGCCGCCAACGGGGTCTTTATCCAAGTCCCGTGGGCGTCCTCATCAAGGGCACCCGCGGAGGGAGAGACGTTTGACGGAGAAGTTCTCGCCTCCGCCGGATTGAAGGTTGTCGACGCGCCCGGCAGCAGCGACGAGCCCGAAGAGGAGCGACTCCTACGCCGGCTCCTGGCCTTGTACCGGGCCAGGCAGGCAAAGTTGGAGTCTCGGGAAGCTCTGGCTGCCAAGGCTGGTGCCGATTTGGAGAAGCGCGCCGTGGAGCTCCGCGCCGCCAACCAGGCGGCCCTCCGAAACTTGGCGGAGGAGCGCGAAGAGCTTGCCGGAGCACACCAAGCATTCCTCCTCGAGAAGGCCGAGGTGGAGGAGCAGCAGCGCCTAGCCGCCGAGGAGCTGTCTCAGCGGGAGGGAGAGCTCAACCAGCGGAAGGTCGACCTCGACAGCCACGAGGACGACCTCACCGCTCGCGAGCAGGCCATTGGCGGGGCTCTGCAGGAGGCGAGGGATGCCGCTGCTGCCGCAGAGACCGCCAAGAGGGATCTGGAAGCCAGGGTGGCGCAGATGGAGCTGAACCTGAAGGCGAGCGAAGACAGGGTCGCCGCGCTCAACGTGGCGCGGGAGAAAGATGCCCACACCAACTCGGAGTTGCAAATCCGCCTCTCCGAGAAGGGCAAAGAGCTCACCGACGCCAGGGACTCCATCGCCGACTTGGAGATGAAGGTTTCTACTTTGACTGACTCGCTTGACGCCGCCCGGGACCGCGAGACGAAGCTGAAGAACGACCTCCGTACTGAGAGGACCTTACTGGAAAGTGCCGCCGTCTCACAAAACCACTTCCAGCGGACGGTGGAGCAGTGGACCGAGGAGCTCGTCGCCTCCGCCGCCAACATCGACATGGAGATGGTGGCGCTGAGGGCGGAGCACCTCGCGTACTCCCCCGACGAGAGTCTCCCCCACAACGCCAAGCTGAGTCTGTTCCTCAGAGGAGTGGCGCCGGCTCTCGCGCGGCTATGGGAGAAGATCCCCGCGCAGCTGGCTGACGAGGCGCGCCGGCTCTGCATGGGCACTATGGAGCGGGTGTTGTCGAAGATCGTCTACCGCAACCCTGGGATCAACCTTGTCAACGTCCTCCGGACCCTGCCGCCCGAAGCTGACCAGGAGGCGTTGAAGGCCCAAGTTTCCCACATCGTAGCCAAGGTGAGCAAGATCCAGAGGATTGACGGAGACCGCAGAGACTAGGCACCTTGCTTCCCTCGCCGCTGTCGATTAAGTCATAGGTAGTAGTCATTTAGAACAGCGGCAAGTTATCTCTGTAATATATACTTTTATTTCAGATAATCAATGCAATGTTATCTCCCTTGCTTTAGTCCCTTCACTTTGTATGCTTTCCACCCTACGCTTTTAGGGGAACTTGCCGGCAAAGGGCCCTTGCCGCGAGCACTGAGTGCGGGACTCTTAGCAGCCTGCTAGCAAAGCCCTTGTCGGCAAGAAACCTTGCCGCAGCTAGTCGCAGCACACCTAGATTGCTGAGCGAACTCGAAAACGAAGTAAGGGCGCGACACTTGTCGCAGCTCACTTAAGCCGTTGAGCGTGCTCGAAACAAAGTAAGGGCGCGGCTAGCCACGGGGAGGTTCCTCCGCGCACAGGTTTTCCATACAAAGTGTGGTTGTTCAAGGAAGACAACAAAAAATTTGAATGCTCAAACTCTGGCAACTTAGCTTTCATGGATTGTTTGCTTCCCGGCGAGGCTTTCCTTTCTTGAACAGCACTTGGTCCATACCCCTATCTCCTTCCCCCCCGGCAAACTTGTGCGCGAGGGACCCTTCTTCTGCTTAAGAGAGAGAGAGAAAAAAGAGGGGGAAACACAAGTATGGAACCTTGTGGCTCGTTGCTGCTTACCCGGGATGCGTGCTGCACAAAATGTCAGATGATACATGCAAGCAAAAAGAAAGGCATGAAATGACAGATGGTGCGAAGCACAAAAGTTTTACTGATGCACGGGGTCTGCGCCCGGCTTTGTACAAAGGTTTACATGCAACAGCGGCAAGACTTGTACAAAAAGGTGGTTGCCGGAGCGGATCACGGCAACCGCGCCTTATGGGTGAAACTTGCGAACATGCTCTATGTTCCAGGAGTTGCTCACCGGTAAGCCTTCTTCGGTCTCAAGGCGGACAGCGTCGGGCCTTGTGACTTGTCTCATCCGATAAGGGCCTTCCCACTTCGGCGTCAACTTTTTGGAGCTCTTGGCGGACTGAACGCGCCGAAGAACAAGGTCGCCTTCCTCGAGACTCCTGGCCCTGACCTTGCGGCTATGATAGCGACGCAAGGCTTGCTGATTTCGAGCAACTCGTACAGCAGCCTGGAGACGTTCCTCCTCAAGGAGCAATGCATCATCTTGTCGCAGTTGCTCTTGCTCGAGCTCATCGTAAGCGAGCACTCGAGGAGACCCGTATACGAGTTCCGTGGGTAGAACTGCCTCTGCTCCATAGACAAGAGCAAAGGGTGTCTGTCCGGTGGCTCGATTTGGTGTCGTCCTGATTGACCAAAGAGCCGCCGGCAACTCCTCAATCCAGTTCCTTCCACACTTGTGCAGCCTGTCGAAGGTTCTTGTCTTGAGTCCGCGCAGCACTTCAGCATTTGCCCTCTCCGCTTTACCATTGCTCCTTGGGTGAGCAACAGAAGCGAAGCAGATCTTGGCGCCAAGGTCTTGGGCGTATTGCATGAAGGTGCGGCTTGTGAATTGTGTGCCGTTGTCGGTGATGATCCTGTTAGGGATCCCGAAACGGCAAACGATCGACCTGAAGAACCTGACTGCTGACTGTGCGGTCACCTTTCTCACCGGTTCCACTTCTGGCCACTTTGTGAACTTGTCGATAGCAACGTACAAGTACTCAAAGCCCCCGACAGCGCGGGGAAAGGGGCCGAGGATGTCGAGCCCCCAGACCGAGAAGGGCCAGGAGAAAGGGATCGTCTGGAGAGCTTGAGCTGGCTGGTGAATTTGCTTGGCATGGAACTGGCACGCTTCACACTTGGTTACTTGTGCAGTTGCATCTTGGAGGGCTTCTGGCCAAAAGAAACCTTGCCGGAACGCCTTCCCGGCAAGGGCCCTTGCGCCAATGTGGTGGCCACATATGCCTCCATGTATCTCTGCCAACAGCTTCTGTCCATCTTCCTGGGAAATGCACTTCAACCTGACACCATTGAGTCTTCTTCTGTACAGTTCGTTGTCGATGAACTGGTACATACTTGACTGTCTGGTTATTCTCTCTATCTCTTTTGGTTCTTCGGGATGTTCTCCAGTTTGAAGAAAACGGACGATTTGCTGTGCCCATGCTGGAGCCTGAGGCTCAACAACAAGGACTAAAGGCATCAGGGCTGCTGCGGGAACCTCAGCTTCTACGGTAAGAACCTGTGGCTCTACCGGAGCTGAGGGCCCCCCGGCAAGCCTGCCGGGGCAAGGCTTGTCGGGAACGCCTGCTTCAACTGTACGGACCCTTGGGTCCGCAGGAGCAGACTGTTCCTCAGCATTTTGGTTGCTGATCTTGGGGACCTTGGCGGCGGCTTCAGGAAGATCCGCCGGCAAGTAGTCGTCGGAGACCAACTTCCTCTTCTTGCTCTGCCCAACTGATGGTGTAACGGATGGCCGAGTTAGCTTGAGCACGAAGACCCCTGGTTACACAGGTAACTTCATTGCAGCACACTTTGAGAGGCCATCTGCGACGTCATTCTGAGCTCTTGGAACATGCTCCATCTGTAGGCCTTCAAAGTGTTCTTCAAGCTTCCTCACTTCATCGACATAAGCTTCCATCAGAGGGCTCTGGTAACTCTTGTTTACTTGTCGGACCACCAACTGTGAGTCTCCCCGCACAATCAGCCTCTTGATCCCAAGTTCGGCCGCAATTCTGAGACCGGCAAGCAAACCTTCATACTCGGCAGTATTGTTTGTCGCTTGCTCCTTGGGAAAGTGCATTTGAACAACATACTTGAGGTGCTCTCCGGTGGGCGCTATGAGTAACACGCCAGCGCCGGCGCCTTGCAGTGAGAAGGCACCATCGAAGTACATTATCCACTACTTGCTTGCTTCTTGGACGGGGATGCTTGTCTCTGGAACTTCTTCATCTGGCGTTGGGGTCCATTCCGCTATGAATTCCGCCAAAGCTCTGCTCTGTATGGTTGAAGTACTCTCAAACTTGAGACCAAAACTTGACAGCTCTAGTGCCCACTCGACGATCCTGCCTGTTGCTTCTGGATTTTGTAATATCCTCTTCAACGGAAAGCGAGTGACCACTGTTATCTCGTGTGCTTGGAAGTAATGGCGCAGCTTCCTTGAGGCCATAAGGAGGCCGAAAAGCAACTTCTGCACTCCAGAGTATCTTGATCTAGCCCCCTGCAAGAGGGAACTTACAAAATAAACTGGGCGCTGCACCATCTTCTTTCGCACTCCTCCTGGTTCCTGCGCAGACTTGTCCTTGTCTGGGCCAGAGCTTGTCGGGGAGGCCCCCTGCTTGTCGCCGGATGCGCTTGCTGGGGACGTGGGTCCCTCATCTGCCTCCCTCTCCGCTACCAACGCAGCACTAACCACTTGATTGGTTGCCGCTAGGTACAGCAGCAACTTCTCTTGTGGCCTAGGTGCGACAAGTATCGGAGTGGAGGACAGGTATCCTTTCAAGTCTTGCAGCGCTGCCTCCGCTTCCGGAGTCCATTTCATGGGACCTGCCTTTTTCAAGATTTTGAAGAAAGGCAGGGCGCGTTCTGCGGACTTTGAAATGAACCTGCTAAGGGCAGCCACACAACCAGCAAGTCTCCTTACGTCCTTGACGCGCTTCAGGGCTTCAATCTGCTCGATGGCTTTAATCTTGTCGGGATTGGCTTCAATCCCCCTCTGGGACACGAAGAACCCGAGAAGCTTGCCGGAGGGGACTCCGAAGACGCATTTCTCGGGGTTCAACTTGAGTTGTATCTTGCGCAGATTCTCAAAGGTTTCTTCTAAGTCTTGAATCAGGGTATCCTTGCACTTGCTCTTGACCACTATATCATCCATGTAGGCTTCTACATTCTGTGTATCTGTGGCTCAAAAGCAGTGTGTACCACCCTTGCAAATGTCGAGCCCGCATTCTTCAATCCAAAGGGCATGTGTATAAAGCAATATGTGCCACATGGAGTAATGAATGCGGTCTTCTCTTCGTCTTCCTCGGCCATGAATATTTGATGGTAACCTGAGTATGCATCGAGAAATGAAAGCAACTCACATCCAGCCGTGGAGTCCACAATTTGGTCGATGCGCGGCAGGGGAAATGGATCCTTGGGACATGCTTTATTCACATCGGTGAAGTCTATACAAAGTCTCCATTTCCCATTGGCTTTGCGCACGACGACTGGATTGGCCAACCACGTGGGATGAAGTACACCTCTAACAAGGCCTGCTGCTTCCAACTTCTTAATCTCTTCGGCGATGAACTCTTGGCGCTCCACCGCTTGCTTCCTGACCTTCTGCTTGACGGGCCGCGCATGAGGACAAACAGCAAGCTTGTGCTCGATTACCTTCCTGGGAACGCCGGGGATGTCAGACGGTTGCCACGCAAACACGTCAACATTCGCCCGCAGGAAGGCAATGAGCGCGCTTTCCTATTTGGGGTCTTGTGTAGCACTGATGGTGAAGGTACCACCAGTGCCGTCCTCCTTGGCGGGCACTTTCTTGGTTGCCGGTGGAGCTGCCATTCCTTTCTTGTACTTGCCGGTGGAGCTCGATGGTGCGTCCTCGACGGCAGCGCAGCACTCCGAAGAGGTGCGTTTGCCGGAGTGGGCCCCAGAGCTCTTGCCGGACTTGGTCTTGATCTTCCCCCCGGGAGCTTCAGCGGCAAGTGTATTGCTGTTTGCCGCGGCTGCTGCGTCCCGGTAGATCTTGTCGGCGCAGATGAGCGCGTCCTTCTTGTCGCCGGGGACAGAGATGACGCTGATTGGTCCCGGCATCTTGAGCATGTTGTACGCGTAGTGGGAAGCTGCCATGAACTTGGCGAGCGCAGGACGGCCAAGTATCCCATTGTATGAAAATGGGATATCGGCAACATCGAACGTGATCCTCTCCGTCCTGAAGTTGAGCTCTCCACCAAAGGTCACTGGCAGCGTGATCTTCCCCTTCGGCTTGCTCCTTCCCGGGTTGATTCCTTGGAACGTCCCAGTTTCTTCGAGCTCGCTGTCGGGGATCTGCAGTTTCTTGATCACAGCGGAGGAGATCAAGTTGAGGCCGGCCCCGCCGTCAACCAACATCTTGGTGACCTTGAGGTTGCGGATAGTTGGTGAAACCAACATCGGCAAACACCCGACCGCAGTTGTGCGGTCAGGGTGGTCCTCAAGGTCGAAGATGATGGGCGTGCCGGACCATTTCAGCAGCCTGCGCGACTCGACGGGCGGCTCAGCTGCATTCACTTCCCGCACCCATTGCTTGAGTTGGCGGTGGGAAGTGTGCAGGGAGGCACCTCCGTCGACGCACAGAACTTCTGTGGCCTTCTGGAACTCCTGCTCGCTGTTATCTCCGTCATCCATCTCCTCGTCATCGTCTTCTTCTTCATCTTTGTCGCGGCCCCGGGGAGGTCTGTCTCCTTGCCGCTGCTTGGCCTTGCCGCGGCGTCCTCCCCGGCCATTGAACGGCTGCTTCTTGCTGGGTTCTCCTCCGCTTCCTTGGGCCTTCTCCTTGTCGCGACGCTCGTATTCAGCCTTCTGCTGCTCTACGAGGTACTCTACCCTCTTGCAGTTTTGGAGATCGTGGCCCTTGGTGCGGTGGATCTTGCAGTACTGTTTGTCGGAGCCGTCCTGCTTGTCGGCTGCCGCTACAGGGGCGGCCTCCTTGCCGGAGCCACCAGCCTGTGTTTTCTTGGCGGGAGCCTCCTTGCCGGACTGCTCGACAACAAGTACCTCCTTGTTCTTCTTCTTCTTGTTCCGCCGCCGGTTTTTCTTTGCCGGGGCGGCATCCTCGCTGTCGCTTCCTCCTGCACCGGTATCCTCTCCGGGGAGTATCCTCCCCTCTTCAGCACGTGCACATTTGTCAGCCAGAGCGAAAAGCTCGCTGACGTCCCGGATCTTGGTCATCGCCATCTCCTCCCTCATTCGGCGGTTACGCACGTTCTGGTGGAACGCGCTGATAAGCGTGGCAAGGTGGACATCGGGGATATTGTGCTGAACGCGGCTGAACCTTTGGATGTATTTGCGCGGGGACTCTCCCTCTTTCTGGGCAAGGATATGGAGATCGCTCTCCTGGCCATGGGGTTTGTGGCCGCCCGTAAAGGCGCCGACAAACTGGTGGCACAAATCCGCCCATGAAGAGATAGAGTTGTCCGGCAAGTGCATAAGCCAAGACCTGACGTTTGGCTTAAGCACGAGCGGGAAATAGTTGGCTAGGATCTTCTCGTCGCGTCCCCCGGCAGCCTGCACCGCAATGGTGTAGATGCTGAGGAACTCAGAGGGGTGTGTCTTGCCGTCGTACTTCTCGGGTACGTCGGGATTAAAGTTCTTCATGCTGGGCCACTGGACTTGCCGCAGCTCTCGGGTGAACGCAGGGCAACCTGCCGCGTACGGCAAGTCGCCTGGTTCACCGGGCGCGTGCATGTCGACAGCGGTCCCAACGCGCTGATCAGACTGTCTTCTGGCTTCTCTTCGACGTTCGATACGAGTTCGAGCGTCTTCTTGCCGCCTGTCGTCGAGGACTTGGCGCTGATCACGGCGAGCCCGCGGGTCCGACGACGCTGTGGAATTATCGTCGACGTTGATCCGGCGGGTCGGTGATTTCTGCTTCCGCGGCGGGGAATGCACGGTTGTTGCACCCCCAGCGGTCTTGTCGCCGTCGGCCTTCGTTTGGTCGACTGGCTGCGGCCGTGACGTTGCCGGCTGCTGCGGCGAGTCGTTCTTGGCGAAGGCGATGAGGCTCTGGATCGTCGCCCTCCAGTCTTCGGCCTTGTCCGCCGCTGGAGGGAAGTCGAGGAGCAGCTGAGCCCTGGCCAGGGCTTCTGCTGGAGAGGAGGGAAACGGTGGCGACCGGTGCGAGGAGCGGGACACGCTCGGACTTCTAACCGCGTTAGAAGGAGCATGTTCCCGTCCCGGCGACCGCGCCTTGCTCGTGCCAGGATGCTGGCCTTGAGCGTCCCGCGACCCGCCGGTTTGGCCACATCCCAGCAACCGTATGGTACCTCCGGTACCACGCCGCTGCTGGTCTGGCACCTCCTGAGAGGGACGTGGTGCGTGCACGGACGCCGAGGCCTTGGAGTGGGCTTGGTCGTCCGTCTTGTCCTTGGACTTGGTGGCGCCGTGAGTCTCCCCACCGGCGTCCACCCTTCCGCCAGCGTCTCCTCCACCAACCGTCGGTTCTGGTGGTGGTGGGATCGACGCGGACGGGCCTCCGACCTCCGAAGCCTTCTTCTTCGGAGGCATGTTGGCGTAGTCGATGAGGTTGATGGATCTGGTGAAGTTGCTGAAGGTTGCGCCCGCGTGAGCGCCGGATCAGGTTCGAACAACCTCGACGCCCACTACCTGGTGCGCCAAAGATGTCGGGGAAACTGGACGCCCACGAACACCTATGGGACCGGAGCCCCTTTCTACGGTACGGCAAGGGTGCGGAGGGAGCACGAAGAGCGGATCGAGGAGCACACGCGGGAAGTTTACCCAGGTTCGGGCCACGCGGACGCGTAAAACCCTACTCCTGCCTTGGTTGTATTGAGTTCTTGAGCTCGGGAGCTTGAAGATCTACAGTACTAGCTGCACCGAGCGAGGGAGTGGCCTAGTTTCTGGGATCGAACCCCCTCTACGTTGTGCATGGGCCTCCTTTTATAGCTCAAAGGGGTCACCGACAGGTGTCAACGTAGATGAGGGTAAAAATGTAAATCTGGTGGTAGTTGTAACAGTGCATGAACAGTGCGTGAACAGTGGTCTTCACCTAACTCTGACGGTGGGGGACAAGGGCATTGAATGCCCATCGCCGTCGCCCCAAAAGCGTCCGTCCATGCGTCTCCGTTCGCCACGGCGACAGCCTCGTCACCGCGGCTCGCCACCGTGTACCCCAGGCTACACAGCCATCTGCCACGTGCCCCTGGAAGGGCCCTGGGGCGACGCGTGGCCAGATGAGCTGGAGCGCGGGCACACAGTGTAAGCCTCCCCCAGCAAGCACCTTGCCGGGGCTGCTAACTTGCCGGGCCCGGAAGCTTGTCGCTCTCCGAGTCCTGACGGGGCGCATGATGCGCCATGATATATCTTCTGAGGCGCTGTTTCCTGGTCTTCCTGGCAGGCTCCTATTGCCAGGGTCTTGAGAGAATAGAGTGGTCTTGTGCTTGGAGCAGCCTTCCCGGCAAGCTCCTCTTGCCGGGGCCTTGATCTTCTGACTTGTATACTTTGTTCTTGAATGGCTCAAAAGGGTCTAGAGCGGGCTTCGGCGGGCGCGTGGTGAGCCAGACCACGGGACGCTGCTACTGCCCGTACACAAGTTGGGATACTAAGGTACCCCTACTTTAGTACACCGACACCCCTGATACGTCTCAAACGTATCTACTTTTCCAAACACTTTTGATATTGTTTTGGCCTCATTCTTGCATGATTTGGACTAAACTAACCCGGACTGACGCTGTTTTCAGCAGAGCTGCCTGTATGGTTTATTTGTGTGCAGGAAAACGGATTTTTAGGTATCTCAGAAAAATCCACGAAAAATCACAGAAAATCCACGCACCCGAGGGAACCAGGAGCCAGAAGTGGGGCCAGAGGGTGGCCAGGGGGTGCCCAGGCGCCCTGTGGGCGCCCCCCCCCCTGGGCCGCGCCGGGGGCCGCCTGGGTGGGTCCCACACCCCCTGGTGCCCTACTTTGCCTCGTATTTTTACTCCCGACGCAGAAACCCCAGATCAGAAGTTCTTTCGCAGTTTTTCGTCGCGGAGCCGCCGCCACCCTCTGTTCTTCCTCGGGAGGGCTAATCTGGAGGCTGAATTGGCCTCCGGAGAGGGGAGATCGTCGCCATCGTCATCATCATCACCACTCCATCATCCCTCCATGACTTCTCCCTCCATGTGTGAGTAATTCCCTTGCTGTAGGCGAAGGGGATGGTAGGGATTGGATGAGTTAGATCATGTAATAGTTTATCAGATCGTTGGGGGCATGTTGCCTATCATCTACTATGGTGTTTATCATCTTTGCTACAACTTGTTATTCTTAATGCTTGACACTTAGGGCCCGAGTGCCATGATTTCAGATCTGAACCATATGTGTTTGCATGAATATATTTGAGTTTGTGATCCTATCTATGAGTTGTTTGCACCTGTTACGGTTCGGAACCGGCGATCCCAAAAGTGACAGCTTGGGACACCAAAGGGGATGGTCCGTAGTTTGAGGATTACATGTATCCATTGAGTTCATTGCTTTGTTCCGGTGCTCTTTGATAGGAGCACCTTAATATCCATAAGTTCCTTTTGGCCCCGTTCGTAGCGGGATGGTAGGACAAAAGATGTTGTGCAAGTTCTTATTGCAAGCACGTACAACTACCTACGGGATACATGCCTAATGTTTGATATTTGCCTAGATGATCATTACTTTTCCGTGTGCCGTGCCCCAAGTTAGAATCTATCTCATCCATGCAGCGCCCAACCATCCATCTCCCTAGCCTACAGTGTTTTAAACCCTGCTTGTCACTAGTTGCTACTTTTGCCATTTACCTTCACTATTTACTTTTTGCTGTTTACTTTTACTATCACTATTATCACTATCATATCATTGTTACCACTTATCTTTTGTTGCAAGTAAGTATATTTCAGGTGCGGTTGAATTGACAACTCAACTGTCAAAGCTTATAAATACTCTTTGGCTCCCCGTGTGTCGAATCAATAAATTAGGTTATTCTTACCCGCGAAGACTATCTCGATCCCTTACGGTTGAGGGTTATCAAGTACCGTTTTCTGGCACCGTTGCCGGGGAGCATAGCAATATTTACAAGTCTACTTGAGGTATCCTACCTGCTGCACTTCATCCACTATGGGTAAGAAAGGAGACCCCAAGGTTCCGATCTTACTATCTACTACAAGAAGAGGTACTGCTCTGAGCACTAGTGCTACACTTGATTCACCTTCTGTTATGAGTAAGTTTGACTCACCACCACCACATGATGCTCCTACTAAATCTGTTACTATGTCCGATACTCTTGATGATGCCTCTACTACTTTTGATGATATTAGTTCGCTTGGTTATGCTCTTGAGAAACAAATTGCTGCTGCTGCTAAAAAGTCTGGAATTGAACTTCCTGTTACTCGCTACCCTATTGGTGAAACTTATGATTATCCTGATTTGAGTAAACTCAAAGAGAGGCTCCTTGATGATGATTACTATATGCTTGATGAAGATCTATACAGGGAACTGATAGAGTTTGCTGGCTCTAACCCTGAAGTTATTAAGAAACTATTTGAAAAACACTCTTTGAAGAACAAAACCGTTCCTAATCCTGAATTTGCTACATCTCCTATATGCATTGATGATCCTGATTATGATTTCTCTGTTGATCTTTCACTTATACCTATGGTTGAAGCTGACCCCTTTTATGGCAGAGAAAATGATGATGCTATTGCACACCTGACTAAACTCGGTGAGTTAGGTGGCCTGTTTACCACAGATGAGAAGATACGATACTTTTATATCACCAATCTTCTTCCTTTCTCCTTGAAGGAGGGTGCTAAAGCATGGTATGATTCACTCCCATGCGGTTCCATTAAGAGTCCTCAGGACTTAGCTCACTCTTTTGTTGATAAGTACTTTCCTGCTCACATGCAACATGCTGCTTTACAAAGAATTTATAACTTTAAACAGTTGCAGGATGAGTCCCTCCCTAAAGCTTGGGGGAGGTACTGCGGTCTGATTCGGGCTAGACCAGGACATGAAATCCCTAAGAATAAATTAATCGATATATTCTATGCTGGTCTAACTGATGAATCCAGGTCCTATTTGGACAGTTGTGCTGGTTGTGTTTTCAGGAAAAGAACACCGGACGATGCGGAAGATTTAATGGACAGGATTGCCCAAAACCATGAAGATTGGTCCGTCCCTGAACCACCTCCACCAACAAAGAAGAGGGGCATGTTTGTTCTGAGCCCCGAGGATATGCGAGAAGCAAAGAAGTCTATTAAAGAGAAAGGTATTAAAGCTGAAGACGTGAAGAATCTACCCCCTATTGAGAAGTTGTGTGAGCCTACTACTCACCCTCCTATGGTAGAGGTACACTCTCTTTTAGATTTCAACGCAAGTGACATCCCTCATGGTAAGCCTCCTGATCAATGTTTAGATGAGTTTGATAATTTTATTATGAAACAAAATCATTTTAATGAGAGGATAGAAAGTCAATTGCATGATAATTCCCTTGCTATCAAAAGACTGCTTGATGTTTTAGATAGAACAGTTAATGATGTTCAATGTCTTGTGAAGCATTTTCATATGGTTCAAACTCAGCTTGATCAAATTTCTAATGTGCAAAGAGATTTGCTTGCTAACAATGCCAAACAAGATAATTTGCAGGCTTTCGGGATTAAGACCCGAGGAGGAACTAGCACTCAAGATCCTCTTTATCCAGAGGGGCATCCGAAGAGAATCGAGCAGGATTCTCAAATGCAGGAAGAAGAAATTGTTGGCTCTCCAAAGAAAAAGAAGAAACATAAGGAGACTGACAATTCTAATGATCCTATTGCAGATGAAGAGCCAACTGTTGATCCTAACAGCGTATCTATCTCCGATGCTGAGACTGAAGACGGTGCTGAACCTGAAGGTAATAATAATGAGAAGAATGATCCGCCTGAAGTTCGAGAAGAAGAAGCACCTGACAAACGTAAGAGGTACACTAAAGAAGACTTCATCACAAGAAAACATGGGAAGGAAGGAGAACCATGGGTACAGAAACCCATGCCCTTTCCAGGTAAGTCCATCAAATCTAAAGAAGAAGAGCATTATAATAAGTTTTGTGAGTGGATTAAACCTCTTTTTCTTCAAATCCCTTTGACTGATGCTATTAAGTTACTTCCTTATTCAAAATATATGAAAGATATTGTCACTAACAAAAGA
The DNA here is from genome assembly GCA_902687465.1 of Secale cereale. Classification (NCBI taxonomy): domain Eukaryota; kingdom Viridiplantae; phylum Streptophyta; class Magnoliopsida; order Poales; family Poaceae; genus Secale; species Secale cereale. The sequence goes on from LR738713.1 coordinate 592,771,246, forward strand.
AAAGTTCCTAATGATGCAATATCTACTATGCTTGCTAACTACTCTTTCAGTGGCGAGATTCCTGAGAAGCTCGGTGATCCAGGTATACCCACCATTCCTTGCTCCATAATGAATAATTATGTCAAAACTGCTTTATGTGATCTTGGAGCAGGAGTGAGTGTTATGCCTCTCTCTCTTTACGAGAGGCTTTGTTTAGAGAAACTAGTTCCTACAGATATCTCCCTTCAGATGCCTGACAAGTCAACCGCTGTTCCAATAGGTATTTGTGAGGATGTTCCCGTAGAAGTTGCTAATTGTTTAATTCTTATTGATTTTGTTGTGCTTGACATGCCCGAGGATGGGAGCATGTCCATCATTCTTGGTAGACCTTTTCTTAACACCGCAGGTGCTATTATTGATTGCAATAAAGGGAAGGTTACTTTCCATGTGAATGATAAAGAACACACGGTATATTTTCCAAAGAAGATCGACAGGAGGCATGGCCTCAACTCTATAGAGAATATCGAGACCGTGAAAATTGGAGAATGGGACTGTCCACTACATGTGCCTCACAAATACAAAACTATCATGGTAGGGACAATGTCCATCAAGGTAAAGGTTCAGTGATTACTTCGTGAGAGGTGAGACTTTTTGCTCTATATATCGCCTGTTTGTTGGTAAGACTTGATCAACCTTATTAGCAAATATGTTTTATATAGATAAAAAGTTGAGCTTGTTATATTTTCATTTGTTTTTAGTTTTGTCCTACTTGCTGTACCAAGTATTTATGTTTTTGAAACTTCACAATACTACTAACTGCTTCAAGTTTTCAGAGAGTTTCGCAGCTTTTTGAACTTCGAAAAAATTTCAACAGTGAAGTTTTCAGAAAAATTCCAGAAAAATAAAAATAAAAATTTCCACGTCGGGAGAGACCCAGAGGGGCCTGGGGCCAGCCAGGGGGGGCCACCAGTGGCCCAGGCGGCCAGCTGGCGCGGCACAGCCCCTGGCCGCGCCCATAGGGCGCCTGGGGCCCACGGGACCCCCCTCCAGGTATGTCTTCTTCCTCCCTCTCTCTCTTTCTCCAAAAACTCGAGTTCTGCTCTTGTTCTTGTGTTCTTGCTGTTCTTGGAGGCGATTCTTCGATCTCTCTCTACAGCCCATCATTTGAGCTGAAATTTTGAGCAAATACCCCCTGGTATGTGACTCCTCCACCCCTCCAATTAGATTTTTGATTGGTGGCTTCATTTGTGAGTATTTAGTAGTTCTTGGTGCTGTATAGATGAGCTTGCATGCATATGTAGAAAGTTATTTTTCAAGTTTTGATGCAAGTTTATGCCTTGGGCAAGTGAGTTGAGTAGTTTGCCTTAGCTCACTTTGTTTTAATCCTCGTTTTTGTAAATTGTAAAAAAATTCAGAAATGAGTTTGTTAGGAAGGGCAAAAGGGTGGCTTGAGAAGAGGAGGCCCGCACACTCCGATCGAGTTACTAGAGCCGCAGCTTCACCATCGACTGCTAGGGTGAGCTATAATGAAGATCATGTACCCCTGGAGTTGTTGGAAGACACGAGTCCAGCACGTGCAATGACGTTTCCATGTGATGAATTCATGGAAGCTGCGGGAATCAAGGATGAGTTTTATAATCTTTGTGCTAATGCAGGTTTGACACGGCTGGTCACGAGCCGTGTTACTCAGTATCAAAAACTCACCTCCAGTTCATTAACAGTTTTAGATATAATCCTGATTCAGGTGCTATTGAGTTTAAAATTTATAATGATCTTATCACCATGACTTTGGGAAATTTTTGTGAAATAATAGGTGTGCCGAACGTTGGGAGGACGGCTAGGATGGCCACTCAGCCCTCCGAGCTGAAAACCGTCATCAACTCCCTCTGCAGCATGGGTACAAGGGATATTCATCGGTCGAAGATCTCCAGCATCTTGTTTCCTCACCTCAGGTATTTTGCATATTATATTGCTAGAGGGGTGTTAGCTCGTGACAACACGAGCAACATTTCTGCTCCGGATATTGCTATCCTGGCAGAAGCCCTCTCAGGGAGGTCTGATTATAATCTGGGTACCTGAATTGCTCGACGCCTTGCTATGAACGGTAACAAGGGGGACTTATATGGTGGCGTTTACGCCACACTTATCTTAGAGCATCTTGGAGGCACCCCACACCCTGATGATACTCCTTTTACTTATTTAAGCTTTGATCTTGCTGCTATGAAAAGGCATAAGTTTGTTACCATGGGTTCTGAGCTTGATAATCTTATTTATATCTTGCGTTTCGGAACTGCCGCGAAACGCGAGATCCGTCTACCTGCACCTCTTTTGTTTGATTTTTCTCGCAGGAACGGATGGTCCTTTGATGTTGTTCAGTTCGATGAGTTCATGGTCCAGCATCAGTTTCATAACCCCATGGAGGGGGTTGTGCCCGACGATGAGAGGCATGGTGAGATACCACATTTTCAGGAAGAGACCGCCACCGAGTTTGGTGAAGGGTCTTCCTCTGTTTGGCGTTCGGAACCTTCCTCGTGGGAGACTCCGAGGAGTTCGGTGTACGCGCCAGCATCCTTCTACGACCCTTGGACTCACCACCATACCCCTGGAGCAGGAGGCCCCTGGGGGCAGTAGCTGCTACCAACTTAGGCCAAAAGCCTAAGCTTGGGGGAGTACGTGCCCTTCTCACTTTTCCATTGTATTATCCGTTTTATTCACTTTGATCTTTTCAAAGTTTTTGCCCATTCTTCTTTATTTCTCTCTTTGTAAAAACAACAAAAAGATTTTCTCTTTCTTTTGCTTTTATTCAACCTTTGAAAAATCCAAAAAGATTTCCTTTCTCTCTTTAGTTTGCTTTGTTTTCAGAGTTCAGCTCGAGTCCGTGATGGCATTTAATTATATTTCCTACGTTTGATCGTGCAAGTGACAAGCAGTAATGACGAAGATCGACTGAAGGGAAGCAACAGGGAAGACCGGTATGAACTCTTTTTGTTTCTACTTTTGTACATATGCATGTACTTATGATCTAGAGACCAGCTTGTAGCGACATAGTGCTATGTTTACAATGCTCTTCCAGTGGTTCATGCTTTCCTTGTGGCTAGTCCCGAATAACTAGAGTATATAATGTGTTATTGAAATGATCTACATGCATTGCACTGTTCATAGTCTGGTATACTAAGGTGGTATTTCCCTTTAGAGAATGTTTGGATTGACTTGGCACATGCTTACACATGCTTAAGACTAAAAAGTCTACTCTGCCTTGATGATCTTTGAGTTTCAGAATAGTTATATCACTTTCATGCCTGATTCAATGTTGCTTTGTCGCTCTGCATGATTATGACCGTTATTGCTCTCTAGTTGGTCGCTTCCCAGTCTTTTGCTAAACCTCCACCTGTACTAAGCGGACTGACTGCTTGTGCATCCAAAATCCTTAAAACTAGTTATGCCATATGAGTCCACTATACCTTCCTATACATGGTATTTACCTGCCATTCCTAATGAATACTTTCATGTACCATCTCGAAACTAATCAAAAGCATTTCTCTTTTGTGCCTATGTTTTAGCTCATGAGGAAGTAGTAGTTAATTCATGATCTTTTTAAGTTGGACAAGTTTCACCCCTGGATTGTATGTCTAATGTGCAAACACCTAATACGAAAAGGAACTGGCATTGAGTGCGCCCGGCTCAAAAAGATAATATAACAAACAAACCCTCCTTCACCCTTTGTTCATGAGAAATCAGAAAACTTTGGCAGTGATAAACAAAGGAGATTAAGAGGATGAGATCGTCCTCATGCGGGAGCCGTTCCTCGAGACTTGTCCACTCAAAAAGTGATTGAGTTATCTGCTAGCATTCGTTGACGAAATATGCACTTCTCAAAACATGTTTACTTCTGTTTTTAAAAGCAAGAGCTCTGGTACATGTTTAGTTTTTGTTTCCGACCACGGGTTTTCAACCTTGCCAATAAAAGCCACGGTTCGAGAGTCTCACCTTCTTTCTTCAAAGCACCGACTAGGAGAGCATAATTGTCATTCTGAGTGTAATGTGCATTGCCCCAAAGTATTACATTGTCTTCTGCATACTTGTGATATGATTTATTCTGAAATTCTTAGTTCTAGTCTCCTTTAAAACTCTGGAGGAGTCTCTGCATTTATGTTTTGCTTCACTCATGGAGGCTAGCGAGATACCACCCTAATATGCTCAAGCTATGTGCAATGTAATCTTGTCTTGATTTCAGTAATATATTATTTACTTTTAAGTATTTGTGACTGGTCACTTGAAAGAAGGATTGCTCCTTGCATTGTCCTCATAAGTATTGTTTCAATACTTGCTAAACTCTTTTCGTAGTACATGATTATATACATCTAATGAAGCAAAAGAGTTTGTCAAAGTTTTCTTTGTCGCGTCCAGTTCGTTGAACTGAATTGCTTGAGGACAAGCAATATGCTAAGCTTGGGGGAGTTGATACGTCTCAAACGTATCTACTTTTCCAAACACTTTTGATATTGTTTTGGCCTCATTCTTGCATGATTTGGACTAAACTAACTCGGACTGACGCTGTTTTCAGCAGAGCTGCCTGTATGGTTTATTTGTGTGCAGGAAAACGGATTTTTAGGTATCTCAGAAAAATCCATGAAAAATCACAGAAAATCCACGCACCCGAAGGAACCAGGAGCCAGAAGTGGGGCCAGAGGGGGCCAGGGGGTGCCCAGGCGCCCTGTGGGCGCCCCCCCAGGGCCGCGCCGGGGGGCCGCCTAGGTGGGTCCCACACCCCCTGGTGCCCTACTTTGCCTCGTATTTTTACTCCTGGCGCAGAAACCCCAGATCAGAAGTTATTTCGCAGTTTTCCGTCGCGGAGCCGCCGCCACCCTCTGTTCTTCCTCGGGAGGGCTAATCTGGAGGCTGAATTGGCCTCCGGAGAGGCGAGATCGTCGTCATCGTCATCATCATCACCACTCCATCATCCCTCCATGACTTCTCCCTCCATGTGTGAGTAATTCCCTTGCTGTAGGCGAAGGGGATGGTAGGGATTGGATGAGTTAGATCATGTAATAGTTTATCAGATCGTTGGGGGCATGTTGCCTATCATCTACTATGGTGTTTATCATCTTTGCTACAACTTGTTATTCTTAATGCTTGACACTTAGGGCCCGAGTGCCATGATTTCAGATCTGAACCACATGTGTTTGCATGAATATATTTGAGTTCGTGATCCTATCTATGAGTTGTTTGCACCTGTTATGGTTCAGAACCGGCGATCCCAAAAGTGACAGCTTGGGACACCAAAGGGGATGGTCCGTAGTTTGAGGATTACATGTATCCATTGAGTTCAATTCTTTGTTCCGGTGCTCTTTGACAGGAGCACCTTAATATCCATAAGTTCCTTTTAGCCCCGTTCGTAGCGGGATGGTAGGACAAAAGATGTTGTGCAAGTTCTTATTGCAAGCACGTACAACTACCTACGGGATACATGCCTAATGTTTGATATTTGCCTAGATGATCATTACTTTTCCATGTGCCGTGCCCCAAGTTAGAATCTATCTCATCCATGCAGCGCCCAACCATCCATCTCCCTAGCCTACAGTGTTTTAAACCCTGCTTGTCACTAGTTGCTACTTTTGCCATTTACCTTCACTATTTACTTTTTGTTGTTTACTTTTACTATCACTATTATCAATATCATATCACTGTTACCACTTATCTTTTGTTGCAAGTAAGTATATTTCAGGTGCGGTTGAATTGACAACTCAACTGTCAAAGCTTATAAATACTCTTTGGCTCCCCGTGTGTCAAATCAATAAATTAGGTTATTCTTACCCGCGAAGACTATCTCGATCCCTTACTGTCGGTGTACTAAGGTAGGGGTACCTCAGTACCCCAACTTGTGCACGGGCAGCGGCAGCTTCCCGCGGCAGGGTTTACCGCGTGCTTGCCGGAGACCTTCCTGCTCCCTATCAAGCCATTCAAAAACAAAGTATACCAGACAGAAGATCGAGGCCCCGGCAAGTGGAGCTTGCCGGGAAGGCCGTGCCAGGCTCAAGACTACCTCATTAGCACAAGACCCTGGCAAGAGGAGCTTGCCAGGAAGACTAGAAGACATGCCTCGGCGCTATATGCGCCCCGGCAAGGGCCCGGGGAGCGGCAAGCTCCCGGGCCCGGCAAGATCAAGGCCCCGGCAAGGTGCTTGCCGGGAAGGCTGCGCTGTGTGCCCGCGCTCCAGCTCATCGGCCCACGCGTCGCCCTGGGGCCTATCCAGGGACGCGTGGCGGATGGCTGTGCAGCCTGGGGGACACGGTGGCACTCCACGGTGATGAATCCATCGCCGTGGCAGACGGAGACGCAAGGGCGGGAGCTTTTGGGGTCGACGGCGACGGGCATTAAATGCCCTTGTCCCCCACTGTCAAAGTAGGTATAGACCACTGTTCTGTACTGTAGCTTCACTGTTCCCGCACTGTTACAACTACCACCTCTTTTACGTTTTTACCCCTTTCTCCTACGTTGACACCTGTCGGTGACCCCTTGCACTATAAAAGGAGGCCCATGCACAACGTGGGGGAGGTGGGGAACCTAGATCACTCTCACGCTCGGTGTAGCTGTTTCTTCAAGCTCCCGAGCGCTCCAACTCAATACACAACTAAGCAGGAGTAGGGTTTTACGCGTCTACCGCGGCCCGAACCTGGGTAAAACTGCCCGCGTGCTCGCTACGATCTGCTCTTTGTGCTCCCTCCGCCCTCATACCGCACAGACAAGGGGCTCCGGTCCCATAGGTGTTCGTGGCGGACAGTTTCCCCCGACATCTTTGGCGCGCCAGGTAGGGGGCGTCGAGGTTGTGCGAACCTGATCCGGCGACCACGCGGGCGCATTCTTCATCAACCTCTCCGAATTCGGTAGCTTCATCAACAACTTCACCAGCGACAACTCCATGGCCCCGAAGAAGAAGGCTTCGGAGGTCGGAGGCCCGTCTGCGTCTCACCCGCCGCCACCAGAGCCAACGGTGGGCGGGGGAGATGCCGTCGGAAGGGTGGCCGCCGGTGAGGACACTCACGGCGCCACCAGATCCAAGAACAGAACGGACGACCGAACCTCGGTCTCCGTGGACGCCCCGCGTCCATCTCAGCACACTACGACCCAACAGCGCCATACCACAGGAGGTGGTATCCGCTTGTTGGACCAAGGCCAACCCAGAGGCTCGCGGGACGCCCCGGACCCCCGTCCGGGCACAAGCAAAGCGAAGGCGCCGGCGCGGGACCCCGCTCCTTCTAACGTTGTTAGAAGTCCGAGCGTATCCCGCTCCTCGCACCGCTCGCCCGCGTTCCCCTCCACTCCAGCAGAAGCGCTCGCAAGGGCGCAACTGCTCCTCGACTTTCCTCCAGCGGCCGACAAGGCCGAAGAATGGAGGGCCACTATACGGAGCCTGATAGACTTCGCCAACAACGATTCTCCACAGCAGCCAGCGACCTCACGGCCGCGGCAAGCTGAGAAGACGAAGGCTGACGGCGACAAGACGGCCGGGGGTGCGACAAGCGTGCACTCCCCGCCGCAGAAGCAGAAGACGCCGCCCTGCCGGAACAACGCTGACGATGGCTCCACAGCCTCGTCGGATCCGCGGGCTCGTCGGGACCAGCGCCAGGTCCTCGATGACCGGCAACAAGAAGACGCTCGAACCAGAATCGAGCGCCGCCGAGAAGCTCGGCGACAATCAGACCGAAGAGCTGAGGACGCTGTCGACGCGCGCGCGCCCGGTGAACCAGGCGACTTGCCGTATGCGGCAGGCTGCCCTGCGTTCACCCGCGAGCTGCGGCGCGTCCAGTGGCCCAGCATGAAGAATTTCAAGCCCGACGTACCGGAGAAGTACGACGGCAAGACACACCCCTCGGAGTTTCTTAGCGTCTACACCATCGCAGTATAGGCTGCCGGGGGGCGCGACGAGAAGATCTTAGCAAATTACTTCCCGCTTGTGCTTAAACCGAACGTTCGTTCGTGGCTTATGCACTTGCCGGAAGGTTCTATCTCTTCTTGGGCCGACCTCTGCCACCAGTTTGTCGGCGCCTTCACCGGCGGCCACAAACCCCACGGCCAGGAGAGCGATCTCCACATTCTGGCCCAGAAGGAAGGCGAAACCCTGCGCAAGTTCATCCAACGCTTCAGCCGTGTGCAGCACAACATCCCTGATGTCCACCCTGCCGCGGTTATTAGCGCGTTCCATCAGAACGTGCGTAACCGCCGCATGCGTGAAGAGATGGCGATGACGAAGATTCGGGACGTCAGCGAGCTCTATGCTCTTGCTGACAAGTGCGCACGCGCAGAAGAGGGGAGGAGACTCCCCGGGGAGGATGCTGGCGCAGAAGGAAGCGACAGCGACGACGCCGCCCCGGCAAAGAAGAGCCGGCGGCGGAACAACAGAAGGAAGGGCAAGAAAGAGGTGCTTGCCGTCGAGAAGTCCGGCAAGGAGGCCCCCGCCAAGCAAACGCAGGCTGGCGGCTCCGGCAAGGAGCCTGCCCCTGCAGCGGCGACCGACAAGCCGGTCAGCTCCGACAAGCAATACTGTAAGATCCACCGCACCAAGGGTCACGATCTCTCCAACTGCAAGCGCGTCGAATATCTCGTCGAGCAGCAGAAAGCTGAGTACGAGAGGCGCGACAAGGAGAAGGCCCAAGGTGGCGGGGAAGAAACAAGCAAGAAGCGGCCGTTCAACGGCCGGGGAGGACGCCGCGGCAAGGCCAAGCAGCGGCAAGGAGATCGACCTCCCCGGGGCCGCGACAAGGACGAAGAAGATGACGACGAAGACATGGAGGACGAAGAGAACAGCGAGCAGGAGTTCCAGAAGGCCACGGAGGTCCTGTGCGTCGACGGTGGCGCCTCCCTGCACACCTCCCACCGCCAACTCAAGCAGTGGGTGCGCGAGGTAAACGCAGCGGAGCCGCCCGTGGAGTCGCGCAGGCTCCTCAAATGGTCCAGCACGCCCATCGTTTTTGACCTTGAGGATCACCCTGACCGCACCACAGCGGTCGGGTGCTTGCCGATGCTGGTCTCCCCCACCATCCGCAACCTCAAGGTCACTAAAATGTTGGTTGACGGCGGGGCCGGGCTGAACTTGATCTCCTCTGCTGTGATCAAGAAACTCCAGATTCAAGATGGCGAGCTCGAAGAGACCGGTTCATTCCAAGGAATCAACCCGGGAAGGAGCAAGCCCAAGGGAAAAATCACTCTGCCGGTGACCTTTGGCGGGGAGCTCAACTTTAGGACCGAGCGCATCACTTTCGACGTCGCCGATATTCCATTGCCCTACAATGGAATACTCGGCCGTCCCGCCCTCGCCAAGTTCATGGCAGCATCTCACCACGCCTACAACGTACTGAAGATGCCGGGGCCGATAAGCGTCATCACTGTCCACGGCGACAAGAAGGATGCGCTTGTCTGCGCCGACAAGATCTACCGGGATGCGGCAGCTGCGGCCGAGAAGGATACTCTTGCCGCTGAAGCTCCCGGGGGGAAGAAGACGAAGACCAAGTCCGGCAAGTGCTCTGGGACCCACTCCGGCAACCGCACCTCTTCGGAGTGCTGCGCTGCCGTCGAGGACGTTCCATCGAGCTCCACCGGCAAGAGTAAGAAAGGAATGGCCGCTCCTCCGGCAACCAAGAAGGTGTCCGCCAAGGAGGACGGCACTGGTGGTACCTTCACCATCAGTGCCACCCTTGACAGCAAATAGGAAAGCGCGCTCATTGCCTTCCTACGGGCGAACGTCGATGTGTTTGCATGGCAACCATCTGACATCCCCGGTGTTCCCAGGAAGGTAATTGAGCACAAGCTTGCTGTCTGTCCTCATGCGCGGCCCATCAAGCAAAAAGTAAGGAAGCAAGCCGTGGAGCGCCAAGAGTTCATCAATGAAGAGATCAAGAAGTTAGAGGCAGCAGGTCTAGTTAGAGGTGTGATCCATCCGACGTGGTTGGCAAATCCAGTCGTCGTGCGCAAGGCCAATGGGAAGTGGAGACTGTGTATAGACTTCACCGACGTGAATAAAGCGTGTCCCAAGGATCCCTTCCCTTTGCCGCGCATTGACCAAATTGTTGACTCCACTGCTGGATGTGAGCTACTCTGCTTTCTTGATGCATACTCAGGCTACCACCAGATTTTCATGGCCAAAGAGGATGAAGAGAAGACTGCGTTTATCACTCCATGTGGCACTTATTGCTTCATACGCATGCCATTTGGATTGAAGAATGCAGGCTCAACCTTTGCAAGGGTAGTATACACTGCTTTTGAGCCACAGATCCACAGAAATATAGAGGCTTACATGGATGACATCGTGGTGAAGAGCAAGAGCAAGGATACCTTGATCCAAGATTTAGAAGAAACATTTCAGAACCTGCGCAAGATACAGCTCAAGTTGAACCCTGAGAAGTGCGTCTTTGGAGTCCCCTCCGGCAAGCTTCTCGGGTTCTTTGTGTCACAGAGGGGGATTGAAGCCAACCCCGACAAGATTAAAGCTATTGAGCAGATAGAGGCCCCGAAGCGCGTCAAGGATGTCAGAAGGCTTGCGGGATGTGTGGCTGCCCTCAGTAGGTTCATTTCAAAGTCTGCAGAACGCGCCCTACCTTTCTTCAAAATCTTGAAGAAGGCAGGTCCCATGAAGTGGACTCCGGAAGCGGAGGCGGCGCTGCAGGATTTGAAACGGTACCTGTCCTCCACTCCAATACTTGTCGCACCTAGACCACAGGAAAAGTTGTTGCTGTACCTAGCGGCAACCAACCAGGTGGTTAGTGCTGCGTTAGTAGCGGAGAGGGAGGCCGACGAGGAGTCAGCACCGCCGGCAAGCGAATCCAGCGACAGGCAGGGGGCTGCTCCGGCAAGCTCTGGTCCCGACAAGAATGACTCTGCGCAGGAGCAAGAAGAGGTGCGGAAGAAGATGGTGCAGCGCCCAGTGTACTTTGTGAGTTCCCTTCTCCAAGGGGCTAGATCAAGGTACTCTGGTGTGCAAAAGTTGCTTTTCGGCCTCCTCATGGCCTCGAGAAAGCTGCGTCATTACTTCCAAGCCCATGAGATAACAGTGGTCACTCGCTTTCCGCTGAAGAGGATATTGCACAACCCAGAAGCGACAGGCAGGATCGTTGAGTGGGCACTGGAACTGTCAAGCTTTGGACTCAAGTTTGAAAGCACTTCAACCATACAGAGCCGAGCTTTGGCAGAATTCATAGCTGAATGGACCCCGACGCCAGATGAGGAAGTTCAAGAAACAAGTGCACCCGTACAAGAAGCGACAAGTGAATGGTTAATGTATTTTGACGGTGCCTTCTCGCTGCAAGGCGCCGGTGCCGGCGTGGTACTCATTGCGCCCACCGGAGAGCACCTCAAATACGTTATCCAGATGCACTTTCCCAGGGAGCAAGCGACAAACAACACTGCTGAGTATGAAGGCTTGCTTGCCGGCCTCAGGATTGCGGCCGAACTTGGGATCAGAAAGCTGATTGTGCGGGGAGATTCTCAGTTGGTGGTCCGGCAAGTCAACAAGAGCTATCAGAGCCCTTTGATGGAAGCCTATGTAGATGAAGTGAGAAAGCTTGAAGAGCACTTTGAAGGTCTGCAGATGGAGCACGTCCCGAGAGCTCAGAATGAAATTGCAGATAGCCTTTCAAAGTGCGCCGCGATGAAGTTACCTGTGGAACCAGGAACCTTCTTGCTCAAGCTGACTCAGCCATCCGTTACACCATCAATGGGGCAGTCCAAGAAGAGAAAGTTGGTCTCCGGCGACTACTTGCCGGCGGATCTTCCAGAGCCCGCCGCCAAGGTCCCCAAGATCAACGACCAGAACGCTGAGGAACAGTTTGCTCCTGCAAGCCCTCGGGCTTGTACAGTTGAAGCAAGTGTTCCCGACAAGCCTCGCCCCGGCGAGCTTGCCGGGGGACCATCAGCTCCGGCAGAACCAGAGGTCCTTGCCGTAGAAGCTGAGGTTCCCGCAGCGGCCCTCGAGCCTTTAGTCCTTGCCGTTGAGCCTCAGGCTCCGGCATGGGCGCAGCAGATCGTCCGTTTTCTGCAAACTGGAGAACTTCCCGACGAACCTCAAGAAATAGAGAAGATAACCAGGCAGTCAAGTATGTACCAGTTCGTGGATAACGAGCTGTACAGAAGAAGACTCAACGGTGTCAGGTTGAAGTGCATCTCCAGGGAAGATGGACAGAAGCTGTTGGCAGAAATACACGGAGGCATATGCGGCCACCACATCGGCGCAAGGGCACTTGCCGGGAAAGCTTTCCGGCAAGGGTTCTTTTGGCAAGAAGCCCTCCAAGATGCAACTGCACTAGTAACCAAGTGTGAAGCGTGCCAGTTCCATGCAAAGCAGATTCATCAGCCAGCTCAAGCTCTCCAAACAATACCTTTGTCCTGGCCCTTCTCGGTCTGGGGGCTCGATATCCTCGGCCCCTTCCCTCGTGCTGTCGGGGGCTTTGAGTACTTGTACGTAGCAATCGACAAGTTCACAAAGTGGCCAGAAGTGGAAGCAGTGAGAAAGGTGACAGCACAGACAGCAGTCAGGTTCTTCAGGTCGATTGTTTGCCGTTTCGGGATCCCTAACAGGATCATCACCGACAACGGTACGCAATTTACTAGTCGCACCTTCATGCAGTACGTCCAAGACCTTGGAGCCAAGGTCTGTTTCGCTTCTGTTGCTCACCCGAGGAGCAACGGTCAAGCGGAGAGGGCAAATGCTGAAGTGCTACGCGGACTCAAGACAAGGACTTTTGACAGGCTGCGCAAGTGCGGAAGAAATTGGATAGAGGAGCTTCCGGCGGCTCTTTGGTCAATCAGAACGACACCAAATCGAGCCACCGGACAGACACCCTTTGCTCTAGTCTATGGAGCAGAGGCAGTTCTCCCCACGGAACTCGTATACGGATCTCCTCGAGTGCTCGCTTATGATGAGCTCGAGCAAGAGCAACTGCGGCAAGATGACGCGTTGCTCCTCGAGGAGGAACGTCTCCAGGCTGCTGTACGAGCTGCTCGATACCAGCAAGCCTTGCGTCGCTACCATAGCCGCAAGGTCAAGGCCAGGAGTCTCGAGGAAGGCGACCTTGTTCTTCGGCGTGTTCAGTCCGCCAAGAATTCCAACAAGTTGACGCCGAAGTGGGAAGGCCCTTATCGGGTGAGACAAGTTACGAGGCCCGGCGCTGTCCGCCTCGAGACCGAAGAAGGCTTACCGGTGAGCAACTCCTGGAACATAGAGCATCTTCGCAAGTTTCACCCATAAGGCGCGGTTGCCGTGATCCGCTCCGGCAACCACCTTTTGTACAAGCTTTGCCGCTG
>LR738713.1:592784527-592806345 GCA_902687465.1 Secale cereale
CTGTTGCATGTAACCCTTTGTACAAAGCCGGGCGCAGACCCCGTGCATCAGTAAAGCTTTGTGTTTTGCGCTATTTGCCTTTTCCATGCTTTTCCTCGCTATTTGCATGCGTTATTTGGCATTTTGTGCAACATACACACCCGGTAAGCATTAGCGCGCCGAAAGGCCATGTACTTGTTTCCCTCTTCCTTGTCCTTGTCTCTTAAGCAGAAGGAATGTTCCTCGCGCACAAGTTTGCCGGGGGGGGGGGGAAGGAGGTGGAGGAGGAACCAAGTACTGTTCAAGAAAGAGGAACCTTACCGGAGAACAAGCGATACATGAAAGATAAGTTGTCTGAGTTCGACCAGTTCAAATTTTAAAATTTTAGTTGTCTTCCTTGAACAATCACACTTTGTATGGAAAACCTGTGCGCGGAGGAACCTACCCGTAGCTTGCCGCACCCTTATCTTGTTTTCGAGTTCACTCAACGATTTAAGTGAGCTGCGACAAGTGTCGCGCCCTTGCTTCGTTTCCGAGTACGCTCAGCAAGCTAAGTGCGTTGCGACTAGCTGCGGCAAGGTTGCTTGCCGGTAAGCCCTTGGCCAGCAGGCTGCTCAGAGTATAGCACTCAGCGCTCGCGGCAAAGGTCCCTTGCCGGCAAGCTCCCCGGGAGCGTAGGGTGAAGAACATACAAAGCCAAGGTTTAAGACAAGGAAGATAACATTGCACTGATTGATCAAAATAAAGTAAATATCTTACAAAGGATAACTTGTCGCAATGGACTAATAAGTTCACGACATAATGTGCAGCAACAAAAAGATAAGGATAATGGAGGCCTAATCTACGCGGTCGCCCTCCTTCCTGCCAAGCTTTGCCACCTTGGCGATGATGTGGGCGACCTGCTCCTTCAGGGCCTCCGTGTCTGCATCAGCCGGCAAGCTGCGAAGAACGTTGTTAAGATTGATCCCCGGGTTGCGGTACACGATCTTCGTCAGCACCCGCTCCAGAGTTCCCGCGCAGAGCAGGCGCGACTCCTCGGCCAGCTGCGCGGGGATTTGGTTCCGGAGACCTGCAAGGGCCGGCGCGATCCCTCTGAAGAAGAGGCTGAGCTTGGCGCTGTGCGGGAGATCCGGATCCGGCGAGTAGATGAGGTGTTCGACCTTTAGCGCCAGCAGCTCCTGGTCAATGTTGGACGCAGAAGAAACCAAGTCTTCGGTCCATAGCTCAATGGTCTGGCGGAAGAGCTCGGATGCCTTGTTGACGCTGTCCACCAAGGTCCGCTCCTTGCGGAGCTCCTCCTTCAGCTTGTTCTCCTGAGCCCGGGCAGCGTCGAGCGAATCCTTCAGAGTGGTGACCTTCAGTTCCAAGTCCTCAATGGAGTCCTTGGCGGCCTTCAACTCGTCGCCTCTCTTGGAGAGACTCACCTGAAGCTCGGAGTTTGTGTGAGCGTCCTTCTCGCGCTCCAAGACGAGCGCGGCAACCTTCTCGGCGCTCACCTTCAGCGCCTTCTCCAACTGCTCAACCTTGGCGGCAAGCTCCTTGCCGCCCTTGCCGGCAAGCTCCCCGGGAGCGTAGGGTGAAGAACATACAAAGCCAAGGTTTAAGACAAGGAAGATAACATTGCACTGATTGATCAAAATAAAGTAAATATCTTACAAAGGATAACTTGTCGCAATGGACTAATAAGTTCACGACATAATGTGCAGCAACAAAAAGATAAGGATAATGGAGGCCTAATCTACGCGGTCGCCCTCCTTCCTGCCAAGCTTTGCCACCTTGGCGATGATGTGGGCGACCTGCTCCTTCAGGGCCTCCGTGTCTGCATCAGCCGGCAAGCTGCGAAGAACGTTGTTAAGATTGATCCCCGGGTTGCGGTACACGATCTTCGTCAGCACCCGCTCCAGAGTTCCCGCGCAGAGCAGGCGCGACTCCTCGGCCAGCTGCGCGGGGATTTGGTTCCGGAGACCTGCAAGGGCCGGCGCAATCCCTCTGAAGAAGAGGCTGAGCTTGGCGCTGTGCGGGAGATCCGGATCCGGCGAGTAGATGAGGTGTTCGACCTTTAGCGCCAGCAGCTCCTGGTCAATGTTGGACGCAGAAGAAACCAAGTCTTCGGTCCATAGCTCAATGGTCTGGCGGAAGAGCTCGGATGCCTTGTTGACGCTGTCCACCAAGGTCCGCTCCTTGCGGAGCTCCTCCTTCAGCTTGTTCTCCTGAGCCCGGGCAGCGTCGAGCGAATCCTTCAGAGTGGTGACCTTCAGTTCCAAGTCCTCAATGGAGTCCTTGGCGGCCTTCAACTCGTCGCCTCTCTTGGAGAGACTCACCTGAAGCTCGGAGTTTGTGTGAGCGTCCTTCTCGCGCTCCAAGACGAGCGCGGCAACCTTCTCGGCGCTCACCTTCAGCGCCTTCTCCAACTGCTCAACCTTGGCGGCAAGCTCCTTCTTGGCGTCTTCCGCGGCAACCGCGGCGGCTTTCGCCTCCTTCAGCTCCCCGCCAAGGGCTGCCTCGCGAGCGGCAAGGTCCTCCTCGTGGGAGTCGAGCTCGACCTTCCGCTGCGTGAGCTCTCCCTCTCGCCGGGACATCTCCACCCCGGCGAGCCGCTGCTGTTCTTCAGCTTCGGCCTTCTCCAACACCCACTCCTCGTATTCGCCGGCAAGTCGCTCACGCGCCTCCGCCACCTCGCGGAGGGCCGCCTGGTTGGCGGCGCTGAGCTCTGCCGCGCGCTTCTCCATCTCCTTGGCGGCCTTGGCGGCAAGGGCTTCCCGGGAAGCGAGCTTCGCCTGCCTGGCCCGGTAAAGGGCCAGGAGTTGGCAGAGCAACCTCTCCTCCTCGGGCCCCTCACTCCCGCCGGGCGCCTCGACGATCTTCAGGCCTGCGGAGGCGAGGACTTCTCCGTCGAACGCCTCGCCCTCCGCAGGAGCTCGCGATGAAGACCCCCAAGGCATCTGGATGAAGACGCCGTTGGGGGCCTCGAGATAATACCCCTGCTCCTTGCTGGCGGAGGGGCCGGTGGCCGGTGCAGCATCCGATGCTCCCGCCGCCTCCGGGTCGGCGGTGCGGTCACCGTCCCCCTCCCCGGCCGCTGCGTCCGCAGCCGGAGCAGTCTCCTGCGCGGCCGGCTCGGCGGCCTCGGACATCTCCTCGACGACAGGAGCATCATCGCCGCCGCCCTGCGCACCCTCCTCCTCGAGGTTGACAACCTCCGTCTCCAGAGGCTCAGGAGGAGGAAGATCTAAAAAGAAGAAGAAGAAAAAGAAATTCAAGATTCAAGCAAATATCCAAAAAGAGACGAAGCCAAGAAGACAAATCACAAGACATACCTTGGCGGACGTCCTCAGCGGCGGGCTCCCTCGCCGGGGAGCTCGGCCTTGTCGGAGTAGCCACCCTCGCCGGGCTGCTCGCCCTTGGCGGGGTACTCTGCCTTGGCGGAGTACCCGCCCTTGGCGGAGCACTCTCCCTTGCCGGAGAGTTAGGCCTTGGCGGGGACGGCGGGGCCTGTGGCTCCTCGACGATGGTCTCCGGGCGCTCTTCCCGCTGTGGCTCCACCTCTGCACAAAACAAGACAAGAAACGTCAAGATATGAAGACAAGACCAATTCCTCAGGCGTACCCCGACAAGCAAAAGAATAAAACCCCAGACTTACGCTGGGGGCTGCGCTGCGGGCTGCGCTGGGGGCTGCTCCTCGGAGCAGCGCTCGGGTCCGGCAGGCTCGGCTCCGGCACACCCCCTGTTGCCGCAGCTGCTGAGTCTTCCGCGACCTCGGCCTCGGGCGCCTTGGCCTTCTTCGTCGCGCGATGGGCCAAGGTCCTGGAATCACAACATCAAGCAGAGTCAGCATCAACAAAAATCAAGACAAAACTCGAGAAGGTATAAGATTTTGGGCTCTTACTCCTGGTCCTCCTCGTCGTCCTCGCTCAAGGCGGAGAAGTCGTACTCCACCGTCGGCGCGTCGGCGCGAGGAGCGGAAGATGAAGACTCCCTCGCGCGCTTGGTGGTCCCTGGGGCTGGGGGCTGTGAAGACCCAGCCCCAGTGGTAGCCGGCGCCCGAGGAGCGGGCGGAGCCGTTGCTCCGCTCCGAGAAGACCCCTGCCGGCTCGCTGCCGGCCTGCGAGACGCCTCCGTCGTGGTCCGCGCACGGGCCGCCTCCGTTGCGGCAGGTGCGCCGGACGGCCTTGGCGCGGCTTGACTTCCCCGGGGAGCCGCCCGGCGAGGTGGCTGTTGCCGGGGCGCCTGCGCCCTCTCCCCCGTCGCCGCCTTGCGGAGGCGCTTCGCCGGGGACTGCCTCGGGCTTGCCGGGGGCGGGGAGCCCTCCGACGAGGAGAGGTCGTCGGCGTACAACTCCGTGGATCCGCCGGAGTCCGCGGCCTCCTCCTCCTCCTCCTCTTCCCCGGCCGGCTCACTGGGCCCAGCATCCTGCGCTGCGGCCCCCTTTCCCTTGGCGCCTCCGCCCCTCGCGGCGCCTCTGCTCCCTCCGGCGGTGCCCTCCATTGCCGCGGCCTCCGCCGCGATCCCGTGGATCCCGGAGTGCCTCAGCGAGGGGACCCCGGCGAGCGCGTCGGGAGGAAGATTCAGCAACCTGCGGATCTCCGCCTCCTCCGCCTGGGTGGATGCGTCCTCAGCCTCCGCCTCCTCCGGCGAGTATCCAAAAACTCCTGCCGCCGCGGCCGCGGCGGCCTCCTCAGCCCGAGAAGCTATGTAGGCGATCTCCTGGTCGGTGGTGTCCCGCGTGTGCAGCTTGAGGTCCTCCTTGTTCTTCGCCACTTACGGTTGAGGGTTATCACCCCCCTTCCTAGGGCACGCCCCCCTGCCTCAAGGCTGGCCCACACGGCCCCCGGTGCCCTCCTTCTTCCTATATATACCTACGTACCCCTGAAACTCCATACGCAGAGAGAAAACCCTAATTCCACCGCCGTAGCTTCTGTTCCCGTGGAGATCCCATCTTGGAGCCTGTTTCGGGAGGGGGATCCATCACGGAGGCCTTCATCATCATCATCATCGCCCTCACCATGAGTTGTGAGTAGTTTACCTCAGACCTTCGAGTCCATAGCTAGTATCTAGATGGCTTCTTCTCTCTCTTTGGATCTCAATACAAAGTTCTCCTCGATCTTCGAGGAGATCTATTCGATGTAATCTCTTTTTGCGGTGTGTTTGTCGAGATCCGATGAATTGTGAGTTTACGATCAAGGTTATCTATGAAAGATATTTGCTTCTTCTTTGAACTTTTTATGTGTGTTCATAATATCCTTGCAAGTCTCTTTGAATTATTGGTTTGGTTTGGCCTACTAGATCTATAGTTCTTGCAATGGGAGAAGTGCTTGGCTTTGGGTTCAATCATGCGGTGTCCTTTCCCACTGACAGTAGGGGCAGCAAGGCACGTATTGTATTGTTGCCATCGAGGATAAAAAGATGGGGTTTTCATCATATTGCTTGAGTTTATCCCTCTACATCATGTCATCTTGCTTAAGGCATTACTCTGTTCGTATGAACTCAATACACTAGATGCATGCTGGATAGCGGTCGATGTGTGGAGTAATAGTAGTAGATGTAGAATCGTTTTGGTCTACTTGTCTCGGACGTGATGCCTATATACAATGATCATGCCTAGATAGTCTCATAATTATTCGCTTTTCTATCAATTGCTCGACAGTAATTCGTTTACCCGCCGTAGAATACCACTATCATAAGAGAAGCCACTAGAGAAAACTATGGCCCCCGGGTCTATTCTCAAATATTAATCTACATCTACTTTACCTTTCTTGCTTTTATTTGCTGTTTTATTAAACCAAAAATACCAAAAATATAATTATCATCTCTATCAGATCTCACTTTCGTAAGTGACCGTAAAGGGATTGACAACCCCTTATCGCGTTGGCCGCGAAGTTCTTATTTGTTTGTGAAGTTGCGAGGGACTCACGCGGTATCCTACTGGATTGATACCTTGGTTCTCAAAAACTGAGGGAAATACTTACGCTACTGTGCTGCATCTCCCTTTCCTCTTCGAGGGAATACAACGCAAGCTCAAGAGGTAGCAAGAAGAATTTCTCGCGCCATTGCCGGGGAGGCTTACGCAAAAGTCATATACCAAGTACCTATCACAAACCCTTATCCTTCGCATTACATTTATTTATCTCTCGTTTTCCTCTCGCCCACTTTAGCTTTGCCGTTTTATTCGCCCTTCGTCTGCCGTGTGTTTTTTGTTCGCTTGCTTCTTGTTTGCTTGTGTGTGTTGGATTGCTTGCTTGTCACTATGGCTCAGAACAATACCAAATTGTGTGACTTCTCCAATACCAACAACAATGCTTTTATTAGCACTCCGATTGCTCCTATTACCGATGCTGAATCTTGTGAGATCAATGCTGCTTTGTTGAATCTTGTCATGAAAGATCAATTCTCCGCCCTTCCTAGTGAAGATGCCGCTACCCATCTAAACAACTTTGTTGATTTGTGTGATATGCAAAAGAAAAGGGATATGGATAACGATATTGTTAAATTGAAGTTATTTCCGTTTTCACTTAGAGATCGTGCTAAAACTTGGTTCTCCTCTTTGCCTAGAAATAGTATTGATTCGTGGAATAAGTGCAAAGATGCTTTTATCTCTAAGTATTTCCCTCCTTCTAAGATATCTCTTTTAGAAACGATATTATGAATTTTAAGCAACTAGATCATGAGCATGTTGCACAAGCTTGGAAGAGAATGAAATTACTGATACGTAATTGCCCTACACATGGTTTGAATCTATGGATGATTATTCAGAACTTTTATGCTGGCTTGAATTTTGCTTCTAGAAATTTTTTAGATTCGGCCGCCAGAGGCACTTTCATGGAAACTACCTTAGGAGAAGCTACCAAACTCCTAGATAATATTATGGTTAATTATTCTCAATGGCACACCGAAAGATCTACTAGTAAAAAAGTGCATGCTATCGAAGAAATTAGTGTTTTGAGTGGAAAGATGGATGAACTTATGAAATTGATTGCTGCTAAGAGTGCTTCTTCTGATCCTAATGATATGCCTTTGTTCACTTTGATTGAGAATAACAATGAATTTTTGGATGTGAATTTTGTTGGTAGGAATAATTTTGGTAACAATGCTTATAGAGGTAATTTTAATCCTAGGCCTTTTCCTAGTAATTCCTCTAATAATTTTGGTAATTCCTACAACAACTCTTATGGAAAGATGCCTTCTGAATTTGAAACTAGTGTTAAGGAGTTTATGATCTTGCAGAAGAATTTCAACGCTATGCTTGAAGAGAAATTGCTTAAGCTTGATGAATTGGCAAGAAGTGTGGATAGAATTACTCTTGATGTTGACTCTTTGAAACTTAGATCTATCCCACCTGAGCATGATATCAATTAGTCTCTCAAAGCCATGAGAATTTCCATTGATGAATGCAAAGAAAGAACCGCTAGAATGTGTGCTAAAAGAGAAGATTATATTAAATCGTGTTCTTCTAGTTATCCTGAAAATAAAGATGAAGATCTGAAAGTTATTGATGTGTCTCCTATTAGATCCTTATTTTCTAGTATTAATCTTGATGAGAATAGGATTGGAGGTGATTCTGCTTTAAGGTGTCCCAATAATTCAGAGTTTTTAGATCTTGATGCTAAAATTGCTAAAAGTGGGATTGAAGAGATTAAAACTTTGCATAGTGATGAACCCACTACTTTGGATTTCAAGGGATTCAATTATGATAATTTCTCTTTGATTGATTGTATTTCTTTGTTGCAATCCGTGCTAAATTCTCCGCATGCTTATAGTCAAAATAAAGCTTTCACTAAACATATAGTTGATGCTTTGATGCAATCTTATGAAGAAAAACTTGAGTTGGAAGTTTCTATACCTAGAAAGCTTTATGATGAATGGGAACCTACTATAAAAATAAAAATAAAAGATCATGAATGCTATGCTTTGTGTGATTTGGGTGCAAGTGTCTGCACTATCCCAAAAACTTTGTGTGATTTGCTAGGGTTCCATGAGCTTGATGATTGTTCTTTAAATTTGCATCTTGCGGATTCCACTATTAAGAAACCTATGGGAAGAATTAATGATGTTCTTATTGTTGACAATAGGAATTATGTGCCCATAGATTTCATTGTTCTTGATATAGATTGCAATCCTTCATGTCCTATTATTCTTGGTAGACCTTTCCTTAGAACGATTGGTGCAATTATTGATATGAAGGAAGGAAATATTATATTCCAATTTTCGTTAAGGAAAGGCATGGAACACTTTCCTAGAAATAAAGTCAAATTACCATATGAATCTATCATGAGAGCCACTTATGGATTGCCTTCCAAGGATGACAATACCTAGATCTATCGTGTATCGTGCCTAGCTCGGGGCGTAAAACGATAGCGCTTGTTGGGAGGCAACCCAATTTTATGTTTTTTTCTTTTGTGGCTGTTAGGGAATAAATATTCCATCTATCCTCTTATTAGACGTGTTTTCATGTTTTGTTTAGTGTTTGTGCCAAGTAGAACCTTTTGTAGGACTTGTGTGAAGTTTATACGATCTTGCTGTGAAAAACAGAATCGTTAGCGCTTGCTAAAGTAGTCTTCAGATTTTACTGGAGCATTATTTTTAGTTTATTCTTTTTGCTGATTATTGGTAGACAAATTGCGCAATTTTACCAATTTAGTTTGAATTTTTTGGAGTTCCAGAAGTAGGCGAACCCAGCAGATTACTACAGACTGTTCTGTTTTTGACAGATTCTGTTTTTCGTGTGTTGTTTGCTTATTCTGATGCATCTATGAGTAATATTGGAGGATATGAACCATAGAGAAGTTGTAGTACAGTAGTTTTAACACCAATATAAACAAAGTATGAATTCCTTGCTGTACCTTTGAGTGGTGGTTTGCTTTCTCTTACTAACGGAGCTCACGAGAATTTTTGTCTAAGTTTTGTGTTGTGAAGTTTTCAAGTTTTGAGTATTTCTTTGATGGACTATGGAACAAGGAGTAGCAAAGGCCCAAGCTTTGGGATGCCCATGGCACCCCAATTAAAATCAAGATAATAAAAAGCCTAAGCTTGGGGATGCCCCGGGAAGGCATCCCCTCTTTCGTCTTCATCCATCGGTAACTATACTTGGAGCTATATTTTTATTCGCAACATGCTATGTGTTTTGCTTGGAGCGTCTTGTATAATTTGAGTCTTTTCTTGTTACTTTGCCACAATCATCCTTGCTGGACACACCTATTTTAGAGATTTAAATATGTCCTAGAAATTTTTAGAACACTCTATGTGCTTCACTTATATCTTTTGAGTTGAATAGTTTTTGCTCTTATGCTTCACTTATATCTTTTAGAGCATGGCGGTGGTTATATTTTGTAGAAATTATTGAACTCTCATGCTTCACTTATATCTATTTGAGAGTCTATTAAAACAGCATGGTAATGTGTTTAGGCTAAAGAAACTAGTCTTCACATGATAAACATCCAATGTCAATGTAGTAAAATTTTCATACCAAGTTCATTGAATAGAATGAGATGTTGGATGCTTGATAATTGTTTTGAGACATGAGGATAGTGATATTAGAGTCATGCTAGTGGAGTTATTATGAAATTGAAGAATACTTGTGTTAAGGTTAGTGATTCCCGTATCATGCACGTATGGTGAACCGCTATGTGACGAAGTTAGAGCATGAGGTATTTGTAGAGTGCCTACCTTTGTGTGGAGGTCGGGGGCGCGCGATGGTTAACTCCTACCAACCTCCCCCCTAGGAGCATGTGTTGATTACTTTGTTTTTGATGACTCGTAGATTTTTGCAATAAGTATATGAGTTCTTATGACTAATGTTGAGTCCATGGATTATACGCACTCTCACCTTTCCACCATTGCTAGCCTCTCTTGTACCGCGCAACTTTCGCCGGTACCATAAACCCACTATATATCCTTCCTCAAAACAGCCACCATATTGTTCCTCAAAACAGCCACCATACCTACCTATCATGGCATTTCCATAGCCATTCCGAGATATATTGCCATGCAACTTTCCATCGTTCCGTTCATATGACATGCATCATATTGTCATAGTGCCATGCATGATCATGTAGTTGGCATCGTAGTTGTGGCAAAGCCACCATGCATAATTTTTCATACATGTCACACATGATTCATTTCTTATGCCGGTACACCACCGGAGGCATTCATGTAGAGTCATACTTGTTGTAGTATCGAGTTGTAATTTCAAGTTGTAACAAAAAGTGTGATGATCATCATTATTAGAGCATTGTCCCGTGTGAGGAAAGGACAATAAAAAAAGAGAAGGCCCAAAAAAAATATAGAGAGGGGCAAATAAAAAAAGAGAGGAAAGCCCCTCCAAAAAAATGAGAGAAAAGAGAGAAGGGACAATTGCTACTATCTTTGTCCACACTTGTGCTTCAAAGTAGCACCATGATCTTCATTGTAGAGAGTCTCATGATTAGTCACTTTCATATACTAGTGGGAATTTTCGTTATAGAACTTGGCTTGTATATTCCAACGATGGGCTTCCTCAAATGCCCTAGGTCTTCGTGAGCAAGCAAGTTGGATGCAAACCCACTAGTTTATTTTGTTGAGCTTTCATTCATATTTAGCTCTAGTGCATCCATTGCATGGCAATCCCTACTCACTCACATTGATATCTATTGATGGGCATCTCCATAGCCCGTTGATATGCCTAGTCGATGTGAGACTATCTTCCTCCTTTTTGTCTTCTCCACAACCACCTCCATTCCACCCATAGTGCTATATCCATGGCTCACGCTCATGTATTGCGTGAAAGTTGAAAGGTTTGAAAAGAATAGAGTATGAAAACAAGTGCTTGGCTGAAATCGGGGTTGTGCATAATATGAATATTTTGTGTGATGAAGAGGGAGCATAGCCAGACCATATGATTTTGTAGGGATAACTTCCTTAGCCATGGTATTTTGAGAAGACATGATTGCTTTGTTACTATTGCTTGAAGTATTGTTATTTCTTATGTCAATATAGACTTTTATCTTGAATCTTTCAGATCTGAACATTCATGCCATAATTAAGAGAATTACATTGAAAAACTATATTGGTTAGCATTCCACATCAAAAATTCTTTCTTTATCATTTACCTACTTGAGGACGAGCATGAATTAAGCTTGGGGATGCTTGATACGTCTCCAACGTATCTATAATTTTTTATTGTTCCATGCTATTATTTATGAAGTCTTGGATGTTTAATGGGCTTTATCATTCACTTTTATATCATTTTTGGGACTAACCTACTAATCCAAAGGCCCAGTCCAGATTGCTGTTTTTTGAGTATTTCAGGGTTTTGCAGAAAAGGAATATCAAACGGAGTCCAAACGAAATGAAACCTTCGCGAGAGATGTTTTTGGAGGAAATCACGCTCGGGGATCTTAGGGACCAAGTCAGGGGACGGAGAGCCAGCCCTCGAGGGTGGGAGGCGCGCCACCCCTGCCTCGAGGCTGGCCCACACGGCCCCCGGTGCCCTCCTTCTTCCTATATATAACTACGTACCCCAGAAACTCCATACGCAGAGAGAAAACCCTAATTCCATCGCCGTAGCTTCTGTTCTCGTGGAGATCCCATCTTGGAGCCTATTCCGTGAGGGGGATCCATCACGGTGGCCTTCATCATCATCATCATCGCCCTCACCATGAGTTGTGAGTAGTTTACCTCAGACCTTCGAGTCCATAGCTAGTATCTAGATGGCTTCTTCTCTCTCTCTGGATCTCAATACAAAGTTCTCCTCGGTCTTCGAGGAGATCTATTCGATGTAATCTCTTTTTGCGGTGTGTTTGTCGAGATCCGATGAATTGTGAGTTTATGATCAAGGTTGTCTATGAAAGATATTTGGTTCTTCTCTGAACTTTTTATGTGTCCTCATAATATCCTTGCAAGTCTCTTTGAATTATTGGTTTGGTTTGGCCTACTAGATCTATAGTTCTTGCAATGGGAGAAGTGCTTGGCTTTGGGTTCAATCTTGCGGTGTCCTTTCCCAGTGACAGTAGGGGCAGCAAGGCACGTATTGTATTGTTGCCATCTAGGATAAAAAGATGGGGTTTTCATCATATTGCTTTAGTTTATCCCTCTACATCATGTCATCTTGCTTAAGGCGTTACTCTGTTTGTATGAACTCAATACACTAGATGCATGCTGGATAGCGGTCGATGTGTGGAGTAATAGTAGTAGATGCAGAATCGTTTCGGTCTACTTGTCTCGGACGTGATGCCTATATACAATGATCATGCCTAGATAGTCTCATAATTATTCGCTGTTCTATCAATTGCTCGACAGTAATTCGTTTACCCGCCGTAGAATACCGCTATCATGAGAGAATGTAACACCCCAAATTTTTGAGTTGGTTTTTCTTCCAAACTTTTGTCCTTTTTGGAAGGGGATTGTTTCATCTTCTCTTAAAGCCCTTCTAAAATCCCTTCTGGCCAAAGTTTGTGTGTCTTCTCAAGCTTGGTTTTTGGCCTTGAAGTTTTTCTCTTGTGTTTGGCTCAAGCACAAGTTGAGTTTCAAAAGTGGTTATTTGAATTCTCCCCTTGTTGCTTTAGAAACTCTCAAGTTTAACCTTGGACTTAACTCCCTCTCCATCCTTCATCTTGTCATGACCCCAACAGAAATATTTCTCTCCAAGACCCTCTCCACATCTTAGGACAAGTCTCTCATGAATTCCAGTAAGTTTTGACCTTATTGGGATTTTCCCCCTATTTATTTCACTCCAAAAATAATTTTTTCTTTTATAGTGGACCTTGGTGATTTACAAAGGAGCCACCATTTCCATTTAGTTATTTAACTCCAAACCAACTCTCCTAGATAGTCCTTAGTACCCACAACCTAGATCCATCTTGTTTCACTGGTCCACAGTTCAAATTTTTCAAATTTCACCTACTGCAAGTTTGGACCAGATTTGCAAAATTTGGTGAAATTCATATTTATCTTCTTCCAAAAATTCTGTGAAAAATCAGGCAACCTCTAGATACATCAAGAGGCCACTCCACCAAAAACCATGCCCAGGAACATTGCACACATGCCAGTATCATTTCATTAAACACATTGCATGCACTGTATTGTCAACTGTTAACTGAAACTGTCGACAGACAGTTCGTCAGTTTCGTCAGTTTCGTCAGTTTCATCCGGCGCAGCGACAAAACCTCGCCAGTACCTCCTTGGCTCGACGCTGCACTGCTCCTTCTTCTTATCCAGTCGCCGCACGCCCGCTTGGCCGCTTCTGGGCGTCGGTGGCGCTCTGGCCCGACCGCGTCGGCGACTGCCACGGCAACAGCGCCGCCCGTGGCGGCTGACAGAAGCAACCACGGCAGCTCGACGCCGTTTAGCGCCGCCTAAACCACCCCAGCACTCCGCGTGTCCGTTACGAGTGCCAGCACACGCCTGGCACGCCGTCGCCGTGACTGGCACGCGCAGAGCGCGTTTTCTGCCGCCGCCGTGCCGCGCAGCCGTTCCGTCGGAGACAGCCCGTAACTCCATCTCTTCTGCTGAGTTAGGTGCGGGAATGGAACCCCTACAGCTCCTAGATGATGCTCAAGCCCCTAACTCCGCCGTCCGACCACTGCAGCACCGTAATCGACTCGCCGGACTTATCCGTTCATGGCAGCCACCTCGAGCCGCCTATATAAGGCACCCCCGAGCTCGTGCTCGAGCACACACACCTTCACTACCCTCCTAGACCACGCCCAACATCTGGAAGAGCCTCGAGGGGCCCTTCTTCCCCAACTCCGGCCAGCTACCTCCGCCTCGGGCTCCAGTTTGTTCACTCCGGTGAGAGCCTCTCCGCCGCCGTGGACTCGAGCATAGCACCCTGGCACCCACCTAAACCTAACCCCCACTTCAATTTCATCCCAGGAGCCCTCCCCGACGAGGTCCACGACCACCCGAGCTGCCGTCCGCCGGAGACAGGGTCGCCGTCGACGTGGGACTCGCCGACACCCAACTCCACCACCGTTCGACGCGGAAGACTACCGGGAAGCCATACGTACCTCTCCCCTCCCCTAACTCGCCGTGGATCGACGCCGGCAATCACCGCAGCACCGGCGCCGGCGCGGCTCTGTTTCCAGTTTTCAAACCTGACAAGTGGGGCCCCTTGTCAGCCTCTCATCTCTCCCCTCCGAATCATTTTCTGTAAGCGCATTCGGCAAAATACGTCTCCCCTCTGCGGTTGACGTACTGCGTACCGGTTCGCTTTGCTGTTTTCTGTTCTAGCCCCTGGAGCTTTTCTGTTTCATTACAGATGGGTCCCTGGACATAAACTCTAATATCTTTTAAACTAAAAATGATTTTGAGTTGATTCTTTTTATGTCCTCTTTAGTTTTCTGCCTAGTTTTTTTACATATTTATGTGGAAATGTTTGGAGCAACTTTATTTTCTCGCGCGGTATTTATGTTAGTATGTATTTTGTTTGAATACATAGATACCGGAGGCCGTGACGGAGACGCGAACCACACCGAGTTAGGCTCTGACTTTTCAGAACCAGGCAAGCATGTTTGAACCTTTGATATGATGAGTGTGTTGCATGTTTGCTCGAGTAGTTCTTCTCATAAGCATGGTCATATAAGCATATGTGTATGGTTATATTTTATGCAAGCAAGTTTCGGGTGAGCCCGAATGATAATGTTTGAACCACCTCGATCATGTGGTGACATGATGGGTGGAATGCTGGTATTGTTGGAGCATGCCAGTAGTTGATTAACTCAGTATCAACGGAGATCACGTCGTGATTCCGTTCGCTTCTTTTTCTGGTACTATCATAGGCCGTCCGTTGGGATTACGGTCTAGTCAGTTGTAAACCACTTCCCGAGTACACACCAAGTAGAGGGGCCGGGATGAGGGTTCCATGGCCCTGGATTAAAGCCCGTCATCCGGTCAGGGGGCATGGGTGTTTCCGGTTGGGACCGAGAGGGGGGCACCCCTTAGAGCGCGCATATATAAATTTGATCCCATGCTATTCGAGGTTGTAGCCTCCCCGTCTTAAAGTTTTCCGTGAATGTCGTCGCGGGTGATTCCGGACGACAGGATGTTAAATGGGTGTGTACTGGTTAGTTCGGTTTCTACTAAAACAACGTAGGCGGGACTAGCCGACGTGGCTAGTAGAACCCGTTGGCTATGAGTTAATGGTACAAGCTCTGCAGAGTTAAATTCCTTCAGTAGCCATGTTTATGGCCTAGGGTCAATCTTCACGTCAACCCGGTGACCGTCTCTAGTATATTCTTGTTGGTAACCAGAGTAGTGTTTTTGTCAAGTTCATTTGGTAGATGAACAAACCAACTATCTCAGTATTGATTTATTTTCAGAACTATTTCATCATCGTTATATTGTTATTTATAAACCCTTTATGTGATGTCGCTGCTAGGCTTCTCGCCCCTCGTTGGTTACCCCAAGTGGAAGGTTAGAGATGCAGTGTAGCAGAAGATTTCCCTTGGCAATACCAAGGATCGATTTCCCTGAGACTCCCAGTTTCAACAAGAAGGTGTCAACTGCTAACGGCGCCAGATATTAGCAATCAACGTGGACCTGCACACAGATACAAATAACTTTGCTCCCAACGAGTACAGAGAGGTTGTCAATCCCTCCGGCCTTGTAGTTTACAAAGGATCAAATGCAAGTGATAGTAGTGATAGATATAATTGCAATAGTAAGTAAAATGCGGAAAAGTAAATAGCGGATGTGATCAATGATGGTAATATGGACCGGAGTCTCATGATGTTCACTAGTGATGTCTCTCTCCCAAAAGACGATAAAACAGCTATGTGAGGTAAACGAATTACAGCTAGGCAATTGACAGGACCAATGTTGACTAAGTTGCAAGAAAGGTAGAGGTTCAAAGCATGGGCAGTACGCCGAGGTAAGTAGACCGAAATCCATCAATATCTACTACTAATCATCCACCTTGAGATATCTATCCAGAACATCTCGCTGGTATTAAGTTGCGAGTCCCACCCATAGTGTAAACTCAAAGCAACAGACAACTGCATTAAAAGAACTTTGCGTAAAGTAAACAATCCTTGCACCCGCGGGCACAAGCACCGTTGTTTTCCCCCTTGTGGCAACAGCACATCCCCTAGACTCATGTTTCTGTCACTCAAACTAGTCATCGAGGGGCATGAACCCACAATCAAGCATAACGTTCCCTCTTGGAGTCACTACCTACTACTTGGCCAAAGCAATAAATAACAACGGAGAACATGCAAGAATTACTTACGAACATAAACATAAAAGAGGTGAATCAAATATATTACTCAAACACAATCTGAACATAATCTCATAATCCATCGGATCCCAGCAAACTCATCATAGCAACAGCATAAGGATTACATAGGTGCCTCGATCATGTAGGGCAGCTCACGAGGACTAATTAGTGAAGCACAAGAACGGGGGGAGAACATCACATAGCTACTGGTCATGGACCCATGGTCCAAGGGAGACTACTCACAACTCATCCGGGAGGCGTCCATGGTGGTGGAGAAGCTCCCGGTGGTGATCCTCCCCTCCGGCAGGGTGCCGGGAAGAGTTCTCCTGGTGCTCCCGATCTTGGAAGCGGCGGCGGCGGCGGAACAGAGATGAGATCGTGAAAAAGAGTTCCCGTCTCGAGGGTTTCGGGAGACGCTTTAAATATATGCCAAAGGGGGGCATCAGCGGAGCCTCAGGGGGCCCAGGCGCCCCCCCGGCGCGGCCCAGGGGGGCGCGCCGCCAGGGCGCCTGGAGCCCTGGTGCCCCCCCCCCTGCTGTACTTCGGGCGCACGGTAGGTTCTGGAACGCTGATTTTTTATATAATTTTTCTGGATTTTTCCTGGCAGTTCTCGTAACGTGAAAACTTGAAATACAAAAACAGCCGAAAACAGAAACTGGCACTAGGGTGCACTGAGTTAATAGGTTAGTCCAAATATGATCAAAAGTGTATGGAAGTGTATAAATATCATAGCAATATCACCCAAAAGAGGCATGGAGCAAGCAGAAATTGTAGATACGTTTTGGACGTATCAACATCCCCAAGCTTAATTCCTGCTCGTCCTCGAGTAGGTAAATGATAACAAGAATAATTTCTGTGGTGACATGCTATTAACAATATAGGACTTTTTCATAGTCATATGACAAAAGCTTACTGAGACAATGAATCTATAGTAATTAAGTTGCCTCATGAGAAAATCACAAAGGACTGAAAGTTTTACAATATGATACTGAAACATCAAAAAGACTTGTAATGAACATGATGTGCAAATATGATAAAGTGATATCTCTCTTGCCCCCTTTAGTGAAGCAAAACATAAATGCAGGGGAACCTCCAAGGTTTAAGTGATGACTAGATACAATGATTTCAGAATAAACGATATCACAATCATGCAAAAGACAATGCTACTTTGGGACAATGCACATTACACTCAGAATGACAATCATTCTCTCAGTAGTTGGTGCTTTTAAAAGAAGGTGGAGACTCTCGAACTGTGGCTTTTGTTGGCAAGGTTGAAAACCCGTAATCGGAAACAAAGACAAAACATGTACCAGAGCTCTTGGTTTTAAAACAGAGGTAATAATAATTTTTTTAGATCATGCATGTTTCGTCAACGAATGCTAGCAGATAACTCAATCACTTCTTGAGATGGACAAGTTTCGAGGAACGGCTCCCGAATGAGGACGATCACATCCTCTTAATCTCCTTTGTTTATCACTGCCAAAGTTTTCTGATTTCTCATGAACAAAGCGTGAAGGAGGGTTTGTTTGTTATATTATCTTTTTGAGCCGGGCGCACTCAATGCCAGTTCCTTCTCGTATTATGGGTTTGCACATTATACATGCAATCCCGGGGTGAAGCTTGTCCAACTTAAAAAGATCATGAATTAACTACTACTTCCTCATGGACTTACAACAGAGGCACAAAATAAGAATGTTTTTTTTCTTTGAATAATTTCGAGATGGCACATGCAAGTCTCCGTTAGGAATGGCAGGTAAATACCATGTAGGAAGGTATGGTGGACTCATATGGCATAACTGGTTTAAAAGAGTGTGGATGCACAAGCAGTCAGTCCGCTTAGTACAGGTGGAGGTTAGCAAAAGACTGGGAGCGACCAACTAAGAGAGCAATGACGGTCATAATCATGCAGAGCGACAAAGCAACATTGAATCAGGCATGGAAGTTATATCGCTACTCAGAAACAAAAGATCATCAAGGCTTGACAGACTTTCTTTACAGTCTTAAATATGCCTGAGCATACGCCAAGTCAATCAAAATAAATTCTTTGAAGGAAGATATTACTAAACCATACCACATCATAGGCAAACAAATCATGTTGGTACTCCAATAACACATTGGGAATCCCCCAGCTATTTGAGACTAACCATAAGAAAACATGAACTACTAAGCGCCATTATGCACGTAGCATCTTTATCATAGACATATCAACCAATGCAACGGAAGCAAACTCTCTTAATAAGGTGAGCATGATAGCTAAAGAGAGTTCAAGCAACCAACTAAACAAAAGCTCTTTAAAAAGATAAGCACGAAAACTGAGAGCTGAACATGATAGTAGCTATTAAAAGACAAAGAACACACACAACATAGATAGAAATGAAAATTCTATGTTATGTTCTAGGTAGAAGTGGAGCGTGTTTCTCTCCCACATAAAGAATGCTGAGTTCCGACTCGTTATGAAAAGCTAAAGAAAACTAAAAAGGAAAACTAAAAGCAAGACGCTCCAAGCATAGCACATAACACATGAAGTGATAAAAATATAGTGGAACGAAAGACGAACTGATAATGTTGATGGGGAAGGGGATGCACGGGGGCATCCCCAAGCTTAGATGCTTGAGTCTCCTTGAATATTTCTTGGGGGTGCACGGGGGCATCCCCAAGCTTGAGCGCTTGACACTCCTGAATCTTTTTATCATCTTCCCTCGCACACTTGAAAACTCCCTTCATACATAACTCATCATAATCTGATTAGCGTGGTTAGTACCCATAATAAAATAATTGTACCTTGCTGGAAATAAAGATATTCTTGAAGTTCTACTTTTTCTCAAGATTGCCAAAAGGTTTTTGCAAAGAAAAAGCAAGCTCTAGGTTTGCAAAATGAAGGAAAGGCAAAACAGGACAGAATCTGTGAAAAACAGAACAGCAGGTAGTAAATGATTTGTTCGGGGCACTTCTGCAACTCTAATCAAAAAACTCAGAACAGACGCACGAAAGACAATTATATAGAGCACGCTGTCGAAAAAATTCAGACCAAAAAGATGATCTGGTGATTTTATACGAATTTTTCTATCCAAGGACAGAATCTGTTTCCTGGACAGCACCTCACAACTTTTGAACTTTCTAGCAATCAGAGGCTATACTTGGCACAAAATTGAAAAGCAAAGATACAATGATGATGCTACAGTAGTAAACAACATCAAGACACAACAAAAGCAAAATAAAATTTATTCATTGGGCTGCCTCCCAAAAGCGCTTTCTTTTATGCCTTTAAGCTAGGCATAATGCATATAGATCAAGTTGTATCAATTGAACCATCATCAAGATCATCAAAAAGTTCTTCAATAATACAACTAGTCTTAAGAGGACTTTCAAACAAAGGCCTCATAGAGATACTTCTAGGAAGAAGAACAAAAGGATAAAAGTCAAGGGAAGATTCATTTATAAATTCATCAAAGAGAGGTGTTTCTTCCACAGTCTTTACAGTTTCAACCCCTTTGGCAATAGATGGATTACTTTTAGAATGGGAAGCCTTTGGAACGTGAACGAACTTAGGCTCCCTCTTTGCCGGAGTTTCTACCTTTTTGGTTTTGATCGAGGAGAAGGTAGTTCCTAGAGTATCAAATATTTCCTCAAACTTATCTACCCTAGAAGAGTCCAAGTCATGGGATTTGATGGTCTCCAAAGTTTTGAAAATTTTATGCATGGAGCTATCAAGCCTATTCAAATTCCCTTGGATCTTACGATCCAACTCATTTATCTTATTAATGCTTGGCATCTCTAGCTCTATTTTTTCAAGTTTTTTCATAATGTGTGCTAGGGTGATGTCCTCATGAATGCTAACAACAGGGGGATTCCCAACAAGATTTTCAATAATACTAAGGGACTCCCAAACTGGGGCCTC
Source organism: Secale cereale (assembly GCA_902687465.1). NCBI lineage: Eukaryota > Viridiplantae > Streptophyta > Magnoliopsida > Poales > Poaceae > Secale > Secale cereale. The sequence goes on from LR738713.1 coordinate 592,804,591, forward strand.
TAGGAAATTCCCATTGATAGCAGTATCTAGAATAAACCTATTCCAAGAAGTAATTCCAACATAAAAATTTCTAAGAAAGATAGTAGTAGGTTGCTTCTTGGTGGCTCTTTTTTGCGAATCATTAATTCTATACCAAGCATGTTTCAAACTTTCCCCACCTCTTTGTTTAAAGGTGAGAACTTCTGCCTCGTCAAAGACAAAAGGACCCGACATAATGACAACTAAAGAATAAGATAGCTATTTTTGTGATTTTCGATAAAAGATACTAAAGCAAAACTGAAAGGTAAACTAACAAGACTAAAAGCAAAGGTAAAAGATAGCGTGCAACTCCCCTATCCTGAAGAGTGGAGTCCCCGGCAACGGCGCCAGAAATTGCTTTGCTAGGCTTCTCGCCCCTCGTTGGTTACCCCAAGTGGAAGGTTAGAGATGAAGTGTAGCAGAAGATTTCCCTTGGCAATACCAAGGATCGATTTCCCTGAGACTCCCAGTTTCAACAAGAAGGTGTCAACTGCTAACGGCGCCAGATATTAGCAATCAACGTGGACCTACACACAGATACAAATAACTTTGCTCCCAACGAGTACAGAGAGGTTGTCAATCCCTCCGGCCTTGTAGTTTACAAAGGATCAAACGCAAGTGATAGTAGTGATAGATATAATTGCAATAGTAAGTAAAATGCGGAAAAGTAAATAGCGGATGTGATCAATGATGGTAATATGGACCGGAGTCTCATGATGTTCACTAGTGATGTCTCTCTCCCAAAAGACGATAAAACAGCTATGTGAGGTAAACGAATTACAGCTGGGCAATTGACAGGACCAATGTTGACTAAGTTGCAAGAAAGGTAGAGGTTCAAAGCATGGGCAGTACGCCGAGGTAAGTAGACCGAAATCCATCAATATCTACTACTAATCATCCACCTTGAGATATCTATCCAGAACATCTCGCTGGTATTAAGTTGCGAGTCCCACCCATAGTGTAAACTCAAAGAAACAGACAACTGCATTAAAAGAACTTTGCGTAAAGTAAACAATCCTTGCACCCGCGGGCACAAGCACCGTTGTTTTCCCCCTTGTAGCAACAGCACATCCCCTAGACTCATGTTTCTGTCACTCAAACTAGTCATCGAGGGGCATGAACCCACAATCAAGCATAACGTTCCCTCTTGGAGTCACTACCTACTACTTGGCCAAAGCAATAAATAACAACGGAGAACATGCAAGAATTACTTACGAACATAAACATAAAAGAGGTGAATCAAATATATTACTCAAACACAATCTGAACATAATCTCATAATCCATCGGATCCCAGCAAACTCATCATAGCAACAGCATAAGGATTACATAGGTGCCTCGATCATGTAGGGTAGCTCACGAGGACTAATTAGTGAAGCACAAGAACGGGGGGGGGAACATCACATAGCTACTGGTCATGGACCCATGGTCCAAGGGAGACTACTCACAACTCATCCGGGAGGCGTCCATGGTGGTGGAGAAGCTCCCGGTGGTGATCCTCCCCTCCGGTAGGGTGCCGGGAAGAGTTCTCCTGGTGCTCCCGATCTTGGAAGCGGCGGCGGCGGCGGAACAGAGATGAGATCGCGAAAAAGAGTTCCCATCTCGAGGGTTTCGGGAGACGCTTTAAATATATGCCAAAGGGGGGCATCAGCGGAGCCTCAGGGGGCCCAGGCGCCCCCCCGGCGCGGCCCAGGGGGGGCGCGCCGCCAGGGCGCCTGGAGCCCTGGTGCCCCCCCCC
>LR738713.1:592829523-592950565 GCA_902687465.1 Secale cereale
CCCCCCCCCCACCGCCGGCGACTGCCAACCAGAGGTCTCACGACTTCGAGTACCCACCGACCACTAATTTATTACCATTTCCGTCCTTCATATACGTGCTGACGGGTGGGCCCTATGGTAATGTGCGCTGCTGAATGTGGACCATTTGACTGGTCAATTGATCATGTCATCAACAAATTACGGAGCTGTAAGGTGAGCCATGGACCGTATGATCACCCTAAAATGTACTTATTTTATTAACACAATACAGACTCAAACTACCATTTCTTTCTTTCATATACGGTCTGATAGGTGGGCCCCACGGTTACGTGCCTCGATGGTGCAACACTAGTTGTACCACGTGGAACGTTTGACTGGTCAATTGATTGTGTCATCAACAAAATACGGATTTGTACGGGTGAGCCAGTGACCGTATAATCATGACATGTATTTTTTTAACACAGTACAGACGCAAGGGCTCATATATATGCGCAAGCACTCACCGCTATAAGCGCACACACGCAGATCCTACCCCTATGAGCACCTTCGAGAGAGTGGGCCAGCATATGATCTTGAGATTTTCCAAAGTCACCATAGGTGCCTCGTAGTCAAGTGGAACGTCTCCTCCCACTGAACGCACTTCACCAGAAAATACTGAAATTAACCCAGGATAAATGCGAGCACCGGGACTTTAACCCTGGTGGGCTCGAGAAACCACTGTCCTCCTAACCATCCAACCACATGTTGGTTAGCACGACAAAATGTATGTGGTGACCGTGATGAGCTTATTCTGAAGTCCAGTGACCATATCGTGCTTTCGCTTCAAATACAATGACCGTAAGTGTCGTCAACAAAATACGGAGCACGCATCAACTGCAAGGTCCGTCAGTGTCATCAAGAAAATACGGAGACGTATCGTGAGCTAGATACCGTATGATCACCACAAGAATGTATACGGTGACCGTAATGAGCATATTCTGAACTCCAGTGACCGTATAGTTCTTTAGCTTGAAATACAGTGGCCGTCGTGTGTGAATGTGTCGTGGGCATGCATACTTTTAGAGGGCCGAGAGATAGTTTGTGTGCGTACTTTAAAGTGGTGTAGAAAGAGGGGATGTCTGGTGGAGACAAGGAGATATATGCCCTTCGTTTCTCTTTCCCGTGACTAATATTTTAGGAGAATATATAAACATTCACAATGCAGAACAAATATTTTTGGATGCACCATGCAATTAACTTTCAAGTATAACATTGTACTATTGTATATGCTTATTTTCTTAGTGGCCGATTGCGTGTGTGGTGTGGTGGGCACAACATTTCTAGTTGTTTTGGGTCAACATGAGGACTCATGGGTCGGTTCCATCCTACGCCACATAGGTTGGATCGAGACGCATTATACGAAGACCCATGTGGAGGACTCGGCGCACAACACGAACCGAGCTACCAGAGTTGCGGAGGACTCTATCCCCACTGGTGATAAGCCGACTATATATGATTTGTAACCCTAGGCCCCCAGTATGTTATAGAAGCTTGGGGGCTAGTTCGTCGATAGTATACACACACGCACAAGCCTGGTATTCATGTGTACTTTGTACACACCCCTATCACTAATATACAGTACCAGGAGTAGGCTTTTTCCTCAACTGCAAGGGTCCGAACTAGGGTAAAACTTGGCCTCGTATTACCATCCAGCCTAACAGTCAGGGATATCCTACCGAATGATATGAAGGAATCATATCTGCCAACTACTAAGAGAGAGGTGTGTCTAGGGGGGCAATGTGTGCAAGAGAGGCCTAAAGATAATGTGCGTGCGAGAGACACGTAGGCACATATATGTGCGTATAGAGGGCTAGTAGAGACCGTGCGTGTGTATATATGCATGTGAGAGAAATAGTGTTTTTGAACTGAGATTAGTGAAAAGAGTGGTACATAGTAGTCAGAAAGAGAGAGAGATACAGAGAGAGCATGTGCGCGAGACTACCCGACACCCCGAGAGAGATTGTGAGCATGTGTGAAAGAGAAAATGTCGATGCATATAAAGTGTGTGCACTTATGCGGTAGATAGAGAGATATATAGCGTGTTTGTGAGAACGGGCCGATGCATAGTGCATCTACGTGTAAAAAGCGGTTCTACGCATTAAATTAGAATATAAATGGCCTTATTATTTTTTGAATGAGATCATGAATTTTGCAAATTGCGTATGGACAAAAATCAGTTTATTAGACACCCATACTCTATTGAATTCTAGCATGTGCATGCGTTTATTTCATATTATCGATCCATAGAGTGAGAGCGGTTCGAAATACAGGCAATAAATGCTTTTGCAATTCATATATAAACATTAATTAGTGCACTCCATGTTGTTAGTGTGAAGCACTTTATAGATTTGTCACTTGCATGGATACATTCCAAATTGCTAGCTACGAAATAGAATACATGTCGAATTCAACATAAAGGGGGTTTCGAAGATTCGAATTCATAGGAAGTGCATTCATCTATTTGAACCCGAGATAATGGCATTTGTAAATCAGATGTAAAAGGGGGCATCAATCTTTGTTGTGCGTTTGAACATGCTATATATATTCATACGCATGTCTAACTTTTTTTTTGCAACCAAGGAGATTATATCTAGAACCATGCATGAACTAAGGTAAGTTGCATATTTTTTAATATATACTCGTGTACAATGTATATTCAAATGTACCGCCTCCATTCCAAAATAATCGTAGCTTTAGGATTTTCAAGAGTAAAGATTTGTGAAGTTTGACAAATCCTGAATGTTCAATTCAAGAGAACCCAAAACGTTAATGCTTCTGCTCCCAAATATTGAACGAAGCGCCAAATAGGCCTCTGGTCACCTGAAACCGCGTGAGACTAATGTTTGGCGGTAGGAAATTACTGTCCTGACTCTGGCCCGTGTAGCCTATCGGCCCGATGTCCAAAGGTCTAAACCGGGGTAGGTTTGTAACTTCACCAAGACGCCGGTCTCAACCGCCTCCGAGAAGGATTCATACGCCATGGGCGCCTAAACACCCATGCGCTCGGCCGAAATCTATCCCGCCCACATTTGGGACACATGAGATTAATGTCCTACCCCCAACCCGCAATATATTCAAAATTTTAGATGGGGCAAAGTTTGTAACTTTCCCCAAATTTCAAACAAGCGCGTCCCAAGCCGAAACATTGTTCCCCCTCAGTTCCCCGCCTCCCTCCGTTTCCCCATTCATACTCCTTGGCCACCAAAACGCCCTCTCCACCAGCCGCAAAACCCCAGCCTCCTCCGCCCTCCACCCCATAGCGCCCAATCCACCGCCGCCCAACTCCATCACGCCGGAGCCGGTACCCTGACGTCGTCGTCCAACGCAACCGCAACCACAATGTCCTCAAGGACTTAGCAGCTGAAGCCGAGGTAGAGCTGCCTCCACGACGCTGACGCCTACGTGCGCCGTACCAGAACCACTCCGACCACGCTGTCATGCACCTCACTACTGCCGCTCCACTGTCGCAACTGTCCACCGCACCCACTACAAGAAATATGTCAACTTGTGACCACCACTATTGGTCACTGTATGGTCACAAATTTCCATTTGTGACCTTTTGTGACCAAAAACATAAGGTCAAAAGCTGGCCGTCATAAACTGACTATAGCGACCTTCTCTGTGAGAAGGTCATAGACGTTTATGACCAAAATATGCCTACTGTCGTGTTTTGGTCACTAGCAGCCTCCCCAGGCCACGTAGGCATCCAGCGTGGCAAGCTGATGTGGCACAAGATTCAGCCCGGTCCAATTCGGTTTTCTACATGGGCCTAGCCCAACAATTCGGCCTTTTTAATATATATTTTTCTGATAATTTTCACTAGCTACATGGGCCTGGCCCTGTAATTCAGCCTTTTTATTTCAAGGCCTCATCTATTTCGCAGTCCATTTCATTAAGCCTTTTTGTATCATATTTGCATCGTTGCGCAATATTCCACGCACTATTGTTTGGGCCATTACCTTTTTTAGAGCCCAAATATTATTCGATCCAATAGAACATTCAATCTTTTTTAATCACAGATTTCAATTTTACACATTTCAACAGCAAACAATAAATAATTTTCTCAATTAAATGCTCAAATCCAGAAATCACTAAATGAAACTCAAACAGCACGTACACGACTACCCGGTCCATCAAGTGTACATACAATCAAATACAGAGGCACCAAAACATGGTGGCAACATCAACTAATACTATGATGCACATCTCTAGGCTGATCTTTGGTCACAACAATAGCCACCTCGACAACATAAGATCCTGATCTATATAAATTATTTACTTAAAGATTCTTCTCCTGGAGTTCCTTGTACACCAACTTTTGACGAATGAAGGCCAAAATCTGCGGATTATAAATCAGAAAAGTTGGGAACATAATCAAGTGTAGCCCTGCATATAACATTCTCCTAACAATGAAACATAGCTGCAGAATTTGAGATCTAATAAGAAACCATGCATATAACATCTCATAACAACAAAACTGAGATATATTTGGAAATGGCAAATGATAAGTATCAATCTGCTGCTAGATAATAGAGCTATCATGTCAAAATTATTCAGATATCCTGATATGTGTGTCACATTATACATGCATCAAGCTTTAGGCCATCAATTTTAGGATGAGTAGATACCTAACTTCATGTCGATGATATGGATGGGCTGCAGTAGAACATCTGGTAAGCACCATCTTCGCCTCCGCCCCCAGCTCCACCTCCGCCCAGGTCCTCTGCACCCACCTCCACCTCCACATCCGCCACGATCCTCCACCCAGGTCCTCCTCTGCCCTTCCCCGCGCAAGGTCACCGGTGCTGCTCCTTCCCCGCCGCTGCTGCTTCCCTACCACTGTCGTGGGAGTTGGGTAGATCAATATCTGTGTTAATTCTGGAAACAATCGATTTGGAAAAAATTACTACTCTACTGCTAATTTTGGAAACAATATTCCTAAAAATAATGGAAACAGTAAATTTTGGAAAGGATCAATAGTCCACTAACAATTAATTTTGGAAAAGATCAATAATCGATTTGGAAAGGAACAACCTATTATTTCATAAATTTTAGCATGAAATTGGTAGGATTGCAGCTAGCACAAGCTCAAGAACAGAAGCATTTCCATCCATGATCCACCTAGACATACTAAGAAGGCTTCAAACAATACAGCACCCCATAGTTTCTCTAATCATAGACTTCAATTTCAAATAGAGATGGTAAATTACTCATGGAGATGAACTGATCATGATTTAATCAAGTCAAGACGCACAAAGAACTGAATAATTAACAGGATAAAAACATTTGTTTTGCAGGGCTATAGTCACTACAGCCAAATTGAAGATGAAGAAGAAGGCACTCACATGAAGAAGAAGGCACTCACAGCCAAATTGTAGTCACTACAGACTCACATTTGTTATGAACCATTCAAATGAGGGGGGTTACTTCTTATCCTTTAATTTTAATGCATCAGAGAACCATAGAAATCACGCTTAGGAATATCTAATGATCCATGCTGCCACGAATCTCCTATTAGCGCGTAGTGGAACCACTTTAGTTATACCTGGATCTCTCTGAGTGCCTCGATGCGCTTCCAGACCTTGGGCTACAGACTTTCAAGCAGGTCCATGTGCCGCGCCGCCAATCCCTGCAGCGTGTTCTGCACAACCACTGCTGCACCTTGCTGCTACCCATCGCGCGGTAATTCATCTCAATTTTGTGGTCTGCATAACGAACAAACAATCAAGCATCAGCATCTCTATACACTCAGTAATCAAAAATAATAAAAGCAACAAAGCCAAGCACGGGAAGGAGCCAACAGTAGCTGCTCACGCGCGGCGTGGTGGCGCACGGAGTATATCAAAACAAGCGACGCGGCGTGAAACTTGTACATTCTGTTAAGTGGCTTATTCCAACCATAATCGTACCGTGGCATAGAAAACAATTTAGTGACCTCACTGCTACAAATTAAATTGATGTTCTACTACTAGACCATTCAAGCTCATAGCCAGGATTGACATAATAAACATAGAAAACATATGTGGAAATGAGTTTCTATTCAAAACAAAAAATATCTCTAAATGAACAGATTCTAGAATGAACATTCCAGAGCACAGATTCTAGAATGAAACACAACGCCATGAAACTGTAGTGTAAAACTTGACTACTATAGTTCATTCTAAAGCCAAAAAAGAAAAATGCACTCCACAAAGATGAAACGTTTGAGTACTATTATAATGATCATTTTTTTCTAGTAGCACCTTACCTAGATGCAACATGAAAGTTGGTGTCCAAAAAACTGATTTCATTTCATGTACGTACTAGTAAAGAAGTCACATGTTTCTTGAGATTGGGGAGCTACCATGCAATAATTAAATTCCACATGGCACTGAGTGGCCAAAGATTCCAGAGACGGTTTTCGTGTAATTTGGCAATGATGAACAAATGACCAATTGGCAACAACATACGCACTGAACCGGAGAAAAAGAAACCACCAGTGGCAGCTTGACCATCGCGGTCTGAACACATTTTGCAACCTCCGTGGGCCGTTCCATTTGAAGATCACAAGCAACACATCATACATTTGAGTTATTCTCCAAAAGAGTTTCTAGAGCTTCTTGAGCTGCAGGAAATCTACAACTTTTTAAAGCACTACAGTTTCGTGGCGTGTACAGATTCTAGAATGAAACACAACGCCACGAAACAGCAAATATCCCTAAATGAGTTTCTATTCAAAACAGCAAATCCGAGACGAACTAATCATTTTCCATGGAACGGGTGGAATCAACTACGCACCTACATAGACTAGACTAACAGAATCAAGATCAATTGCATCTCGACTCGGCAGATCTACCCGACAATCCATGCATAATCTAGGGGGATTTCGTGAAAACTGACTATGGTACAACATCATCTAGAACACAACATCAAAAGCCAAATGGAGGAGCTGGGTACTTTACTCTCTGATGATGGTAGTCATGGAGGATCTCCCGGTCCTTGCGGTCCTCGACCTCCTGGGGCGCGGGGATGAGGTCGACGCAGACGGCTCTGAGGTGTAGCAGAGGATGTGGCCGATGGAGGTGCGCCATAAGGCGCGTCCCCGTGCGTCGACGCCGGACTGGGCGCCGAAGCCCGTCCCTACCACGGAGGACGCACACCACCTCCGCCCCAAACTGGACCAGCCTGAGGAGGTTGAACCTGCGTGGAGCCTGGGGTGGGTGACGGAGACGAGCCGCCTGAGACGCGCCGTCGGTGGACGCAACACCACAGCCGAAACCCTAGCCACGGGCAAAGGGTCGCGACGAGCTTCAGATAGAGGGAGGGGCGGATCCAGTCGTCCTCGAGGACGGAGGGGTCGAAGAGCGGCAGATCTGGCAGCTGTGGATCGAGGTGGTAGAGGGAGTGGATCGAGGGCGGGGGCGAGGGTGGCGGCGGGAGTGGATCGAGGTGGTAGAGGGAGAGGGACACGATGGGCGCCGCTGCGGGACGCGTCGAGGAAGGAGGAGGTGGGCGCCGCTGTGGGACGCGTCGAGGAAGGAGGAGGTGGCGGAACGGAGAGGAGGAGGTGGTAGGATGTGCCGTGCAGGACGAGGAGGAGGTGGCGGCGGCGAGGAGATGAGGGGGGGAGAGATGGGATCTGAGTTAGGGTTAGTTGGGCTGCGGGTGGGGGTTTGCCATTTTCATTTGTTTTTCTTTTTGTTCTTTAGATAGATGGATGGATGGATGTGGTAGGGAGAGATGGAGAGATGGATGGATGGATGGACGCCATGTCATCGATCCGTGGGAAGGGTTCTAATTGGCTCAGAAAACCAGTGATTTAAAATAGTTCCCAAGTACTAAAAATAAAGGGATTTTGTGAAGTAGCTATCAAAAATATTTTGCAAAAGGGTACCACACAAATTTTTACTAGAATTAGACCATATTTTATGGATAAGGACCAATTTGTATGCATTTCTGATCATTCTAGCTATTTTTAATCATTTTCGAGTGCTCAAAAGGAGGTTTTTTTTGTGAAGGACCTCCCAAATAATTGTTGCAAAATTGGACCAAATCATTTTTATAAAATACTAGGACATATTTAATGCACAATTGACAAAATGGTTGGGTGTAAAAAGTTTTGATCCACCTCTCGTGAAAAAGACAAATTTCCGCCGATTTAGTTGGAAGCGGGTCAAATTTGAACTGCAGCTGCCTCATAGTTTGCTATTTATTTTTTCCAAAAATCATTTCTAGGTACATAAGTATCTATTTAATCAGAGAAACACCAAAACAATACCAAGATTCAACCACTAGCTAAGAACGGTCATTCCCGCCGTTCTGACTGCATTTTGAAACGGGCATAAAAAATTCAAAAAAAATCAAAAAATTGGAAACCCTTCGCATTGTGTCATTATATATGTCCAAGTTTCCAGGAAAAATAATAAACTTGTAATACGGCAATTCTTTTTAAAAAAGTGTTCTCAGAAATGAGCTATCATGCGTGAAGATTCATGGCTTTCAAGCCAAATGATCAATCCTATGGCCACATTCATAGCATAGTTTGTTCAAATGATCTCATATTGTGCACAAGGGTGCATCTTGGAATGGCAAACAATATTGCTTAAGGAAGTTTTCATTTTCTTTGGACAAAAAAATCATTTTCCATTTTTCGAGTGCCCAAAAGGAGGTTTTTTGTGAAGGACCTCCCAAATAATTGTTGCAAAATTGGACCAAATCATTTTTTTAAAATACTAGGACATATTTAATGCTCAATTGACAAAATGGTTGGGTGTAAAAAGTTTCGATCCACCTCTCGTGAAAAAGACAAATTTCCGCCGATTCAGTTGGAAGCAGGTCAAATTTGAACTGCGGCTGCCTCATAGTTTGCTATTTATTTTTTCCAAAAATCATTTCTAGTTACATAAGTACCTATTTAATCATAAATACATGGTTTGGTGGCGATACGTCGAGGTTTGGGCGGTGGTCGAGGGCCCCAACTCTAGAGCGCGTAAACTCGCATGCCCGCCGCGTGGTCACCACGTGACTGTGGCGTTGGCATGTGTTCTGGGCGGCCTAGGTATGTCTAGTGGGTTGGCCACTCCCCAGGTAGGTGCTAGGAAGAAAATTACAACATAAGATTCTCACGAGGAGACCGATCGATGCTCAAACATGAATTAGCAGCCAAGTGTTTGATTAGCGGTACGGGAAATGCACATGGCTAATGGGCGTGAGTTTTGGTTGAGGATGATCAGTTACTAAGAAGACCGTCTTCACAAATTTTCAGCTCAAAAGGAGGAGTCTAGGTGGTACTTGCTTTGCAAAGTACCACACTGGACATAAATACGAATGTTGAAGATGGGCTCAAAATAATGAATGGATTGAGCTGGAATTTGGTGGAGGATAGTTATTTAGGCATAGGAAAGCACTGTAGAAAATGGATACCATTTGAACATGCCAAAGTGGTACTTCCTTCACAAAGTCTTTTTTTGAACAGAATAGGAAAATGAATATTTTTGAATTATTTTTGAACTAGGCAAGGAAGGTTTTTTACATATTTGACGAAGATATGACCCAAAGAATTTATGAGATTTTTTGGGGAATTTTGGGAATGACAGAAATATAGGTTGCTTCACAACCTAGGGCAAAAACTGCCACATGGACATGACACATAGGCAAAACTGATGAGGTGGCGCTTAGTCGTAGCAACCCACCACAATTTACAAGGTTATGACCATGTATATTGGTCATGATCAGCTAGAAATAAGGCAGCGAACCAGTGCTATTTGCTTTATGACCATTTCGTGTAAGGAAATTATGACCTTTCTGACCAAAATGGTCGTTATAGTTTAGGGTTTGGAGCCCCCCGAACAGCTTTTGACCAATTGGTCTGAAATGGTCATAGATCTATGACCAATTCTTCCAGGGTCACTAACAAAAGGTCATAAGTTGACATATTTCTTGTAGTGACCGGAGCTGTTCCCGCTACGCCGTCGTTCGCCACCTCGGATCTGCTTCCCCGCCGCCGACAGACGGCCACCGCACCACACTCAACAACTTGGCCATGGGTTCATCCAAGGCTGCACCGTCCTCCACAACTTCTCGTTTCCAGCAAACCACAAGAAGATCGTTGGAAAAATAGAAGGAGGACATATCACTGCCAGCAGAAAGAGGTACTCATCTTCCCTTATTCGTGCAAACCTTATGTCTCTGCTCACACCGTATTCATCCCACGAAAGAAACTAGTTGAGCGCTTCTTACTGCATCTTCTTCGTGATACTAAATGCACAAGGTTTCCTCCCTTTACTATTTCACCTTTGCTAGAGGTCAGTAGCCTGCCTGGATTTCAATTCAGGGTCAGTCAAACCGCAATTAAAAGAAGCAGCACCCGCTTAGGCGCGTGGAGCACCTAGTCCGCCTGTTCGCCGGGGAAGCAGCACATCAGTGTCTATCATAGGGGTGTGGGGCGCAGGAGCTGCTTGCGCCCAATCTGGAGGTCGGCGGGGCTTGAATGGATTGCCGGGGGGCGGTGCCAAGCACGGCGGTGCGGTGAGGTCGAGGGGAGGGCGCAGTCAGGGGACTGGGCCGGTGGTCGCTGCCGTTTCGAGGAAGATCGTCAACACTGACTGGCTGGAGGTAGATGAAGGCGATCTGCCCGTTCTTTGTACATCGGATGGTGCGGAAAAAATGGACTGACCTATTTGTTTTCAGTCGAATGTTATTTTCATGGAATCTTGTAGTAATTTAGTGTGCCATGCATGTTGTAGAGCTATCATATGTCTCCCATCATTTATTTCTCACCAACCTGCTATCTGCTACCTTTACACTATACTAATTGTGCACACACTTCACCCATACTCACACTATTGTTTTTTTATGCATGGGTATTTCAGACTGTGACGCAGTGTTGATGAATGCTGAAAAGAAAAGACAGAAGTCGCTCCAGTGTACTTTGAAGATAAGCACTAGGCGTTTTAGCTCTCTAAAGGATGTAGTGTCAGCAGTTGGAGACAGTAAACGTAGCTCTGCAATTGATGATCTCAATTGCCACACACAACCATCCCAGGTGCTTGCTTTAACTTTGCGCTGTCAAATGTGGTTGCATGTTGCATATGGTTTCTAGCTTGTATTGCTTCCAATTTGGTTAAATTGCATCTGCTTACTTTACACAGTATAGCGTTGATAATGAAATGCCTTCCTGTTTTTGATACATACTACATATGTCTATTAACCATGTTCGTACATCAAACTAATGCTCTTTTGTATCCCTCATCAATCACTTATGATGAGACAGTCACCCAGGTGGTTTAGTGTGAGACGCCATACTCGTTTAAAGAGTGAAGTGTCATCCTCCCCACATGATTCTCAAGAAACAGCAACGCTAAATGAAGCTAGTCAACGTAGCTCTCTAGTTGATGACCGCAATTCCCCCACACCACCATCACAGGTGCTTGCTCTAACTTCGTAGTGTGATATGTGGTTACATGTTGCATACGGTGTCTAGCTTGTAATGCTTCTAATTAGGGTAAATTGCATCTGCTTAGTTTACACATTATACCTGTGAATATGACATGCCTTCCTATTTTTGGTACACACTACATCTATGTGTTAACCTCGTTCTTACATGAAACTACCTCCCTTCTGTATCCTGCATCAATCACTAACGATGAATCACCTTTATTCGTTGCATATTGCATATTATTTCTAGTCTGCTGGCATGTATTACTTCTAATTTGGTCAAATACATTTGTTAGGGCACCCTTTTAATTTGGCAGAGTGATATTGGTTTCATCTTTCATATGGTTTCTAGCTTGCATTGATTCTAACAAGTTCAAGCACCTTGTGCTTAGTTTACACTTTATACATCATACATGTCAATATGTCACGCCGTCCTATTTTTCATACATATTCCATCCTCCTATCATGCGGCTGCCTTACATGAAAGTAGTGTTCGTCAGTATCATGCATCAATGAGTTCTGAAGAGCAAATTTTATTCCTTTTTCATGTGGGTTTGACTTGACAAGGCAAAATCAAGAAAGAAGAAGGAAAGGAGTAAGGAAGGCGATGATGGTGGTCCTCTGCAGCAACGTAAATGGAGCATCTGTACTGATTCTCCTTGTACTGATAGTGCATTACAAGGTCCAAGTCTCCTCTCCCCTACTCCACCATCCAAGGTGCTTGCTCAAACTTGGCTGTGTGATATCTGGTTGTATGTTGCATATGGTGTCTAGCTTGTATTGCTCCTAATTAGTGTAAACTACATCTGCTTAGCTTACACATGATACGTGTGAATATGACACACTTTCCTATTTTTGGTACATACTATATCTGTCTATCACACCATGTTCTTACATGAAACTACTCTTCTTGTGTATCCTGCATCAGTCACTTATGATGGAACACCTTTAAGTTGGCAGTGTGATATTGGTTTTGTCTTGAATATGATTTCTAGCATGTATTGCTTCTAGTTTGATGAATGCCACCTATGACGAGACAGTTTTAACTTGGCAGAGTGATATTGATTGCACCTTTCATATGGTGTCTAGTTTGCAGTGCTTCTAATTTGTTGAAGTGCCTTCTGCTTAGTTACCACATCATAGGTGTGAATATATCAAGCCGTCCATTTTTTCGTACATATTCCATCCTCGTATCATGACTTTGCCTTTCATCAGAGTAGTGTTCGTCAGTATCATGCATGATGAGTTCTGAAGAGCGAATTATATTCCTTTTTCTTGTCGGTTTGACCTCACAATGCAAAATCAATAAAGCTGAAGGAAATTGGCAAGGCATTGGATGATGGTGGTCCTTCCGAGCAACTGAAACAGAGGTTCTCTACCGATTCTACTCCGCCATCCTCCCAACAAGATTGGCAAGACAACACAAGGCTAGATAGTCAACGTAGCTGTGTAGATGATGAGCACATCTCCCCAACTCCACCATCACATGTGCTTGCTCTAACTTGGCACTATTATATGTGGTTGCATGTTGCGTATGATGTCTAGCCTGTATTGCTTCTAACTTTGCTGAATTGCATCTGCTTACTTTACACATAATGCCTGTCAATATGACACGTGTTCCTGTTTCTAGAACATACGTGCACATGATGAGCACATCTCCCCTACTCCACCATCACAGGTGCTTGCTCTAACTTGGAACTGTTATATGTGGTTGCGTTTTCCGTATGATGTCTAGTTTGTATTGCTTCTGATTATGTTGAATTGCATCTGCGTAGCTTACAACTTATACCTGCAACGATCACTTACCCATAAGACACATTTCACTTGGGGCTGCTATGTAGGTTGCATCTTGCATTATCTTCTAGCTTGTACTGCTTCTAATTTCTTGAAATGGCACTTACGACGAGACACTTTTTACCTGATAGAGTGATATTGGTTGCATGTTCATATGGTGCCTAGCTTTCATTTCTTCTAATTTTGTTGAAATGCCTTCCCCTTATTGTTTTTTCATAAATATTCCATCCTCCTATCGTATGTGTGAATATGAAATGTTGTCTTTTTGTGTATATATTCCATCCTCCTATCCTGTGCTTGCCTTACATCAAAGTAGTGTTCGTCTGTATCATGCATCAACCAGTTATGCAGAGCTAATTTTATTCATCTTCTTGTGGTTTTGACTTCATAAGGCAATATCAGAAAATAGGAAGGAAAAGAGTAAGTTAGGGGATGTTGGTGGTCCTCCGCACCGACGCAAATAGAGACTCTCTAGATTTGCCACTGCTACTGCTAATGAAGTTGAAGTCCCAAGTCTACATGACGAGTTCATCTCCCGTACTCCACCATCGCAGGTGCTTGCTCTAAGTTGACAGTGTGATAATTGGTTTCATATTGCATATGTTGTCTAGCCTGTATTTCTTCTATTTTGATTAAATTGCACCTGCTGAGTTCATACGTTATAGATGTGCATATGACATGGCGTTCTGTGTCTAGAATACACTGCATCTATCTATCATACCATGTTCTTACATCAAAGTATTGTTATTGTGTATCCTGCATCAGTCACTCATGATTGGACACTTTTAACATGGCAGTTTGATAGTGGTTGCATCTTGCATTGATTTTTACGATGTACTGCCTCTAATTTTTCGAATTGCCACTTATGACAAGACACTTTTAACTTGGCAGAGTAATATTGGTTGCATCTTTCATATGGTGTCTAGCTTGCATTACTTCAATTTTCTTGAAAATCCTTCTGCTTAGTTTACACATCGTAGTTGTGAATATGTCATGCCGTCTTGTTTTTCTTACATATTCCATCCTCATACGGTTGTCTTACATCAAAGTATTGCTTGTCTGTATCATGCATCAATGAGTTCGAAGAGCGATTTAATTATTTTGTGTTGTGGGTACGGCTTGACATGGCAAAGTCAAAAAAGAGCAAGGAAAATAATATAATAGGGAGTGGTGTTACTCGTCGGGTGAAACGGAAAAGGATCTGCCGTCCAGATTCTGCTGGTACTTATAGTGCAGTAGAAGGTCCAAGTCCATCGGCTAAATCTACAAACACAGTATCACCTGCTCCACTAGCTGCAGCATCTGCTTCAACTGTACCAGCATCTCAACGAGTTACTCATTCGTTTGCTCCGGAACTGGCCAGTTCCCAAGCTGCCTTCACACCTAACATTACTTCCAAAGCACTGCTGACACAACAGGACTTGGCAAGATCAGATGAACGTCATGAGCATCAACACCAAGACGGTCCTTGACCGAGTCAAGTTGCAGTTGCATGCTCCTTTATATGTACTCTCACAGTTTAATGTACACTAACACTTTCCACATTCGTTGTTGAACTAGCACCACGACGCAAGCGGAAACAGACATCAGGGATAATGCTTGACAGATTAACAAAATCTAAAGGAGGAAGAATGGAGATCCATTTTGAGGCAGGTTTAAAAAGGCCACGTGATGCTATAGAGTCAGGCAAGTTAGTATCAGAGGCAGCTGTTGCCATTAGGTGTCATGCACGTGTCCTCCCAACGTGGATCCAGTACAGGAATGACAATACCCAATTTAACACCTTCCTTGACCATTTATCCGTAAGTAATATTATTCATCGCAATTAGTAATATTGTCTTGCTCTGTCCCATACTTTCTAGCTTCATCCTAATAAGACTCACATTCTTTTTTCAACATATGAGGTTCAAGTTGGATCCGAAAGATGATGCAACTAAACAAGCATGCACTCATGTTTTTCAATCTGCTCTACGACAGTATCGGTACCACCTTAGAAAATCTCACTTTGAAGGCAAGGCTAATAATGAGATCGCCCAAACATCTCCAGTGGAATATATTACAGATGAAGACTGGACAGCCCTCGTTAAACACTGGTCTGATCCAAAGTATCAGGTAGGCTATATGTATTTGATCAGACCACATATTGAACTTGTATTTATGTATGTGCCTTACAAGTGTATCTTCTTCTAGGCTAACTGTTTGAAGAACAAGACCAACCGTTCTAAAGTGAAATTCCAACAGACAACAGGATCTCGTAGCTATATTGCACGCTGTCAGGCTCTTGTAAATAGCTGCTACTTCCTTCTTTTTCGGTGCCAGGTTATCTATTTAAATTTACTTGTTCCAAATACAAAGGAAAGCCTGTGCGGACCAAAAAGAACCTGAACCGAATGCAGTGCAAATCTTCAAGGATTGCCACACCAGCAAGATGAAGGGCGTGAGCACACCAGTTCAAGCCGCTGTTGTAAGTCATTACTCCTCCTGCCTTTGAACTGATTGGTATTGTGATGTGTTCATTTAACTACTTGGTTTGCATCCAATGTCAGTTACTCTGTTCACTTTTATACACAGTTGTCTTAACGTATCATTTCACCTTACATGGTTTGAAACAGATGAAGGGTATTATTTTGGTCTTGATCTGTATTCTAGTTGTTATGTTCTCGTGCGCACACAATGATAAAATATCATGTTTGTTTTATATCTGTTTGCCCATGATATGAATGATGTCATACTATGTTCATCCTACTTTAAACCATGTCTCTTTATCCTTAGATGTCAACCAATGTGAGGAAATAGACAATGAAGTAGGCATGCTACATGGACATATGTTTCGAAAGTGATTTTATTATGTACTCCCTCCGTCCCAAAATAAGTGACTCAAGTTTGTACTAACTTTAGTACAAAGTTGAGTCACTTTTGAGTCAGTTATTTTGGGATGGAGGGAGTAGTTGGCACTACAATACATGCTAATGTACTACAGTAGTTCACCAAAATAAGTTATGTATAAACGTGTAACCTACTTTGTTTGTTTTTGTCTCATTAGTAACTTATCTGGTACACTAATCTACAAGCTCAAACTTTCAGGAAGCTATGGAAAAAATGATTGAATAGCCACAACCACCTGAAGGTGACGAGGCTACCACAGGCACAATGTCACCTCTTGCTGCAGTGCGTTAGTATCTCTCCACTAACAGTGCAAAAAAGCACCTTCCTGTGTAATTCTGGGTTGCTTGTCAAGGTAACCTCGTCCAAATTTCCTACTGAACAGAATCTTCCTGCTAGACAGAGTGATATATCTGTGCTCCAGACACAAGTCCAATCCCTAATGGACGTCGTTTTGGAAACAAGAATAGAGGTTGACAAATGTCGTCAAGATATGAATGGTTTTGAAACCAGACTATCAGACATTTGCTTCGTTGTTCAAGAGCAATGGCGGAAAAAAGGTGAAGACCGTGCTGCTCCATCATATTCTATAGCCTCAAACATTAGCACTCAGGTCAAATGATCTATGCTTCTATACATCTGATGGTGCTTTTATCTGCAAGGACTGTAAACTTTATGCCAACAGGCCTTTTGTTGTGATACAGCATTTATGATGCTGTCAAAGGCTGCAATAATTACGATGCTATTTTTGTATAGTGTAGGTTTATCTTAGTAATGTATTCGGCCGAAAGCTTCGTAGGAGCCCAACATGCCAACATTCATCGGGCCCATTCCAATTGGGCTAAAAACGATTATGGGCCGAAATTTGCATGTAGCCCACTAAAAATATCTGGGCCTAAATCACATAAGATTTCATATTTTTCCGGTAGGCATGTGCCCATAGTGGGCCTTTAACAACCCTAAACATAATGTGGGTCCTCAGTAACAATAGGCTACTTACAGGTGTAAATATCTCGAGCCCATAAAAAACATGGGCCTTTAAAAGACCGAAAGTGAGATTGGGCCCATTTACGATGCGGATCTTTCATAGGTCGAAATTCGGACGGGCCGTAGATGTGCCGACCTAATACACGGGCCTTTAACATGCCGGAAGTTCGGTCGGGCTAGATTATCGTCATTTTTATATGGGCCGTTAATGGGCCCGATGTGACGTTGGGCCACATATGGCCCATGGATTTTGTCTGACGTTAATAGGCCAAAAATCACAACAGGCCGAAAGTGGCCCAAAACTATAGTGGGCCTCTAATAGGCCGAATTTCAGACATGGCCGAATATGACCCAAATCCTTCACGGTCATTTATGGGCCGAAAGTTTCAATGGCCCGTAAATGGGCCCAAATGAAGCAGGACCTTTAACAGGCCGGAAATACACCGGGCCGTAATTCGGCCCATATACTTAGCGAACTGTTAACAGGCCAGAAGTGACCATGGGCCGCGATGGTGACAAGTTTAGGACAGGCCGTTGACGGGCCGATTTGACACTAGCCGTATGGGCCTTAACTGAGAATGTTGGGCCTTTAGCTGGGACGGCCCATTATGGTCCACAAAATCTCGCGGGCCTTTCGCTGGGCCGGCCCATTATGGCCCGCAAAATCTCGTGGGCCTTTAGCTGGGCTGGCCCATTATGATACGCAAAATCTTATGGGCCCTTTGCTGGGCCGGCCCATTATGGACCGCAAAATGTCGTGGGCCTTTTGCTGGGCTGACCCATTATGGACCGCAAAATCTTGTGGGCCTTTAGTTGGGCCGGCCCATTTAAACTTTATGGGCCACTTTTGGGCCGGTCCATGTGTCAACATATCATAGGCGCATCTCGCCCATTGGATGAGTGACACCTGTGCCAACACGGAGCTGACACGTGTTTCCGTCAGCCAATCAAAATTTTACACGTGGAAAATCCCCATTGGTCCAGGATGTTAACGGGTTATCGGATCCAAAACCGGACCCGATAGCTTTACGGCGTTCCGTTACGGTGGATGCCACGTGTCTGTCACCCTTGATGAAAGCACTTCTGTGACGTGCGATTTATCGTCATGGAAGTGGACACTTCCGTGATGATAATTTTCATAATGTCATGGAACACTTCTACAACAGCACAGGTATGACTATCTTCATTCTGTCATAAATTTGTCATGGATGTACATGCATGACAGAAAACGTGACCTACCGTGACAAACACGTATCATCATGGAAGTGTATTTTTTTTGTAGTGTGACAATGGGTTATCATATTGATTCACTTGATATATGTTTTGGCACTCAACTTGCGGATTCCCGCGGTGACATTGGGGTAATTTATGCATAGGGGTTGATGCACGTTCTTGTCTTTGTTTCTCCGGAAGAAATCTTGGGGCACTCTTTGAGGTTCTTTGTGTTGGATTGCGTATTATGAATCTAAATTTGTTTTGGAGTTATTTTAGTACGAACTCTTGATAGATCGATCGGACAGAATAACTTGTGTTATTTTAGTACGAACTCTTGATAGATCAATCGGAAAGAATACCTTGTGTTATTTTAGTATGAACTCTTGGATAGATCAATCGGAATGAATAGCAACAAACAATTCCTTCTTATGTTCTCCTCTACATAGAAACTGTGGAGTGATTCTTCATCACACATTGAGGGATGGTCATATGATCCAATTATACTAGTATTGTTGAGAGACTGCACTAGCGAAAGTACGGACCCTAGGCCTCATTTTCAAGGATTGCAATGCCGTTTCTTCTCACTTTTGTTACTTGCTACCTTGCTGTTTTTTATTGTTACTATTAAAAAATCAATATCTACTATCCATATTACACTTTTATCACCATCTCTTCGCCGAACTAGTGCACCTATACAATTTCTCATTGTATTTGGTGTGTTGGGGACACAAGAGACTTTTTATTATTTGGTTGTAGGGTTATTTGAGAGAGACCATCTTCATCCTACACCTCCCATGGATTGATAAACCTTAGGTCATCCACTTGAGGGAAATCTGCTACTGTCCTACAAAACTCTGCGCTTGGAGGCCCAACACGAGTCTATAAGAAAAAGTTGTGTAGTAGACATCATTGGGTCCAGCTGTGCCCCAATGGATGCCGTCTTGTTGGGATCCATTGGATGCACTTGAAATTTGATAATTTCATCTGCTAGCTTGAAGGAGGTAGATTTTGATCTCTTGTCAAGGACTACGTCATCCTTGTCCATCGTAGATTGTAAGGTGGTTAACTCTTCGGCCGCGAGGGCTTCGGATAGTGCCTCTAGAGCTAAGGATGTGGTTTTGTTCTCGGCACAGAGTGCTCTATCAAGATCACTTGCTACAGTGATTATTCCATTGGGCCCTGGCATTTTGAGCTTCATGTACCCGTAATGGGGTATGGCTTGAAAGCGTGAGAAAGCATCCCGCCCTTGAAGGGCGTGGTATCCGCTGTTGATGGGGACAATGTGGAAGAGCAGTTCCTCCGACCTATAGTTCTCAGATGTCCCGAATACTACATCAAACTTAATGCTTCCCAAACACCGGGCTTCCCGGCTGGGAATAATTCCTCTGAAGGTTGTAATACTTTGTTCAATGCGGGATTTATCAACCTGCATTTTGGCAAGCGTGTCCTCATATATGAGGTTGAGTCCGCTACCACCGTCCATGAGTAATTTAGTGAGGCGAAAGCCGTCTACTATTGGGTTTAGTACAAGAGCGGCTATGGCTCGGACTGGCCAGACTCATGGTTCGTCTTAGGCAGAAAAAGTGAGTGTCTGTAACATCCCAATTTTCCTAAATTAGGATGTTATTATATCATTCATATGCATATCATATTTTTATTGCATTATTTGTCTTTCTGCAATATTCGCATCATTATGCAACTAAAGGCAATTTATTGGAGCGGAGATAACATGACTTCTCCCCTATTTTAAAATGTTCATAATGTGTAGAATATAATTTCCAGTTCATCTGTTATGTTCTGGTATTTTTATTAATCTCCAAAATATTTTATTTGATTGTTTTATTGCTGTTTGAGTGGCCAATTGCATCAAAATGATTTTACAAAATTGCATTAGTTTTGGAACTAGTGTTCCTGTAGTTTATATTGATTGGGCTATTTTTATTGTATGTCTATGTATTTTTATTTAGATTTTACCCTATGTATTTTATTTTATTTTATTTTGGTTTTGCTGCTGGTTGTTTTAAAAAAAGGCAGCGGCGCAGCCAGCCAGCCAGCTAGCCAGCTAGCGAGCGGCCCAGCGCAGCAGCGCACACGCGCGGCCCAGGAACCGCAGCCAGCCAGCCAGCCACCGCCGGCCCAGCACCGCGACCCACCAGCCCTAGCCACCTGCAGCCACGCGAAGCGGTGCGCATCGCACGCCCGCAGCCCCGCACCCCGCACCCGATCTGACCCGCCGCCCCTCTCACTGCCAATGGACTCCACGCCCCTGTTCACCATCCCCAACCCGAGACGGACACAGCCAACGCGCGCGCACGCCGAGGCCAAGCCGATCCGCCCTGCGCCCCTGGTCCATACCGGACGCGTCCGAGACACCACGCGTGAGCCCAATCCCTAGGGCACTCGAACTCAGCCCTCCTCTTCGCGTTTCTTCCTTCGCACGCGCTGCACGAGCCGTTTGGATCTCGCCTTGGAGCTTCAACCGCTGCCGTCTTCTCTGGTCGATTTCGTCGCCGTAAGGACGCCTCCGGCCACACCGTTCACTCTCCTAGAACCCCTTCTCAACGGTGCACCTTCCTGACATCATTTAGTGACCAGGACGTCACCGAAGGATTGCCGCCATCGACACCCGCCACCGCCAGAGTTCACGAGCTCACCGCCGCTGCTACAGACCGCCCCACCGCCGTCCGACACCACCACCACCTCCGCCACTCCACGCCGCAGCCGCCCATCCCTTCACCTTCGCCGGAATGCCATCGGAGAAGCCCCGCCGCCGACGCACGAGCCGCCGCCGCCATTTTTGTCATCTGGTGAGCAAAAACCTGGGCCAACCACGAACTGCCATGTGTCAGTTAGCTACAGGACGAGCACAAGAGTTCCGCACAGTGTCCAGGCGTTTTCTGTTTCTTTTGTCTTTTTCGGTTTTTCTTCAAAAGTTCAAATAGCTATATCTTTTATTCTAGAAATCCTTTTTAGGTAATTCTTTTTCCTGTGCACTCAAAAATTCAGCTCTTCGTCACAGTACCAATTTTGCACATGTTTGAACAATTCAAATTTGAATTCATTTGAATTCGAATCAAATCTTCCGGAGGCCGTATCTTTTAAACCGTTTATCGGAATCGAGTGATTCTTTTTGCATTGTGATCGTAGTGCTGTGTAGGTGATCTGTACATGTTGTTTTGCTTCTGTTTTTGATTTTGAAAATGATTTTCTTGTTGTTGGCCTTATTGGAGTTTTGGTGATTGATTGTTATATTGTGTGAAACGTGCAGATTTTTCGGAGTGCGACGCGAGCTATTGTCAGGAGTGTGACTTTTTGAACCAGAACCAAGGCAACTTACATGTTGATCATCCTTTACCTATTGTTTTCCTATGCATTGTAGGTTATGCCACACTATAAATTTATGCATTATAGGATTGTGATAATTTGAGCTATTGTTGAGCTTTCTACCCTCTTTGCAAATCGTGGTAGGTATAGTTTTGCTATGCTTGTAGACGGGGTTGGTTCATGTATACATTGAGCTTATGTGAGGATTATTAATATTTAACAAACTGAGTAGTAATTCAGGACTTAACTCACCTCTGGGCGGAAGTGGTATTGATGGGTGGTTTTAAGAACATCATGGTTTATACCCTCTGAATGTAAGTGGACGGCCGCCCAGGCTCAAAAAGATCAAACAGACTTAATGACTAGTAGCTTCCATGCGCGACCACTAGCTAAATGGGCTCTGGCTTAGTTGAGTAGGTTGTGGGATCCTCACCCAGGTATGCTAGCAGATGTAGATATGGATAGGTGCACCGGCTGCCGGGGGTGGAGGTGACTACTTCTGAAAGACTTTGTCTCAATCTTCGGGTTGAGTCTAGTGGGTAAAGTATGCAAAACTCTGCAGAGTAATAAAACTAATCATGATTAGCCGTGTCCCCAGTTATGGATATTTTGAGCCACTATGCCATTACAGTTGTTGGATGATCTTGACATATGTGACACTTAATAATATTTGTGGGCAACTTAATAAATGGGTAGGTTGGAGTTGATTTTTCCCAAATCAACCTTGTGCATTTAATTGTAGTATTAAAATAACTAAATGATAAATCGACTATTAGGTAGTTATGAGGACAAAATAAGCTTTCTGCAAAATAAACCCCCAAGCATTCCTTTCTTGTTCTATGCATATACATGTAGGTCTGCTTTATTACTTCTCTTGTGTAACTTGCCAATACATTCAATGTATTGACCTATACGGCTGCAACGTCTCATGTTGCAGGATTTTCAGACGATGAGTAAGGTACCGTTAGGGTTGCGAGTCTGCACTCAGCATCGCCAGTTGGGCTATGATGGGACTCATCGTTATTTTTTGCTACTTTCCGCTGTGTGATTGAATAAGAGCTAGCCATGAGCTATGCAGATTGTTTTATTTTATATACTTTGGATCATACGTTGTAATAAATGATGCACTTGTATTCTGGTATTCATCTATATTGTGTGTGCTAGCGAGTTCGATCCAGGGACTAGCATGGTAAGCACAGAGACTCAAATCCTTCGAGGTTTGGTCGTTACATTGTCGTGTCGCTCCATGGGCTTGAGGTGCTGATTTGATGAACCACGGCAAGTTTGCGATTTGCTCTCTTGCGCCGGTTGTTTGAGGAGAATGTATCAAAGATAGTAAATATATCAAAAAAAATCTCCCCTGGAGTTGCGGTGGCGAGGATTGCTTCACCGCTTTTCGCTACCTGCCGGAGTACCCAACATGCTCTAAGGAAGTGAGTTGGGATAATGTCCGGGGCAGCATGTATTTGGCAAGGCTTATCTAACAATTCGTCCAGAACGGACATGTGTCCTGTGAAAGGTCTGTTTTTCTTGTCAATGGGCATCTTATAGGATGCCCTGCTAGGGTATATCCATTTCGCTTTACTGGCGCATTGTTCGAAGATGTACTGTTCCATAGGTGCATTTTGGGCTTTTCAAGTATTTTCCATAGTGCAGTACTTTCGCACTAAATGCAACAATTCTGCGAAGCTCTGTATTCAACAGCGGTTGAGGGCGTTCAAGACTCCCTCGTCTCTGCAATTCCGGTGAAATATGGGAACCGTGTCGTCGTCGCAGCAGTCCTTAATCCTATTTTTGACAAGCAGGAATCTGGCCCAGAAGTGATGAACCGTCTCTTGGGGCTGCTGTTGTATGTACGTGAGATCACCTATGTCCAAAAGTTCGTAGTTACTTGGAGAGCATGTACTATGGTGGGTGGGTGTGGATAAATTTGAGTCCCAAACCAATGTAGTGTCCGGGGTTCGTACAACCTCCGGTCTCGATGATCCAGGTCCTCCGGGATCTAAATGTCCCACGGACACGGTGTCAGTGTCAAGACCGGCAGATCTCGGGTAGGGGGTCCCGAACTGTGCATCTAAGGATCAAAGGTAACATGAGGCAGGGGACACAATGTTTTACCTAGGTTCGGGCCCTCTTAATGGAGGCAATACCCTACTTCCTGCTAGATTGACTATGATGAGTACAGGGGTTACAAGAGTTGATCTACCTCGAGATCGTAATGACTAAACCCTAGATGTCTACCATGTATGATTATGAATGCCTCTACGGACTAAACCCTTCGGTTTATGTAGACACCGGAGGGGGCTAGAGTTGTACAGAGTCGGTTTACAGAGAAAGGAATCTTCATATCCACATGCCAAGCTTGCCTTCCACACCAAGGAGATTCCCATCCGAACACGGGGGAAAGTCTTCCATCTTGTATCTTCATGCCCCATTAGTCCGGCCCACGTCACATAGCTCGGACGCCCGAGGACCCCGTAATCCAGGACTCCCTCAGTAGCCCCTGAACCAGGCTTCAATGATGATGTGTCCGGCGCGCAGATTGTCTTTGGCATTGCAAGACGGGTTCCTCCTTCGAATACTCCAAAATAGTCCTTCGGACAAGAGATCTATATCTGGCTCTGTATATAATAGGTCAACCTCCTGTCGATAACAACACAAAATATATCCAGCGACAGCTTTATCTGGCAAAATGTCACGTTCCGGCTCTGCCATCATTTCGAACCATTTTTCGGGCTTCCCGTCTTGCGCTTTAATACGCAACTCCCATTGACACGCCTTGTCGAAGCAGATATCGTGTCCCCTTATTGCAGGATTCTCATCAATACAAGCTTCGATAATCTAACCATGTCGTCCGCACGACTCCTTGGGAACAGGCAAGTTTTAAGGCTTGAGGGAGGGGGACACTTGATATTCTCAGTCCATATAAGCGGATGGAATCTAACTCCTCCGCCCCACACCTCATTCTCTCTCTGCCTCTCTATCCTCGAGCTCTAGTGCCCAAGTTTCAAGCCCTTCTTCCCTTTGCAACTCCCCTAACCATGGCCGGCTCTCAAGGTAAATGGATGGCCTCCTCTGTCACGTTGGAGAACATCAAGGAGCTGCGGGAAGCACGGTATCTGACCGCGGAGATTAAGCACAGGCTTCCCAATCTGGGGTAGGTCATCCCTACTCCGGAGCCCTGCGAGAGGGTAGTGTTCATCCCCCACTTCCTCCGTGGACTTGGATTCGCCCTTCACCCCTTTGTAAGGGGCCTCATGTTCTACTACGGGCTGGATTTTCACGATCTGGCCCCAAATTTGCTTCTTCACATCTCGACGTTCATCGTCGTGTGTGAAACCTTTCTCCGCGTCCCTCCCCACTTCGGCTTATGGCTCAAGATTTTCAATGTGAAGCCGAAGGTGGTTATCGAGCAACACGCGGACCGCGGTGGTGCCATGGTGAGAAAGCTCCCCAAATTCAATTGGTCGAAGGGGGTTTTTGTGGACACCATCAAGATATGGCAATAGGAATGGTTCTATATCATAGAACCCCACGGCTCCAAATGGGCAGCGGCTCCGGCCTTTAGATCCGGACCCCTGCTGAGGCTCACATCCTGGACCGGCAAGGCTCCGGACTGGGGGTCGGTCCCTGAGGTGTTGTTGTTGCCAAAACGCATCAGGAGTATGATAGCAAAGGACATTACCCTTGCTGATGTAATCCAAGTGATGCTCATCCGCCGTGCACTTCCCTGCCAACGGAGGCCTCTCAAGATGTGAGAGTTCAATCCAGAAGGGCCGCAGACCTTACAACGGTTCTACGGCACGACGCATAAGGGGATTTGGAAGCTGCTTTTTAAGAAGAAGAAAACATGGCCGAAGTCATCGGACGACACCGGCCTCGATTGCAACCATCCGGCCACCAAGGTAAGCTCTTAAACCTCCGCACACCTATAAGCTCTTCGCTCCGAAGGAGAAATATTGAGTAGTCCCTCTCCAAATAGGTATGGATCAAGATGACGGAGCAGATGCGGTGTCCGGCTCCGCTCCCTGAAGACCCAGCCAATCCTCTACTAATGAGGATGCTGGTCCCAGCGCCATACTAGGTGCCGGTTAATAAGGACAAAAATAAGAAGAAGAAAGAGGAGGGTACTTCAGATGCAATGTCCGGAGAAGTTGATGCCCCGTCCTCCCACGAGGGCGACGATGACGACGAGGAGGAGGAGGAAGAAGAAGACCCTCCCCGCAAAGGCAAGAAGAGGGCGGCCTCCGAAGACCTGGAGGCCGAAGCCTCCAAGAGGGATACAATCATCATCCCTGATGACTCGGAGTCAGACGCCGAGGCCATCCCGAAGCATCGTCGACGAACCAAGCCCCAAGCCGACTCGTAAGTAGCCCGAGATCCTTTACTTTATACGATCTCTATGACCCGTGATGATAACTATAAGTTCTATCTTTTAGTCTTCCCCGCTTCCCCAGCTATCCTCATCATCAGGGGATCTGGAGCCAGAGATGATGGAGAGTGAATCGCCTCCATTGGCTTCCCCGCCACCCAGGGTGGATGACGCCAATGTGGTATCTCACAGGCCCTACCTGAGCCTTGAAGAAGCGCGGGGGGGGGGGCGTTTTAACATCGCCAGAGGGTAATGCCTCGGCTGCCAGAGGACTACGGGGTGCAGCCCCCATGGAGACCGGCGACGGGAGCACCGGTCAATCCGGCCCCCAACCGCCTACTACTCTGGAGGTCCGTAAGGCTCCGGAGTCTAATGAGTGACCTCCTGTCAGAGAAGGGGGAGCGGCGACCTCTGCCAATCCAGAGGCGCCAAATACCACGGTGGACGTACTCCAAAGTGCATCCATCCTAGATGAGCACCGTATCTTGATGCGTACAGTGTTTGAGAAAATTCAGTCCGCCAAGAGCGGGCTGAACGAAGCCTTCTCTAGCCCGCTGGCGGGCTTCGAGGTACGCAATGTAATGTTTTTGATTATTTTCATGAAAAATATGCCTATATATAGATAGTAGCCCCTGAGACTCTGTTCGGTTTTTGAAATAAATGCGAGCAGAGGATCGATAATCAGTTGTCAGGTGGTAACATACTTTCTGTTTGCATTAAAACAGGCTTCGCTCTTAGCGGCGAGTGCCCGATAGGCGGAAGTTTCCGAACTCAAACGGAAGCTAGAGCGGGCCGATGAGGACCCAGTCCTTGCTAACACGCGGCTCAACCAGGCGCAAGGTATAAGATACATCTTGCTACGTGCCTATTTTATGTCTGTGCTTTGTGGGGTTTCAAGAGCTGCAACGTGCGTGTATGTACAGATGGTGCCGACGCGGTGGAGACCCTAAGGGGTGAGCTTGCCCAATCCAAGGAGCAGGCAAGGGTAAGACAGGTGGTTGCTGATAAAGCGGCTGCGGATTTGACGGCCGAACAGGCGGCTCGGCACCGTTTTGAGGAACGGGTGACCGAGATGGAGCAAAAGCTCAAGGACATCACTGCGAAGTGTGAGTCCTTGTAAAAAGAAAATAAGGAGAAGGTGACTGAACTCGCCAAGGACGTTCAAGACGCTTCGGAGGCGCGGTCCGAATCCCGCGCAGCGCGCGAAGAAATCCGTCAAGCCGGACAGATAGTGACTAGTAAGCCCCGATACGTCTCCAACGTATCTATAATTTTTTATTGTTCCATGCTATTATTTATGATGTTTTGGATGTTTTATGGGCTTTGTTATACACTTTTACATTATTTTTGGGACTAACCTATTAACCTAGAGCCCAGTGCCAGTTTCTGTTTTTTCCTTGTTTTTGAGTTTTACAAAAAAGGAATACCAAACTGAGTCCAATTGGCGTGCCAATTTTTGGTGATTTTTTCTGGACCAAAAGAAGCCCCCGAAGTAAACGAGTTGGGCCAGGACAGCCCGGAGGGCCCCCTTACTTGTGCCCTACGCCGAAAAATCCTATAAATACTAAAACCTTCGTAAAATAACCTAGATCGAGAGTTCCGCCGCCGAAAGCCTCCGATGCCACAAAAAATCAATCTAGACCCTGTTCCGACACCCTGCCGGAGGGGGAATCCCTCTCCGGTGGCTATCTTCATCATCCCGGCGCTCTCCATGACGAGGAGGGAGTAGTCCACCCTCGGGGCTGAGGGTATGTATCAGTAGCTATGTGTTTGATCGCTCTCTCGTGTTCTTGAGATGGCACGATCTTGATGTATCGCGAGCTTTGCTATTCTAGTTGGATCTTATGATGCTTCTCCCCCTCTACTCTCTTGTAATGGATTGAGTTTTCCCTTTGAAGTTATCTTATCGGATTGAGTCTTTAAGGATTTGAGAACACTTGATGTATGTCTTGCACGTGTTTATCTATGGTGACAATGGGATATCATGTGATCTACTTGATGTATGTTTTGGTGATCAACTTGCGGGTTGCGTGACCTTGGGAATCTATGCATAGG
Organism: Secale cereale; assembly: GCA_902687465.1. NCBI lineage: Eukaryota > Viridiplantae > Streptophyta > Magnoliopsida > Poales > Poaceae > Secale > Secale cereale. The sequence continues at coordinate 592,857,587 of LR738713.1, forward strand.
GGTTGGCACACGTTTTCGTCTTGACTTTCCGGTAGAAACTTTGGGGCACTCTTTGAAGTTCTATGTGTTGGTTGAATAGATGTTTCTGAGATTGTGTGATGCATATCGTATAATCATGCCCACGGATACTTGAGGTGACAATGGATTATCTAGGTGACATTAGGGTTTTGGTTGATTTGTGTCTTAAGGTGTTATTCTATTATGAACTATATGATAGATTGAACGTTACTACGGACTCTTGAATAGATCGATCAGAAAGAATAACTTTGAGGTGGTTTCATACCCTACCATAATCTCTTCGTTTGTTCTCCGCTATTAGTTACTTTAGGGTGACTCTTTGTTGCATGTTGAGGGATAGTTACGTTATGTTATTATTGTTGAGAGAACTTGCACTAGTGAAAGTATGAACCCTAGGCCTTGTTTCCTATCATTGCAACACCGTTTATGCTCACTTTTACCACTTGCTACCTTGCTGTTTTTATATTTTCTTATTACAAAAACCTATATCTACTATCCATTTTGCACTTGTATCACCATCTCTTCGCCGAACTAGTGCACCTATACAATTTACCATTGTATTGGGTGTGTTGGGGACACAAGAGACTCTTTGTTATTTGGTTGCAGGGTTGCTTGAGAGAGACCATCTTCATCCTACGCCTCCCACGGATTGATAAACCTTAGGTCATCCACTTGAGGGAAATTTGCTACTGTCCTACAAACCTCTGCACTTGGAGGCCCAACAACGCCTACAAGAAGAAGGTTGTGTAGTAGACATCAAGCTCTTTTGAGGCGCCGTTGCCGGGGAGGTTAGTGCTTGAAGGTATATCTTTAGATCTTGCAATCGAATCTTTTAGTTTCTTATTTTATCACTAGTTTAGTTTATAAAAGAAAACTATAAAAAAATGGAATTAAGGTTACCTCATATGCTTCATCTTTTTAGTATCTTTCGTGAAAATGATGGGAAGGAAAATTGTGCTCAAGTACTAGAAGAAGAATTATATATAACGCTTGGCATAAAATATGTGCATGATGAGCATGATTGCAATGTTGTTAGTATGAATTCTTTGAATACCCATGATGTTAATGATATGCAAAGCCACAATCTTGGGGAAGCTATGTTTGATGAAGATGATATGTTTAGTCTCCCAAGTTTTGATGAGCAAATTTATTATGATGAAAGCATGCCTTCTATTTATGATGATTATATTGATGAAAGTGGATTTGGAGAGGTCATGACTTTATTTAGTGATGAATCCACTATTTCGAAAAGGTTCCAATTGATTATGAGAACAAAGTTGCTATCTATGATGATTATTGTGATGACTTGTATGCTATTAAGAATAATGATAACCATGAAACTTGTCATCATGATTTTAGTTTTCAATTGGATTATGCTTCGCATGATAATTATTTTCTTGAGTTTGCTCCCACTATTATTCATGAGAAGAATTTTGCTTATGTGGAGAGTAATAAAATTTATATGCTTGGGGGTCATGAAAAGAATGCTTTATGTGCTGGTTATATTGTTTAATTCATTCATGATGCTACTGAAAATTATTATGAGAGAGGAACATATGTTTCTACCTATTGCAATAATATCAAGTTTCCTCTCTATGTGCTTAAAGTTTTGAAGTTATGCTTGTTTTGCTTTCCTATGCTAGTTGAATATTGTTCCCATAAGTTTTTTGCTCACAAAATCCCTATGCATAGGAAGTGGGTTAGACTTAAATGTGCTATTCATATGCTTCATGATGCTCCCGTTATGTTTCAATTCTTATCTTTTATGTGAGCATCATTATGCCTAGCTAGGGGCGTAAAACGATAGCGCTTGTTGGAAGGCAACCCAATTTTATATTTTTTTTGCTTATGTTTGGGAATAAATATTGCATCTAGCTACTGTTTAGATGTGGTTTTGTGTTTTAATTAGTGTTTGTTCCAGGTAGAACCTTTGGGAAGACTTGTGTGAAGTTTATATGATCTTGCTGTGAAAAACAGAATCGTTAGCACTCACTAGAATGGTCACCAGATTTTACTGGAGTGTGCTATTTAGTTGATTCTTTTTGAAGATGATTAATAGACAAATTCCTCACGTTTACCAATTTTTTTTATTTTTTTGGAGTTACAGAAGTATGTGAAAGTTACAGATTACTACAGACTGTTCTGTTTTTGACAGATTCTGTTTTTCGTGTGTTGTTTGCTTATTTCGATGCATCTATGAGTAGTCTTGGGAAGTATGAATCCTAGAGAAGTTGGAATACAGTAGGTTTAACACCAATATAAACAAAGAATGATTTCACTACAGTACCTTTGAGTAGTGGTTTGTTTTCATACTAACGGAGCTCACGAGATTTATTTCTAAGTTTTGTGTTGTGAAGTTTTCAAGTTTTGAGTATTGCTTTGATGGACTTGTTGGGGAACGTAGCAGAATTCAAAAAAATTCTACGCTTTCACCAAGATCAATCTAAGGAGTCATCTAGCAACGAGCATAAAGGAGTGCATCTACATACCCTTTGTAGATCGCGTGCGGAAGCGTTCGAAGGAACGTGCATGAAGTAGTCGTACTCTTCATGATCCTCATCACCGATGATCCCAGCGCCGAACGGACGGCACCTCCGCGTTCAACACACGTACGGTACAGCGACGTCTCCTCCTTCTTAATCCAGCAAGGGGGGAGGAGAGGTTGACGGAGATCCAGCAGCACGACGGCGTGGTGGTGGATGCAATAGGAAAAACTGCAGGGCTTCGCCGGCGCCTTGCGGGAGGAGTAGGAAGTGTGACGGGAGGGGGGAGAAGCGCCAGAGGCTTGGGGTGCGGCTGCCCTCTCCCCCACCCACTATATATATGGGCCAGGGGGGCGCCGGCCCTAGGGAGATCAGATCTCCTAGGGGGCGGCGGCCAGGGGGTAGACTTGCCCCCCAAGGCATAGGGGGCGCCCCCTCCCCCTAGGGTTTCAACCCTAGGCGCATGGAGGGGGGACCATGTGGTGCGCCAGCCCACCAAGGGCTGGCCCCTTCCCCCTTGCGGCCTATGGGACCCACCGGGATGGGTGGCCCCACCCGGTGGACCCCCGGGACCCCTTCGGTGGTCCCGGGACACTCCCGTGACCCCCGGAATTCACCCGATGGCCGAAACTGGACTTCCTATATATTATTCTTTACCTCCGGACCATTCCGGAACTCCTCGTGACGTCCGGGATCTCATCCAGGACTCCGAACAACATTCGGGTTTCCATGTGCATGTATCTCTACAACCCTAGCGTCACTGAACCTTAAGTGTGTAGACCCTACGGGTTCGGGAGACACGCAGACATGACCGAGACGACTCTCCGGTCAATAACCAACAACGGGATCTGGATACCCATGTTGGTTCCCATGTATTCCTCGATGATCTCATCGGATGAACCACTGTGTCAAGGATTCACTCAATCCCGTATGTTATTCCATTTGTCTATCGGTACGGTACTTGCCCGAGATTCGATCGTCGGTATACCCGATACCTTGTTCAATCTCGTCACGGCAAGTCTCTTTACTCGTTCCGTAATCCATCATCCCGTGACTAACTCCTTAGTCACTTTGAGCTCTTTATGATGATGTCCTACCGAGTGGGCCCAGAGATACCTCTCCGTCATACGGAGTGACAATATTCCAGTCTCGGTTCGTACCAACTCAACAGACACTTTCGGAGATACCCGTTGCGTACCTTTATAGTCACCCAGTTACGTTGTGACGTTTGGCACACCCAAAGTATCCCTACGGTATCCGGGAGTTGCACAACCTCATGGTCTAAGGAATAAATACTTGACACTGGAAAAGCTTAAGCATCACGAACTAAACGATCTCGTGCTAGGCTCAGGGTTGGGTCTTGTCCATCACATCATTCTCCTAATGATGTGATCCCGTTATCAATGACATCCTATGTCCATGGTCAGGAAACCGTGACCATCTGTTGATCAACGAGCTAGTAACTAGAGGCTTACCAGGGACACGTTGTGGTCTATGTATTCACACATGTATCGTTGTTTCCGTACAATACAATTCAAGCATGAATAACAGACAATTATCATGAACAAGGAAATATAATAATAATCCTTTTATTATTGCCTCTAGGGCATATTTCCAACAGTCTCCCACTTGCACTAGAGTCAATAATCTAGTTACATTGTGATGAATCGAACACCCATAGAGTTCTGGTGTTGATCATGTTTTGCCCGTGGAAGAGGTTTAGTCAACGGGTCTGCAACATTCAGATCCGTATGCACTTTACAAATATCTATGTCTCCATCTTGAATATAATTCCGGATGGAGTTGAAACGGCGCTTGATGTGCTTGGTCTTCTTGTGAAACCTGGGCTCCTTGGTAATGGCAATAGCTCCAGTGTTGTCACGGAAGAGAGTCATCGGGCTTGACGCGCTTGGAATGGCTCCTAGGTCGGTGATGAACTCCTTCATCCAGACTCCTTCTTGTGTTGCTTCGCAAGCAGCTATGTACTCCGCTTCACATGTAGAATGCGCCACGACGCTCTGCTTGCAACTGCACCAGCTGACTGCTCCACCATTCAAAATATACACGTATCCGGTTTGTGACTTTGAGTCATCCAGATCTGTGTCGAAGCTAGCATCGACGTAACCCTTTACGACGAGCTCTTTGTCACCTCCATAAACGAGAAACATATCCTTAGTCCTCTTCAGGTACTTTAGGATGTTTTTGACCGTTGTCCAGTGTTCCATACCGGTATCACTTTGGTACCTCCCAACCAAACTTATGGCAAGGTTCACATCAGGTCTGGTACACAGCATGGCATACATGATAGAACCTATGGCCGAGGCATAGGGAATGACACTCATCTTTTCTCTATCTTCTGCCGTGGTCGGGGACTGAGCCTTGCTCAATCTCATACCTTGCAAAACAGGCAAGAACCCCTTCTTGGACTGATCCATATTGAATTTCTTCAATATCTTGTCAAGGTATGTGCTTTGTGAAAGACCAATGAGGCGTCTTGATCTATCTCTATAGATTTTGATGCCTAATATGTAAGCAGCTTCTCCAAGGTCCTTCATTGAAAAACTCTTATTCAAATAGGCCTTTATGCTCTCCAAGAATTCTATATCATTTCCCATTAGCAGTATGTCATCCACATACAATATGAGAAATGCTACGGAGCTCCCACTCACTTTCTTGTAAATACAGGCTTCTCCCCAAGTCTGTATAAAGCCAAACGCTTTGATCACATCATTAAAGCGAATATTCCAACTCCGAGATGCTTGCACCAGCCCGTAGATCGAGCGCTGGAGCTTGCATACCTTGTTAGCATTCTCTGGATCGACAAAACATTCCGGTTGCATCATATACAGTTCTTCCTTGAGGAAGACATTAAGGAATGCCGTTTTGACGTCCATTTGCCATATCTCATAATCATAGAATGCGGCAATTGCTAACATGATTCGGACTGACTTCAGCATTGCTACAGGAGAGAAAGTCTCGTCGTAGTCAATCCCTTGAACTTGTCGATAACCCTTAGCGACAAGCCGAGCCTTATAGATGGTCACATTACCATCCGCGTCTGTCTTCTTCTTAAATATCCATTTATTTTCTATGGCGTGCCTATCATCGGGCAAGTCCACCAAAGTCCATACTTTGTTTTCATACATGGATTCTATCTCGGATTTCATGGCTCCAAGCCATTTATTGGAATCTGGGACCGCCATCGCTTCTTCATAGTTCGAAGGTTCACCATTGTCTAACAACATGATTTCCATGACAGGGTTGTCGTACCACTCTGGTGCGGAACGTGTCCTTGTGGACCTTCGAAGTTCAGTAGTAACTTGATCTGTATCTTCATGATCATCATCATTAACTTCCTCTCTTGTCGGTGCAGGCACCTCAGGAACAATTTCCTGTGCTGCGCTATTGTCCAGTTCGGGAGGGGTGACTGTCGCCTCATCAAGTTCTACTTTCCTCCCACTCACTTCTTTCTAGAGAAACTCTTTCTCCAGAAAGGATCCATTCTTGGCAACAAAGACTTTGCCTTCGGATCTGTGGTAGAAAGTGTACCCAATCGTTTCCTTTGGGTATCCTATGAAGACGCATTTTTCCGATTTGGGTTCGAGCTTTTCAGGTTGAAGTTTCTTGACATAAGCATCGCAACCCCAAACTTTTAGAAACGACAACTTAGGTTTCTTGCCAAACCAAAGTTCATACGGTGTCGTCTCAACGGATTTCGATGGAGCCCTATTTAAAGTGAATGCGGCAGTCTCTAAAGCATAACCCCAAAAGGATAGCGGTAAGTCGGTGAGAGACATCATAGATCGCACCATGTCCAACAGAGTACGATTTCGACGTTCGGACACACCATTACGCTGAGGTGTTCCTGGCGGTGTCAATTGTGAAACAATTCCACAGTTCCTTAGGTGCGTGCCAAATTCATGACTCAAATATTCACCCCCACGATCTGATCGTACGAACTTTATTTTTCTGTCACGTTGATTCTCAACCTCATTCTGAAATTCCTTGAACTTTTCAAAGGTCTCAGACTTGTGCTTCATCAAGTAGACATACCCATATCTACTCAAGTCATCTGTGAGGGTGAGAACATAACGATAGCCTCCCCGAGCTTCAACACTCATTGGACCGCACACATCGGTATGTATGATTTCCAATAAGTTGGTTGCTCGCTCCATTGTTCCGGAGAACGGAGTCTTGGTCATCTTGCCCAAGAGGCATGGTTCGCACGTGTCAAATGATTCATAATCAAGAGACTCTAGAAGTCCATCTGCATGGAGCTTCTTCATACGCTTGACACCAATATGACCAAGGCGGCAATGCCACAAGTATGTGGGACTATCATTGTCAACTTTACATCTTTTGGCATTCACACGATGAATATGTGTATCATCACGATCGAGATTCATCAAAAATAAACCATTGACCAGCGGGGCATGACCATAAAACATATATCTCAAATAAATAGAACAACCATTATTCTCGGATTTAAATGAGTAGCCATCTCGCATCAAACGAGATCCAGATACAATGTTCATGCTCAAAGCTGGTACTAAATAACAATTATTAAGGTTTAAAACCAATCCCGAGGGTAGATGTAGAGGCAGCGTGCCGACAGCGATCACATCGACCTTGGAACCATTCCCGACGCGCATCGTCACCTCGTCCTTCGCCAGTCTCCGCTTATTCCGTAGCTCCTGCTTTGAGTTACAAATATGAGCAACTGCACCGGTATCAAATACCCAGGAGCTACTACGAGCGCTGGTAAGGTACACATCAATAACATGTATATCATATATACCTTTGACGTTGCCGGCCTTCTTATCTGCTAAGTATTTGGGGCAGTTCCGCTTCCAGTGACCCGTTCCCTTGCAATGAAAGCATTCAGTTTCAGGCTTGGGTCCATTCTTTGGCTTCTTCCCGGCAACTGGCTTACCGGGCACGTCAACTCCTTTGCCGTCCTTCTTGAAGTTCTTCTTTCCCTTGCCTTTCTTGAACTTAGTGGTTTTATTGACCATCAACACTTGATGTTCTTTCTTGATATCCACCTCCGCTGATTTCAGCATTGAATACACCTCGGGAATGGACCTTTCCATCCCTTGCATATTGAAGTTCAACACGAAGCTCTTATAGCTAGGTGGGAGCGACTGAAGGATTCTGTCAACGACCGCTTCGTCTGGGAGATTCGTTCCCAACTGAGACAAGCGGTTGTGCAACCCAGACAACTTGAGTATGTGCTCGCTGACAGACCTATTCTCCTCCATCTTACAACTGTAGAATGCGTCGGAGACGTCATATCTCTCGACTCGAGCATGATCTTGGAAAACCATTTTCAGCTCTTGGAACATCTCATATGCTCCATGGTGCTCAAAACGCTTTTGGAGCCCCGACTCTAAGCTGTAAAGCATGCCGCATTGAACCAGGGAGTAATCATCACAACGCGACTTCCAGGCGTTCATAATGTCTTGGGTCGCCGGGAGAACGGGTGCATCACCTAGCGGTGCTTCAAGGACATATGATCTCTTGGCAGCTATGAGGATAATCCTCAGGTTACGGACCCAATCCGTATAGTTGCTACCATCGTCTTTCAGCTTGGTTTTCTCTAGGAACGCGTTGAAGTTGAGGGAAACTTGAGCGAGGGCCATTTGATCTACAAGACATATTGTAAAGATTTTAGACTAAGTTCATGACAATTAAGTTCATCTAATCAAATTTTAATGAACTCCCACTCAGATTGACATCTCTCTAGTCATCTAAGTGATACATGATCCGAATCGACTAGCCCGTGTCCGATCATCACGTGAGACGGACTAGTCATCAACGGTGAACATCTTCATGTCGATCGTATCTTCTATACGACTCATGTTCGACCTTTCGGTCTTCCCTGTTCCGAGGCCATGTCTGTACATGCTAGGCTCGTCAAGTGAACCCTAAGTGTATTGCGTGTGTAAATCTGGCTTACACCCGTTGTATGCGAACGTTAGAGCCTATCACACCCGATCATCACGTGGTGCTTCGGAACAATGATCCTTAGCAACGGTGCATAGTTAGGGGGAACACGATTCTTGAAATTTTTAGTGAGAGATCATCTTATTTACTACTGTCGTTCTAAGTAAACAAGATGCATAAACATGATAAACATCACAGGCAATCAAATAAAGTGACATGATATGGCCAATATCATCTTGCTCCTTCAATCTCCATCTTCGGGGCACCATGATCATGCTTGTCACCGGCATGACACCATGATCTCCATCATCGTGTCTTCATGAAGTCGTCACGCCATCTTATTACTTCTACTACTATGGCTAACGTTTAGCAATAAAGTAAAGTAATTACATGGCGTTATTCGGTGACACGTAGGTCATACAATAATTAAGACAACTCCTATGGCTCCTGCCGGTTGTCAATTTCATCGACATGCAAGTCGTGATTCCCTATTACAAGAACATGATCAATCTCATACATCACATATATCATTCATCACATCTTCTTGGCCATACCACATCACATAGCACATGCTGCAAGAACAAGTTAGACGACCTCTAATTGTTGTTGCAAGTTTTTACGTGGCTTCTATAGGTTTTCTAGCAAGAACGTTTCTTACCTACGCCAAAACCACAACGTGATTTGTCAATTTCTATTTACCCTTCATAAGGACCCTGTTCATCGAATCCGATCCGACTAAAGTGGGAGAGACAGACACCCGCCAGCCACCTTATGCAACTAGTGCATGTCTGTCGGTGGAACCAGTCTCACGTAAGCGTACGTGTAAGGTTGGTCCAGGCCGCTTCATCCCATGATGCCGCCGAATCAAGATTGGACTAGTAACGGTAAGAAAATTGAGCAAAATCAACGCCCACAACTTGTTTGTGTTCTACTCGTGCAAGATGCTACGCAAAGACCTAGCTCAGATGCCACTGTTGGGGAACGTAGCAGAATTCAAAAAAATTCTACGCTTTCACCAAGATCAATCTAAGGAGTCATCTAGCAACGAGCATAAAGGAGTGCATCTACATACCCTTTGTAGATCGCGTGCGGAAGCGTTCGAAGGAACGTGGATGAAGTAGTCGTACTCTTCGTGATCCTCGTCACCGATGATCCCAGCGCCGAACGGACGGCACCTCCGCGTTCAACACACGTACGGTATAGCAACGTCTCCTCCTTCTTGATCCAGCAAGGGGGGAGGAGAGGTTGACGGAGATCCAGCAGCACGACGGCGTGGTGGTGGATGCAACAGGAAAAACTGCAGGGCTTCGCCGGCGCCCTGCGGGAGGAGTAGGAAGTGTGATGGGAGGGGGGAGAGGCGCCAGAGGCTTGGGGTGCAGCTGCCCTCTCCCCCCTACTATATATAGGGGCCAGGGGGGCGCCGGCCCTAGGGAGATCAGATCTCCTAGGGGGCGGTGGGCAGGGGGATAGACTTGCCCCCCAAGGCATAGGGGACGCCCCCTCCCCCTAAGGTTTCAACCCTAGGCGCATGGAGGGGGGGCCCATGTGGTGCGCCAGCCCACCAGGGGCTGGCCCCTTCCCCCTTGCGGCCTATGGGATCCACCGGGATGGGTGGCCCCACCCGATAGACCCCCGGGACCCCTCCGGTGGTCCCGGGACACTCCCGGTGACCCCCGGAATTCACCCGATGGCCGAAACTGGACTTCCTATATATTATTCTTTACCTCCGGACCATTCCGGAACTCCTCGTGACGTCCGGGATCTCATCCGGGATTCCGAACAACATTCGGGTTTCCATGTGCATGTATCTCTACAACCCTAGCGTCACCAAACCGTAAGTGTGTAGACCCTACGGGTTCGGGAGACACGCAGACATGACCGAGACGACTCTCCGGTCAATAACCAACATCGGGATCTGGATACCCATGTTGGTTCCCACGTGTTCCTCGATGATCTCATCGGATGAACCACTGTGTCAAGGATTCACTCAATCCCGTATGTTATTCCCTTTGTCTATCGGTACGGTACTTGCCCGAGATTCGAGCGTCGGCATACCCGATACCTTGTTCAATCTCGTCACGGCAAGTCTCTTTACTCGTTCCATAATCCATCATCCCGTGACTAACTCCTTAGTTACTTTGAGCTCTTTATAATGATGTCTTACCGAGTGGGCCCAGAGATACCTCTCCGTCATACGGAGTGACAATATCCCAGTCTCGGTTCGTACCAACTCAACAGACACTTTCGGAGATACCCGTTGCGTACCTTTATAGTCACCCAGTTACGTTGTGACGTTTGGCACACCCAAAGTATCCCTACGGTATCCGGGAGTTGCACAACCTCATGGTCTAAGGAATAAATACTTGACACTGGAAAAGCTTAAGCATTACGAACTAAACGATCTCGTGCTAGGCTCAGGATTGGGTCTTGTCCATCACATCATTCTCCTAATGATGTGATCCCGTTATCAATGACATCATATGTCCATGGTCAGGAAACCGTGACCATCTGTTGATCAACGAGCTAGTAACTAGCGGCTTACCAGGGACACGTTGTGGCCTATGTATTCACACATGTATCGCTGTTTCCGTATAATACAATTCAAGCATGAATAACAGACAATTATCATGAACAAGGAAATATAATAATAATCCTTTTATTATTGCCTCTAGGACATATTTCCAACAGGACTATGGAACAAAGAGTGGCAAGAGCCTAAGCTTGGGGATGCCCAAGGCACCCCAAGGTAAAATTCAAGGACAACCAAGAGCCTAAGCTTGGGGATGCCCCGGGACGGCATCCCCTCTTTCGTCTTCATCTATCGGTAACTATACTCGGAGCTATATTTTTATTCACCACATGATATGTGTTTTACTTGGAGCGTCATTTATAATTTGAGTCTTTGCTTGTTAGTTTGCCACAATTATCCTTGCTGGACACACCTTCTTGAGAGAGATAAATGTGGCCTAGGAATTGATAGAACAATCTATGTGCTTCGCTTATATCTTTTGAGTGGAATAGTTTTTGCTCTATGTGATTCCCTTATATCTTTTAGAGCATGGTGGTAATTATATTTTGTAGAAATTGTTGATCTCTCATGCTTCACTTATATCCTTTTGAGAGTCTACTAAAACAGCATGGTAATGTTCTTTGTCTATAAAACTAGCCTTGACACGATAGGCATCCAAAATCAATGTAGTAAAAACTTTCATACTAAGTGCATTGAATATGAAGAGAAGTTGGATGCTTGATAATTGTTTTGAGATATGAGGATGGTGATATTAGAGTCATGCTAGTGGAGTTATTATGAAATTGAGAAATACATGTGTTAAGGTTAGTGATTCTCGTAGCATGCACGTATGGTGAACCGCTATGTGACGAAGTTAGAGCATGAGGTATTTGTAGAGTGTCATCCTTTGTGTGGAGGTCGGGGGCGCACGATGGTTAACTCCTACCAACCTCCCCCCTAGGAGCATGCGTTGATTGCTATGTTTTGATGACTCGGAAATTTTTGCAATAAGTATATGAGTTCTTATGACTAATGTTGAGTCCATGGATTATACGCACTCTCACCTTTCCACCATTACTAGCCTCTCTTGTACCGCACAACTTTTGCCGGTACCATACACCCACTATATATCCTTCCTCAAAACAGCCACCATTTATCTTCCTCAAAACAGCCACCATACCTACCTATCATGGCATTTCCATAGCCATTCCGAGATATATTGCCATGCAACTTTCCACCGTCTCGTTCATATGACACGCTTCATATTGTCATATTGCCATGCATGATCATTTAGTTGACATCGTATTTGTGGCAAAGCCACCATGCATAATTTTTCATACATGTCACTCTTGATTCATTGCATATCCCGGTACACCGCCGGAGGCATTCATATAGGGTCATACTTTGTTCTAGTATCGAGTTGTAATATCGAGTTGTAAATCAATATAAGTGTGATGATCATCATTATTAGAGCATTGTCCCATGTGAGGAAAGGCTAAATAAAGACAGCCCCTCCAAAAAAAAGAAAAAAAAGAAGGAAAGGCCAAAGAAAAAAAGAAAGGCCCAAAAAAGGACAATTGCTACTATCTTTTTCCACACTTGTTCTTTAAAGTAGCACCATGTTCTTCATGATAGAGAGTCTCATGCTTAGTCACTTTCATATAATAGTGGGAATTTTCATTATAGAACTTGGCTTGTATATTCCAACGATGGGCTTCCTCAAATGCCCTAGGTCTTCATGAGCAAGCAAGTTGGATGCTCACCCACTTAGTTTCTTTTGTTCAGCTTTCATACATTTTTAGCTCTAGTGCGTCTGTTGCATGGCAATCCCTACTCACTCACATCGATATCTATTGATGGGCATCTCCATAGCCCGTTAATACGCCTAGTCGATGTCAGACTGTCTCCCTCCTTTTTGTCTTCTCCACAACCACCACTCTATTCCACCCATAGTGCTATGTCCATGGCTCACGCTCATGTATTGCGTCAAAGTTGAAAGGTTTGAAAGAATAGAGTATGAAAACAAATGCTTGGCTGAAACCGGGGTTGTGCATGATATGAATATTTTGTGTGATGAAGAGGGAGCATAGCCAGACTATATGATTTTGTAGGGACAACTTTCTTTGGCCATGTTATTTTGAGAAGACATGATTGCTTTGTTAGTATGCTTGAAGTATTATTATTTCTTATGTCAATAGAGACTTTTGTCTTGAATCTTTCAGATCTGAACATTCATGCCACAATTAAGAGAATTACATTGAAAAATGTGTTGGTTAGCATTCCACATCAAAAATTCTGTTTTTATCATTTACCTACTCAAGGACAAGCAGGAATTAAGCTTGGGGATGCTTGATACGTCTCCAACGTATCTATAATTTTCTATTGTTCCATGCTATTATTTATGATGTTCTGGATGTTTTATGGGCTTTGTTATACACTTTTATATTATTTTTGGGACTAACCTATTAACCTAGAGCCCAGTGTCAGTTTCTATTTTTTCCTTGTTTTTGAGTTTTACAGAAAAGGAATACCAAACGGAGTCCAATTGACGTGCCAAATTTTGGTGATTTTTTCTGGACCAAAAGAAGCCCCTGAAGTAAAAGAGTTGGGCCAGGACAGCCCGGAGGGCCCCATGACTTGTGCCCTACGCCAAAAAATCCTATAAATACCGAAACCTTCGGAAAATAACCTAGATCGAGAGTTCCGCCGCCGAAAGCCTCTGGTGCCACCAAATATCAATCTAGACCCTGTTCCGGCACCCTATCGGAGGGGGAATCCCTCTCCGGTGGCTATATTCATCATACCGGCGCTCTCCATGACTAAGAGGGAGTAGTCCACCCTCGGGGCTAAGGGTATGTATCAGTAGCTATGTGTTTAATCTCTCTCGCGCGTTCTTGAGATGGCACGATCTTGATGTATCGCGAGCATTGCTATTCTAGTTGGATCTTATGATGCTTCTCCCCCTCTACTCTCTTGTAATGGAATGAGTTTTCCCTTTGAAGTTATCTTATCGGATTGAGTCTTTAAGGATTTGAGAACACTTGATGTATGTCTTGCACGTGTTTATCTGTGGTGATAATGAGATATCATGTGATCTACTTGATGTATGTTTTGGTGATCAACTTGTAGGTTCCGTGACCTTGGGAATCTATGCATAGGGGTTGGCACACGTTTTCATCTTGACTTTCCGGTAGAAACTTTGGGGCACTCTTTGAAGTTCTATGTGTTGGTTGAATAGATGTTTCTGAGATTGTGTGATGCATGTCGTATAATCATGCCCACGGATACTTGAGGTGACAATGGAGTATCTAGGTGACATTAGGGTTTTCGTTGATTTGTGTATTAAGGTGTTATTCTAGTACGAACTCTATGATAGATTGAACGTTACTACGGACTCTTGAATAGATCGATCAGAAAGAATAACTTTGAGGTGGTTTCATACCCTACCATAATCTCTTCGTTTGTTCTCTGCTATTAGTTACTTTGGAGTGACTCTTTGCTGCATATTGAGGGGTAGTTATGTGATCCGGTTATGTTATTATTGTTGAGAGAACTTGCACTAGTGAAAGTATGAACCCTAGGCCTTGTTTCCTATCATTGCAACACCGTTTATGCTCACTTTTACCACTTGCTACCTTGTTGTTTTTATATTTTCTTATTACAAAAACCTATATCTACTATCCATATTGCACTTGTATCACCCTCTCTTCGCCGAACTAGTGCACCTATACAATTTACCATTGTATTGGGTGTGTTGGGGACACAAGAGACTATTTGTTATTTGGTTGCAGGGTTGCTTGAGGGAGACCATCTTCATCCTATGCCTCCCACGGATTGATAAACCTTAGGTCATCCACTTGAGGGAAATTTGCTACTGTCCTACAAACCTCTGCACTTGGAGGCCCTACAACATCTACAAGAAGAAGGTTGCGTAGTAGATATCAAGCCCTTCCTTTTACATGCTAAATTTGGGGACCCGGAGTATGCCTTACTTAACCGATTGTGGAGTTCTCTAGACGCATATGCGGATCTGCCGAAGAGCGCTGTGGATGCTGCCCAATTCTTCCAGGCCCAGTAGGGGTACGTGACGGAGAAGCTTTTCTGGTCGCAGTTTTCGGGGCCAAAGCGTCCCGGACTACTAAATGACCAGATGGCACAATGGGTGGTGTTGCATAAGAAGCGCGACCATGAAGGATGTCATAGTCTGGTTGTGGTCGGCCGAAGGTATTCTAGACAGCTACTTTGGCCTCGTGCGACGTCTCGTCGATGCGCTGCCCCGAATCGGTAATGTCAAGAGGTGGTCTTCCATAGAAGGGGAAGGAATGGACTTTGCTCGAGTCAAGATGCACTGGGCGAATATGAAGGCCGAAAAGGTGGTAGTTGAGGGTCCGCTTGAAAGCGAGGACCACCGCACACCAGAGCGCTACTTTGAGGACATACTAACGGGTTCCCGCCTTATAGAAGGCCAATGCTCCAAGGATGTAATGTTCGAATGGACGAGTTCGAACTGTTCGGGACTTTGTATCATGAACTACGTATTTTGTAATATATCCTTTTCCTTATGAAGGCTTTTATCCTTATGTGCGGCCGTTTTTTATACCTGAGAGTTCCCAGTCGTCAGCTTCAACCCCCATGTAGATACTACCGGGGTGTTCGGATTTGCACATGAATACACTTAACCCAACGTCTTGGTCCATGAAGGAGGTATCAGTGCGGCGAACCAGGCAATAAGACTATCTAGTTTTATTGCTCTCACTTAGCCATAGGAGTTTTAATCGATGGGTCTACAAATAGCCCCTAGTATGTACGCGGTTGCCCCCAATGTGGGTGCGTTACATATGTGACCGGGAAACCGTCCTTCGTGTAATACGGAAAAAATCGCTAAAGATTGTAATAAGTCGTCGAGCGGCCGACCAGCTCTCGCCACATCATGACAATCAGTTTTTGGCTTTCTCTACTAAGGTGCTTAACCGGACGAACCAGAAACACAATCGCAGTAGTTCTCCCTTTACTACCCTAGGCGATCAGACGGAATATAAGGTAGAAAACACAGGAGCCGAGCAACCCAACTATTGACCAAAGACATGATTCGGAGCCGATGTATATATTGCCGATCTCGGGACGCCGAATTGTGTTGTTAAGCTATTCGGATGTTTTGGCAACACATATGTTACCTTATAGAGCCCCTGGCATTTTATGCCGAGGTGTGTTCGTGAGACAACTGAAGGGACGACATTTAAGTAAAGACGATGCTGAATAAGAATTTGGCTCACTGTAATCTGATTGACACGTTAAAGCATAGTCTTACAGAGGGTACCACAATCACCAAGGTCGTTTTACATGCCGGGGGTCCAGGGCTGAGGTGAAAAGCTCTATACAGGTTCTTTGAGGGGAGTTTGCGGTCTATGAAATCCCTTCGCACCTTCCTGCCGCACGTCTGTGCCGCCGTTGCCTAAGTAAGAAAGATTCCTTGAGGGGAATGGTCTTCGGCTGTCTATACGGAACTAGGCTCAGCAGGAGTCCTTTGTGAGTCCGTAGGATGAGTAGATTTTGATTGTACCTGTGATAAAAAGCAAAAGGATGATTAGATAAAGGGGAGGGTTGTATAAGGTCGAACGGTTATATAGGCATGTCATGTGTATTGCCTCCGCCGATGCCCAAGGTATTTTGAGTGCATACTTATGTATGCGTGGTGCGAATTTCGCTGTTGTACATGGCGATCGACGGAGGCCGAACTGCTAATCCAGCCCTGGGTTTGTCGGGCTGTTGGTATGCAGAACTGTGCGTCCTTGCGCAATAAAGTACGGCGGCCTAGTAGCCGATAAGGTGTGCGGCTTGACAAGGCCACTTTGTACGTCGACCATGATGACCGCAGTATTCTTCTCAGTACGGAGGGGGCGCTCCACGCTTCCGTTAATTGTAATGATGCCACGTGGACCTGGCATCTTGAGCTTTAGGTAGGCGTAGTGCGGAACCGCATTGAAGCGGGCGAAAGTGGCGCGTCCGAGCAGTGCATGATAGCCGTCTTGAAAAGGGATGATATCAAAAATCAAGTCCTCGCTTCGAAATTTGTTCGGCGAACTGAAGACGACTTCCATTGTGATTGAGCCCGTGCAGCGGGTCTCCATGCCAGGTAGTATTCCCTTGAAGGTAGTTTTGGTGGGCTTGACTCTTGACGAATCGATGCCCATTTTGCGGGCAGTGTCATGATAAAGTATATTGAGACTGTTGCCGCCGTCCATAAGGACTCACGTGAGGTGGAGTCCGTTAATAATTGGATCGAGGACCAGTTCTGACGAGCCTCCGTGACGGATACTGGTTGGGTGGTCCTTTCCATCGAAGGTGATCGGACAAGCCGTCCATGGATTGAATTTTGGGGCGACCGGCTCTATGGCGTAGACGTCCCGTAGTACGCGTTGGCGTTCCCTTTCAAGGATATGTGTGACATATGTCATATTCACTATTTTTTACTTCGGGGGGGAATTGCTTCTGTCCCCCTGTGTTCGGTTGATGAGGCTCTTGGTCATCGTCGGTGATGGGCGGTCCTTTCCCCTTGTATTCGGCATTGAGTTTGTCGGCCTTCTTAAAAACCCAAAAATTTCTGTTGGTATGATTGGCGGGCTTATCGGGGGTGCCGTGAATCTAGCAAGGCCGATCAAGGATTCTATATAGACTGGACGGGCCATCCTTGTTTGCCTTGAATGGTTTCTTCCATTGACCGGGTTTGGAGCCGCTGAATTCGGTGTTGATCGCCGTGTCTTGGGTTCCATCGTTGTTGTTCCAACGCTTGTGATTGTCGCGCCGTGGCTTGACGTTGCCGTCTCTGGTTTCGGAGGTGCCAGGGTCGCTGGTGCTATTGCTTCTACGAGCGAGCCAGCTATCCTCTCCCGCGCAAAAATGGGTCGTAAGTGTGGTGAGGGCTGCCATAGACTTCGGTTTCTCTTGGCCGAGGTGCCAGGTGAGCCACTCGTCTCGGACGCTATGTTTGCAGGCCGCAAGGGATTCGGCGTCCGAACAATCCACAATCAGGTTCTTTTTAATTAAGAACATTGTCCATAGCTGCCAGGACGATTCCCCGGGTTGTTGTATTATATGACTAAGGTCGTCGGCGTCTGGGGGCCGAACATAGGTGCCTTGGAAGTTGTCTCTGAATGTGTCCTCCAAGTCTTCCCAGCTACCAATAGAATTTTCTAGTAGGCTGTTCAGCCAGTGTCGTGCTGGTCCCTTAAGTTTGAGGGGAAGGTATTTGATGGCGTGTAGATCGTCACCGCGAGCCATGTGAATGTGGAGAAGAAAATCTTCAATCCATACTGCGGGGTATGTTGTGCCGTCGTATGATTCGATGTTCACGGGTTTAAACCCTTCTGGGAACTGGTGCTCCATTACCTCGTCAGTGAAGCATAGGGGGTGTGCGGCACCTCTATAACGGGCTACGTCATGATGGAGTTCGGATGAAGTCCGTATGCGGTTTTCAGCCCGGGCCTGGTTTTGCTTGTCGCGCCAGGATTGGTAACCGTCCTCTCGTGTCGGGGTATGCCCCCATGATCCATAGATTGATATGGTTTGACTTGCTCTATTTTCCAGGTCCTATCGCCGGTCATATGTGTATCCCCGAGCTATTATTTCTCTGGTTTTATGGCGAGGTGGTGTGGGCCAGTGTTCGGCTTGAGCTGCCGCTCTGTCTCGGCCGTGTGGTGGTTGATCGGGTCCGTCTGTCACGTTACGCGCGGGTGGTATGGACTCCTGCGCTTCATCGTCAAACTGGGGGAGCAGCTTACGCTTCGGGTAGCTCTTTTCAAGGTCGTATTCCTCGAGTGCCAGGACATTAGTCCATCTATCGTTAAGTAGTTCTTAGTCAGCTCGAAGCTGCTGCTGCCTCTTTTTTAGGCTTCTTGCCGTGGCTATTAGCTGACGCTTAAAGCATTCTTGTTTAAGAGGTACCTCTAGCATGATAAAGTCTTCGTCACTGAGGCTCCCGTCATCCTCGGAGAGTGGCAGATAGTTACTATCTTTCGAGTCTTCGCTCCCTGCTTGCTCATCAGGGTCGACTTGCCCCTCCTCCCGATCATCCTGTTCGAATGTTGGTTCGATGGGGTCTTCTTGTTCTTCGGCGTGTTCCGGAGTACCATTTTATCCCGTGCCGGTATTGTTGTCTTTTCCGTGACGCGATTTAGGGCGGTGCCCCCGACTTCGATGCTTCGACGGTATCTCAGGAGGTTCTTCCTCAACTAGATCCTTCTTATCATCGTCGTCGCCTTCTTTAGGTGTGTCCACCATGTATACGTCGTATGAGGAATTGGCCATCCAGCGCCCAGTGAACAGCGGGTTTGGGGCCTGCTCCTCTCCGGCATCGTCGTCTATACCGTCGATGTCTTCGGAGGCATAGTCGAGCATGTCGGTTAGATCCTCGATAGTGGCTATAAAGTGTGTGGTGGGTGGGAAGTAAAGTTCCCTATTTTCAGCCCCTAGTCCGGGCTAGGCGTAATTCGGAAGCGATTCATCTGTGATGGCAAGGGATCACATCAAATCCAGAGCCTCGTTTAAGAGCGAGGTTTGGATGGGGACCAGAGTTCCTTGGCCGAGCTCACAAGACGCGGACTTCGAGAGTTCGGAACTAGTGTCCGGAGAACAGTCTGGTTTTGTGATAACTACCAGCAGCGGTATCCTCTCCGGTTCTCCAGTGTTGAGCTTTATGGTTGTAGATAGTTTGGCGGGCTCGAGACTCCCGTCTTCGGACTGAGTGACGTGCTCCGGATCTAAGGCCGAAGCAGTGGTTGGAGCCATGAACCCTTGGCAGATCAAGTCTCCTCGGATGTCAGCGACATAGTTCAGATTTCTGAAACTGATCTGGTGACCAGGGGCATAGCTGTCGATCTGCTCTAGTTGACCAAGTGAGTTGGCACGCAGCGCGAAGCCACCGAACATAAAGATCTGGATGGGGGAAAAACCTCCTCCCTAGCATTATTATTGTAGATGATCGATGAAGCCATTGAGCCTTTCGACGACGGCACAGTCAAACTCTCAATGAAAGCACCAATGTCGGTGTCAAAACTGGCAGATCTCGGGTAGGGGTCCCGAACTGTGCGTCTAAGGATCAAAGGTAACAGGAGGCAGGGGACACAATGTTTTACCCTGGTTCGAGCCCTCTTAATGGAGGTAATACCCTACTTCCTACTAGATTGACTATGATGAGTACAGGGGTTACAAGAGTTGATCTACCTCGAGATCGTAATGATTAAACCCTAGATGTCTAGCATGTATGATTATGAATGCCTCTACGGACAAAACCCTCTGGTTTATATAGACACCGGAGGGGGGCAGGGTTGTACAGAGTCGGTTTACAGAGAAAGGAATCTTCATATCCGCACGCCATGCTTGCCTTCCATGCCAAGGAGAGTCCCATCCGGACACAGGGGAAAGTCTTCCATCTTGTATCTTCATGGCCCATTAGTCCGGCCCATGTCACATAGCTCGAACGCCTGAGGACCCCGTAATCTAGGACTCCCTCACCCAGCGCATGTCCCTGAGCTCGAAAGACATGAAGTGCCACCTAAAAGAGCTTTGTTCGGCTCGAAGGGTTCAGAGATCCGAATAGCGCATGTCTTCGTTCCAACAGGGGAAATATCTTCGGCTCGGTCCTCAATGGCCGCCACCAGGTGAGTGATCGGGGTGGAATTGAGTTCCTCCTGGCCGGATTTAAGCCCGATCTGATCATTGGGCGATGCAAGCCCCATGGAGGCAATACAATCAAGCAGCTCATTTAAGAACGAGAAATCCGCCGAAGTCGTGTCTTCGGAGTGTTCGGAGCCGATATAGGAGTGGTGCTAGATGACCGCGGGGAGCGCAGTTGGCCTGGCGGCCACGCGGGCGGATACAGCGAACCCGCCGAGCTAGAGGATCTGGCCCAACGCCTGGTTGTTTCTGAGGGTGATATCGGTGTTGATGATGAGACGAGTCATCAATCGCTTCTCACGAGCGCACAGTGGAGCTCTCAGTGAAAGCACCATTGTCGATGTCAAAACCGGTAGATCTCGGGTAGGCGTGCCCAAGCTGCGCGTCTAGGAATCAATAGTAATAGGAGATCGGGGACACGATGTTTACCCAGGTTCAGGCCCTCAGGATCGAGGTAATACCCTACTTCCTGCTTGATTGATCTTGATGAATATTGGGTTACAAGAGTTGATCTACCTCGAGATCGTAATTGCTAAAACCCTAGGAGTCTAGCTTATGCAATTGTGATTCTGCCACCCACTACAGACTAGACCCTCCGGTTTATATATCCACCGGAGGTGACCTAGGGTACAAATATTTCTTGAGAAGAAAGGAATCATTACATCCTAACATCTATCCTGCCTTTCTACATACACAGGACTCCTAACCGGACACGGGGGAAGTCAGTTTATCTTCATCTTCACGGCCCATCTATCCGGCCCAGCTTCGGTAGACCGGACACTCGCGGACCCCCAAATCCAGGACTCCCTCAGGGATCCCTCACGCTTGCGCGACATGTAGAGCACCATAGGACACCACCAATAATAAAACATGCAACTCAAACCAATCGCGATCATCAATCAACGCATAGGACAAAACAGATCTACTCAAACATCATAGGATAGCCATACATCATTGGTAAATAATATATAGCATTGAGCACCATGTTTAAGTAGAGATTACAGCAGGTGGAAGAGGTGTTACACCACAGCATAGAGGGGAAGGAGTTGGTGATGACAGCGGCGAAGTTGTTGGTGTAGATCAGCGTCACGATGATGGCCCTCGCAGCGTTCCGGCGCCACCGGGAGAGATGGGGAGAGATCCCTCTTCTTCTTCTTCCTTGGCATCCCCCTAGATGGGAGGAGCGTTTCCCCTCTGGTCCATGGCCTCCATGGCGGTGGAGGGGCGGGAGCCCCTTCGAGATTGGATCTCTCTCTCTCTCTCTCTCTCTCTCTCTCTCTCTCTCTGTTTCCTTCTGTTTCTACGCTCCCAGATTCTGGCCTTTCACCGTTTCTTCTATTCTCGGAGATCTGTAACTTCAATTGGGATGAAATTTTAACACGGTTTTTATCCGGATATTGACTTTCTTACGGTGAAAGAAGGGGCACCAACTGCCGTACGGAGTGGCCACAAGGGCACAGGGCGCGCCCTACCCCCTGGGGTGCGCCCCCTGCCTTGTGCCCCCCTCGGGCATCGTCTCGCGTTGATTCTTTGTCCCAAAAATCACATATATTCCAAAAAATATCCTTAATTTTTTATCGCGTTTGGAATCCGTTTGATATAGATATTCTGCGAAACAAAAAACATGCAACAAACAGGAACTGGCACTGGGCACTGGATCAATATGTTAGTCCCAAAATAGTATAAAAAGTTGCCAAAAGTATGTAAAAGTTGTAGAATATTGGCATGGAACAATCAAAAATTATAGATATGATGGAGACGTATCAAGCCCCCTCCCCCAACACATTGGCCTTGGTTGCCGCCCCGTTTCACACTCCCTGCATAGTTCTCGTCCACGGGTTTTCACTTAGCGAAGCCCTGCGGGTATTTCGACTCCACCACCACCATCACCACCACACCGTCGTGCTGGTTGTGATCCTACACTACTAGGGAAAAGCCTAGCAGTAGCGCGGGGCACCGCGCTACTGATACGGTGCTACAGCTAACGTTTAGTAGTAGCGCACTTTGACACGCGCTACTGCTATACCTACTTAGCAGTAGCGTATTTCGTACTAGCGCTACTGCTACGTGCCTTAGTAGTAGTGTTTTCTTGACGAGCACTTGATGGCTTCTCGCCTCTCGTTGGTTACCCCAAGTGGAAGGTTTGAGATGTAGCGTAGCGGCAAATTTCCCTTGGCAAAGATACCAAGGATCGAATCCCGTGAGACTCCGAGGGTTGACAAGAAGGTGTCAATAGCGCCAGAAACTTTTGCTTGACAGGACCTGCACACAGATACAAATAACTTTGCTCCCAACGAGTACAGAGAGGTTGTCAATCCCTCCGGCCTTGTCGTTTACAAAGGATCAAACACAAGAAATAATAGTGATAGGTATGACTGCAACTAGGAAATAAGAATAGGAAGTAAATAGCGGGTGTGATCAGTGATGGTAATATGGACCGGGGTCCCATGATGTTCACTAGTGATGTCTCTCTCCCAAAAGACGATAAAACAGCTAAGCGAGGTAAACAAATTACAGCTGGGCAATTGATAGGATTATGTGCGCAAACCAATGCTAACTATGTTGTAAAGAAAGGTAGAGGCTCAAAAGCATGGGCGGTACGCCAAGGCAAGTAGACCGAAATCCATCTGCATCTACTACTAATCATCCACCTTGAGATATCTATCCAGAACATCTCGCTGGTATTAAGTTGCGAGTCCCACCCAAAGTGTAAACTCAAAGCAACAGACAACTGCATTAAAAGAACTTTGCGTAAAGTAAACAATCCTTGCACCCGCAAGTACAAGCACCGTTGTTTCCCCCTTGTGGCAACAGCACATCCCCTAGACTCATGTTTCTGTCACTCAAGCTAGTCATCGAGGGGCATGAACCCACAATCAAGCATAACGTTCCCTCTTGGAGTTACTACCTACTACTTGGCCAAAGCAATAAATAGCAATGGAGAACATGCAAGAATTACTCAAGAACATAAATATAAAAGAGGTGAATCAAATATATTACTCACACACAATCTGAACATAATCTCATAATCCATCGGATCCCAGCAAACTCAGCAGAGCAACAGCATAAAGATTACATATGTGCCTCGATCATGTAGGGCAGCTCACGAGGTCTAATCGATTAAGAACAAAGAGGGGAGGAGAACATCACATAGCTACTGGTCATGGACCCATGGTCCAAGGGAGACTACTCACAACTCATCCGGGAGGCGTCCATGGTGGTGGAGAAGCTCCCGGTGGTGGTTCTCCCCTCCGGCAGGGTGCCGGGAAGAGTTCTCCTGGTGCTCCCAATCTTGGAAGCGCGGTGGCGGCGGAACAGAGATGAGATCGCGAAAAAGGGTTCCGTCCTCGAGGGTTTCGGGACGCGAGCAATATATATGCAAAAGGGGGTCACCAGAGGCGGAGGTGGGGCCCCAGGCGCCCCCCTGGCGCGGCCAGGGGTGGGGTCGCGCCGGGTGGCCGCCTGGGCCACCCCAGGCTCCCCTCTGGCCCTGCCTTGGTTTTTCTGGAAGCTCCCGATACGCTGATTTTTCCTGTATTTTTCCCGGAATTTTTACGGCACTTTTAATATGGGGGGAACCTGAAATAGAAAAACAGGAACTGGCACTGTGGTGCACTGAGTTAATAGGTTAGTCCAAATATGATCAAAAAGTGTATGGAAGTGCATAAATATCATAGCAATATCACACAAAAGAGGCATGGAGCAAGCAGAAATTATAGATACGTTTTGGACGTATCAACATCCACAAGCTTAATTCCAGCTCGTCCTCGAGTAGGTAAATGATAACAAGCATAATTTCTGTGGTGACATGCTATCAACCATATAAGAACTTTTAAGTAAAGCAATCAAGGCATGTAATTCAATTCAAGTCATAACAAACAAGAGTCTATATTAGCATTGTAACAAGCAACATAAGAACATAAAGGTGCAAGAGCTCTCGCTGTCCGTGACTCGAATGTCTCCAAATGGTGTTTGCGTGCAAGAAAGGGGATAGGGATATATGAGAGAGTAAAACATAGTTTTTGTATTGTTGAGAACTTAATCTACTAAAGTTTCACATTTGGACTTCTTTGGAATCTTATCTTGACTCATCCCCAGACCGTCAGCCAGGTACAAGTCAAAATGATCCACTCCCTTTTGATATTTTGAGCACTCATGCAATGGATGACCGTAAGCAAGAAAGTCGACACTTAGGATGGCAAAGAGAGAAAAATGATGAAGGGGGGGAGACAAAAAAGGTGTGAAAGGCTCACATCAATGAGGACAATCATCCGCGAGAGAAAGCCAAATGATAGATATGATGTGAGGAGTAGGGATTGCCATGCAACGGATGCACATATGAGCTAAGGTAAGCTCTCCAATGGTACTAGTGGGGGTGCATCCAACTTGCTTGCTCAAGAAGACCTAGAGCTCTTTTGAGGAGGCTCATCATTGGAATATACAAGCCAAGTTCTATAGTGTAAAGGTCCCCACATAGGTATATGCATGAATGATAATCTCTATGGAGTACAAGGTATAAGATGGAGTACGAGTGTGGATCTCTCAAAAGGAAATAGTAGTGTGCCCCCTTCTCTCTTTTTATTTCTTTTTCTCTTTTTTCTCTTTTTTTTTATTTTTTTGTGGCCTCAATGGCTCTTTCTATTTATCTCTCATTTGTCCTCTTTGGGATCTTTTGATTTTGTCCTCTTTGGGATCTTTTGATTTTGTCCTCTTTGGGATCTTTTCCTCACTTTAGGGGCAACACTCTATTTATTACAAGAAGTATAGAAGATCTTTCACACTTTACAAAAGTACTCAACATAAAGAAAATGAAACTATCATGATGTATGCAAATGTATGCCTCTGTCAGTGTAGCAGGATATGCAATGATACTAGCGCGTCATGTAGCAATGATTAGGGCAAGGCCCAACTAGCATGCGGCTCATCGATCAAGCAAAAAGCATGTATGACATGAAGATCAAGTCATGAGAAGATGGATGTTGCATGGCAATGTATCTCGGAAAGGCTATGGAAATGCCTTGATAGGTAGGTATGGTGGCTGTTTTGAGGAAGGATATAATGAGGCTTATGATGACAGAGCGTATCGTGCCAAGGATTTGGATGCACCGGCGAAGTATGCGCCAACTCTCGAGGTGAGAAAGGGCAATGCACAGTACCAAAGAGGCTAGAAAAATATGGTTAGGTGGAAGTGTCAACTTTCGAATACTCACATTAGTCCGAAGAACTCATGCACTTATTATCGGTAACTCTCGATCTAATTAGGAGGTTCACAAAGAGACAAGTACCCCGAGGAGGTGTGTATGGGGGTTTGGTTACCCTTGCGCATCCTCGACCCATGGTACGTGAGTGTACTCTAATATTCGATCCCTCCAAAGATTAGTGATCCATTTAGTAGCTAAAGTTCTCAACTATTTTGTAGGTTTTCGAAAATAAACACGGATTGCCCAAAATACAACATCTATCACTAATAGGCTAAAGCTCTTGACACCAAAAGTTCAGACATTACTCATGGCAATACCTCAAAACTATTGCAAGTTACTACCAAAATTAAATAGCAACCTCAATTACCTACTTTAAGTTAAGACACACAACTCAGTGCAACAGACAAACTCTCTTAACAAGATAAACATGAAAACTCAAGAGAGTTCAGCAACCAACTAAACAAAAGCTCTTTAAAAAGAAAGGCATGAAAACTAAGAGCTAAACATGACAGTAGCTATGGAAAGACAAAGAACACACACAGCAAAGATAAGCATGAAAATCCTATGTTGTGTTCTAGGTTGAAGTGGAGCGTGTTTCTCTCCCACACAAAGAAAGCTGGGTTCTAACTCGTTATGAACAGCAAGCAAAGCTAAAGAAAACTAAAAAGGAAACTAAGAGCAAGACGCTCCAAGCATAGCACATAACGCATGAAGTGATTAAAATATAGTGGAACAAAAGCCAAACTGATAATTGTTGATGGAGAAGGGGATGCTCGGGGGCATGCCCAAGCTTAGATGCTTGAGTCTTCTTGAATATTTCTTGAGGGTGCACGGGGGCATCCCCAAGCTTGAGCGTTTGACCCTCCTGAATCTTTTTATCATCTTCCCTCGCACACTTGAAAACTCCCTTCATACATAACTCATCATAATCTGATTAGCGAGGTTAGTACCCATAATAAAATAATTTTTCCCTGCTGGAAATAAGGATAATCTTGAAGAGCTACTGTTTCTCAAGATTGCCAAAAGGTTTTTGCAAAGAAAAAGCAAGCTCAAGGTTTGCAAAACGAAGAAAAGGCAAAACAGGACAGAATCTGTGAAAAACATACCAGCAGGTAGTAAATAATTTTTTCGGGGTACTTCTGCAACTCAAATCAAAAAACTCAGAACAGAGGCCCGAAAGCCAATTGTATAGAGCACGCTGTCAAAAAAATTCATATCAAAAAGATGATCTGGTGATTTTATACGAATTTTTCTGTCCAAGGACAGAATCTGTTTTCTGGACTGCACGTCACAACTTTTGAACTTTCTTGCAATCAGAGGCTAAACTTGGCACAAAGCTGAAAAGAAAAGATACAATGATGATGCTACTGTAGTAACAAACATCAAGACACAACAAAAGCAAAATAAAACTTTATTCGTTGTGGGCTGCCTCCCAAAAGCGCTTTCTTTTATGCCTTTAAGCTAGGCATGATGCAAAAAGAAAGGATCAAGTTTTATCAAGAGTAAAAGAATAGCTAGCCCGTATAACGGACTCAAAAGGTAACTTAATCTTATTTCTAGGGAAGTGTTCCATCCCTTTCTTGAGAGGAAATTGGAATTTTATATTCCCCTCTTTCATGTCAATGATAGCACCAACGGTGCGAAGAAAAGGACGTCCCAAAATAATTGGACATGAAGGTTCACATTCAATATCCATAATAGTAAAATCAACGGGAACATAATTGTCATTGACAATGATAAGAACATCGTCGATCTTCCCCAAAGGTTTCTTTACGGAAGAATCAACAAGACGAACACCAAAAGAACAAGGATCAAAAGATTTCAATTTAAGCATATCATACATTCTTTTGGGCATAACGGAGGTACTAGCTCCAACATCACAAAAAGCATAGCAAGAGAAGTTATTCAACTTAATTTTAATCATAGGATCCCAACCATCTTCTAGCTTTCTAGGTATGGAGGCTTCTACCCTAAGCTTCTCCTCCCTAGCTTTGATGAGAGCATTAGTGATATGCTCCGTGAAGGCAAGATTAAGCGTGCTAGTGTGGGGGTCTTTAGACATTCTTTGTAAAAAGGTGACAACTTCTGAGAGACTACAATTATCAAAATCAATTTTATCATTATTGAGCAGAATTGTAGTGTCATCTTCTTTGTTTGAATTGCTCTCTATTATAAGAGTTTGAACGTCTTCCCAAGTTTGGGGAAGTGTGGGAGCAACTTTAAACAGAGGCTCGTACCTTTTTCCCGGAAGACAATGCCATGGGCATGACTCTCCATTAAAACTAACATAATCACAAGGTTTATTACTTTTGTAGATCCCGACAGTGGTGATTGGCGTGATGGAAGAAGGGGTGTACTCCTCCCACTTAGTGTTTTTGGTGGAACCCATAGCAGCAGCAAGCAAGATAACTATTTTTGTGATTTTTGGTAAGGGACACTAAAGCAAAAACTGAAAGGTAAACTAACAAGACTAAAAAGCAAAGATAAAAGATAGCATGCAACTCCCCTATCTTGAAGAGTGGAGTCCCCGGCAACGGCGCCAGAAACTTGCTTGATGGCTTCTCGCCCCTCGTTGGTTACCCCAAGTGGAAGGTTTGAGATGTAGCATAGCGGCAAATTTCCATTGGCAAAGATACCAAGGATCGAATCCCGTGAGACTCCGAGGGTCGACAAGAAGGTGTCAATAGCGCCAAAAACTTTTGCTTGACAGGACCTGCACACAGATACAAATAACTTTGCTCCCAACGAGTACAGAGAGGTTGTCAATCCCTCCGGCCTTGTCGTTTACAAAGGATCAAACACAAGAGATAATAGTGATAGGTATGACTGCAACTAGGAAATAAGAACAGGAAGTAAATAGCGGGTGTGATCAGTGATGGTAATATGGACCGGGGTCCCATGATGTTCACTAGTGATGTCTCTCTCCCAAAAGACAATAAAACAGCTAAGCGAGGTAAACAAATTACAGCTGGGCAATTGACAGGATTATGTGCGCAAACCAATGCTAACTATGCTGTAAAGAAAGGTAGAGGCTCAAAAGCATGGGCGGTACGCCAAGGCAAGTAGACCGAAATCCATCTGCATCTACTACTAATCATCCACCTTGAGATATCTATCCAGAACATCTCGCTGGTATTAAGTTGCGAGTCCCACCCAAAGTGTAATCTCAAAGCAACAGACAACTGCATTAAAAGAACTTTGCGTAAAGTAAACAATCCTTGCACCCGCAAGTACAAGCACCGTTGTTTTCCCCCTTGTGGCAACAGCACATCCCCTAGACTCATGTTTCTGTCACTCAAGCTAGTCATCGAGGGGCATGAACCCACAATCAAGCATAACCTTCCCTCTTGGAGTTACTACCTACTACTCGGCCAAAGCAATAAATAGCAACGGAGAACATGCAAGAATTACTCAAGAACATAAATATAAAAGAGGTGAATCAAATATATTACTCACACACAATCTGAACATAATCTCATAATCCATCGGATCCCAGCAAACTCAGCAGAGCAACAGCATAAAGATTACATATGTGACTCGATCATGTAGGGCAGCTCACGAGGTCTAATCGATGAAGAACAAAGAGGGGAGGAGAACATCACATAGCTACTGGTCATAGACCCATGGTCCAAGGGAGACTACTCACAACTCATCCGGGAGGCGTCCATGGTGGTGGAGAAGCTCCCGGTGGTGGTTCTCCCCTTCGGCAGGGTGCCGGGAAGAGTTCTCTTGGTGCTCCCGATCTTGGAAGCGCGGCGGCGGCGGAACAGAGATGAGATCGCAAAAAAGGGTTCCGTCCTCGAGGGTTTCGGGACGCGAGCAATATATATGCAAAAGGGGGTCACCAGAGGCGAAGGTGGGGCCCCAGGCGCCCCCCTGGCGCGGCCAGGGGTGGGGCCGCGCCGGGTGGCCGCCTGGGCCACCCCAGGCTCCCCTCTGGCCCTGCCTTGGTTTTTCTGGAAGCTCCCGATACGCTGATTTTTCCTGTATTTTTCCCGGAATTTTTAGGGCACTTTTAATATGGGGAAACCTGAAATAGAAAAACAGCAGAAAACAGGAACTGGCACTGTGGTGCACTGAGTTAATAGGTTAGTCCAAATATGATCAAAAAGTGTATGGAAGTGCATAAATATCATAGCAATATCACACAAAAGAGGCATGGAGCAAGCAGAAATTATAGATACGTTTTGGACGTATCAGCACTAAAGAGCGCTACTACTATATTTTCACTTTTTTTTGCTACGTATTTGAGATGTTTTTGTACAGGTTTTATACAGTATTATGATCATATCATAAACATGCAATATGCTCATCATATCATACACATAGTAGTCTCATCATATCATCCGACACAAATCATGTCGTCACATCATAATCACAATATAGCTATACAAGTTACATGACATGTCTCATCATACATAATGTAGTACTTCTTGAGGCACCAGTTCGTATCCCTCTCTCGCACTAGCATGAACCTAAAATAACTATTTTCGCTTCGGCTTTGCTATCGAACCCTCTCTGGCTGTGGCTCAGAAACCGGTACACATGGGCCTGACACTCCGGCCAATCATCGTATACTCTTGGCATAGCACTTCTTCGCTATCGATGATCTATGTACCTGCATCGTCACATAAGTTGATAATATGCAACGACATATATAGTTGAGCAACACAAAGAGACAGAGTTGGCAAAAATAGAAGCAACATATCATAGGCATAAAGAAAAAAGTTCATCGTACCCACAATGCCCTAACTAGAGTGATCTTCGCTAGTTGCTTAATTAAATCAAAAAGTTTCACCGTGCATAACTCAAAGTTTCATCATAGATATAGTATGGACTAAACAGACACATTGTCATATATCGTCAATCACTCGATCATGTCGTGCCATCCATCCAAATCAGGGAGATAATCCTCGAGCGCAGTGAAAGGCTTCAGGTCGAGACGTTGAGCGGCTACGCGTGTTCGGACGTCTTCCCGCGAAATTTGCCCTTCTTCGTAGAACAACCATGTTTTTTGAGGACCTCCTTCAAGATGATTTGGGAAAGTTCACGCTAGATGTGATAGAACTCAACTCGGATTCGATGATCCGAGACATTTGCTAGATTCTTTGCCCATTGCAGAACATTGGAATCACCGGATCTAGGTTACATGCGAAGGTTCTGGTGATCCCGTCTGTACTCCAACATGTGGTGGACGACATAGAATCCATCACTGAGAGTATCACTCGGTTGTTGGATGCAGCAGAAGTCGGTCTTATGGCCAAAGGCGGGCACGGGGTTCCTTGTCTTCTTGATCGCGATCTCTCCACCATGTATGCCGTAGCTTAAGATAGCACTGTCGAGAACAGACTTGATGTCGGTGTAATCCTTTTTCTTCAAGTTCTTAGACGAGTCCAAGTAAAGAGCATGGGAGAATCGAGGGTAATGGATGATGAGGACGGCGCGCCCGTCGCTGCGCAAAATAAGTACACCTCAAATTAGCATCCACGCGTGCAAATGGATGATGGAAATCGAAGGAAGGATATCAGCGGATGAATTACATGGGATGATAAAGCACGAGAATCGCCTCCTTGTCCTTATTACCGATCATGAAATCGACGATGTAGTTACTCGTGTATTCATGGTGCTTTGGGAAGACTGCCAAGAAGCTCTCATGCATGAAGTACGGGTCAATGGCACAAATATGAGGTATTTGCTCAATCCGGATGATGTAGTTCATGTACAAGGCAAAAAGGCGGACAAACGTAAAATCTAGCATCTTCAAGTGAAACATGTCGAAGATGTAATCGAATCGAAGGAAGAACTTCTCCGCAGGGAATGTGTCAACATGTAACCTTTGCCGCGGCACGTTAACCACATAGAGTGGGTATCCTGGATTTTCCGTGTCGATCAAGCTTTTGTCTCTCTGCAGCACATCATCCTGAAGTCTCCTGAGATCGCTGTATATGGCCTCTACCGCTACCTTAGGTAGGATCGGATCACGGGGGATATGGTATTTCGCCGCACCTATGACAGGTATTCGGTCTTGAATCCGGGGCTGCGGAGGTGGCTGGCTCATAGAAGCAGCTTTGTTGCCTTTCCTCGGTCTCTTCCTATGCTTCTTTGCTACTGGAAGGTCGCCTATAATATGTTCATCCTTCGGAAATGCAAGCACCAACTCATCACGCTCAATCCCTGAGTACTCATAGGCGCCAGTATTGAGGTATTGTAGAGGGTCATCGTCATCCTCATCCATGGCATCGATATCATGCATTGGTTCTTCGACGTCATCAGCAACTATTGGGGCTTATTCCTCACGCTGTTCGCTATCACCCGGCACAACAAGCGATGCTAATTGCGTATGTTGGGTGTTCGTGTTCATACCTTGCTGAGGCTGCATGGTCGTGGGTGTGCTCCCGGCCACCTCCAGACGAAGCAGACTCTTTGGCCATAACAGGACCCAACTCTTGCAATCGCCAATCCGCCGCGGGGTCTCGTTGTCATCTCCCCCTAGTGCTACTGGAGGAGCCAAATTCTCATGGCCCAGTTTGACACTGGTCACGAAAACCTTGAAGACGTCAGGGGGGATCGGCCGGCTGTGGAACAATTGTTCCTTCGGCTTCACTATCGTCGCATTTACCACATCGACCTTCTGGCCGCTGATGGTGTACAATATGGTGCACGGGGTTGCGCCGGCCTGCAAAGACATGTTGGCGACATGAGACATCTGAAAGGCAACGGAAACGAGACATTATACATATATTGAAGAGGGCCGATGTGACAGGTACCGTGAGGGCATCGAGCTTAGCCAAAGACGAAGCCCCGCCGAGCACGCTAGAGACGGAGGACTGGCTGCTAGCGGGTGTGGGAGTAGGTGCGCTAAACGAGCTGCTCTCGAAGAAGTTGGAAAAGGGAAAGTCTGCTGCCTCTTTCTCTGGATTTTTCTTGGTCCAACTGGCAATAGCCGGAAGCAAGACCACCATCTCCTCTCTTGCGGCAGCTATCGCTACTTTGACTGTCTCAGCTGATTTCTTATCAACCGCAATCTCAACCTTCTTGTCGATGTTTTCTTCATTTAACCTCTGCCTTTCCTTTCTCTCATCTGTGGTATCACGGTAGTACTTCTTCCACGTGCCGGCGTCTCTGACGCCGTGCACACGTCCATACGACGGTCGAGTGTCCACCAGGAGTCCTTTCAATGTGTTCAAGGCCCGGTTGAATGGGGTGTCCCACTTGGGCCTCGCCAATGCCTCAGACGGCGAGTCGCTTTCGGATGCAATCATGTGCTGCTCTTTCTGCAAAAGGAACGTGGATCATTTATAAATGTGACTAAACGTGATGTCAAATTGTTGAGAAGCTAAAATTAGGGGGTAAATTAATAATTACCATTAGTCTCATGAACTCCTTCGTGACCGCATTCGTATCATAAACCTTATTGACTGGGTCCCAACGATACCGGGCCCTGACGACGTCACGCTCCTGCGGGATGGTGAACTCCACCAAGGGGTCTGGGATCCCCAGACTTTCGCGTTTCGCGTCCTCCTTGGCCCATATGGGCCTCTTCCACACGTAACCACGGCTTCCAAGGTGGTGGCACCCCATGTTCCTCTCTTGGAGCCCCTTCATATACTCTGACTTTTCTTTGGCATCTTCGGCAACGCAAGCCTTCTTGAATATTTTGAACTGCTCTTCAGTAATTGTCAGATTATCCTGTACAATATTGGAGTAGGGTTCCTTTTTGGCGATGATCCGATGTTTCACCCTTACTTTCCAGACGGACAACGCGCCACTAAACATGCCCATGGAGCATTTGTTTATCTTCTTAATTGTCGGGTATTGCCACGGTAGAGTATATTTGATTTCATCTCGGCCTGGTTACAAGAATACCTAGTGAAACTTAGTTAGGAGGGAGTGCTCAATTTCTTCTATCTTCTTTAGTTTCACATCGTTGATGGTGGCGGTCGTCCGTAGGATGCGGCCTATTTGATTGTCGTAGCATGCGTGCGCTTCCCCAGGCTCTATTGGCTCAAAATTGCCGAAGTCCACCTCTGTGACCACCAGTCTAGTAGTGATGAGCTGGTTTGGGTGCCGTGTCCTCTTCGGTTTTGGTTCTATACCGGCTTCGCCAGTCTTGGTGCCGGTCTCGGCGCCGGTGTCAGTCTCAGCACCGGTCTCGGCACCAGTATCGATGTCGGTCTCAGTCTCGGATGTGATAGGTGGGCCCTGCAACAACCGTTGCTCCTCGAGAAGGTTCCAATAGGCGTCTGCCGCCTCGTAGACGTTGCAATCACCAGAACCATGTCCTTCATCGTTGCTAGCCATGTTTCCTATGATTAAATCTAGTCAATTAATTCTAGACCTAATAAAATAAATAATGACATAAAAAGGCCTATGTTTTGCAGGAATGTTGATTCATTCCCGTTGCGGCAAATCCCGCGCAATCGATATGTCCTAGTTTGTCGCACAAGTCATGCCGAAATTCACGGAAAATTTCAGCATGACCTTTGCTACAAACTGGAAAAATAGAGCGCGTGAAATTTGCTGAAACGGAAATGAATCAACATTCCGGCAAAACATAGGCCACTCAGAATCATTCCCTGCAAACAACAAAAGGCCACTTGGGCACAATCGAACCACTTCAATGTTGCATATAACAGGACCACTTAAGAACATGTACATGAGCAACTACAACAGTAGATATACATGAGCAAACACTATTGAGGAATTTGCATATAACATGACCACTTCAATGAAAACATATAATCAACAATAATGTAATATTCAAATGAACATCAATGACATATATCATATAACATCAATCTTGTTTTTCCTTTACATAGCAACAATTACTTTAACCAAGTTTTTGAAAAGAAAAGCAATTCTGTTTTTTGTTTATAGCTAAATGACATAGCTACTGTTTTTTACTTATGGCTAAATGCTTTTGTTTTTTGTCTAAAGCTAAAAGTCTAGGAAGGGATCATCTTTAAAATCAAACTTGCCTAAATTCTTTTCCTTGAAATTTAGTGGTCTTTTCAAAAACCAAAAATCTTTGCAAAATGACCTCACTAAATACTTCTTTACCTAGGACAGAACCCGAATTATGTTCTAGCTATTCCTCTCTCTCACACACACACATTATTTTCTTTTCATCCAAATTGTTTTAGAGCAAATATTCGAACAATACTTGACCTTATTATAAATTGCAAAGGAACTCCAGTTTCTCTAACCCTTCTGACCTCACCAAAATTTCCACAGCAAGACCTTAGTACCTACACCCAATTTCTTCATAAATATTTAGGTCCATTGTCCAAATAATTCAAATTTCATTTGAATGAAATTTGGATCAGATTCAGGTCCATAGTCCAAATAATTCAAATAGTCCAAATAATTTTTTATAGCTAAATGCTACTATTGTTTTGTTTATATCCTCTATTAATTCAAAGCTAAGTGCTACTATTGTTTATATACCCTCTGTTAATTTCAAGCTAAATGGAATTACTGTTTAGGCATTTTCATAAAAAATTGCCCTAGCTAATTTCCTAAAAAAAACATCTATTTTTTCCCTAAATGCTAAAAAATCCTACTGTCCTAAACAAATCTAGGGTTCATATGAACACCTAGGGTTCATATGAACATGATCACAACAGCAACATATGAAATTTGCCTTAGCAGAGAGAGAGAGAGAGAGGAGGGGGGAGGGGAGAGGAGAGGGAGAGCCTTACAGTCGGCGGCGAGGGCGGGCTCGGGCTCGGGCGGCGGCAGTGAGGTTGAGGGCGGCGACCGTGAGGTCGAGGGCAGGCTTGGGCGGCGGCGGTGAGGTCGAGGGCGGGCTCGGGCGACGGCAGGCATCGAGGGCGTGCTCGGGCAGGGCGATCAATGACGGCGACAGAGGAGTTGGGGGACAAAGGGGGAGGGGGGAAAGGACTTAGCAAAATTTTGAGGTCGTGCGGGGTTAAGTCAAAATAGCAGTAGCGCTGTCAGAGAAAAAGCGCTATAGCTAAGTTAGCTATAGCGCTTTCAACTAAAACCCGCTACCGCTATAGGAAGTAGCTATTTATTTCCCTTCTTCTTTTTCTTTTATCTAAGGAACATAGCTATAGAATGGACCTATAAAAACGCTATTGCTAGAGTAGCTATAGCGCTTTGCGAGAACAAGCGCTACTGCTATGCCTTTCTCCTTTATTATTTTATTATTTTTCTTTACATTTTCCTTTTTTCATTTCTCCTTTTTCTATATCTTTCATTTTAATTTACTTTTCTATTTCTTTTTCATTTTATTTTATTTTCCTTAGTAGTAGTGCTTTGCACCGAAAACGCGCTACTCAAGGAACTTAGTGGTAGCGTGCTTACCGCAGGATCGCTATTACTATTCCTAGCCTACCGGCAACAGTGTGGGAATTATAGTAGTAGCGCTTTTACATTGAAACGCGCTACTTCTACCACCATAGTTGTAGCGCCCTTTGTGTGCGTGCGCTACTGATAAGTAGAAGTAGCGCTTTGTTTTGGCCAGCACTACTCCTATACCTCTATGTATAAGGTTTTCCCTAGTAGTGCTATATACTTCTACACCTTCTCTTGCTGGATCAAGGAGGAGGAAACGTCATCGAGCCGCATGTGTGCTAAACTCGGAGGTGTCGTTTGTTCCGCACGAAATGGTTGGATCATGATCGGATCGCGAAAAGTATGACTACATCAACCGCATTATATACGCTTCCGCTTTTCGATCTATGAGGGTACATAGACACACTCTCTCCTCTCATTGTTATGCTTCTCCTAGATAGATCTCGGGTGCTCATATGATTTTATTTATTTTCACGTTTCGTTCCCCAACGGTGGTATCAGAGCTACATCTATGTGTAAATGTATATGCAAGAGTAGAACATAAAGAGTTGTCGGCGTTGATGATCAGATTGCTTACCTCTCTTATCTTATTTGGATTCCGCGGTATCGTGGAATGAAGCGGCTCGGACCAACCTTACTTGTCCACGCACAAGAGATCGGTTTCACTGGCTGACATGCAACTTGTATTGCATAAGGTGGCTACTACCTCTTGAGCATGCGTTGGTTTTCCCTTGAAGAAGAAAGGGTGATGCAGTAAAGTAGCGTAAGTATTTCCCTCGGTTTTTTAGGACCAAGGTATCAATCTAGTAGGAGACTACACACAAATATCTCGTACCTACACAAACAATTAAGAACCTTGCAGCCAACGTGATAAAGGGGTTGTCAATCCCATCACGGCCACTTGCAAAAGTGAGATCTGATAGAGATAATAAGATAAATATTTTTGGTATTTGTGTTGTATAGATTGAAAAGTAAAGATTGCAAAATAAAAGATAGCTAGTTGACTGAAAATTAATATGATGGAAGATAGACCCGGGGGCCATAGGTTTCACTAGTGGCTTCTCTCAAGATAGCATATTCTACGGTGGGTGGACAAATTACTGTCGAGCAATTGATAGAAGAGCGCATAGTTATGAGAATATCTAGGCATGATCATGTATATAGGCATCATGTCCGCGACAAGTAGACCGAAACGATTCTGCATCTACTACTATTACTCCACACATCGACCGCAATCCAGCATGCATCTAGAGTATTAAGTTCATAAGAACAGAGTAACGCCTTAAGCAAGATGACATGATGTAGAGGGATAAACTCATGCAATATGATATAAACCCCATCTTTTTATCCTCGATGGCAACAATACAATACATGCCTTGCTGCCCCTGCTGTCATTGGGAAAGGACACCGCAAGATTGAACCCAAAGCTAAGCACCTCTCCCATTGCAACAAAGATCAATCTAGTAGGCCAAACCAAACTGATAATTCAAAGAGACTTACGAAGATATTAAATCATACATATAAGAATTCAGAGAAGAATCAAATATTGTTCATAGA
This sequence comes from Secale cereale, assembly GCA_902687465.1. Classification (NCBI taxonomy): domain Eukaryota; kingdom Viridiplantae; phylum Streptophyta; class Magnoliopsida; order Poales; family Poaceae; genus Secale; species Secale cereale. The sequence continues at coordinate 592,895,293 of LR738713.1, forward strand.
TAATCTTGATCATAAACCCACAATTCATCGGATCTCGACAAACACACCGCAAAAAGTATTACATCGAATAGATCTCCAAGAAGATCGAGGAGAACTTTGTATTGATATCCAAAGAGTATTAAAAACAATCATATCACCATCCTCATATCTCAAAACAATCATCAAGTATCAAACTTCTCATAGTATTCAATGTACTTTATATGAAAGTTTTATTGTACCCATCTTGGATGTCTATCATATTAGGACTAATTTTATAACCTAAGCAAATTACCATGCTGTTCTAAAAGAATCTCTAAATAATTTAAGTGAAGCATGAGAGATCAATAATTTCTATAAAATAAAACCACCGCCGTGCTCTAAAAGATATAAGTGAAGCACTATAGCAAAATTATATAGCTCAAAAGATATAAGTGAAGCACATAGAGTATTATAATAAATTCCGATTCATGTGTGTCTCTCCCAAAAGGTGTGTATAGCAAGGATGATTGTGGCAAACTAAAAAGCAAAGACTAAAATCATACAAGAGGCTCCAAGAAAAACACATATCATGTGGTGAATAAAAATATAGTCTCAAGTAAAGTTACCTATAGACGAAGACGAAAGAGGGGATGCCTTCCCGGGGCATCCCCAAGCTTAGGCTTTTGGTTGTCCTTGAATTTTACCTTGGGGTGCCTTGGGAATCCCCAATCTTAGGCTCTTTCCACTCTTTGTTCCATAGTCCATCAAATCCTTACCCAAAACTTGAAAACTTCACAACACAAAACTTAACAGAAAATCTCGTGAGCTCCATTAGTATAAGAAAACAAACCACCACATTAAGGTACTGTAATGAACTCATTCTTTATTTATATTGGTGTTAAACCTAAAGTATTCCAACTTCTCTATGGTCCATACCCCCTGATACTACTCATAGATTCATCAAAGTAAGCAAACAACACACGAAAAACAGAATATGTCAAAAACGGAACAGTCTGTAGCAATCTGTAACTTTCTAATACTTCTGTAACTCTAAAACTTCTGAAATAAATTGGTGGACGTTATGAATTTGTCTATTAATCATCTGCAAAAAGAATCAACCTAAAATCACTCTCGAGTAAAAAATGGCAACTAATCTTGTGAGCGCAAAAGTTCCTATTTTTTACAGCAAGATCGCAAAGACTTCATCCAAGTCTTCCCAAATGTTCTACTTGGCACAAACACTAATTGAAACACAAAACCATAACTAACCAGAAGCTAGATGAATTATTTATTACTAAACATAAGAAAAAAAGCAAAGAACATAAAATTGGGTTGCCTCCCAACAAGCGCTATCGTTTAACGCCCCTAGCTAGGCATTGATAATTCAATGATGCTCACATGAAAGATAAGAATTGAAGCACAAAGAGAGCATCATAAAATAGGTGGCAAACACATCTAATTCTAACATACTTCCTATGCATAGGCATTTTATACGCAAACAAATTATCAAGGCAATCAATTTCTAGCATATGCAAGGAAGAAGAAACAAACAATAGCAATCTCAACATGACGAGAGGTAATTTAGTAACATGAAAATTTCTACGACCATATTTTTCTCTCTCGTAATAATTTCATGTAGGATCATAAGCAAATTCAACAATATAGCTATCGCATAACATATTCGCAACACGATCCACATGTATGCAAAGTTGGCTCTCATTCAAAATAGTGGGATTAACATAGAACAAAGACATTAGTTCTCCAAGCCCACTTTTATCAAAAATTTCATAAGATTGATCAATATCCAAAGTAGTGGGATCAAAAGTAGACATTCTTTCAGACCCACTTTCAATATCATGGTAAACATCATTATCAATCTCATATTCATCATGGGGCTTAAATAAATTTTCAAGATCATAAGAAGAATCACCCCAATCATGGTCATTGCAACAAGTAGTAGACATAGCAAAACTAGCATCCCCAAGCTTAGGGTTTTGCATATAATTAGCACAATTGACATTGATAGAATTTATAATAACATCATTGCAATCATGCTTTTCAATCCAGGAGTTATCATGAATCACTTCATAAATCTCTTCTTTCAACACTTCATCACAATTTTCAGATTCACGAATTTCGACCAAAACTTCATAAAGATAATCTAGTGCACGCAGCTCACTAGCAACTGGTTCATCATAATTGGATCTCTTAAAAATATTAGCAAGTGGATGAGGATCAATAATTTAGCAAGCGAAGATGCAAGCTAATAGAGGGCACATGGCAACACAAGCAAACAGAAAGGCGAACGGAAAAGGGGCAAAGAAAAGGCGAAGGCTGAGGTGGGGGGGAGGAAAACGAGAGGCAAATGGCAAATAATGTAAGGCAAGGGATAAGAGTTTGTGATGGGTACTTGGTATGTGACTTGTGCGTAGATCTCCCCAGCAACGGCGCCAGAAATCCTTCTTGCTACCTCTTGAGCATGCGTTGGTTTTCCCTTGAAGAGCAAAGGGTGACGAAGCAAAGTAGCGTAAGTATTTCCCTCAGTTTTTGAGAACCAAGGTATCAATCCAGTAGGAGACTACACGCAAATGCCTCATACCTACACAAACAATTAACAACGTTGCAACCAACGCGATAAAGGGGTTGTCAATCCCTTCACGACCACTTGCAAAAGTGAGATCTGATAGAGATAATAAGATAAATATTTTTGGTATTTTTGTTGTATAGATTTAAAAGTAAAGATTGCAAAATAAAAGATAGCTAGTTGACTGAAGATTAATATGATGGAAGATAGACCCGGGGGCCATAGGTTTCACTAGTGGCTTCTTTCAAGATAGCATATTCTACGGTGGGTGAACAAATTACTATTGAGCAATTGATAGAAGAGCGCATAGTTATGAGAATATCTAGGCATGATCATGTATATAGGCATCACATCCGCGATAAGTAGACCGAAACGATTCTGCATCTACTACTATTACTCCACACATCGACCGCTATCCAGCATGCATCTAGAGTATTAAGTTCATAAGAACAGAGTAACGCCTTAAGCAAGATGACATGATGTAGAGAGATAAACTCATGCAATATGATATAAACCCCATCTTTTTATCCTCGATGGCAACAATACAATACGTGCCTTGCTGCCCCTGCTGTCACTGGGAAAGGACACCGCAAGATTGAACCCAAAGCTAAGCACTTCTCCCATTGCAAGAAATATCAATCTGGTAGGCCAAACCAAACTGATAATTCAAAGAGACTTGCAAAGATATTAAATCATACATATAAGAATTCAGAGAAGAATCAAATATTGTTCATAGATAATCTTGATCATAAACCCACAATTCATCGGATCTCCACAAACACACCGCAAAAAGTATTACATCGAATAGATCTCCGAGAAGATCGAGGAGAACTTTATATTGAGATCCAAAGAGAGAGAAGAACCCATCTAGCCAATAAATATGGACCCGAAGGTCTGTGGTAAACTACTCACAACTCATCGGAGAGGCTATGGTGTTGATGTAGAAGCCCTCCATGATCGATTCCCCCTCTGGTGGAGCTCCGAAAAAGGCCCCAAGATGGGATCTCACAGGTACAGAAGGTTGCGGTGGTGGAAATAGGGTTTTGTGGTGCTCTCGGATGTTTTCAGGGTATATGAGTATATATAGGAGGAAGAGGTACGCCGGTGGAGCTACGAGGGGCCCACGAGGGTGGGGGCGCGCCTACCCCCTGGGCGCGCCCTCCTACCTCGTGGCCGCCTCGTGGCTTCCCAGGCGTGTACTCCAAATCTTCTGGATTGCGTTTGTTCCAAAAACGATCCTCGCGAAGGTTTCATTCTGCTTGGACTCCATTTGATATTCCTTTTCTGCGAAACACTGAAATAGGCAAAAAAACAGCATTTTGCACTGGGCCTTGGGTTAGTAGGTTAGTCCCCAAAATAATATAAAAGTGCATATTAAAGCCCATTAAACATCCAAAACCGATAATATAATAGCATGGAACAATCAAAAATTATAGATACGTTGGAGACGTATCAGTGGCTATCGAGTGTCTGTCTCTCCTACTTTAGTTGAATCTAATTTGATGAAGGTGGTCCTTGTAGAAGGTTAAAAGGCAACTTTATTATCATCGTCGTGGCTTTACGTAGGTAAAAACAGTTATTTCTAGTTCCCATAGCAGCCAGGTAAAACTTGCAACATCAAAGTGGAGGACGTCTAACTTGTTTTTGCAGGGCATGTTGTGATGTGGTAGGGCCAAAATGTGATGTGATATATGTTGATGTACGAGATGATCATGTTTTGTAATAAGCTCACGAGTTGCATGTCGATGAGTACGACAACCTGCATGAGCCATAGGGTATCTTTAATTTATTATTCATCATGTAATTACTATACTTTATCGATATACGTTAGCAATAGTTGTAGAAGCAATAGTTGGCGAGACGACCACGTGATGACACGATGATGGAGATCATGGTGTTATGCTGGTGACCATGGAGATCATGCCGGTGCTTTGGAGATGGAGATCATATGCATGAGATGATAACAGCCATATCATGTCACATATTGATTGCATGTGATGTTTATGTTTTTATGCGTCTTATTTTGCTTAGAACGATGGTAGCATTATGATACGTCTCCAGCGTATCTATAATTTTGTATTGTTCCATGCTATTATATTATCCTTCTAGGATGTTTTATGGGCTTTTATATACACTTTTATATGATTTTTGGGACTAATCTATTAACCCAGAGCCCAGTGCCAGTTTCTGTTTTCCCCTTGTTTTGAGTATCGCAGAAAAGGAATACCAAACGGAGCCCAGTTGACCTGAAACTCAACGGAGGTTTTTTTTGGACCAGAAGAAGCCCAAGGAGTACCGGAGATGGACCAGAAGAGTCCCGGGCTGCCCACAAGGGTGGGGGGCGCCCACCCCCCTGGGCGCACCCCCCTACCTCGTGGACAGCCCGGAGACCCCCCATACTTGTTCCCGACTCCAACACCCCATATATATTCAGAAACCCCCGAAAAGAAACCTAGATCGGGAGTTCCACCGCCGCAAGCCTCTATTGCCACTGAAAACCAATCTAGACCCGTTCTGGCACCCTGCCGGAGGGGGAATCCCTCTCTGGTGGCCATCTTCATCATCCCGGCGCTCTCCATGACGATGGGGGAGTAGTTCACCCTCGGGGTTGAGGGTATGTACCGGTAGCTATGTGTTTGATCTCTCTTTCTCGTGTTCTTGAGATGGCACGATCTTGATGTATCGCGAGCTTTGCTATTATAGTTGGATCTCATGATGTTTCTCCCCCTCTACTCTCTTGTAATGGATTGAGTTTTCCCTTTGAAGTTATCTTATCGGATTGAGTCTTTGAGGATTTGAGAACACTTGATATATGTCTTGCATGTGCTTATCTGTGGTGATAATGGGATATCATGTGATCTACTTGATGTGTGTTTTGGTGATCAACTTGTGGGTTCAGTGACCTTGTGAACTTATGCATAGGGGTTGGCACACGTTTTCGTCTTGACTCTCCGGTAGAAACTTTGGGCACTCTTTGAAGTTCTTTGTATTCGTTGAATATATGAATCTGAGATTGTGTGATGCATATCATATAATCATGCCCACGGATACTTGAGGTGACAATGGAGTATCTAGGTGACATTAGGGTTTTGGTTGATTTTTTTCTTACGGTGTTATTCTAGTACGAACTCTAGGATAGATCGAACGGAACGAATAGCTTCATGTTATTTTACTACGGACTCTTGAATAGATCGATCAGAAAGAATAACTTTGAGGTGGTTTCGTACCCTACAATAATCTCTTCGTTTGTTCTCCGCTATTAGTGACTTTGGAGTGACTCTTTGTTGCATGTTGAGGGATAGTTATATGATCCAGTTATGTTATTATTGTTGAGAGAACTTGCACTAGTGAAAGTATGAACCCTAGGCCTTGTTTCCTAGCATTGCAATACCGATTTCGCTCACTTTTATCATTAGTTACCTTGCTGTTTTTATATTTTCAGATTACAAAAACCTTTATCTACCATCCATATTGCACTTGTATCACCATTTCTTTACCGAACTAGTGCACCTATACAGTTTACCATTGTATTGGGTGTGTTGGGGACACAATAGACTCTTTGCTATTTGGTTGCAGGGTTGCTTGAGAGAGACCATCTTCATCCTACGCCTCCCACGGACTGATAAACCTTAGGTCATCCACTTGGGGAAATTTGCTACTGTCCTACAAACCTCTGCACTTGGAGGCCCAACAACGTCTACAAGAAGGTTGTGTAATAGACATCAAGCTCTTTTCTGGCGTCGTTGCCGGGGAGGTGAGTGCTTGAAGGTATATCTTTAGATCTTGCAATCGAATCTTTTAGTTTCTTGTTTTATCACTAGTTTGGTTTATAATAGAAAACTACAAAAAATGGAATTGAGGTTATGTCGGGACCCCGATCCTAAGTCACACCGATCTAGCATGTAACACATCATATCACTTTGCAGCCTCACGCACGGTATCCCCACGGGTGCCACCTTACGTGGCCTGGGACCGTTTGCGTATTTTGGCTCACGTATATCATAGTGTCGCTAGCATCCATATGATAGAGAACCCAGGCCGGCATGACTAGTTGTAAACCAAAAGTGGCACTAAGTTACAGGGACAACCATACATGACCCAGCAACGAACGTGTCGGTCATCAACGTATGAACCCAAGTCGTAGCAATCTACAAGGACTTAAGGGAACAGCGCGTGACATTTCCCTGAAGGGACAGACACAAGCATGAAGAAGGACACATGCCGGCCAGCCTAAGTGTTCCGAAGCAGTAGCAAGCTACCAAGGCTCAGTGGAAGCACTAGGAGGCATTTCCCCATAAAGTAGGCTACCAAGGGTAAACAACTAGGTGTCGGATCCCACACATAGCAATACACATTACATGTATGCATAACATGCAAGAATGTGTTGTACAACATGGCATCACAACATAACTCAACAACTCATATAAATAAAGGCCCAAAAGAGCCATCATAGTATTTAGTAGAAACACGGGTCACATGACCCAACATACAGAGCATACAAACAACGGAAGCATAAACATGTCTGAGTACAGACATCTGAAAAGGAAGAAGGCTATCAAGCCTGACTATCTACCAGATGCTCCCAAGGGTAAAAGATCGTAGCTGAGGTAACAAGCTAAACATCGAAGTCCACGCGGAACTACTAGTGAGACTGAAGTCTCTCTGCAAAACATAAATTAAGCAAACGTGAGTACAAAGGTACTCAGCAAGACTTACATCAGAACTAGCTACATATGCATCAATATCAACATGGGGGTGGTGGAGTTTGACTGCAGCAAGCCTGCTTTGACTCGATGGCTATCCTGAACTACGAATGCAAGTAACTATTTTGAGGTGGCGCACATGAGTCCACATATTCACCAATCAATACCCCACTATGGATCCGCTCCCGTCTCCCTACGAGAAGGCCATGCATAGCACTCATGCTTATCTTGCGGATTTTAGAGTACCCACTTTCACTTGTCTATGAACTATATCGGTAACCCAGAAGTCCTTTACCGCGGACACGACTATTTGAATAGATCAATTATAACCCTGCAGGGTAGTACTTCTTCACACACGCTCTCGCCACTTATCGCCATGTACACATCATGTATCTTGGCAACCTTCAAGTAGAAGCCTGGCGAGGGTGTCGGCCATGACCTGGCCAACCACACAAGTCTCTACTCCAGGTTTATCGCCTATTTGGGTTCCATCCATAAGGAGATCCGGCCGGGGTCCCAAACGATGTGTACATGATTCCCGATACACCAAACGGGCGACTCGGTACACCGTGCCACGTACTAGCCGCATCACAGCCCACCCCAAGGGTCAGCGCTGCGCACAACCTCCAGTATGCTATAGACACCAGAAACTAATTACAACTCCTGGACAGAGGACAAGGGCAGTTAATAAGTAGAGAGAGCTTGGAGCGCCCGACGCCCAATGTGTGGTAGTAGCTGTTCATGGATCACAAACACAAAACTCAGTTCCTGAGGTCGGTTTCGATGAGACAACCCACCATGTACTCCTACATGGCCTCTCACCGCTACCTTTACCAAATCGTGTTCACACACTTAGCTCTCAACAGTAGGACATGTTCACACACCTACAATTCATCCCCGATGAATCAGACCGGACACAACTCTAAGCATAGCAGGCATAACCAGAAAGCATGAATGAGTAGGCACAACATGGCTCAAACAACTCCTACTCATGCTAGTGGGTTTCAACTATTTACTGCGGCAATGACAGGTCATGCAGAGGAAAAGGGGTTCAACTACCGTAGCAAATAGCAGTTGAAACATTGTTGTCCTAATGCAGTAAAAGAGAGCAAGAGCGAGAGAGTGGGATTGTATCGGAATGCTCAATGGGGTTTTGCTTGCTTGGCACTTCTGAATATAGTATAGCTCTTCATCGGTGTCATCGATCTCATCGTCGGAACCATGTCTACTGAGAGGGGACAAACACCGACAATAGAGGAAGAACACCATCAATGCAATGCAACAATATGATGCATGATCATGACATGGCAACATGCTGTTGATTGAGCTAATGCAACTAGCAACCATATTAAATGAAGTTGGTTTGAACCAAAGGTTCAAATTCAAACTCCATACGTTAATATTCAAATGACATTTAATTGATTTGACCTGATCAGCAGGCATAAATTGCTCAAACATGTTGATAATACCATAAACAGATTCTTCATATTTTTCTGATCAAATTTCATATATAACTCTTTTTCATCTGAGCTACGGTTGATTTTATATGATTTTTAGAAGTTTAGGATATTTTCTGCAATAAATAAATCATTTCTAATTTATTTTTAAATCCCAGAAAATATTTACTGCATCAACATGACTTCATGCTGACGTCAGTAGGTCAACGGGGCTGCCTAGGTCAAACCTGACATGTGGGGTCCACTGGTTAGTGACTCAGGGCTAACTAATTAAGTTTAAAACTAAACAAAAGGTTAACAGGGTCTGGGCCCCACGTGTCAGTGTCTAATTAAACTATTCTAATTAACTAAAATTAAACTAGGTTAATCAGCAGAGGGCGGGCCCCACTTGTCAGCAACCCAGGGGAGGTCAAACCCATGGTCAGTGGGTCAAACTCGTCGGCGGGTCATCGCCGGCGACAACAGAGACGGCGGGGCGGCTCGGAAACGATGTTCCGGCAACCAAACAAGCGGCGGAGGGCATCTACGCGGAGTTGGCGAACTCGCGCATCCAACGGGGCAAGTGGGAGCAGCTGGGGCAGCCGGAATCATCGGCGGCGACCTCAACGGCGGTGGTCGAAGCTCGGGCGCGGATGAAAACGATGACACAGGGCACGGGAGGATCAACGGTTGGTTCCTACGGGTGCTATATGTGCTCACGAAGACGACGGGCATGTGCACGGGACCAATTGGTCACCGGAGCCTCGTCGACGACGATCTTGTGCGGCGGCGTGCTTCAGACGTCATGGAAACGGCGGCTACAACGAGCGAACGAGGTGGACGAGACTGGGGTTCGATCCGTGAGCTCACAGCGAAGACAATGGGCTGGTCAGCATGCTCGGGGGTGGCCTGGAGGCGGCGGAACGGCGACGGCGATCTCCGGCGCCAGAGCTTGAAGATGAAGTCGATGTCGGCGATACGGCGCGTCCCCGGTTGCTTGGCTCGTCGAGGAGGAAAAGACGATGGAGGTGGAGCTCATGGGCACGTCAAGGGGACGAGGGGGAGGCGGTGGCTGCGGCTATGGCGAACGGCGGCGACCGCAGCGCTCGGCCACGAGGTGCGGAGCGAGAGAGAGGAGGGGATGAGGACGAGGGAGTGGGCGAGAGTGTTCGAGGTGCTGTGTGGCATCTCCAGGGCGTCGAGAGGGAAGCGGCAAGCAGGAGGTGGCCGGGGCGCGTGTGCGCGCACGACGGCCACACGCCTCGCGTCCTTCTGACGCGAGGTAGCCGATGACTAGCACTATGGGCCAGATGGGCTGCACAGTGTTGGGCCGCGACAGGAGGGCTGCTGCTACAGGCAAGAAGCCCAGGTTAGTTTCTTCCCCTTTCTTTTTTCTTTCTGTTTTCTATTTTGCAAATTTGTTTTATTTTGGTTTTCACACCAAATCACTTTTGACAATTCTGAAAATAGTTATGGCCACTAACTTAATTATTCCAGAGGCCCTCAACTAATTCCAAAATTGTTTGAGCATTTAAAAATATTAATAGTATTTAAATGCTCCAATTCAAATACAATATGAGTTAACTAAAAAATCCAGAATGGCCTAAAAATATTTGCATCATTTTTGGCAGAGGTTTTCACCTTTATCAAAAATCATAAACATTTTCAAATGGCATTTTGGGTTCATTGAAAATTTTGAATTTGAACCTAGTTGGATTCATCTGGTGCTAGGGTTAGAACATCCCCATTTCAAATTCATTTGAATTTTAAACATGATGCATGGATGCTTGTGAAACTATTTGCAACCAGATTCTAGTGATGTGACAACTCACCCCCACTAAACCAGAATCTCGTCCCGAGATTCAAGATGTGAGGTAAGAAGACAGAGGGGACACAAGGCTAACACGATCTTCATGATCCAATTGCCCTTCTCGAAGATTTTGTTTCGTTGTTCCAATTGATCTTGACGTCTTTGCTTTCGAGATCTTCATCCAACATGATGACGACAGAGAGAAACTCTACAGAAATCAATCTTCACGAAGATCGAGCAACTCAAGACCAACTCATGGAGTGGGACGTGGGAACATGTGTTGAGCTGGGACACAAAACATACATCGAGAGGGATGGAAGGAACAGATGATGGAGGTTCAAATTGATAGGCAATAATTCCATGCTTAAGTATGATGGTGAACGAGTTTCAAAGTTGCGAAGAGTCACTACCCTTCATACCACAATGGGGCACCTTAGAGGAGGTGACTCGTAGGCATATTCCCTTAAATGGCAAAAAGAATTACTTTTGATACAGAGATCATCGAAACTCTCTATAGCAGCCTAAGGAAAATCACAAATGATCGTTTGAAGGAGTTCGGAAGAACGACATACTCTGATTAGAATGGATGATGTGGACTACCTTGTTGAAGACAACGCAATGAGTGATTTTTTCCTATCACCGGAAATGGATGGGACCCATGGTAGGACCATTGTCGAAGGTAATCCTGAGCAGTAATTACTGAGAGGACAACCCATGGTAGAATGGCACAATGGCGGTGCAAGCTGGGAACAAAATGCAAATGTCGAGAATGTTCAACCATCATATCTTCCTGAGATTCAGATCTAATTGGTGTCAGGATATTCCAGACTCATCAAGTCTAGAAAGGAAAATGAAAGTTTGCAACACAAATCGACGAGATGGCGTTGCGAGATTCTCGGGGAGTGAACTACAATAGCAAGCTCCAAAACATGTGAACACGTTGTCCATGAAAAGCATGACCACGTAGTAGTCTTATAATAAAGCACTACCTAGTTTAGGTTGGGAACCATCATTGAAGATAGCGAAGTCATGTGCATGACCTAGGATTAGCACAACAGACTCCTTTTTCTTGAACAAATCAATCAATGGCTTGGTGTGCTAGGGATGCATATGGAATAAAGATGATCAGTCTATCAGACCATAGAATACTTCGCATGTATGCATGACTGACTTGGGATGATTCCAGAGGAAGCAAAACAACTTTCTCCAATTCATGGCGGGAACTTACATAGAATGCACATGAATTAGGGGAAGTCACTTCTTACATCAAAACATCTACTTCATGAGCTAAAACAAAGATGATGCTTACAAAAGTTTCCAATGTTAGCCTTAATGTTCAACATGATTCATGGAGAATAATAACATGTTGCCGATGGGCTCGACAACAATTCCTCGAGGCTTCTATATAGATGGAATTCCACAATTACGTGAACACGGTGATAGCATTGGTGTAATGGTGTATGCTCGAGGAATCAACCAAGAGTAAGACAACATTACGAACATTGTTGGTTCTGATTTGACTTGCCGATAGCCCACACTCAAATCAAAATTTTGACTAGACAATAGATCCAACAACTGATCACGAGGATCAATCAATGAAGATATCATCTTTCTTCAACAAACACACAAGCACAAGGATATCCCTTTGGCAATGAACTAAGTGGGACAAGCTTTCATCTTCCAACTCTCCAAGTTGTCGTTTAGCTTAACCAACTAGCTCAGGGGTATCCAACACAGATTCTTGGAGAAAGGGTGGTTTAGATAAAAACCAACTTGATCACGAGCTCAACATAACGGTCAGCGATCAACCTGGTGATACTTCCAAGAAGATATTCGGAAAATCACGAGCCACCGATATGTTATGAAGCTCGAGAACAATCTTGCTTTTCAGGGCAAGACGATATGATCAAAAGAGCGAGAGATTGACACAATCCTAACTCATTGATCGAAGAGTGCATCAGAAAAATGGACTAGGTAGCATGATCAATCCTAGAATGATGAGTCAGTAACCAGCACACTAAGAATGAGATCATTGTCCATTAACTACCAAGCAACAGAGTTGCTAGGAGTATTGATTTCACACATCACGATTCACTTATCAGTATTCCGGTTACAATAACGTGGAGACCAAGGAATGAACAATGATGGCGAGAAGTATCACTGTATCAAGAGTTCACGGGAGGTGGTGAAATTCCCATGACATTCTTGACTTAAATATGGTAATACTCCAAGGTAGAACAGAACAAAAGCTGGATTGGCATTTTGATCTGCGGAATACATCTGCCTTGACCCAATCCTAGATATGGAAGATGCACTGGAGTTTGCTCCTCCTAGTCATTCCAGAATAGAATGGCTTGACGGACCACAAGAGTAAAAGGCATCGATGAACACGAATGCACAACTACTCCTGACTATCAACTGATAGACGGGGGTCATAATACAACTAAAAGGGACAACTCAAGGAACATATAACTTTCTGAGTTGTGGATGCATAGATTAGCATGTCGAACTTTCAACATATTTCTTCTGGATAACCCATGCAGAAAGGTAGAATTGGCAGAGTCACAATGTGGAATGGAGAACTCATCAAGAGCACTCTGGTTGTGACCTTTTGGTTTAGAAGAACTTCTGCCATGATGGTTCATGGTATTGGAAGAACAATAACCACGGACCTTGAGGACTATCACAAGGTTACTAATATCCTAAAGGAACGAACAAACACTATCAACATGAAGTAAGTAGGGTGAATCTCGGGTTCAAGAACCCAGGAGTAGAATGCCTACTAACTAAATGGCATCACGGGATGCATTCGAGAATGATGGCCAGAATCATCACACTCGGAACATAAAACATGGCTAGATTACTAAGTGATTCCCTAAGACACCTAGGGTCATAATAATAGCTCCAACCTATATGTCGAGGTAACGGAGTACCTCAACACACCGACTAGTGTGGTTAATCTGGCCTAAAAGGACATCACGAACAGGAAGGAATGATTTGCAAATGCATCAGATTGTTTAGAAACCTGGGATGACTCGGACAGCATAACGGTTGTAATTGCTCAAAAGACTTTTGAGACTAATGCACAAGATAGCATAACCACTCAACATCATGATGTCCACGTTCTGAGACCAACTGTTCAAGACACGGAAGTAGTAGAAACTGAACTGAGAGTTGAATCCACATTAACGTGATCCTAATAAATAGAATGAGAATCCTAGTTCTTAATCCCCATGGAATATAAGAGGGTGACTCAGACCAGAAGGCATAGGGTAAAGAAGTAAAAAGAGCCTTACGTTCCCTTCCATAATCAATTCCCTTATATAACTAAAGAATTTCTAGACTCGACTTCGACCAGTTTGGCTTGGTAATCATACAGATACCAAAGCTGTCGGGACCCCGATCCTAAGTCACACCGATCTAGCATGTAACACATCATATCACTTTGCGGCCTCACGCACGGTATCCCCACGGGTGCCACCTTACCTGGCCCGGGACCATTTGCGTATTTTGGCTCACGTATATGATAGTGTCGCTAGCATCCATATGACAGAGAACCTGGTCCGACATGACTAGTTGTAAACCAAAAGTGGCACTAAGTTACAGGGACAGCCATACATGACCCAGCAACGAACGTGTCGGTCATCAACGTATGAACCCAAGTCGTAGCAAGCTACAAGGACTTAAGGGAACAACGCGTGACATTTCCCTGAAGGGACAAACACAGGAACGAAGAAGGACACATGCCGGCCAGCCTAAGTGTTCCGGAGCAGTAGCAAGCTACCAAGGCTCAGCGGAAGCACCAGGAGGCATTTCCCCATAAAGTAGGCTACCAAGGGTAAACAACTAGGTGTCGGATCCCACACATAGCAATACACATTACACGTACGCATAACATGCAAGTATGTGATGTACAACATGGCATCACAACATAACTCAACAACTCATATAAATAAAGGCCAACAAGAGCCATCATAGTATTTATTACAAACAGGGGTCACATGACCCACCATACAGAGCATACAGACAACGGAAGCATAAACATGTTTGTGTACAGGCATCTGAAAAGGAAGAAGGATATCAAGCCTGACTATCTACCAGACCCTCCCAAGGGTACAAGATCGTAGCTGAGGTAACAAGCTAAACGTCGAAGTCCACGCGGAACTAGTAGTGAGACTGAAGTCTCTCTGCAAAACATAAATTAAGCAAACGTGAGTACAAAGGTACTCAACAAGACTTACATCAGAACTTGCTACATATGCATCAATATCAACAAGGGGGTGGTGGAGTTTGACTGCAGCAAGCCAACTTTGACACGGTGGCTATCCTGAACTACGACTGCAAGTAACTCTTTTGAGGTGGCGCACATGAGTCCACATATTCACCAATCAATACAACACTATGGATCCGCTCCCGTCTCCCTACGAGAAGGCCATCCATAGCACTCACGCTTATCTTGCGGATTTTAGAGTATCCACTTTCACTTGTCTATGAACTATATCGGTAACCCAGAAGTCCTTTACCGCGGACACGGCTATTCGAATAGATTAGTTATAACCCTGCAGGGGTGTACTTCTTCACACACGCTCTCGCCACTTACCGCCATGTATACGTCATGTATCTTGGCAACCTTCAAGCGGAAGCCTGGCGAGGGTGTCGGCCAGGACCTGACCAACCACACAAGTCTCTAGTCCAGGTTTATCGCCTATTTGGGTTCCATCCGTAAGGAGATCCGGCCGGGGTGTCGCTCACAGCCCCAAACGATGTGTACAGGGTTCCCGAGACACCAAACGGGTGACTCGGTACACCATGCCACGTACCAGCCGCATCACAGCCCACCCCGAGGGTCAGCGTTGCACGACCTCTAGTATGCTACAAACACCAGAAACTAATTGCAACTCCTGGACATAGGACAAGGGCAGTTAATAAGTCGAGAGAGCTTGGAGCGCCCGGAGCCCAATGTGTGGTAGTAGCTGTTCATGGATCACAAACACGGAACTCGGTTCCTGAGGACGGTTTCAATGAGGCAACCCACCATATACTCCTACATGGCCTCTCACCGCTACCTTTACCAAATCGTGTTCACACACTTAGCTCTCAGCAGTAGGACATGTTCACACACCTCCAATTCATCCCCGATGAATCAGACCTGACACAACTCTAAGCATAGCAGGCATAACCAGAAAGCATGAATGAGTAGGCACAACATGGCTCAAACAACTCCTACTCATGTTAGTGGGTTTCAACTATTTACTGTGGCAATGACATGTCATGCAGAGGAAAAGGTGTTCAGCTACCGCAGCAAACAGCAGTTGAAACATTGTTGTCCTAATGCAGTAAAAGAGAGCAAGAGCAAGAGAGTGGGATTGTATCAGAATGCTTAATGGGGTTTTGCTTGCATGGCACTTCTGAAGATAGTATAGCTCTTCATTGGTGTCATCGATCTCATCGTCGGAACCACGTCTACTGAGAGGGGACAAACACCGACAACAGAGGAAGAACACCATAAATGCAATGCAACAATATGATGCATGATCATGACATGGCAACATGTTGTTGGTTGAGCTAATGCAACTAAGTTGGATTGAACCAAAGTTTCAAATTCAAACTCCATATGTTAATATTCCAATGACATTTAATTGATTTGACCTGATCAGCAGGCATAAGTTTCTCAAACATGCTCATAATGCCATAAACAGATTCTTCATATTTTTCTGATCAATTTTCATATATAACTCTTTTTCATCTGAGCTACGGTTGATTTTATATGATTTTCAGAAGTTTAGGATATTTTCTGGAATAAATAAATCATTTCTAATTTATTTTAGATCCGAGAAAATATTTCCTGCATCAACATGACTTCATGCTGACGTCAGCAGGTCAACGGGGCTGCCTAGGTCAAACCTGACATGTGGGGTCCACTGGTCAGTGACTCAGGGCTAACTAATTAAGTTTAAAACTAAACTAAAGGTTAATAGGGTCTGGGCCCCACGTGTCAGTGTCTAATTAAACTAATCTAATTAACTAAAACTAAACTAGGTTAATCAGCAAGGCAGGCCCCACTTGTTAGCGACCGAGGGAAGGTCAAACCCTTGGTCAGCGAGTCAAACTCGCCGGCGGCTCGTCGCCGGTGACGACAGAGACGGCGGGGCGGCTCGAAAACATTGTTCCGGCGACCAACAAACGTCGGAGGGTATCTACGCGGAGCTGGCAAACTCGCGCATCCAACGGGGCAAGTGGGAGCAGCTGGGGTGGCCGGAATCATTGGCGGCGACCTCAACGGCGGCGGCCGGAGCTCGGGCGCCGATGAAAACGACGACACAGGGCACGGGAGGATCAACGGTTGGTTCCTACGGGTGCTATATGCACTCACGAAGATGACGGGCATGTGCACGGGACCAATTGGTCACCGGAGCCTCGTCGGTGACGAGCCTGTGCGGCGGCGTGCTTCGGACGTCATGGAAACAGCGGCTACAACGAGCGAACGAGGTGGAGGAGAGGGGGTTTGGTCTGTGAGCTCACAGCGGAGACGATGGGCTGGTCGGCATGCTCGGGGGAGGCCTGGAGGCGGCGGAACAACGACGGCAATCTCCGGTGCTGGAGCTTGAGGATGAAGTCGATGGCGGCGATACGGCGCATCCCCGGTTGCTTGGCTCGTCGAGGAGGCAAAGATGACGGAGGCGGAGCTCATGGGCACGTCAAGGGGACGAGGGGGAGGCGGTGGCTGCGGCTATGGCGAACGGCGGCGACCGCAGCGCTCGGCCACGAGGCGTGGAGTGAGAGAGAGGAGGGGATGAGGACAAGGGAGTGGGCGAGAGGGTTCGAGGTGCTGCGTGGCGTCTCCAAGGCGTCGAGAGGGAAGCGGCAAGCAGGAGGTGGCCGGGGCTTGTGTGCGCGCACGGCGGCCACACGCCTCGCGTCCTTCTGGCGCGAGGTAGCCGATGACTTGCACTATGGGCCAGATGGGCTGCACAGTGCTGCGCCGCGACAGGTGGGCTGCTGCTACAGGCAAGAAGCCTATGTTAGTTTCTTCCCCTTTCTATTTTCTTTCTGTTTTCTATTTTTCAAATTTGTTTTAATTTGGTTTTCACACCAAATCACTTTTGACAATTCTGGAAATAGTTATGGCCACTAACTTAATTATTCCAGAGGCCCTCAACTAATCCCAAAATTGTTGGAGCATTTAAAAAAAATATTAATAGTATTTAAATGCTCCAATTGAAATACAATATGAGTCAACTCAAAAATCCAGAATGGCCTAAAAATATTTGCATCATTTTTGGCAGAGGTTTTCACCTTTATCAAAAATCATGAACATTTTCAAAGGGCATTTTGGGTTCATTGAAAAATTTGAATTTGAACCTAGTTTGATTCATCTAGTGGTAGGGTTAGAACATCCCCATTTCAAATTCATTTGAATTTTAAACATGATGCATGGATGCTTGTGCAACTATTTGCAACCAGATTCTAGGGATGTGACAGGTTACCTCATATGCTTCATATTTTTAATATCTTTCGTGAAAATGGTGGGAAGGAAAATTGTGCTCAAGTACTAGAAGAAGAATTACATAGAATGCTTGGCATAAAATATGTGAATGATGAGCATGATTGCAATGTTGTTAGTATGAATTCTTTGAATACCCATGATGCTAATGATATGCAATGCCACAAGCTTGGGGATGCTATGTTTGATGAAGATGATATGTTTAGTCCCCCAAGTTTTGATGGGCAAATTTACTATGATGAAAGCATGCCTCCTATTTATGATGATTATTGTGATGACTTGTATGCTATTAAGAATAATGATAACCATGAAACTTGTCATCATGATTTTAGTTTTCAATTGGATTATGCCTCACATGATAATTATTTTGTTGAGTTTGCTCCCACTACTATTCATGAGAAGAAATTTGCTTATGTGGAGAGTAATAAAATCTATATGCTTGGGGATCACGAAAAGAATGTTTTATGTGATGGTTATATTGTTGGATTCATTCATGATTCTACTGAAAATTATTATGAGGGAGGAATATATGCTTGTATGAGTTGCAATAATATCAAGTTTCCTCTCTATGTGCTTAAAATCTTGAAGTTATGCTTGTTTTGATTTCCTATGCTAGTTGATTATTGTTCCCATGAGTTGTTTTCTCACAAAATCCCTATGCATAGGAAGTGGGTTAGGATTAAATGTGCTAGTCATATTCTTCATGATGCTCTCTTTATGTTTCAATTCTTATCTTTTATGTGAGCATCATTGAAATCATCATGCCTAGCTAAAAGGCATTAAAGAAAAGCGCTTGTTGGGAAACAACCCAATATTTACCCCTACTATTTTTGTGTGTTCACATGATTAAGCTACTTTAGTAATCATGTTTTATAGTTTTTGTTTCAATAAAGTGCCAAGTAGAACCTTTGGGAAGACTTGGGTGAATGTTAATGTGATCTTGCTGTAAAAAACATAAACTTTGCGCTCACAAGATTAGCAGCCATTTTTTTTACTGAAGAGTGCTTTTAAGTTGATTATTTTTGCAGAAGATTAATAGACAAATTCCTCACGTCCACCAATTTATTTCAGAATTTTTAGAGTTACAGAAGTATTCGAAAGTTACATATTGCTACAGACTGTTCTATTTTTGACACATTGTGTTTTCTATGTGTTGTTTGCTTATTTTGATGAATCTATGAGTAGTATCGGAGGGTATGAACCATAGAGAAGTTGGAATACAGTAGATATTACACCAATATGAATTTAGAATGAGTTCACAACAGTACCTAAGTGGTGGTTTTATTTTTCTTATACTAACGGAGCTTATGAGTTTTCTGTTGAGTTTTGTGTTGTGAAGTTTTCAAGTTTTGTGTAAAGATTCGAGGGACTATGGAATAAGGAGTGGCAAGAGCCTAAGCTTGGGGATGCACAAGGCACCCCAAGGCAATATTCAAGGTCAACCAAGAGCCTAAGCTTGGGGATGCCCCGGAAGTCATCCCCTCTTTCGTCTTCGTCTATCGGTAACTTTACTTGAGGCTATATTTTTATTCACCACATGATATGTGTTTTGCTTGGAGCGTTAATTTATTTTGTTTTGTTTTGCTTGTTGTTTGAATAATATCCCAAGATCTGAAATTCTTAAATGTTAGAGAGTCTTCACATAGTTACATAATTATTCAACTACTTATTGATCTTCACTTATATCTTTTGGAGTAATTTGTCGTTTGCTCTAGTGCTTCACTTATATCTTTTTAGAGCACGGCGGTGGTTTTATTTTTAAGAAATTAATGAACTCTCATGATTCACTTATATTATTTTGAGAGTCTTTTAGAACAACATGGTAATTTGCTTAGGTTATGAATTTAGTCCTAATATGTTGGGCATCCAAGATGGGTATAATAAAAACTTTCATATAAAGTGCATTGAATACTATGACAAGTTTGATACTTGATGATTATTTTGAGATATGAGGATGGTGATATTAGAGTCATGCTAGTAGAGTAATTGTGAATTTGAGGAATACGTGTGTTAAAGTTTGTGATTCCCGTAGCATACACGTATGGTGAACTGTTATGTGATGAAGTTGGAGCATGATTTATTTATTGATTGTCATCCTTTGTGTGGAGGTCGGGATCGCGCGATGGTTAACTCCTACCAACCCTTCCCCTAGGAGCATGTGTTAAATACTTTGTTTTGATAACTCATAGATTTTTGCAATAATTAATGAGTTCTTTATGACTAATGTTGAGTCCATGTATTATACACACTCTCACCCTTCCACCATTGCTAGCCTCTCTTGTATCGCGCAATTTTTGCCGGTACCATACACCCACCATATACCTTCCTCAAAACAGCCACCATACCTACCTATCATGGCATTTCCATAGCCATTCCGAGATATATTTCCATGCAACTTTCCACTGTTCCGCTTATTATGACACGCTTCATCATTGTCATATTGCCATGCATGATCATGTAGTTGACATCGTATTTGTGGCTCAGCCAGCGTTCATAATTTTCATACATGTCACTCTTGATTCATTGCACATCCCGGTACACCGCCGATGGTATTCACATAGAGTCATATTTTGTTCTAGCTTCGAGTTGTAAGTAAATAGAAGTGTGATGATCTTCATTACTAGAGCATTGTCCCAGTGAGGAAAGGATGATGGATACTATGATTCCCCCACAAGTCGGGATGAGACTCTGGACTAAAGGAAAAGAGAAATAAAATAGGCCATAAAAAGAAAAGAAAAAGAAAAAAAGAGATAGAAAAGGGCCACGAAAAAAATGAGCACCATGATCTTCATGATAGAGAGTCTCTTGTTTTGTCACTTTCATATACTAGTGGGAATTTTCATTATAGAACTTGGATTGTATATTCCAATGATGGGCTTCCTCAAATGCCCTAGGTCTTCGTGAGCAAGCAAGTTGGATGCACACCCACTTAATTTCTTTTGATGAGCTTTCATACACTTATAGGTCTAGTGCATCCGTTGCATGACAATCCCTACTCACTCACATTGATATCTATCGATGGGAATCTCCATAGCCCATTGATATGCCTAGTTGATGTGAGACTACCTTCCTCTTTTGTCTTCTCCACAACCACCACTCTATTCCACCTATAGTGCTATCCGTGGCTCACGCTCATGTATTGCGTGAAAGTTGAAAAGTTTGAAAATTTGAAGTGTGAAACAATTGCTTGGCTGAAACCGGGGTTGTGCATGATTTAAATATTTTGTGTGATGAAGAAAGAGCATAGCCAGACTATATGATTTTGTAGGGATAACTTTCTTTGGCCATGTATTTTGAGAAGACATAATTGCTTTATTAGTATGCTTGAAGTATTGTTATTCTTATGTCAATATTAAGCTTTTGTCTTGAATCTTTCAGATCTGAACATTCATGCCACAATAAAGAAAATTTCATTGCGAATTATGTAGGTAGCATTCCACATCAAAAATTCTGTTTTTATCATTTACCTACTCGAGGACGAGCAGGAATTAAGCTTGGGGATGCTTGATACGTCTCCAACGTATCTATAATTTTTTATTGTTCCATGCTATTATGTTATCCTTCTAGGATGTTTTATGGGATTTTATATACACTTTTATATGATTTTTGGGACCAACCTATTAACCCAGAGCCCAGTGCCAGTTTCTGTTTCCCCTTGTTTTTGAGTATCGCAGAAAAGGAATGCCAAACGGAGCCCAATTGACATGAAACTCAACGAAGGTTATTTTTGGACCAGAAGAAGCCCAAGGAGTACCGGAGATGGACCAGAAGAGTCTCGGGCTGCCCATGAGGGTGGGGGCGCACCCACCCCCCTGGGCGCGCCCCCTACCTCGTGGACAGCCTGGAGACCCCGCTTACTTGTTCCCAACTCCAACACCCCATATATATACAGAAACCCTTGAAAAGAAAGCTAGATCGGGAGTTCCGCCGCCGCAAGCCTCTGTTGCCACCGAAAACCAATCTAGACCCGTTCCGGCACCCTGTCGGAGGGGGGAATCCCTCTCCGGTGGCCATCTTCATCATCTCGGCGGTCTCCATGACGGGAGGGAGTAGTTCACCCTCGGGGTTGAGGGTATGTACCAGTAGCTATGTGTTTGATCTCTCTTTCTCGTGTTCTTGATATGGCACGACCTTGATGTATCGCGAACTTTGCTACTATAGTTGGATCTTATGATGTTTCCCCTCCCCCCTCTACTCTCTTGTAATGGATTGAGTTTTCCCTTTGAATTTATCTTATCGGATTGAGTCTTTGAGGATTTGAGAACACTTGATGTATGTCTTGCATGTGCTTATCTGTGGTGACAATGGGATATTACGTGATCTACTTGATGTGTGTTTTGATGATCAACTTGCGGGTTCAGTGACCTTGTGAACTTATGGATAGGGGTTGGCACACGTTTTCGTCTTGACTCTCCAGTAGAAACTTTGGGGCACTCTTTGAAGTTCTTTGTGTTGGTTGAATAGATGAATCTGAGATTGTGTGATGCATATCGTATAATCATGCCCACAGATACTTGAGGTGACAATGGAGTATCTAGGTGACATTAGGGTTTTGGTTGATTTGTTTCTTAAGGTGTTATTCTAGTACGAACTCTAGGATAGATCGAACGAAAAGAATAGCTTCGTGTTATTGTACTACAGACTCTTGAATAGATCGATCAGAAAGAATAACTTTGAGGTGGTTTCGTACCCTACAATAATCTCTTTGTTTGTTCTCCGCTATTAGTGACTTTGGAGTGACTCTTTGTTGCATGTCGAGGGATTGTTATATGATCCAGTTATGTTATTATTGTTGAAAGAACTTGCACTCGTGAAAGTATGAACCATAGGCCTTTTTTCCTAGCATTGCAATACCATTTTCACTCACTTTATCATTAATTACCTTGCTGTTTTTATATTTTCATATTACAAAAACCTATATCTACCATCCATATTGCACTTGTATCACCATCTCTTCGCCGAACTAGTGCACCTATACAATTTACCATTTTATTGGGTGTGTTGGGGACACAAGAGACTCTTTTCTATTTGGTTGTAGGGTTGCTTGAGAGAGACCATCTTCATCCTACGCCTCCCACGGATTGATAAACCTTAGGTCATCCACTTGAGGGAAATTTGCTACTGTCCTACAAATATCTGCACTTGGAGGCCCAACAACTCCTACAAGAAGAAGGTTGTATAGTAGACATCACATTATAAGATGATCCCTTCACTTAATTTCATGAAAATGTGTTCTCCCTAAGTATGCACCATTGCAAAAGTTCGTCGTTTTGAAGCACCTCATGATGATCGGATGTGATAGACTCTACGTTCGCATAAAATAGGTGTAAGCCAGTTTTACACATGTAGAATACTTGGGCTAAACTTGACGAGCCTAGCATGTTTAGACATGGCCTCGGAACACAGGAGACCGAAAGGTCGAACATGAGTCATATAGTAGATATGATCAACATGGAGATGTTCACCATTGATGACTACCCCATCTCACGTGATGATCGGACATGTGTTAGTTGATTTGGATCATGTATCACCTAGACAACTTGAGGGATGTTGATTTAAATGGGAGTTCATTAGTAATTTGATTAACCGAGCTAAATTATCATTAACTTAGTCTTAATTGTTTTTGCAAAATTTATGTGGTAGATCAATGGCTCGCGTTGTAGTTCCCCTAACTTTTAATGCATTCCTAGAGAAAGCTAAGTTGAAAGATAATGGAAGCAAATATGCGGACTGGGTCCATAACTTGAGGAGTATCCTCATACAAACCAACACGAGGCAACTGATCTCGTTTGATTCAACAACGAGTTTTTGGTAGGCATTCCTAGTTGTGGCATTAGCATTATCGGGATGTTCCTCTAGAAGTGGATCCTCTAGAATATGTTCCTTTTTATCATGCTTGAGAACAATTCTGAAGTTTCTATACCAGGTGGTAAAGTTTGTTCCATTCAGTTTATCCTTTTCCAGAATTGATTTCAATGGGAAGTTGGGTTGAGCGGGTGGTGCCATTGATCTACAACAGAAAAATATGCAATCACTAAGCAATGTTTTTATGTAGATTAATTCAAGCCTTAAACAGAAATACTCCCACTGAAGCAGCATCCCTCTGCAAACTCTCAGTGATTCAAGATCCGACTAGCGCATGCGACTAGTGAGCTTTAGCATCACTGCTAGCCGACATGACTAACTGACAGCGGCGGAGCTAGGAATGAAGCAAACCCCAGGCCTAAATTTATTGACTCGACAACATGGAAAAAGTTTGGCCTTGAAACCAACTCATACCATTTCTAAAAAAACAATTGATTTGAAAGCACACAAAATAAAGTACATTTTCTCAATAAATATATAATTTAAACGTCATGCTCAATGAGCCAAGAAAATAGATAAAACATGACAAAAGTACAAATAGTAGTATGGGAATACAAAAAATACCAAATCAATTCAGTGCATGGCATAACTTGATAAATGATAGAACCTTCAAGGTATTTAAAAATATATGATTTCATAAAAAAACATATACGTCAATTGAAACAACTATCATTGAAACAAATCTAAATACTTACCACTTCGACATGATAAAAGTCCTTTGCGAGACCAATACGATTGAAAGTGATATATAATATCATCGTCATCAATACCTGCAAATACACCTTCAAGACACCCCTGTTGCGGGCACATGCGAATAAGAATATCTCTTCATCTTCCATTTCTACAACATAAATGAAGTTGTAAATACATCAATTTGAGTTCAACAATACATCAATTTGAGTTAAATAACATACAATACAATACTGAAATTGCAATCGACTTCCCTTCTTCCTCCATGACTAAGTACTCAATACACACACGCGCACACACAAACACACCTTTTTCAATTAAATTTAGTTCAATGTAGTTCATACACAAAGGTTAGTAAGTTAAATCATAGAACACCGTACAAGTAGAAACTGCAAGGAATAAAAGAAATTTACGGAGGTTAGGCCGGGGATGGCGTGCGGCAACGAACTATGCACACAGGGGCAGAGCTGGGATGTCGGGGAGGGACCAGGGTAGTCCTGGCCATCTCCGACCCGGCCCTATCAGCCCACCCAGGCCCGGCCCTAAAATACAGGGCCTAGGCCCGACGGGCTTGCCTGTGGGCCGAGCTTGGCCTGAGTTTTTAGCCCATCAGCATGGCTTGGACGGGCTTGGGCTTGGCATATTGGCATTTTAAGGAAGAGGCCCAGCCCACGGCCCTAAGGTATTTTAGGGCTTTTTACCAGATGGGCTAGGCTTGGGCTTGAAAAGTAGGCCTGATGGTAGGGCCTAGGCGGGCCTGGGCCTTAGTTTTCTGTCGTGGGATTTTTTAGGCCCACCCAAGCCTGGCCCGGCCCGGCCTGGCCCATGGCCAGGTATAGAACAGGGTAGCAGGGGCCTGTTGGGGATCGTAGCAGAAAATCAAAAAAAAATCCTACGCAACACCAAGATCTATCTATGGAGTAATCTAGCAACGAGGGAGAGGGGAGTGCATCTACATACCCTTGTAGATCGCGATGCGGAAGCGTTGCAAGAACGCGGATGAAGGAGTCGTACTCATAGCGATTCAGATCGCGGTTGATTCCGATCTAAGCGCCGAACAACGGCGCCTCCGCGTTCAACACACGTGCAGCCCGATGACGTCTCCCACGCCTTGATCCAGCAAGGAGAGGGAGAGAGGTTGGGGAAGACTCCATCCAGCAGCAGCACGACGGCATGGTAGTGGTGGAGGAGCGCGGGACTCCAGCAGGGCTTCGCCAAGCACTGCGAGAGACGAAGAGAGAGAGAGGTAGGGCTGCGCCAAACGAGAGAGGTCAAACCGTGTTGTGGGCAGCCCCAAACCTCACATATATATAGGGGAAGGGAGGGGCTGCACCCCCTTTAGGGTTTCCCACCCCTAGGGGTGCGGCCACCCCAGATCCCATCTAAGGGTGGCGGCCAGAGGGGGAGAGGGAGAGGGGGGCGCACCAGATTGGGCCCTAGGGACCATCTGCCCTAGGGTTTGCCCCCTTCCCCTCTATGATGTGCCTTGGGCCCTGGTGGGGGGGGCACCAGCCCACCTGGGGCTGGTCCCCTCCCACACTTGGCCAACGCAGCCCTCTGGGGCCGGTGGCCCCACCCGGTGGACCCTCGGGACCCTCCCGGTGGTCCCGGTACGCTACCGATAGCGCCCGAAACTTTTCCGGTGACCAAAACGGGACTTCCCATATATGAATCTTTACCTCCGGACCATTCCGGAACTCCTCGTGACGTCCGGGATCTCATCCGGGACTCCGAACAACATTCGGTAACCGCGTACATACTTTCTTTATAACCCTAGCGTCATCGAACCTTAAGTGTGTAGACCCTACGGGCTCGGGAGTCATGCAGACATGGCCGAGACAACTCTCCGGTCAATAACCAACAACGGGATCTGGATACCCATGTTGGCTCCCACATGCTCCACGATGATCTCATCGGATGAACCACGATGTCAAGGATTCAATCAATCCCGTATACAATTCCCTTTGTCTATCGGTACAGTACTTGCCCGAGATTCGATCGTCGGTATCCCGATACCTTGTTCAATCTCGTTACCGGCAAGTCTCTTTACTCATTCCGTAACACATCATCCCGTGATCAACTCCTTGATCACATTGTGCACATTATGATGATGTCCTACCGAGTGGGCCCAGAGATACCTCTCCGTCACACGGAGTGACAAATCCCAGTCTCGATTCGTGCCAACCCAATAGACACTTTCGGAGATACCTGTAGTGCACCTTTATAGCCACCCAGTTACGTTGTGACATTTGGTACACCCAAAGCATTCCTACGGTATCCGGGAGTTGCACAATCTCATGGTCTAAGGAAAAGATACTTGACATATAGAAAAGCTTTAGCATACGAACTACACGATTTGTGCTAGGCTTAGGATTGGGTCTTGTCCATCACATCATTCTCCTAATGATGTGATCCCATTATCAACGACATCCAATGTCCATGGTCAGGAAACCGTAACCATCTATTGATCAACGAGCTAGTCATCTAGAGGCTCACTAGGGACATGGTGTTTGTCTATGTATCCACACACGTATCTGAGTTTCCTATCAATACAATTTAGCATGGGTAATAAACAATTATCATGAACAAGGAAATATAATAATAATCAATTTATTATTGCCTCTAGGGCATATTTCCAACAGTCTCCCACTTGCACTAGAGTCAATAATCTAGATCACATCGCCATGTGATTAACACTCACAGGTCACATCGCCATGTGACCAACATCCAAAGAGTTTACTAGAGTCAGTAATCTAGTTCACATCAATATGTGATTAACACTCAATGAGTTCTGGGTTTGATCATGTTATGCTTGTGAGAGAGGTTGCAGTCAACGGGTCTGCAACATTCAGATCCCTATGTACTTCGCAAAACTTTATGTCATATCGCAGATGCTGCTACCACGTTCCACTTGGAGCTATTCCAAATTGTTGCTCCATTATACGTATCCGGTATCTCTACTCAGAGTTATCCGGATAGGTGTTAAGCTTGTATCGACGTAACTCTTTACGTCGAACTCTTTATCACCTCCATAACCGAGAAACATTTCCTTATTCCTATAAGGATAATTTTGACCACTATCTAGTGATCTACTCCTGGATCACCTTTGTACCCTCTTGCCAAACATGTGGCAAGGCACACATCAGGTGGGTGCTCAGCATGGCATACCGTATAGAGCCTATGACAAAAGCATAGGGGACGACCTTCATCCTTCCTCTTCCTTCAGCCACGGTCAATCTTTGAGTCTTACTCAACTTCACACCTTACAACTCAGGTAAGAACTCCTTCTTTGACTGATCTATTTTGAACTCCTTCAAAATCATGTCAAAGGTGTATGTTCTTTTTGAAAGTATCATTAGGCGTCTTGATCTATCTCTATAGATCTTGATGCCCAATATGTAAGCAGCTTCATCCAGGTCTTCCTTTGAAAAACTCCTTTCAAACAACCCTTTATGCTTTCCAGAAATTCTACATCATTTCGGATCAACAATATGTCATTCACATATACTTATCGGAAATGTTGTAGTGCTCCCACTCACTTTATTGTAAATACAAGTTTCTAACAAACTTTGTATACCCAAAAACTTTGATCACTCCATCAAAGCGTATATTCCGACTCCGAGATGCTTGCTCCAGTCCATGGAAGGCTCACTGGAGCTAGCATACCTTTTAGCATTCTTAGGATCGACAAAACCTTTCTGATTGTATCACATACAACCTTTCCTTACGAAAACTGGTAAGGAAACTTGTTTTGACATCCATCAGCCAGATTTCATAAATGCAACTAATGCTAACATGATTCCGACGGACTTAAGCATCACTACGGGTGAGAAAATCTCATAGTAGTCAACTCCTTGAACTTGTGAAAAACTCTTCGCCACAAGTCCAGCTTCATAGACGGTGACATTACCGTCCACGTCCGTCTTCTTCTTAAAGATCCATTTATCTCAATGGCTTGCCGATCATCGGGCAAGTCCACCAAAGTCCATACTTTGTTTTATACATGGATCCTATCTCGGATTTCTCGGCTTCTAACCATTTGTCGGAATATGGGCCCACCATCGCTTCCCCACAGTTCGTAGGTTCATTGTTGTCCAACAACATGATATCTTAAGACAGGATCACCGTACCACTGATACGTCCAAAACATATCTATAATTTCTGCTTGCTCCATGCCTTTTTTTGTGTGATATTGCTATGATATTTATGCACTTCCATACACTTTTGATCATATTTGGACTAACCTACTAATGGTTGCAAAAGTGCACAATGTTCTTGTTTTACACTTTATTGTGTAGGAATTACTTGGAAATTGACAAAAACGCAAAAGGAGTCGTATTGGAGTAGGACTCTGACTTTCCTGAAATTTGTCTTAGAACATTTTTTAAAGATGGTCACATTCCGGCCCGAATACGACGTCAAACAGAAAAAGTCTAGTTGCGAAAGTTGTGGGGAATTTCGAGGCGATGCTTCTGGATATAAAATTCGTCCAAATCGGAGTCCAGACGGCCGAATAAAGCCCGTTTTACTGAGGCCCAAAATCTGATGACGGGAATCCGAGAGTCTATATAAAGAGAGGAAACCTAGGTCACCAAGGGCCACGAATTTTCCTCCTCCCGAGCCGCCGTCTTGGAGGGGAGGACCAGCACCATTGCAGCACCATCCACAAGGAAGAAGGGGGGCCAAGGAGCCGCCGCCCCCTAGGGCCGCCGCCGCACCGAGGGTCGCCGCCGCCCCCTAGGGCCGCCGCCGCCGCCGCGCCCCCAAGGGCCGCCGCCGCCGCCTCCGTGGCTGCCGCCGGCCGTGTCCACCTCGCGGGGCTGCACCTCTCCATCAACACCATCATCAACCTCCTCCTCACCATGTCCATGTGTGAGTAGTCTTCTCCGGGGCCGAGGGCTCGTACGTGTAGCTATGTGGTTATCTCTCTCTCCCATGATGTGATCTTCGTTGTGATCATAGGCTATGTTAATCTAGGGTGATCCCGTGATATTTCCCCTTCCTCTATGTATTGGATTGATGTACTCACTTGTCTTTATCTAGTATAATCCCCGAGACCAAGGTGACAGCGGTCTATTGGACATGGATTAGAAAAATATTTTCATGAGTGATTTCCTCTCTTGTGTGTTGATTGAAGATTGAGAGTCTCTTGGTGCTTGTCTTTGACTATCCTTTAGATATGTTGTGGTGATTGTGGGACTCTCTTTGGATGGCCGCGGTGACATTGGGAAATCCTTAGATTGAGAACTACGAACTTTGAGGTGTGCTTTTGTAGCCCTACATAATTCTCGTCCTCTCTTGACCACGAAGGAATGACCTCCGGGTGCGTCTCCATTGCATGTTTTATGGGAAATATCATGTGATTCGATTATGTTAATGTTGTTGGGAGTTGCCACTAGTGAAAGTATGATCCCTAGGCCTTGTTTCCACCATTGCAATACCATTTGTGCTCACGTTTACCACTTGTTTGCTTGCTGCACTTTTTATTATAGATTTATATCACTTTATTTTGCCACCCATATCACTTGCCATTTAACATCTCTTCGCCGAACTAGTGCACCTATACAACTCCTAGTTGTATTAGGTGTGTTGGGGACACAAGAGACTTCTTGTATCTTAGTTGCAGGGTTGCTTGAGAGAGACCATCTTCAACCTCTACTTCCCTGAGTTCGATAAACCTTAGGTCATCCACTTGAGGGAAATTGCTGCTGTCCTACAAACCTCTGCGCTTAGAGGCCCAACATAGTCTACAAGAATAGAAGCGTGTGTAGACATCAACCACTCGGGAGTAGTACATATCCTTGTCGACCTACGAGGTTCGATAGCAACTTGATCTGGAGCTTCATGATCACTATCATTAGTTTCCTCTTCAACAGTCGTAGGTTCCACAGAAACATCTTTCTGTGTTGCACTACTCTCCGGTTGAAGTGAGGGTTCGACAACCTCATCAAGTTCTATCTTCCTCCCACTCAATTCTTTCAAGAGAAACTCCTTCTCGAGAAAGGACCCATTCTTAGCGACAAACATTTTTGTCCTTGGATCTGAGATAGAAGGTATACCCAACTATTGCCTTTGGGTATCCTATGAAGATGTATTTGTCCGTTTTGGGTTCGAGCTTTTTCCGGCTGAAGCCATAAGCATCGCAGCCCCAAACATTAAGAAATGACAACTTTGGTTTCTTGCCAAACCACAGTTCATACGGCGTCGTCTCAACGGACTTAGATGGTGCCCTATCTAAAGTGAATGCAGCTGTCTCTAATGCATAACCTCAAAATAACAACGGTAGATCGGTAAGAGACATCATAGATCGCACCATATCTCATAAGGTTCATTATGACGTCCAGACACACCATTACGCTGTGGTGTTCCAGGTGGCTTCAACTGCGAAACAATTCCACAATGTCTCAAGTGATTGCCAAACTCATAATCCAGAAAATCTCCCCTTGATCAGATCGTAGGAACATGATCTTCTTGTTATGATGATTCTTAACTTCACTCTGAAATTGCTTGAACTTTTCAAACGTTTCAGACTTTTGCTTCATTAAGTAGATATACCCATATCTACTCAAATCGTCAGTGAAGATGAGAAAATAACGATATCCACCACACGCCTTAATTCTCATTGGATCACACACATCAGCATGTATGATTTCCAACAAGTCACTTGCCCGTTTCGTTGTACCTGAACATGGGATCTTAGTCATCCTGCCCATGAGGCATGGCTCACATGTGTCAAGCGATTCAAAATCAAGTGACTCCAAACATCCATCCGCATGGACTTTATTCATGCATTTTATGCCAAAATGACCTAAGCGACAGTGCCACAAGAAAGTGGTACTATCATTATTAACTCTACATCTTTTGGCGTTAATATTATTATCATGTGTATTACTATGATCGAGATTCAATAAACCATTGGGTGCATGACCATAAAGGTATTATTCATGTAAACAGAATAACCATTATTCTCTAACTTAAATGAATAACCGTATTGCAATGGACATGATCTAATCATATTCATGCTCAACGTAGACACCTGATAACATTTATCTAGGTTCAACACCAATCCCGAAGGTAGAGGGAGCATGCGATGGTGATCTTATCAACCTTGGAAACACTTCCAACACACATCGTCACCTCGCCCTTAGCCAGTCTCCGTTCAGTCCATAGCTTTTGCTTCAAGTCACTAATAATAGCAACTGAACCGGTATCCAATACCCAGATACTACAAGGAGTACTAGTAAGGTACACATCAATAACATGTATATCAAATATACTTTGTTGAAGTTGCCAGCTTTCTTATCTACCATGTATTTGGGGTAGTTCCGCTACCATGTGACCGTTCCCCTTACAATAGAAGCACTTAGTCTCGAGGTTTGGGTTTAACCTTGGGTTCCTTCATTAGACAACAACTGGTTTGCCATTCTTGAAGTTTCCCTTCTAGCCCTTGCCCCTTTTGAAACCAGTGGTCTTGTTAAACCATCAACACTTGATGCTCCTTCTTGATTTCTACTTTTGCGGTCTTAAGCACCACTAATAGCTCCGGGATCATCTCCATCCTTTGCATGTCATAGTTCATCACTAAGTTCTAGCAGCTTGGTGATAGTGTCTAGAGAATTCCGTCAACCACTATCTCATCTAGAAGATTAACTCCCACTTGGTTCAAGTGATTTTAGCACCCAGACACTCTGAGCACATGCTCACTAGTTGAGCTATTCTCCTCCATCTTGTTGGCAAAAGAACTTGTCGGAGGTCTCATACCTCTCAACACGGGCATGAGCCTGAAATCCCAGTTTCAGCTCTTGGAACTTCTCATATGTCCTATGGCGTTCAAAACGTCATTGGAATCCCGATTCTAAGCCGTAAAGTATGGTGCACTAAACTATCAAGTAGTCATCAGGACGTGTTTGTCATATGTTCACAACATCCACAGACGATGTTGTAGGGGTTTGCACATCGAGCGGTGCTTCAAAGACGTAAGCTTTCTGTGTAGCAGTGAGGACACTCCTCGGACTACGGACCCAGTCCACATCATTGCTTATAATGTCTTTCAACTCAGTCTTTCTCTAGGATCGTATTAAACAGGGAGCTACAACGCAAGCTATTGGTCTACAACATAATTTGCGAAGACAACTTCGACTATTTTTCATGACAATTAAGTTCATCTAATGAACTCCCACTCAGATAGACATCTCTCTAGTCATCTAAGTGATACATGATCCGAATCGACTAGGCCGTGTCCGATCATCACGTGAGACGGACTAGTCATCAACGGTGAACATCTTCATGTTGATCGTATCTTCTATACGACTCATGTTCGACCTTTCGGTCTTCCATGTTCCGAGGCCATGTCTGTACATGCTAGGCTCGTCAAGTCAACCCTAAGTGTATCGCGTGTGTAAATCTGGCTTACACCCGTTGTATGCGAACGTTAGAACCTATCACACCCGATCATCACGTGGTGCTTCGGAACAACGAACCTTAGCAACGGTGCACAGTTAGGGGGAACACAATTCTTCAAATTTTAGTGAGAGATCATCTTATTCACTATCGTCGTTCTAAGCAAATAAGATGTAAAACATGATAAACATCACATGCACTCAAATAAAGTGGCATGATATGGCCAATATCATTTTGCTCCTTTGATCTTCATCTTCGGGGTACCATGATCATCTTTGTCACCGGCATGACACCATGATCTCCATCATCATGAGCTCCATCATCGTGTCTTCATGAAGTTGTCTCGCCAAACATTACTTCTACTACTATGGCTAACGTTTAGCAATAAAGTAAAGTAATTACATGACGTTATTCAGTGACACACAAGTCATACAATAAATAAGACAACTCCTATGGCTCCTGCCGGTTGTCATTCTCATCGACATGCAAGTCGTGATTCCTATTACAAGAACATGATCAATCTCATACATCACATATATATCATTCATCACATCCTTTTGGCCATATCACATCACATGGCACATGCTGCAAGAACAAGTTAGACGTCCTCTAATTGTTGTTGCAAGTTTTTACGTGGCTGCTATAGGTTTCTAGCAAGAACGTTTCTTACCTACGCCAAAACCACAACGTGATATGCCAATTTCTATTTACCCTTCATAAGGACCCTTTTCATCGAATCCGATCCGACTAAAGTGGGAGAGACAGACACCCGCTAGCCACCTTATGCAACTAGTGCATGTCAGTCGGTGGAACCTGTCTCACGTAAGAGTACGTGTAAGGTCGGTACGGGCCGCTTCATCCCACGATGCCGCCGAATCAAGATAAGATTAGTAACGGCAAGAGAATTGACAAATCGACGCCCACAACTACTTTGTGTTCTACTCGTGCAAGATACTACGCATAGACCTAGCTCATGATGCCACTGTTGGGGATCGTAGCAGAAAATCAAAAAAAATTCCTACGCATCACCAAGATCTATCTATGGAGTAATCTAGCAACGAGGGAGAGGGGTGTGCATCTACATACCCTTGTAGATCGTGATGCGGAAGCGTTGCAAGAACGCGGATGAAGGAGTCGTACTCGTAGCGATTCAGATCGCGGTTGATTCCGATCTAAGCGCCGAACAACGGCGCCTCCGCGTTCAACACACGTGCAGCCCGATGACGTCTCCCACGC
The DNA here is from genome assembly GCA_902687465.1 of Secale cereale. NCBI lineage: Eukaryota > Viridiplantae > Streptophyta > Magnoliopsida > Poales > Poaceae > Secale > Secale cereale. Next base: position 592,929,479 of record LR738713.1, read on the forward strand.
CTTGATCCAGCAAGGAGAGAGGGAGAGGTTGGGGAAGACTCCATCCAGCAGTAACACGACGGCGTGGTGGTGGTGGAGGAGCGCAGGACTCCAGCAGGGCTTCGCCAAGCACTGCGAGAGACGAAGAGGGAGAGAGGTAGGGCTGCGCCAAACGAGAGAGGTCAAACCGTGTTGTGGGCAGCCCCAAACCTCACATATATATAGGGGGGAGGGAGGGGCTGCGCCCCCTTTAGGGTTTCCCACCCCTAGGGGTGCGGCCACCCCAGATCCCATCTAAGGGTGGCGGCCAGAGGGGGAGAGGGAGAGGGGGGCGGACCAGATTGGGCCCTCGGGCCCATGTGCCCTAGGGTTTGCCCCCTTCCCCTCTATGACGCGCCTTGGGCCCTGGTGGGGGGGCGCACCAGCCCACCTGGGTCTGGTCCCCTCCCACACTTGGCCCACGCAGCCCTCTGGGGCCGGTGGCCCCACCCGGTGGACCCCCGGGACCCTCCCGGTGGTCCCGGTACGCTACCGATAGCGCCCGAAACTTTTCCGGTGACCAAATCGGGACTTCCCATATATGAATCTTTACCTCCGGACCATTCCGGAACTCCTCGTGACATCCGGGATCTCATCCGGGACTTCGAACAACATTCGGTAACTGTGTACATACTTTCCTTATAACCCTAGCGTCATCGAACCTTAAGTGTGTAGACCCTACGGGCTCGGGAGTCATGCAGACATGGCCGAGACAACTCTCCGGTCAATAACCAACAGCGGGATCTGGATACCCATGTTGGCTCCCACATGCTCCACGATGATCTCATCGGATGAACCACGATGTCAAGGATTCAATCAATCCCGTATACAATTCCCTTTGTCTATCGGTACAGTACTTGCCCGAGATTCGATCGTCGGTATCTCGATACCTTGTTCAATCTCGTTACCGGCAAGTCTCTTTACTCGTTCCGTAACACATCATCCCGTGATCAACTCCTTGATCACATTGTGCACATTATGATGATGTCCTACCGAGTGGGCCCAGAGATACCTCTCTGTCACACGGAGTGACAAATCCCAGTCTCGATTCGTGCCAACCCAACAGACACTTTCGGAGATACCTGTAGTGCACCTTTATAGCCACCCAGTTACATTGTGACGTTTGGTACACCCAAAGCATTCCTACGGTATCCGGGAGTTGCACAATCTCATGGTCTAAGGAAAAGATACTTGACATATAGAAAAGCTTTAGCATATGAACTACACGATCTGTGCTAGGCTTAGGATTGGGTCTTGTCCATCACATCATTCTCCTAATGATGTGATCCCGTTATCAACGACATCCAATGTCCATGGTCAGGAAACCGTAACCATCTATTGATCAACGAGCTAGTCATCTAGAGGCTCACTAGGGACATGGTGTTTGTCTATGTATCCACACACGTATCTGAGTTTCCTATCAATACAATTCTAGCATGGATAATGAACAATTATCATGAACAAGGAAATATAATAATAATCAATTTATTATTGCCTCTAGGGCATATTTCCAACAGGGCCTGCCTGGAGAAGTGGACGGCGCTGGTCGGTGTACGGCAGACGACGCCGAGCAGGCAGGCAGCGGTGCAATCAGTGGAGATGAGTGAGTCTTGTGCCTCCGTACGTATAAGTTTTTATAGAACACCGTACGTATAAGTTAGGTCGTGCGTGCGGTTTGTAGTCGTGGGCTCTTGACTGGCACATGTGTAGTGCTTTGGGCCTCCTTTCACTGGGCTATACCCCGGGCCCAATAAATATATATATATATATATATATATATATATATATATATATATAGCAGGGGAATATTCCCACACCCCGAGCCTAGGCCCTGGGTGCCCAGGGCCCAGCTCCGCCCCTGCTAACCGGTATGCAACTCTTTGCTAATCGCATCTCTATACGACTCGTGTCGATCGGGTAGTTATCTTATACCCCGGCACCTGACTTCCTTTGCCACAAGGCTCAAAACCGTTTTGATAGCCTTGTAAAGTTAACCTGATGCAGTGCATGTCCATGTCCGTCATGAACCCTTCAGTTCAAGGACACCTAGCAGCATCCGAATTTTATGAGCCCGCCACTAGACGTACTTAACGTGCGTAGGTGCAACATCGGGGATGGCAATTCGCTTAATATCAACGAGGGGTCTTTCTACCATTTTAACATGCATAGAAACAAAGAAGCATAACAAACACAAATAAACATATATTGTGAAATAGTATGGCTCCTTCATGGATGTTCTTCTAGGTCAGCTCCGGCTCCGACGACCATCTAGGAGCTCCATCCTTTTCGGGACGCCGAGCCACCAACATGATCTCTATTATCCAACGACTACAACTAGTAATGAATTTTACCGAGTCACAAGTCAACACGCATGTCATTATACATTATAATGACAACACTCTGGCTCCTGCCGGTTGACAAACAGGACGCACAGACCATGTATAAATAACATCCATCACATACACACGAGCCATACTATTCACATCAAGCCTGCAAAACAAAGTTACACATAGAATCGCATTCTACCGGTTTGAGTGATCGTGTAATAAATACAATGCGCTACGCACACGACGGTCCTTGATGGCGGAAACCGACCGGTAGGGGTAGGTTGTGTCACGACCTCATCGATCTCGATTAATAGAAAACATAGCCACATCGTTCCCCTTGTGAAGTTGATCTCATCAATCGTGCACATATTCGATCTCATAAACGACAACAGATCTCATTTGCCGCCTCCATATATCTAATATGTATACGATATGAATCCAAATCCTATAGCAGAGGCTCTGATACCACTGTTGGGTTCTACAGTAGGGTGCGTCAACTACAAATTAGAATTTTCCTCGCGCAGACCAACCAAGAACATGCTAGAGGAGATAGATCACGGATCGTTACCACTATACGTGTAGTGTCATGCAGCGGAAGAAGAGTTCGAGTAGCGCATCCGCATGGTTCGTCTCCTCCTTGTCCGATCTCCCTCGAACAACTGGTCGTCGGATCCCACGTACTAGTTCATCTGAGCGGCGCAAGTGCACCGCCTCTAACGGTATCCGCGCGTGCAGGAGGAACACCATGCGGCGGACAGCTAGATCCTATCACATAGTCGGCGGGGAATGGAGGTGGCTATTTGCAACACATGCAGAACCTAGTTACAACGCTGAAGCGATCAACAAAATGAGTGTGCCGCACCTCCACTATTTATAGGCATCCCTGTTGGGGAACGTTGCATGAAAAAAAATGTCTATGCACACGCAAGATCTATCCATGGAGATGCATAGCTATGAGAGGGGGAGAGCATATTCGTACCCTTGAAGATCGCTAAGCGGAAGCGTTTATCAACGCGGTTGATGTAGTCGTACACCTTCACGATCCGTCCCGATCAAGTACCGAACGTACGGCACCTCCGCGTTCAGCACACGTTCAGCTCGATGACGTCCTCGCCTTCTTGATCCAGTAAGAGGGGTGAAGTAGTAGATGAATTCCGGCAGCACGACGGCGTGGTGATGGTGGTGGTGAAGAACAATCTCCGCGAGGCTTCGCCAAGCACTACAGAAACTATGACGGAGGATAAACTAGAGGGTCGGGGTTGCCGGCACACGGCTTGGTGTATCTTGATGTGTTCCGGGTGCTAGCCCAACCCCTCTATTTATATGCTGAGCCCTGGAGGTCGAAACTTGGAGAAAAAGTCTCGTCAAAGTCGGTTTTGCCCGCAAGGAAGAGTCCTTCTCGGACTTCCAGGACCAGACGCCACAGTCCTTGGCGTCTGGCCCAAAATCCATGGGCCTCGGCGTCTGGCCCAAGGCCAGATGCCGCGGTCTCCGGCGTTTGGGCCCTGGCCTCTGCAAAACATCCTTCTGCACCGACCTATAGCCCCGTGGGCCTGACCCCTTGGCCTAACCATGTCATCCTATATATCAATCTTTACCTCCGGGCCATTCCGGAGCTCCTCGTCATGTCCGTGTTCTCATCCGGGACTCCAAACAACATTCGGTTACCAATATACATAACTCATATAATACTATATCGTCAACAAACGTTAAGCGTGCAGACCCTATGGGTTCGAGAACTGTGTAGACATGACCGATATGCCTCTTCGGTCTATAACCAATAGCGGAACCTGGATACCCATATTGGTTCCTACATATTCTACGAAGATCTTTATCGGTCGAACATTTATGACAACATACGTAGTTCCCTTTGTTTGTCTGTATGTTACTTGTCCGACATTCGATCGTAGGTATCTTCATACCTAGTTCAATCTTGTTACCAGCAAGTCTCTTTACTCATTTCATAATACATCATCTCGTAACTAACTCCTTAGTCACTTTGCTTGCAAGCTTCTTGTGATGTTGTATTACCGAGAGGGCCAATAGATACCTCTCCGTCACACGGAGTGACAAATCCTAGTCTCGATCCATGCCAACCCAACAGACACCTTCGGAGATATCTATAGAGCATCTTTTTAATCACATGGTTATGTTGTGATGTTTGATAGCACACAAGGTATTCCTCTGGTATCTGGGAGTTGCATGATCTCATGGTCGAAGAAACATGTATATGACATTAAGAAAGCAGTAACAATAATCTAAACGACCAAATGCTATGCTAACGGGTGGGTCTTCTCCATCACATCATTCTCCTAATGATGTGATCCTGTTATCAAATGACAACTCATGTCTATGGTTGGGAAACCTTAACCATCTTTGATCAACGAGCTAGTCTAGTAGAGGGTTACTAGGGACACGGTATTTGTTTATGTATTCACACATGTATTTAAGTTTCCAGTCAATACAATTCTAGCATGAATAATAAATCTTTATCATGATTAAGGAAATATAATAATAGTCATTTTATTATTGCCTCTAGGGCATATTTTCATCAGTCTCCCACTTGCACTAGAGTCAATAATCTAGTTCACATCGCCATGTGATTAACACCCATAGTTCACATCACCATGTGATTAATACCCATAGTTCACATCGCCATGTGATTAATATCTACAGAGTTTACCAGAGTCAATAATCTAGTTCACATCGCCATGTGATTAACACTCAAAGAGTTCTAAGGTATGATCATGTTTTGCTTATGAGAGAGGTTTTAGTCAACGGGTCTGCAACATTCAGATCCGTGTGTACTTTGCAAATTTCTATGTCTACAATGCTCTGCATAGAGCTACTCTAGCTAATTGCTCCTACGTTCAATACACATCCAAATTGATGCTCAGAGTTATCAGGATTAGTGTCAAAGCTTGCATCAGCGTAACCCTCCGACCTGCTCGGTTGGTAGCGGCCTCTAGCAAGGCGTGTCGACCACCAAGCAGACAATGAATCCAGTTGGCGAACATGTACATCACACTTCTATTCCCTTTGCCACACTATATATGTTGTTAGGCTCAAGGCGAGTATGCCATCCTTGTGCTAGCCCGATGCTACTTCTCAAGCTTGCGTTGTATTTCCTCGAAGAGGAAAGGGTGATGCAGCACAGTAGCGTAAGTATTTCCCTTGGTTTATGAGAACCAATGTATCAATCCAGTAGGAGACCACACGCGAGTCCCTCGCACCTGCACAAACAAATAAGAACTTCGCAGCCAACGCGATAAGGGGTTGTCCATCCCTTCACGGTCACTTACGAAAGTGAGATCTGATAGATAGGATAGTATAATATTTTTGGTATTTTTGGTATAAGAATAGAAAGTAAATAAAGCAAATAAGCAAAGGTAGCAGATATTGAAGTAAAGCAATATGATAAAGATAGACCCGGGGGCCATAGGTTTCACTAGAGGCTTCTCTCATGAAAGAAGAATTCTACGGTGGGTGAATAAATTACTGTCGAGCAATTGATAGAAAAGTGCATAGTTATGAGAATATCTAGGCACGATCATGATATATAGGCATCACGTCCCTGACAAGTAGACCGAAACGATTCTGCATCTACTACTATTACTCCACACATCGACCGCTATCCAGCATGCATCTAGAGTATTAAGTTCATAAGAACAGAGTAATGCTTTAAGCAAGGTGACATGATGTAGAGGGATAAACTCAAGCAATATGATATAAACCCCATCTTTTTATCCTCGATGGCAACAATACAATACGTGCCTTGCTGCCCCTGCTATCACTGGGAAAGGACAACGCAAGATTGAACCCAAAGCCAAGCACTTCTCCCATTGCAAAAACTATAGATCTAGTAGGCCAAAACAAACCAATAATTCGAAGATACTTGCAAGGATATTATAATCATACATAAAAAGATTTCAAAAAATAACCAAATATTTCTCATAGATAATCTTGATCGTAAACCCACAATTCATCGGATCTCGACAAACACGCCGCAAAAAGATTACATCGAATAGATCTCCTCGAAGATCAAGGAGAACTTGGTATTGAGATCCAAAAAGAGAGAAGAAGCCATCTAGCTAATAACTATGGACCCGAAGGTCTATGGTAAACTACTCACAACTCATTGGTGAGACTATGGTGTTGATGTAGAAGCACTCCGTGGTAGATCCCCCCTCCGATGGAGCTCCGGAACAGGCCCCAAGATGGGATCTCACGGGAACAGAAGGTTGCGGCGGTGGAATTACGGTTTTCTCTGTTGCCTCGATGTTTTCAGGGTACATGGGTATATATAGGAGGAAGGAGGGCATCGGGGGAGCCAGAGGGGGCCCACGAGGGTGGGTGCGCACCCTGTAGGAGGGGGCGCACCCTGGACCCTCGTGGCCACCTCATTCGGTCCCTCGCGTGTACTCCAAGTCTTCCGTGAAGATACGGTTCCAAAAATAACTCTCCCGAAGGTTTCATTTCGTTTGGACTCCGTTTGATATTCCTTTTCTGCGAAACCCTAAAATAGACAAAAAACAGCAATCCGCACTGGGCCTTGGGTTAGTAGGTTAGTCCCAAAAATAATATAAAAGTGTATAATAAAGCCCATTAAACATCCAAAAATAGAATATATAATAGCATGGAACAATAATAGCATTAAACATCGTTGCGTCTCATAGTTGGGGTTGTCCGGCTCGAGCCTTATCTCGACTCAGATCCGACCAGATCCTTTCGAGCCCATATTATCCGGTTAGCATCCAATGCTCCATAGCTAATGAGACCGAGCCATCTACCGTGGCATACGCTAGTCTAGTCGACCGCGCGTCCACACAACCCTTTCGATTAGGGACCTTTTAGGACAATCATCATACAATGCATAGTCCCACAAACAAGTCACGTATTTGCTGATATACACCATTGATAATGTCCAAGGAATATATTTATTCATAAACACATAGAAAATATCATCGTACATGATTGCCTCTAGGGTATATCTCCAACACTTTCTTGACTTTATGGGGGTGATGCATGGCTATTATTAGTTGGTGGAGCGATTTATCTGGTTAATTCCGTTAACGAACGAGACCTCAGCCTGCTAACTAGCTATGCAGAGGCATCCCTCCGCAACTAGCTTCTTGGAGGGAATATCGTCGGTTAGGCGACGGAAGTTTGAGGCAATAACAAGTCTGTCTGTGATGCCATTAGATGTTCTGGGCCGCTCACGCGCTACACCGATATATTCAACTAGTATATAGTCTCGGCGTATAGGCCCGGGTAATCTTAAGAAATTTCATGATGATGGGACCGTAAATCCTCCACCATGTGCTTCCCTAGGACAATATTCAAAGATGAACTTAACAAAGCCATGTGCCACGACAACACGACCTAGCCAGCCGCCTCCTTGCAAAAAAGCTAGGGTTCTCTGCCTCCCGTCGGCGCTGTCACCAGTCCGCCCCGTCTCCGGTGACCTTAGGGCCATGAAGACGGAGTGGATCTTGATCCTTGCTGGTGGGAGGGCTCCGTTTTTAGATCTATTTTTGAGTTTTGTTAGGGTTTGTGTCCTGCTCAGGAAGGCGAGACAACGACGGCTCCCTGAAGATGGAATAAAAGTCTCACCGTCTAGCCCCCGTTCCGATGATGCGTCTAGTATCATCGATGGGCGTGTGGAGGTGTGTCTCCGGGGAATATGTTTTTGATGAATTTGTTCGGATCTGTTCGTCGTTCATCTTCGTTCATGTGTCTTCAGGTTGGATCTTTTCGATCTACACTCTTCATCCGCGGCAGTTGCTGTTCTGATGCGTTGATTCTATGGAGCCTTAGCGCGACGAATTATCGACTGTCTACTACAAGAAGGTTTGCCCGGCTCCGGCGAGGGAGGGGCGATGACAGCGACGCGTCTTCGGCTCGCTTCAGTGTTGTAGTCGTCGCTAGATGGTCTTCGGATCTGGATGTAATTTTTATTATTTCTAGACTCTAGTGTTCATTGTACTATTATGATTAAAAATGAATAGATTCGAAGTTTTTTTAAAAAAAAACCACGTGCCACATTCGAACGGGCAGTCCTCCTCCCACATCGCCGCCGCTGCGTGACCGCGACGGATCGACGAGCAGTCGCCGGTTTCTTGGCGCCACGCGGAGCCAGGGGCGAGAGGGCCATCGATCATCTGCTCGAGCGCAGGCAGCAGCCAGCAGTCTCTCTCGTTGCCATGCGCTGCGGCACCATTTCACCCACGAAACGAATATATACGTGCGCGTGCGTACATGCAGCAGAGCACAGTCCAGCAGTCCAGCTCTGAGCTCTCCCCCGTGCCAAATGGAGCCAAGCCTCCTCGACTCCACGAGGCGGGCGAAGGAATCGTTGCCGCTGGCTCGCCGCATGTGCTGGCTGGCCGGCCGGTTGCGGCAGAGAGCACCAGAGGCAGAGAGGGAGAGGTCGGAGACCGTGATGCCATCCTGACCGGACCGGCCCGGCTCGCCCTGGGTAAGCGTGCTGCGCAGCGCGGGATGGTTACAAAACACCATAAATGCCCGCCATTAATACCAGAAGGTGTCTGTGCCCCCCACCCAACCCAACCCAGCCCGGCCTCATCTCGCCACTGATCCACTCTACCCTGCCTAGCTATGCTATGCCCCTAGCTGGACTGCCGGAGCGAGGGAGCGTGGAGCCGGGCACCGCAGACGCACAGCACAGGTACAGAGGTATACAGAGGCACAGACCACAGTAGAGGGTGAGAGAGGTCTGTACCCTCGTTTAAACACTCTCGCCAACCCAACTCGACCCCCCTCCTTCCTTCTCCTCCCTCGCCAAGAACGCCGCCGCAGCCACCACGATCGATCTGTTTCTCCGTCTCGTGTGCGTCTGGAGCGCCGGCTGGGGCGGGCGCCATGATCCCGTGAAGGAGGAGGAGGAGGAGAGGGGATAGATAGGTAGGCGGCTGTGTAACGAAGGGGCCGGATCGATGTACAAGAACCAGCTGCAGGAGCTGGCGCAGAGGAGCTGCTTCAGCCTGCCGTCGTACGTGTGCACGCGGGAGGGGCCCGACCATGCGCCCCGCTTCAAGGCCACCGTCACCTTCAACGGCGAGACCTTCCACGGGCCCACCTGCTGCACCACGCTCCGCCAGGCCGAGCACGCCGCCGCCGAGGTCGCGCTCGCCCGCCTCTCCACCCGCGGGCCATCCACATACCTCACCGCCAGAGTCCTCGTAAACCAACCATCATCGTCCCCTTTCTTCTGCTCCTTCTCCTCCTTCTCGATGCGCTTGCTTGCTCTGCATGTGTCGCTGATGTGATGCCAATGCCAAAGGTGTGCTCAACTGTGTTTGTTGGTGTGTCGTTGATGCCAATGGCGCGCAGGACGAGACCGGGGTGTACAAGAACCTGCTGCAGGAGACGGCGCACCGGGCGGGGCTGAAGCTGCCGGCCTACACCACTGTGCGCTCCGGCCCGGGCCACTCGCCGGTCTTCGCCTCCAGCGTCGAGCTCGCCGGACTCAGCTTCGCCGGCGACGCCGCCAGGACCAAGAAGCAGGCGGAGAAGAACGCCGCCATGACCGCCTGGTCCGCCCTGAAGCAGAGTAAGCAGTTCACCACTGCTCTTCCAAATCGCAATACAACCGGATCTTGGTAGATCACAGCTAACCGATGGTCCCACTGTTGCTGCTGCAGTGCCGGAGGCGCGCAAGGAGCCCGACAACGGCTGCGGCGGCGACGAGCAAGAGCACGTGGTCGTCGCCAGAGTGCTCGCCGCCCTGAAGCAACGCTGCGATGGCAATGCGGCGTCGCCCTTACCGAAGCAGCACTGCCACGCCGGCTCTTCTTCGTCCACCGCTCTGAACCCGTCGCTGTACAGACACCAATGGCTGCCTCTGAGCTCCCATGCCGCACACCCGAGGACGCGCCACGTGCAGCCGCAGCTTCAGCCGACCGGCCCCAGGATACTGCCTCCGCTGCACATGCTGAAGCGACCGGCGCCGTCCACCTCCCGTCACGGCGCCGAGCTGGAGCGGCAGAGGAGGATCGATGCGGCCGAGCTGGTGCAGATGCTGGAGAGGGCCATGGTGTCGAACAGAGAAGAGGCAATGCCGTCGGCGCCGTGCTACTACCCGCACGTCCCGGCGTACCACCACGCCGGCGCGGCGCCGAGATACTTCGCCGCGGGCGGGTTCCACTCGCCGGCGATGGCGGTGAGCGTGCGGTCGGTGATCCCCGTGTGCTCCGCGCCGCCGCAGCCGGCCGCGGCCACCAAGGATGACGACGATGATGTCCGGAACGACGACCCGGCAGCACCTCCAGAGCACTAGGCGGCGAGACGTGAGCTCGCGGCCGCCAGCTTTTGAAGATGAAGAAGACGAGGAAAGATTCCGAGGTTCAGTAGCTATATGATGAGACCAGTCTGGCTCTAGAAGGGAATTTTGATCGCAAGTTCCTCTGTCTAAAACTTGTGTAAGTGACCACCTTCTGCCCGCTCTTCCTTTCTTGAAATCGCTAGGTGGTTTAGATGGAGATGGACATATTATGAATATAGCTCCTACTAGGGCTTCCTTCAGTAGAAGCCATGATCGATCCTTCCCGTGTCTGTCAAACAGCTAGCTCAACACCATTTTCTTTGGCTCCGTGTCTTGTGGCTCGTTCGTTGCTTGATCAGCCCATCCATCCATTTGAACTGCGTCAGAAGCCAAGTACCATAGCATAAATTTGAGGGCCTCTGATCCGATCTGATCGAAAAGCCAGAGCCATTCAACCACCCTGACACAACGCTAACCGATGATGGGATATGTGATGGACCATCGATGGCGCATCAATTCACCAGCCGTGCATTGCTTGATAAACCTCTTTGCTTTGACCCTGCTCACGCGCGCATGAATGAGGGCACTGTTGCAAGCACGCATCCGAGGGAGAGGGGGACGACCGATCGGCTCCGGCCCGAGTAAAGGCACCGGCCGTACTCGTCGTCGACATCCTTATCAGGAGTTACGCGCGCGTGCAGGGAAGCTGCTGCTGCTTGCTGGTGCTTGGCAAAGCGAGCGATTTGCTTCCTGATCATGCACGCTGGAGGCATTCATGGGAGGGGACGGGTACAGATTAACAGATCTCGAACGCTGAGGGCTTTCATGGCGGCCGATCCCGGCCGCCGAGCGAGCAGGCGGGACGGCGCCATGACGCCACGGGGAGAACAAGTGGGTTGCTGCCATGGCAAGGCACGGGCGGGGGGCCATGAAGGAAGAGAGACGGGAGGGTGTGTGGTCACGCATACGCAGAGACACTGTATTTCTTCAGCTGTGGACATTAATTTGCATGGCGCAGACATTTATGGGCTTGGAGGGGGAGGAGATGGGAGAGGAGATGAGATGGGTGGCGGGCAGGCATGCTTTAATGGAGGCCAGTGGCCGTTTAGTGGGCACTGTCTTGCTCCATCAATGCCCCCATCACTCCACTCCATCAGCAGGAGGAGCATTGCTTGCTGCTATAGTCCACCGTACTGGTGCTACGTCAAATTTGATCAAGCCTCACATTTACCCTGGAAAAGAATCTTGTAGAGAAGGAGCCGTGGTGTAGCTTCTGCAGGAGAGAGCAGGAGCAGGAGCGTTGCTTGATGGACCCAGACATCCGAGATCCATCCAGCAACGCTCGGGTCAGAGCAGAGAAACGTTGCATAAATGTGAACCAGCAGAGTGGAACAGGAGCACGTTGCGTACGCGCGGCCTAAGCGAAGTGTCGACCCGGCCGTGGAAGAAACGCCGGCCCGCAATTGACCATTCCGTCCACCCCGGGCCAGGCCCGAACATCTGTTCGCGGGCGGATCGGGGCAGGCGGCAGGCCTACGGCGTCGACGCCCGGCCGGAAGTTCGCGTGATCGCGTCTCGCCCTTGGCGCCGACGGAGCGCGTGCGGTGATGATGAGCTCCCACGTACGCTCGCGGCGGCCGATGCCCCATCGTCCTCGTGGCCCGAACCAGCCGTGCAAGAGGGATCGGTCCATGGATGCGTGAGCCGGGCACGTGCGCGCCGGCCGGCCGCTTGGATCGGCGCGGAGTCACACACTTGCACTTTAGTCAACCGCTCCGGCCATTGTGCCATTACGTTTCTCGGCGCGCAAGCGGTTGCGCGGCGACGTGTGCTGTGATCGACCGGTCGCCGTATTTAAGGCGGCGTTGACGGCGGTGGCACCTGGCAGCCTGCCGCGACGCGCACCGACGACGACGGACGGGCCGACAGCGGGGACAAAACTTGCCTGCTCCCTCCCCATGCTCCCATCCGTGCTCCCACTTCATCCTACGGCTGTTATTTTCTCTTTTTCCTTTCTAATCTAATCATCACCCCCCCTGATTTTAAGGGGGTGGGGCCGGGCCTAATTTTGTTCCAATCAAATCAAGCCACGTATGCGGGAGCACGGATGGGCACACACGAAGGGAGCAGGCAAGTCTCGTCCCGACAGCGGTCGATCCTCCACCGCGCAAGCGGAGCGAAGCGGGTCTGGCGCTGGGTGGATCGCTGCGTGGGCCGTTTGATCCGGGTCACCGTTGAGTCCACCGTGCCATAACCGTCCGATCCGTTGATGAGTGCTTTGCAACACGAGGCATGTTGCGTTTGGAGGTTTCTAACATGATTCATGCCGAGTTTGAAAATTTGCAAGATGAGTGCTTTGCAAACACGAGGCATGCCGCGTTTGGAGGTTTGCAACACGACCCACATTGCGCTCAGGGGTTTGCAACTAGGCCTTCGGAACAAGACCGGACCTTGCAACGCGAGCCTTGTTGTCATCGCAACGTATCCTCCTTGCCACCGCCCCAAGCCACCGCCACCGTTGCAACACGACCCACATTGACACGGCTTATACCTCTCCTTGCTTTGTTGTCATCGCCACATCAACACCACCGTCGTCGCAAAAAACCAGTGTGTTAGCTGCCACGGTGGTCATCGCTTCGCAGCAGCGGCCGCCGGCCTGCAACCTAAGACAAGACCTGTAGTGCGGGGACCCGGTCTATTAGAGCATCTCTAACCGCGTCCCCAACAGGCCCCCCGGGCCACTTTTTCGGCGCCGGCGCCGAAAAAACGGCCCAGTCGCGTCCCCGGGACGCCGAAAATCGCCGGTTCGGCCCTTTTTTACGCCCGGCGGTCACAGGCTGAACCCGGCACGCTGGGGAGCAGTTGGGGTTCCGGCGCGAGGGAAAAGCGCGGCTGGCCCACACCGTCAGGGGTAAAATCAAGGTTTTCTTCCCCGACTCGCCTCCCACCCCCCGCGCCCACTAGCTATATCCCGGCGCCGCCCGCCGCCCTACTCCGCTAGATAGCCATTCCCCGCCGGAAAATAGCAGTGCTTCGCCGCGGCAGCCCCTCCAACAGTAGCTGGGCGTTTCCTGCCGCGGAGGCGCGGTTTAGCGGCGGGTACACGCCCACCGAGCGCAAGGTATTCGGCGATTTGCCTGCCTCAGCGATGGGCTCGGATGACGAGGAAGCGCTCGTCGCGCTGCTGGAGGAGGAAGCCGAGGCCGACGTCCAGGAAGAAGAGCATCTCATGGTGCTCGCCGCCCTCGCCCAGCTGCTGGCGATCAATGAAAAGCCGCGGCGAGGTGGCTCGGCGCCTGGGCGGGTGAAAGCAAAGAACCAGCATCGTCTCGAAGGCTACTGCATGCTCTACTCCGACTACTTCGTCGATGCTCCACTTCACGGCGAGAAAACATTTCGGCGCCGTTATCGGATGAGCCGAAAGCTCTTCCTCGGGATTGTGAATTCCATCCGGTAGTTCAACAACTACTTCAAGTGCAAGATGGATTGCACCGGCGCTCTTGGATTCACCTGCATCCAGAAGTGCACGACAGCGATGAGGATGCTTGCATATGGAGCTCCCGGTGATTCACTCGACGACTATGGGCGCATGGCCGAGTCCACCAGCATAGAGTGTTTCTACAAGTTCTGTCGGACAGTGATGGCAGTGTCTGGACCACAATACTTGATAACACCCAATGCAGAAGACACTGCTCGGATCCTAGCACAGAATGCAGCAAGAGGATTTCCTGGGATGCTTGGAAGCATCGACTGCATGCATTGGAAATGAAGAATTGCCCATTTGGTTGGCAGGGTACAAAGGCACCAAAGCGATTGCAGTGTGGTGCGTGAGGCGGTGGCCACACATGACCTCTGGATTTGGCACTCCTTCTTTGGTATGTCAGGAACTCACAATGACATCAACGTGCTGCAGTGCTCTCCTGTCTTTGCCAAGCTTGTTGAAGGTCATTCTCCTCCGGTGAACTTCGAGATCAATGGGCGGCACTACAACAAGGGGTATTATCTAGCTGACGGCATCTATCCGAGATGGTCGACATTTGTGAAGACGATCTCAAACCCTGAGGCAGGAGGCAAGAACGCCTGGTTTGTGAAACTTCAGGAGGCTTGCGGGACGGATGTCGATCGGGCATTTGGTGTGCTCCAATCTCGATTTGCTGTTGTTCGGTACCCCGCTCAGACCTGGTCCAAAGATCAAATGTGGGAGATTATGACTTGCTGTGTCATCTTGCACAACATGATCATCGAGAGCGAGCAAGAAGACCCAGTGTTTGACACTGAACCATACTACAGGCAGGGTCCTCTAGCCGAAGTTGATCACCAGCTACCGGCAACTTGGACTGCCTATCTCAGTATGCGTCAGGAGATCCGAGACCCACAGGTGCATCATCAACTGCAGAAAGATCTGATTGAGCACCTATGGAGGCTCAAGGGGGACGCCGTGTGATGAAATACGAGTTTTTATTTGTTGAACTATATAATTTGTATTGAACTATTTGTTGTTGTACTATTTTGTTGAAGTATTTGATTTTTCTGTGATGAAATATGTGATAAAAAATAATTGTGTTGATAATTGAACACCTAGACACGGCGAAACCACGCCGGATATGGGCCTATTCTCGTCCATATGGGCCCTTTATTCGTCGAAATGGGGCTGCAAAGTGGGCCAATTTCGGCGCCTGGGGGCGACGACTGGTCGCAAAACCGCCCCCAGCGCTGATTGTATCGCCGGCTCGCCCCCAGGGGGCGAATTTTACGGGTCCTGTGGGGGCCAACGGCTGGAGATGCTCTTAGACCAAAGCCTCCGATTGCGCATGCACGGTGATCCCAAGATCAATGCTCATGAAGACAAAGAACTAATATCACAAGTACACACCCATACATAATAATAAAATCTTACGCAAAATAAGACCATTATGATCAAGTCTTACATAGATAGACTACTCATGGATGGAACTCCAAATGAGACACTACAGCAGATTCTTCGATGATAACTTGGGCCCTAGCTGACATGCCAAGAAACTACGGCTGTACCGGTGCTACGTCAAATTTGATCAAGCCTCGCATTTACCCTGGAAAAGAATCTTGTAGAGAAGGAGCCGTGGTGTAGCTTCTGCAGGAGCAGGAGCCACTAGTAGAAAACGGGGCAATGGTCCAGCCCATTAGTCCCGGTTCAATCCAGAACCGGGACCAATGGGGGCATTGGACCAGTTCGTGAGCCTAGGGGGCCGGCCGGGCCACATGGGCCATTGGTCCCGGTTCGTCTGGACCTTTTGGTCCCGGTTGGTGCCACGAACTGGGACCAATGGGTCTTGCTCCTGGCCCACAACCATTGATCCCGGTTGGTGACTTGAACCGGGACCAAAGGCTCCCCTTTAGTCCCGGTTCATGTCACCAACCGGGACCAATGAGGTGCCTATATATACCCCCTCGCGCAAGAGGAGAGCACACTGCTCTGTTTTTTCTGGCCGAGGGGGAGAGGGCTTGGTGGTGCTCTAGCTCACCTCCTATGCACACAACGTGTTCAATGGAATGCCCGAGCCACACTAGTTAAGCTTTTCTCCTCTCGAAGCTCTATTTTCTCCGAGATTTGTCTAGGTTTAGCGGTCCATCACGTCCCGTCCCCGTCTTCGCCGCCGTCGATCGTCCCCGCCGATCTCGTCACCGGCACCACCGTGGTGAGCCTCTTGTTATGTCCATGCTTTTCTTACTTTTATTATTGCTTGTTATTATTGCTTTAGATAGATATTTGTCTAATTTTCTTATGTTTATTATTGCTTGTTATTATATAGTGCGATGGTTTTGATATCCGCCCACGTGGGCCCTTGTCCTGTCTACGATTCGGATGTGGTATAGTATCTTTAATTTATAACTATTTGTTTTAGTGTTTATGACAATTATGCCGACCAACCTGACATGCATAGATGTTTTTATATGTCTAGGAGGTAGTTGAACCGGAAATTCCAACCGACCCTCTTGTGGAGAGGTTAAATTTAGTTGAAGAGGAAAACATTTCCTTGAAGAAAAAAATGGAAAAAATGGAGGAGGAGAAGATGGAATTGGAGTTGTATGTTGCGGAAGTCGTCGATGATCACAAGATCAAGATGGACCCTATTGTCGAGAGGTTAAATTTAGTTGAAGAAGAAAACAATTTCTTGAAGGAAAAAATAAAAAAAAATTGAGGACGAGAAGATGATATTGGAGTTGCATGTTGCGGATGTCGTCGATGATCACAAGATCAAGATGGATGCAATGCGGTTGAAGATTAGAAAGATTAGAAAATATGCCATTCATACCGAGGCTTGGTATCATTATGCCGTTGGATCAATTGTTACCTTGGTTGCGATTATGATCGCATTTGTTTTCGCATTGAAATGTTTTACATAGTTTCGATGTGTATGGTGAAAATTAATTAGATGCTCTGGAGAGCTATATGTTGTTAGATGAGAACTATGTATGTACTTTGGTTTTAATGTGATGATGAACTTCTATTAATTTGGTCACTTAATTATCTATTTATGATGTTCTGTAATGGTTTTTGACACACTTAATTATATATAATGCACGCAGATGAACCGGCAATGGATGTACGGTGACAGACACACCTCCGAGTACATTAAGGGCGTGCATGAGTTTCTAAATGCGGCTGAGGCAAACAAGCAGAATGGTTTTATGTGTTGTCCATGCACTAAATGTGGGAATATGATGTCTTACTCTAACCGGAAAATCCTTCACTCCCACCTGCTTTACAAGGGTTTCATGCCACACTATAATGTTTGGACGAGGCACGGAGAAATAGGGGTTATGATGGAAGACGGCGAAGAAGAAGAGTATGATGACAACTATGTGCCCCCTGAATACGGTGATGCTGCAATGGGGGGAGCTGGTGAAGATCAAGAGGAACCAGACGATGTGCCCAATGATGCTGCAACGGGTGAAGCTGCTAAAGATCAAGAGGAACCAGATGATGATCTCCGCCGGGTCATTGTCGATGCAAGGACGCAATGCGAAAGTCAAAAGGAGAAGCTGAAGTTCGATCGCATGTTAGAGGATCACAAAAAAGGGTTGTACCCCAATTGCGAAGATGGCAACACAAAGCTCGGTACCGTACTGGAATTGCTGCAGTGGAAGGCACAGAATGCTGTGGCTGACAAAGGATTTGAGAAGCTACTGAAAATATTAAAGAAGAAGCTTCCGAAGGATAACGAATTGCCCGATAGTACATACGCAGCAAAGAAGGTCGTATGCCCTCTAGAATTGGAGGTGCAGAAGATACATGCATGCCCTAATGACTGCATCCTCTACCGCGGTGCATACAAGGATCTGAACGCATGCCCGGTATGCGGTGCATTGCGGTATAAGATGAGACGAGATGACCCTGGTGATGTTGACGGCGAGCCCGCCAGGAAGAGGGTTCCTGCGAAGGTGATGTGGTATGCTCCTATAATACCACGGTTGAAACGTTTGTTCAGAAACGAAGAGCATGCCAAGTTAATGCGATGGCACAGTGAGGACCGTAAGAAAGACGGGAAGTTGAGAGCACCCGCTGACGGGTCGCAGTGGAGAAAAATTGAGAGAAAGTACTGGGAGGAGTTTGCAAAGGACCCAAGGAACGTATGGTTTGCTTTAAGCGCGGATGGCATTAATCCTTTCGGGGAGCAGAGCAACAATCACAGCACCTGGCCCGTGACTCTATGTATGTATAACCTTCCTCCTTGGATGTGCATGAAGCGGAAGTTCATTATGATGCCAGTTCTCATCCAAGGCCCTAAGCAACCCGGCAACGACATTGATGTGTACCTAAGGCCATTAGTTGAAGAACTTTTACAGCTGTGGAATGGAAACGGTGTACGTGCGTGGGATGAGCACAGATAGGAGGAATTTGACCTAAAGGCGTTGCTGTTCGTGACCATCAACGATTGGCCCGCTCTTAGTAACCTTTCAGGACAGACAAACAAAGGATACCACGCATGCACGCACTGTTTAGATGACACTGAAAGTATATACCTGGACAAATGCAGGAAGAATGTGTACCTGGGCCATATTGTCGATTTCTTCCGACCAACCATCAATGTCGAAAGAAAGGCAAGCATTTCAAAGGCGAGCCAGATCACCGGAAGAAGCACGCCATGCGTACCGGTGATCATGTACTTGCTATGGTCAATGATTTACACGTAATCTTTGGAAAGGGCCCCGGCGCACTAGCTGTTCCGAATGACGCTGAGGGACACGCACCCATGTGGAAGAAGAAATCTATATTTTGGGACCTACCCTACTGGAAAGACCTAGAGGTCCGCTCTTCAATCGACGTGATGCACGTGACGAAGAACCTTTGCGTGAACCTGCTAGGCTTCTTGGGCGTGTATGGAAAGACAAAAGATACAGCTGAGGCACGGGAGGACCTGCAACGTTTGCACGAAAAAGACGGCATGCCTCCGAAGCAGTATGAAGGTCCTGCCAGCTATGCTCTTACGAAAGAAGAGAAATAAATCTTCTTTGAATGCCTGCTCAGTATGAAGGTCCCGACTGGCTTCTCGTCGAATATAAAGGGAATAATAAATATGCCAGAGAAAAAGTTCCAGAACCTAAAGTCTCATGACTGCCACGTGATTATGACGCAACTGCTTCCGGTTGCACTGAGGGGGCTTCTACCGGAAAACGTCCGATTAGCCATTGTGAAGCTATGTGCATTCCTCAATGCAATCTCTCAGAAGGTGATCGATCCAGAAATCGTACCAAGGAAGGAGTGATGTGGCGCAATGTCTTGTCAGTTTCGAGCTGGTGTTCCCACCATCCTTCTTCAATATCATGACACACGTCCTAGTTCATCTAGTCGACGAGATTGTCATTCTGGGGCCCGTATTTCTACACAATATGTTCCCCTTTGAGAGTTCATGGGAGTCCTAAAGAAATATGTCCGTAACCGCGCTAGGCCAGAAGGAAGCATCTCCATGGGCCATCAAACAGAGGATGTCATCGAGTTTTGTGTTGACTTCATTCCTGGCCTTAATAAGATAGGTCTCCCTAAATCGCGGTATGAGGGGAGACTAGCTGGAAAAGGTACGCTTGGAAGGGACTCAATAATATGCAGGGACGGATATTCTTGGTCTCAAGCACACTACACAGTTCTACAGAACTCTACCTTGGTGACCCCGTATGTCGATGAACACAAGAACAGTCTGCGCTGCAAACACCCGGAGCAGTGCGACGACTGGATTACATGTGAACACATCAGGACTTTCAGCAGTTGGTTGGAAACACGTCTCAGAGGTGACAACACTGTTTGTGATGAGTTGTACTTGTTGTCCAGGGGACCATCTTTGACTGTATTGATTTACAAAGGATACGAGATAAATGAGAATACATTTTACACGATTGTCCAAGATCAAAAGAGCACCAACCAAAACAGCGGTGTCCGCTTTGATGCAACAACCGAGAGGGGAAATGACACATATTATGGTTACATAGTGGACATATGGGAACTTGACTACGGACATGATTTTAAGGTCCCTTTGTTTAAGTGCAAATGGGTCAATCTGTCAGGAGGCGGGGTACAGGTAGACCCACAGTACGGAATGACAACAGTGGATCTGAAAAATCTTGGGTACACTGACGAACCGTTCGTCCTAGCCAATGATGTGGCACAGGTTATCTATGTGAAGGACATGTCTACCAGACCGAGAAAAAGAAAAGATAAGGAAGCGAATACATCATACGATGAGCCAAAGCGCCACATAGTTCTTTCAGGAAAAAGGGACATCCTGGGAGTGGAGGGCAAGACAGACATATCTGAAGATTATGAAAAGTTTCATGAAATTCCTCCCTTCAAAGTCAAGGCTGACCCAAGCATCCTGATAAACGATGAAGATTATCCATGGTTACGGCGCAATAAGCAAATGACACAAGCGAAGAAAAAGTGAAGACTTTTTTCCGCAACTATTATGATGATACCATGCCAACTTTGTAACAGACGAGTATGCTACCATTGTCCGTTTTGTACATGCACATGCTATGCCAACTTTTCCAGAGTTCATTTGAAAACTATGCATTTAGGTCGAATTTTCTCTATAGGTGCATCTATGTTCATTTTTTTAGTAAAGTTAACCACAAACTTGTGATTCACACAAATTTCAAAGAATTTAAATTTTAATTATTCAAATTTGAAAACTAATGGCACTAACAGAAAGTTTATAATTTTTCTAAAACTAATGGCACTAACAGAAAGTTTATAATTTTGCTGACCTAAAAGCAAAAAGAATTAAAAAATAAAGCAAAAAACAAAACAAAATAAATAATGCAGAAAACAAAACAAAAAACTTGCAAAAAAATAAAAATAGCAACAATAAGTATTTTGTTGTAAGTAGAAACAAAATAAAATAAATAAAGCAACAAAGAAAACAAATAATTTCAAATTTAAACTATTCAAATTTGAATACTACTAGCACTAACAGAAAGTTTGTA